>JAKWIY010003053.1:30292358-31492358 GCA_027704805.1 Solanum corneliomulleri
GAACTTGAAAAGTCCTCTAATGCTTTATTGAAAAAGGCAATAGTCCCTCATCGGTAATGGAAAGGAAAATAGGAGAGTTTAAATAAATAAACACTCCTATTAATTGTTAAAAGGGTTGGAAAGAGGGACCCCCCTCGCGCCGTCGTCGTCTCGCTCGCTTCGCTCGGCTTTGGCTTTGATCGATCGAGAGATAATGTTTTTGGACAAAATTTATTTTAATTATTTATTAATTAATTTAAATGGCCAAAAATTATTTCAATAAATTAGTTGATAACGAAATGTTTTCAACTTTTTAGTTAAAACCCGACCCGACTCGGATCGCGCGAGTGACCCGTTTTAAATTCGTTATATTCAAAATTTCCCGCCATGACTGTTCTGAAAGGTTGCAACTTTCAGGAACAGTCAATACCATTTGAAAGTTTGCAACCTTTCATTAATGGTCGTGTAATTCTGAAAGGGTTGCAACCTTTCAGAATATATTCTTCTTGCCTATAAATACCATTCAGTCTTCAGAATATTCCTACGAATTTTTCTGATCTTCCTTCTTCTTAAAATCACATATTTCTTCGTGTACTTTCCTGCTGTGGATTGATTCGCTGACAGTAGAGTTTTGGTATCTATACTCTACTGATTAAAATCATTTTACCCTGGGAGGTTATATTCCAAATCAAAACCTCGGATACTAGAGGGGAATAATTTCCTTAAGGGGACACTGTGAATTCAGTGGACTTGATTTCTTCCTAAATTTCAATAAGAGTATTCCAGATTCTGGTAAGTTTTACAGATTAAATTATTTTATTTCTGTTCATCTTATTTACTGGTTATAAAAATTCTCAGTTACTTCGTGTTTCTGAATGATTTATTAGAACCAGTAATTTCTGATTTTTATAACACAGATTGGAAACAATCTTAAGGAAATTATAAATCTGTTTAAATCTGTGTTTCTGGTGGGAAAAAATCTTTGTGATTTTATACTCCTTTAAGTCTGCAATTATAATTTATTGCTTACTTAATTGTATCAATTTTGTTTATCAGAAATGGAAACTGTGTGTGATTTGACAGTGGCTGTTGCTGCACAAACCCGACCTCTTGTATCACAAGCAGAGAAACCGGGTAAATTCACAGTGTGAATTTCAAAGGATGGCAGCAGCAACGAGTATTTTCTGGCTTACCACTCTTGGTCTGCAGAAATTTACAAAGTGAAGATACTCCAGTCCCTGCTGATGATATGCCAGACAGGGAAAAATTTATGATTGTGGCATGGAAACAGTCAGACTTCCTATGTAAATGTTACATTTTGAGTGCTTTAGAGGATGACTTATATAATGTCTATAGTGCAATAACAACTTCAAAAAATATAAGACAGAAGATGCATGCTTGAAAAAGTTTGTGGTCGCAAAGTTTTTAGACTATAAAATGGCAGATAGTAAAACTGTTGGATCACAAGTGCAGGAACTTCAACTTATTCTCCATGATCTGATTGCTGAAGATATGGTAGTAAATGAAGCTTTCAAGTGGCTGCAATGATCGAGAAGTTGCCTCCTTCGTGGAATGATTTCAAGAATTATCTAAAGCACAAGCGTAAAGAAATGAAGCTTGAAGATCTTGTGATTCGTCTCAAGATTGAGGAAGATAACAGAAATGCCGAAAAGAAGTCGCGTAAGAGTTCAACAATCATTGGAGTTAATATTGTTGAAGAAGCTCCTACCAAAGACAAAAGAGAAAGAAGTCCAACGGGCAGAAGTCAGAACAGGCCAAGAAGAAATTCAAAGGCAACTGTTATAATTGTGGCAAGGCTGGTCATAGATCTTCTGATTGTCATGCTCCAAGAAAGGACAAAAACAAAGGCAAAGGCAAAAGTCAAGCAAACATCGTGGAAAAGATGGAAGATGCAGATGACTTGTGTGCAATGATATCAGAATGTAACTTAGTTGGAAATCCCAAGGAGTGGTTTCTCGACTCAGGTGCTACTAGACATATTTGCTCTGCAAAAGAAGCCTTTGCAACGTACACTCCTGCTGAGTACGATGAAGATTTATTCATGGGAAACACAGCAACAGCAAGGATTGCAGGAACTGGGAAAGTAATGTTGAAAATGACATCCGGCAAAGTGTTGACTTTAAACAATGTTCTGCATGTCCCTACTATTAGGAAGAATTTAGTTTCTGCTGCACTACTCGTTAAGAACGGGTTTAAGTGTGTCCTAGTTAGTGATAAAGCTGTAATAAGTAAGAATGAAATGTTTATAGGAAAGGGCTACCTCAATGAGGGTCTTTTCAAACTAAATGTAATGGTTATTGACAGTATTAATAAAAATTCTGCTTCTGTTTACTTATTGGAGTTAAGATTTATGGCATGCCCGTTTGGGACATGTAATTACAAAGCCTTGCGAAAATTGGTTAATCTAAAGTATTGCCTGATTTTAAATGCGATAAGTCGAAATGTGAAATTTGTGTGGAAAGTAAGTTTGTTAAACATCCTTACAAGTCTGTTGAAAGAAATTCTAAAACTTTAGACTTAATTCACACAGATATATGCGATATGAAGTCAACACCATCTCGTGGTGGGAAAAGTATTTTATAACTTTTATTGATGACTGCACTCGATTTTGTTATGTATACTTGCTTAATAGTAAGGATGAAGCAATTGATGCATTTAAGCAATATAAAAATGAAGTGGAAAACCAATTGAATCTAAAGATAAAAATGATTCGGAGTGATAGGGGTGGAGAATATGAATCTCCTTTGCAGAGATATGTTTGGAATATGGTATTATTCATCAAACTACTGCACCTTATACACCACAGTCAAATGGTTTGGCAGAACGGAAGAACAGAACATTAAAGGAAATGATGAATGCCTTAATGATCAATTCTGGTTCACCGCGAAATCTTGGGGGAAGCCATTCTTACAGCTAATAAAATACTCAATAGAGTACCCCATCAAAAAACACAATCAATTCCATATGAGTTGTGGAAAGGAAGAAAACCCAACTTGAAATATTTTAAAGTGTGGGGGTGTTTAGCCAAGGTAGAGGTTCCTTTACCTAAGAGGGTTAAAATTGGACCCAAAACAATAGATTGTGTCTTTATTGATATGCTGTGAATAGTAAAGCCTGTCGATTTTTGGTTCACAAATCTGATAATCCTGAGATTCATGTTAATACGATAATTGAATCAGATAATGCAGAGTTTTTTGAAAACATTTATCCGTATAAAACTGAAAGTGAGTCAACAAGTGAAAGATCTAAACGACCACGAGAAGAATCAATGGAAAATATTCTAACTAGTGAGGAACCTAGGCAAAGTACTCGACAACGAAAATCTGTTTCTTTCGGACCAGATTTTGTAGCACTATTGCTTGAAAATGAGCCTCAAACATTTAAAGCAGCTATGTCTTCGTCAGAGTCAACTTATTGGAAAGAAGCAGTCAATAGTGAGATTGAATCAATCTTAAGCAATCACACTTGGGAACTGACTGATCTTCCTCCAGGAAATAAACCTTTAGGATCAAAATGGATCTTTAAAAGGAAAATGAAACCTGATGGGACTATTGACAAATACAAGGCTAGACTGGTAGTCAAAGGGTACAGACAAAAGGAAGGTCTGGACTACTTTGACACATATTCTCCAGTAACAAGGATAACATCAATTAGGATGTTAATAGCACTTGCAGCAGTGCATGATCTTAAAATCCACCAAATGGATGTAAAGACAGCCTTCTTAAATGGAGAGTTAGAGGAAGAAATTTACATGGAACAACCTGAAGGGTTATAGTTCCTGGTAAAGAAAAGAAAGTGTGCAGACTTGTGAAGTCACTTTATGGACTCAAGCAAGCACCCAAACAATGGCATGCTAAATTTGATCAAGTAATGTTGGCAAATGGATTCAAGATTAACGAATGTGATAAATGTGTTTACATAAAAAATGTTATGAATCATGAAGTCATTGTTTGTTGTATGTTGATGACATGTTAATAATGAGTAAAGAAATTGATGATATAAATGCTACTAAGCGCATGTTGTCCAACAAGTTCGATATGAAAGATTAGGAGTTGCTGATTTGATCTTAGGGGTCAGGATTATCAAAACTCCCCAGGGACTAGCATTATCTCAATCTCATTATATTGAAAAAGTATTGGATAAGTTCAATTACTTGAATTTCAATGTAGTCAAAACTCCAATTGATTTAAGTTGTACATTTAAAAAGAATGAAGGTCAAAGTGACTCTCAATGGAATATGCCAGAGTGTTGGGAAGTTTGATGTATATTATGAATTGCACACGACCAGATATAGCATGTGCTATTAGTAAACTGAGTCGGTACACTAGTAATCCGAATCAAACTCACTGGATGGCTATGAAACGTGTGTTGGGTTATCTAAAATGGACACAACATTATGCTTTGCATTATAATAAATATCCTGCTGTGATTGAAGGATATAGTGATGCAAATTGGATCACCGGGTCAAATGATGTAAAATCCACGAGTGGTTATGTATTCATACTTGGTGGAGGAGCTGTCTCTTGGAAATCTTCCAAACAGACATGTATTGCTCGCTCCACAATGGAATCTGAATTCATTGCTTTGGATAAGGCTGGTGAAGAAGCAGAATGGCTCCGGAATTTCCTAGAGGATATTCCATTCTGGCCCAAACCTGTCGGACCAATTTGCATACATTGCGATAGTCAAGCAGCAATAGGTAGGGCAGGGAGCGTTATGTACAACGGGAAGTCTCGTCATATACGACGTAGACATAACACCATAAGACAACTGCTCTCTAGTGGAATTATCACAATTGACTATGTAAAGTCAAGCGATAATGTGTCAGATCCACTAACGAAAGGCCTAGTGAGAGAGGCAGTTGAAAGATCATCTAAGGGAATGGGTTTACGGCTTAGGACAAGTCAGCATGACGGTAACTCTATCTAGCAGACTGGAGATCCCAAGAGCTAGATTCAAGGAGAAAAACAAAGTTGTGGCTGACGGTTCGACATTGTCAAATAACTCAATCCATTCTCATGATGAAGACAATGTTCAGGATAAGGTTAAGACTTTAAGGCTTGTTAATGAGGTAATAAAGCTTAAAGTTTTTAATGATTTGCTAAGTTTGGTAGATTTGACCAAATAGTGTATCTACGAGATGACACGGTTAGAAATCACCTATGTGAGTGTGAAGTGGAAGCCGCTTCAAAGAGAATTTATGTCAAAAGCCTATTCTCTATACACTCATGAAACCAGGAGATGTTCATGGCTGAAACGAACACAACCGTAAGAATCATAAACAGTAAAGGGTTAATTGTGTGACATATGGTTGTCTAGGTATACACAAAGTTGACGGTTCAAAGATATCACATCTACCGATTGACCGAGTATATCCGACATATGTTCACTACGGAAAGTCCAAGGGGAAACCTACTTATCCAGATGCAATTAATCCTTGCTTGTAAAGTACACAATTGTCCGTGCATTCCTATGTTATAACTATTCCCCATCAATGTGGGGGATTGTTGGGTATGTAGCAAGAATTGATGGGAAATAGAGGGAAGTAGAGGAATTTGAAAGGTTTAGAACTTGAAAGGTTGGGAACTTGAAAAGTCCTCTAAATGCTTTATTGAAAAAGGCAATAGTCCCTCATCGGTAATGGAAAGGAAAATAGGAGAGTTTAAATAAATAAACACTCCTATTAATTGTTAAAAGGGTTGGAAAGAGGGACCCCCCTCGCGCCGTCGTCGTCGTCGCTCGCTCGCTTCGGCTTTGGCTTTGGCTTTGGCTTTGGCAAATGATCGATCGAGAGATAATTTTTTGGACAAAATTTATTTCAATTATTTATTAATTAATTTAAATGGCCAAAAATTATTTTCAATAAATTAGTTGATAACCGAAATGTTTTCAACTTTTTAGTTAAAACTCGACCCGACTCGGATCCGCGCGAGTGACCCGTTTTAAATTCCGTTATATTCAAAATTTCCCGCCATGACTGTTCTGAAAGGTTGCAACTTTCAGGAACAGTCAATACCATTTGAAAGTTTGCAACCTTTCATTAATGGTCGTGTTAATTCTGAAAGGGTTGCAACCTTTCAGAATATATTCTTCTTGCCTATAAATACCATTCAGTCTTCAGAATATTTCCTACGAATTTTTCTGATCTTCCTTCTTCTTAAAATTACATATTTCTTCGTGTACTTTCCTGCTGTGAATTGATTCGCTGACAGTAGAGTTTTTGGTATCTATACTCTACTGATTAAAATCATTTTACCCTGGGAGGTTATATTCCAAATCAAACCTCGGATACTAGAGGGGAATAATTTCCTTAAGGGGACACTGTGAATTCAGTGGACTTGATTTTCTTCCTAAATTTTCAATAAGAGTATTCCAGATTCTGGTACGTTTTACAGATTAAATTATTTTATTTCTGTTCATCTTATTTACTGGTTATAAAAATTCTCAGTTACTTCGTATTTCTTAATGATTTATTAGAACCAGTAGTTTCTGATTTTTTTTTAACACAGATTGGAAACAGCCCAAAGGCGATGTTGGCATGCCACGGCCGACGTCGGTCGACCGTGTGTGCTGCCCAAAGGCGATGATGGCATGCCACGCCCGACGTCGCTCGACCGTGTGTGTTGCCCAAAGGCGATGATGGCATGCCACGCCCGACGTCGCTCGACCGTGTGTGCTGCCAAAGGGCGATGATGGCATGCCATGCCCGACGTCGCTTGACCGTTTGTGTTGTCCAAGGGCGATGATGGCATGCCACGCCCGACGCCGCTCGACCGTGTGTGTTGTCCAAGGGTTTTGATGGCAGGCCATGCCCGACGTCGTTCGACCGTGTGTGCTGCCCAAAGGCAATGATGGCATGTCACGCCCGACGTCGTTCGACCGTGTGTGCTTCCCAAAGGCGATGATTGCATGCCACGCCCAACGCCGTCCTACCGTGTGTGCTGCCCAAAGGTGATGATGGCATGATACGCCCGACGTCGCTCGAGCGTGTGTGCTGCCCAAAGGCGATGATGGCATGCCACGCCCTACGTCGTCCGATCGTGTGTGCTGCCCAAAGGCGATGACGGCATTCAACGCCCGACGCCGCTCAACCTTGTGTGCAGCCCAAAGGCGATGATGGCATGCCACGCCCGACGCCGCTCGACCTGTGTGCTGTCCAAGGGCTATGATGACATGCCACGCCCGACGTCGTTCGACTGTGTGTGCTGCCCAAAGGCGATGATGGCATGCCACGCCCGACGCCGTCCAACCGTGTGTGTTGTCCAAGGAATATGATGGCATGACACGTCCGACGCCGTTCGACCGTGTGTGCTGCCCAAAAGCAATGATGGCATGCCACGCCCGACGTCGCTCGACCATGTGTGTTGCCCAAAGGCGATGATTGCATGCCACGCCCGACGTCGCTCGACCGTGTGTGCTGCCCAAAGACGATGACGGCATGCCACGCCCGACGTGGTTCGACCGTGTGTGTTGTTCAAGGGCGATGATTGCATGCCATGCCCGATGCCGTCTGACCGTGTGTGCTGCTCAAAGGCGATGATGGCATGCCGCGCCCGACGTTGCTCGACCGTGTGTGCTGCCCAAGGGAGATGATGGCATGCCACGCTGGACGTCGCTCGACCGTCTGTGCTGTCCAAAGGCGATGATGGCTTGCCACGCCCGACGTCGTTCGACCGTGTGTGCTGCCCAAAGGCGATGCTGGCATGCCATGCCTGACGTCGTTCGACCGTGTTTGCCGCCCAAAGGCGAAGATGGCATGCCACGCTCGACGTCGTTCGACCGTGTGTGCTGCCCAAAGGTGATGATGGCATGCCACGCCCAACGTCTTTCGACCGTGTGTGCTGCCCAAAGGCGATGAAGGCATGCCACGCCTGACGTCGGTCGACCGTCTGTGCTACCCAAAGGCGATGATGGCATGCCACGCCTGACGTCTCTCGACCGTGTGTGGTGCCCAAAGGCGATGATGGCATGCCACGCCCGACGTCGCTCGACCGTGTGTGCTGCCCAAAGGCGATGATGGCAGCCGCGCCCGACATCGCTCGGCCCTGTGTGCTGCCCAAAGGTGATGATGACATGCCACGCCCGATGCCGTCCGACCGTGTGTGCTGCCCAAAGACGATGATGGCATGCCACGCCCGACGCCGCTCGACCGTGTGTGTTGTCCAAGGGTTTTGATGGCATTCCACGCCTGCCGTCGTTCGACCGTGTGTGCTGCCCAAAGGCGATGATGGCATGTCACGCCCGACGTCGTTCGACCGTGTGTGCTGCCCAAAGGCGATGATAGTATGCCACGCCCAACGCCGTCCTACCGTGTGTGCTGCCCAAAGGTGATGATGGCATGATACTCCCGACGTCGCTCGACCGTGTGTGCTGCCCAAGGGCGATGATGGCATGCCACGCCCGACGTCATCCGATCGTGTGTGCTACCCAAAAGCGATGACGGCATTCAACGCCCGACGCCGCTCAACCTTGTGTGCAGCCCAAAGGCGATGATGGCATGCCACGCCCGACGCCGCTCGACCTGTGTGCTGTCCAAGGGCTATGATGACATGCCACGCCCGATGTCGTTCGACTGTGTGTGCTGCCCAAAGGCGATGATGGCATTCCACGCCCTACGCCGTCCAACCGTGTGTGTTGTCCAAGGAATATGATGGCATGCCACGTCCAACGCCGTTCGACCGTGTGTGCTGCCCAAAGGCGATGATGGCATGCCACGCCCGACGTCGCTCGACCATGTGTGTTGCCCAAAGGCGATGATGGCATGCCACGCCCGACGTCGCTGGACCGTGTGTGCTGCCCAAAGACGATGAAGGCATGCCACGCCCGACGTCGTTGGACCGTGTGTGTTGTTCAAGGGCGATGATTGCATGCCATGCCCGATGCCGTCCGACCGTGTGTGCTGCTCAAAGGCGATGATGGCTTGCCACGCCTGACGTCGCTCGACCGTGTGTGCTGCCCAAGGTAGATGATGGCATGCCACGCTGGACGTCGCTCGACCGTCTGTGCTGTCCAAAGGCGATGATGGCATGCCACGCCCGACGCCGTCCGACCTTGTGTGCTGCCCAAAGGCGATGATGGCATGCCATGCGCGACGTCGCTCGACCGTGTGTGCTGCCCAAGGGCGATGATGGCATGCCACGCCCTATGTCGCTCGACCGTCTGTGCTGTCCAAAGGCGATGATGGCATGCCACGCACGACGTCGCTCGACCGTCTGTGCTGTCCAAAGACGATGATGGCATGCCACGCCAGACGCCGGCCGACCGTGTATGCTGTCCAAGGGCTACGATGGCATGCCAAGCCCCGACGTTGTTCGACCGTGTGTGCTGCCCAAAGGCGATGATGGCATGCCACGCCCGACGTCGTTCGACCGTGTGTGCTGCCCAAAGGCGATGATGGCATGCCACGCCCGACGTCGTTCGACCGTGTGTGCTGCCCAAAGGCGATGATGGCATGCCACGCCCGACGCCGTTCGACCGTGTGTGCTGCCCAAAGGCGATGATGGCATGCCACGCCCGACGTCGTTCGACCGTGTGTGCTGCCCAAAGGCGATGACGGCATGCCACGCCTGACGTCGTTCGACCGTGTGTGCTGCCCAAAGGCGATGATGGCATGCCACGCCCGAAGTCGCTCGACCGTGTGTGTTGCCCGAAGGCGATGATGGTACGCCACGTCCGACGTCGCTCGACCGTGTGTGCTGCCCAAAGGCGATGACGGCTTGCCACGCTCGACGTCGTTCGACTGTGTGAGCTGTTCAAGGGCGATGATGGCATGCCACCTCCAACTCCGTCCGACCGTGTGTGCTGCCCAAAGGCGATGATGGCATGCAAAGCCCGACGTCGCTCGACCGTGTGTGCTGCCCAAGGGCGATGATGGCATGCCACGCCCGACTTCGCTCGACCGTCTGTGCTGTCCAAAGGCGATGATGGCATGCCACGCCCAACGTCGCTCGACCGTCTGTGCTGTCCAAAGGCGATGATGGCATGCAACGCCTGACGCAGTCCGACCGTGTGTGCTGTCCAAGGGTTATGATGGCATGCCAAGCCCCGACGTCGTTCGACCGTGTGTGCTGCCCAAAGGCGATTATGGCATGTCACGCGCGACGTCGTTCGACCGTGTGTGTTGCCCAAAGGCGATGCTGCCATGCAATGCCCGACGTTGTTCGACCGTGTTTCCCGCCCAAAGGTGATTATGGTATGCCACGCCCGACGTCGTTCGACCGTGTGTGCTTCCCAAAGGCGATGATGGCATGCCACGCTCGACGTCGTTCGACCGTGTGTGCTGCCCAAAGGCGATGATGGCATGCCACGCCCGACGTCGTTTGACCGTGTGTGCTGCCCAAAGGCGATGATAGCATGCCACGCCCGACGTTTTGACCGTGTGTGCTGCCCAAAGGCGATGATGGCATGCCACGCCCGACGTCGTTCGACCGTGTGTGCTTCCTAAAGGCGATGATGGCATGCCACGCCCGACGTCGTTCGACCGTGTGTGCTGCCCAAAGGCGATGATGGCATGCCACGTCCGACGTCGTTCGACCATGTGTGCTGCCCAAGGCGATGCTTGCGTGCCACGCCCGACGTTGTTCGACCGTGTTTACCGCCCAAAGGCGATGATGACATGCCACGTCCGACGTCGTTCGACCGTGTGTGCTGCCCAAAGGCGATGATGGCATGCCACGCCCGACGTCGTTCGACCGTGTGTGCTGCCCAAAGGCGATGTTGGCATGCCACGGCCGACGTCGGTCGACCGTGTGTGCTGCCCAAAGGCGATGATGGCATGCTACACCCGACGTCGCTCGACCGTGTGTGTTGACCAAAGGCGATGATGGCATGTCACGCCCGACGTCGCTCGACAGTGTGTGCTGCCCAAGGGCGATGATGGCATGCCATGCCCGACGTCACTTGACCGTTTGTGCTGTTCAAAAGCGATGATGGCATGCCACGCCTGACGCCGTCTGACCGTGTGTGCTGTCCAAGGGCTATGATGGCATGTCAAGCCCCGACGTCGTTCGACCGTGTGTGCTGCCAAAGGCGATGATGGCCTGGCACGCCCGACGTCGTTCGACCGTGTGTGCTGCTCAAAGGCGATGCTGGCATGCCATGCCCGACGTCGTTCGACCGTGTTTGCCGCCCAAAGGTGAAGATGGCATGCCACGCTCGACGTCGTTCGACCGTGTGTGCTGCCCAAAGGCGATGATGGCATGCCACGCCCAACGTCATTCGACCGTGTGTTCTGCCCAAAGGCGATGATGGCATGCCACGCCTGACGTCGGTCGACCGTCTGTGCAGCCCAAAGGCGATGATGGCATGCCACGCCTGACGTCTCTCGACCGTGTGTGGTGCCCAAAGGCGATGATGGCATGCCACGCCCGATGTCGCTCGACCATGTGTGCTGTCCAAAGGCGATAATGGCATCCGCGCCCGACGTCGCTCGACCCTGTGTGCTGCCCAAAGGTGATGATGACATGCCACGCCCGATGCCGTCCGACCGTGTGTGCTGCCCAAAGATGATGATGGCATGCCACGCCCGACGCCGCTCAACCGTGTGTGCTGTCCAAGGGCTATGATGGCATGCCAAGCCCCGACGTCGTTCGACCGTGTGTGCTGCCAAAGGCGATGATTGCATGCCACGCCCAACGCCGTCCTACCGCGTGTGCTGCCCAAAGGTGATGATAGCAGGATACGCCCGACGTCGCTCGACCGTGTGTGCTGCCCAAGGGCGATGATGGCATGCCACGCCCGACGTCGCTCGACCGTCTATGTTGTCCAAAGGCGATGATGGCATGCCATGCCCGACGCCGTCCGACCGTGTGTGCTGTTCAAGGGCTATGATGGCATGCCAAGCCCGACGTCGTTCGACCGTGTATGCTGTTCAAGGGCGATGATGGCATGCCACGCCCGACGTCATCCGACCGTGTGTGCTGTCCAAGGGCGATGATGGCATGCCACGTCCGACGCCATCCGACCGTGTGTGCTGTCCAAGGGCTATGATGCCATGCCAAGCCCCGACGTCGTTCGACCGTGTGTGCTGCCAAAGGCGATGATGGCTTGCCACGCCCGACGTCGTTCGACCGTGTGTGCTGCCCAAAGGCAATGCTGGCATGCCATGCCCGACGTCGTTCGACCGTATGTGCCGCCGAAAGGCGAAGATGGCATGCCACTCTCGACGTCGTTCGACCGTGTGTGCTGCCCAAAGGCGATGACGGCATGCCACGCCCGACGTCGTTCGACCGTGTGTGTTGTTCAAGGGCGATGATTGCATGCCATGCCCGATGCCGTCCGAACGTGTGTGCTTCTCAAAGGCGATGATGACAATCCACGCCCGACGTCGCTCGACCGTGTGTGCTGCCCAAGGGAGATGATGGCATGCCACGCTGGACGTCGCTCGACCGTCTGTGCTGTCCAAAGGCGATGATGGCATGCCACGCCCTACGTCGCTCGACCGTCTGTGCTGTCCAAAGGCGATGATGGCATGTCACGCCCGACGTCGCTCGACCGTCTGTGCTGTCCAAAGGCGATGATGGCATGCCATGCCCGCCGCCGTCCGACCGTGTATGCTGTCCAAGGGTTACGATGGCATGCCAAGCCCCGACGTTGTTCGACCGTGTGTGCTTCCCAAAGGCAATGATGGCATGCCACGCCCGACGCCATCCGACCGTGTGTGCTGTCCAAGGGCTATGATGGCATGCCAAGCCCCAAGGTCGTTCGACTGTGTGTGCTGCCAAAGGTGATGATGGCTTGCCACGCCCGACGTCGTTCGACCGTGTGTGCTGCCCAAAGGCAATGCTGGCATATCATGCCCGACGTCGTTTGACCGTGTGTGCCGCCCAAAGGCGAAGATGGCATGCCACTCTCGACGTCGTTCGACCGTGTGTTCTGCCCAAAGGCGATGATGGCATGCCACGCCCGACGTCGTTCGACTGTGTGTGCTGCCCAAAGGCGATGATGGCATGCCACGCCTGACGTCGCTCGACCGTGTGTGGTGCCCAAAGGCGATGATGGCATGTCACGTCCGACGTCGCTCGACCCTGTGTGCTGCCCAAAGGTGATAATGACATTCCACGCCCGATGCCGTCCGACCGTGTGTGCTGCCCAAAGGCGATGATGGCATGCCACGCCCGACGCCGTTCGACCGTGTGTGTTGTCCAAGGGTTTTGATGGCATGCCACGCCCGACGTCGTTCGAACGTGTTTGCTGCCCAAAGGCGATAATGGCATGTCACGTCCCACGTCGTTCGACCATGTGTGCTGCCCAAAGGCGATGATGGCATGTCACGCCCGACGTCGTTCGGCCGTGTGTGCTGCCCAAAGGCGATGATTGCATGCCATGCCCAACGTCGTCCTACCGTGTGTGCTGCCCAAAGGTGATGATGGCATGATACGCCCGACGTCGCTCGACCGTGTGTGCTGCCCAAGGGCGATGATGGCATGCCACGCCCGACGACGTCCGACCGTGTGTGCTGTCCAAGGGCTATGATGGAATGTCAAGCCCGACGTCGTTCGACCGTGTGTGCTGTTCAAGGGCGATGATGGCATGCCACGCTCGACGCCGTCCGACCGTGTCTGCTGCCCAAAGGCGATGATGGCATGCCACGCCCGACGTCGCTCGACCGTGTGTGCTGCCCAAGGGCGATGATGGCATTTAACGCCCGACGTCGCTCGACCGTCTGTGCTGTCCAAAGGCGATGATGGCATGCCACGCCCGACGCCGTCCGACTATGTGTGCTGTCCAAGGGCTATGATGGCATGCCAAGCCCCGACGTCGTTCGACCGTGTGTGCTGCCCAAAGGCGATGATGGCATGCCACGCCCGACGTCGTTCGACCGTGTGTGCTGCCCAAACTGACGTCGTGCGACCGTGTGTGCTGCCCAAAGGCGATGATAGCATGCCACGCCCGACGTCGTTCGACCGTGTGTGCTGCCCAAAGGCGATGATGTGATGACATGCCCGACGTCGTTCGTACGTTTGTGCTGCCCAAAGGCGATGACGGAATGCCACGCCTGACGTCGTTCGACTGTGTTTGTCGTCCAAGGGCGTATATGCAGTCCACGCCCGTTCTACGCTGGCCTTGCAGATGCCGCCTTGCTGCGGACGTGCTGCGTACGCAGACCCATTTACGCCTTGACATATAACTTGGTTTTAACAATCGCACCCGACATCCCGAAAACCTCTTGTAGTGACATGTCATTAGTCCTTTAACATGTCATTAGGCTTGATAAATGAACTCAACGTCATGAAAAACTCGCAATGGGGCTCAGAACGCATAGCTCAACACTTAGCGGCAGAGTAGTGAACTTCACTTGCCGTGTTACTTCCCCTTTGAATGATGCAGGCAGCATGCGAACCTCACATTTGAAAAGTTAGAAATGATTGGATTTGATTTTGGGGGAGGAGGAGTGTGGGGGGGGGACGAATCGGAGCGACAAAGGGCTGAATCTCAGTGGATCGTGGCAGCAAAAGATGAAAAGGCTACAAGGTTGATTAATGAGGATTAATGGCAAGAGAATTGAAGGCCAATTAAGATGAAATATATGTTGGCAACTGCCACATGTAGACCAACATTAATACTGATTTATAAGACAATTACTTGGATATAAACACCCATTTTAGATGATGATTATAGAAAATAATAAGAACACTTCTTTTTGAGATACTAGAATCATTTTTCCAACGATGTTTATATGAGCAGATTATAATCAAATTTGCCGATTTATTTGTGGAGTAAATGACAATCAAATATGTCAGCTCATGGAGCAGGTTAGACTAAATTACAATTAGAATGCTTTTGGTTATAGTGGCATGAAAAAAATGGAAGATTAATCATTGACGTGAAATTTGCCTTCTAGAACAATATATTACTGAGAGAAATTTATGTTAAAAAATCAAAAAGACTCAACGTAGAAAGACATGACAATATGATTTATTTTTCAAAGAAATCTCTATACAAAATGAATCAAACATTCAGATCTTAGTACAACTGAATAAGTAATTGTTTACTAGACTTACACTTTAAAAAAAGCTTACATGATACTCTTTATGTAAAAAAAAATGGTTGTAACATTATTATTACTAGTTAATTACTGAAACAAGACTTTAGCTTATGTTGAGAGGGTTCATTATTAAATATATACAATAATACTAGTAAATCAATAAATCGATGCTATATGTATGATATGATTTCTGATGAAGGGAGTTCGAACCCCCCTAACTTGCATGTAGCTCCACCCTAAATCCAATCACAATTAAATAATATCAATAACAGTTCTAATATTCTTTATTAATGCGTGTATATATATCCGTTGAAAAATTATTCTTCTATTGTATCATGTGAAAAATATGACATATGAATAGTTTGGTGCGTGAATGCTTAATTTAGATATTGAACTAGGGGCAATGAAATAACCATTTCAACTGGGATAATTCATTGTATCATTTTTTGTATTTGCATATATATATATATATATATATATATATATATATATATATATATATATATATATATATATATTATATATATATATATATATATATATATATATATATATATATATATATATATGTTACATTTAACAAAAAAAACTATATATTTAAGAATATAGGGCCTCATTTAGTTATCGAGATTAAAAATCACACACACAAAATTATTATAAGATCACATTCATTATAAATTTATTAACTCTAAATTCTAAATTGCCCCTTATTTTTATTACCAATGTCATTAATTGATTTTTCCAACTGTTGATATAGAAAATAAAAATATAGATTAGAGAATAAGTTATTTCGCAAAAGGATTTTTTCTATGAAAAATAAGTTATTTAAAATTAGGAAAATAAATTCCCAGCTAAAAGCAGGAATACAAGCTCCTAAACAAAAGCCAGTTAAAAATCTATTCAGCCTAAATAGGTAGTAAAATATTCACAAAAAAAGAGAGGGAGGGGAAACTATTAATTGCAGAATCATTGCCTATTGTTATGTATTATATAAGCTTATTTTTTATTTTGTGCTAGAAATCTTTTTAAAAAATTCGATAAATATGTATCAAATATTTCAAAATCAATGCATTATAAAGAATTAGATATGAATACAAAAAATAATTGTCAAAAATCTAAACAACATAGCTTATTGCTATAATCCAAGCAAACAGATAACAAAAGGTGACATCAAGCCTTATATGTGAAGCTCGAGCATATTTTTATAATACAAGCTAAAAGGAAATCTATATAATTAAGACGTATGAATCAAGATTGATCTCCAAAAAGACTTATGATTCCTTGAAAAGGATTTATGTGAAGCTCATACAATGTTAGACCTAGATCTAGTATTAATTCACTTACTACTTGATTTCACCAACATTAGACTATAATTTTAAAAAGTTCAAATGATAAGTATTCTAACATACGTTTCTCATAAAAATTTCAACTTGTTCAACGACATCACTTATTTCGAATCCAAAAGATTCATAATATGCAAGAACAATGAAAAGTGTCATATTTCTTCTCAATCCCTTCACTTCCCACAAAGGAACTAAAATTTTTTTAACAAAACATAAATTAAACATATATCTAACATTTGTTAAGAATTTTTTCAACAAGAATCTTGCAGATCAGTCTTTTCCTCAATTGGTGTCTCTTTTATACCCTAAGAAATATAAATGAAAAAAATATTAACTTTTCGATCCCAAAAAAAATAACACCATTTAGTGTGCACGTATATATCAAAGTAAAATTATAAATAAAGAATTGCTTACCAAAATTCATATTGATGTCCGTAAGGTGTGAGGTAGGATCCCCTGGTTGAACATTCTCAAAGGTAATGTTACGAATTGGCCTGCAACACCAAATTTCTTTTTTTAATGAATTAAAAATAAAATATAATTGAAGTACCTGCATATTGTACTCCCTTAATTTTTAAAATAAACTAATAAGAAAATAATAACATACAAATTGAGACGAGATATAATTACATTCTCTCTGAATTTCTTGTTGCGTCAATATTTAGTGTATCAGTTGGATATTGACGATTTGACTCCTGCATTCATTTCATAAAATATCAAAAAATCTGTTTTTGCAATATGTTTTTGAAAAGTTACCTAAATAAAATATTTTTCATTTCAATATAATGATTTTTAGAAGTAAATTACTTGGATAAATTAATATTTGAATCGAAATAAATAAATTATGGAGTAGACATACTGGACGTGAGAAGGATCCACAGCGAGCCTGCATTTATTTAACATATATCTATAATTTGATTCAACATGAAAATCGAGAAAAAAGATAAATTGAAATTTTCGAATTCGTATCCATGCTGTACTACGAAATAATATTTTTGTGTTATAGAAACTTCGATTATTTGTAAATTTCAAGTAATACAAAGATTACAACTCTTTAGCTCTTAAGGAATTATAAACTCTAATTCCTTCTACTCAAGACAAAAAACTACTCCCTAGTTTTCTATCTTTTCAATGCTTTTCAAGTACTATAACTTGTCAAGCAAATCTACTACCTAGATTGTAAACAAGACTCTTGAATACAATCTTACAACTTTAACACTCAACTCGCAGCACTCAAAAGAATTTAACAAAACTCTCTCAACCCTCTTGATTGTGTTTTGGAGTTCTCTCTTTGTAAGTGCGCAAGTTTTTCTGATCAAAATAGCTCTCTATTTATAAACCAGAAATTCAGTCAATCCTTGTACAAATCAACTTGTATTTGTCTTCTACAAATCCTTGTTGACTTCTGCTAACTCTTTTACTCAAAACCTTATTGCACTCAAATTTGTTTTTAGTAGTTTTCCTTACCCAAGTAAACTACTCTAAACAAAACGTACATATAAGTTACCATCTGTAACTAAACACTACTCGTACGCCGCCACTTGCACACCTGCTGCATTATTTCACTGGAACATGTTGCATTACCTGTTCAATACAATTTTGCCATTTTCAAAATCTCAAGATTAACAAATTCCCCCTTTTTGACTATGGCAAATAATCAGCTTGCATTTGAATAGGTACACAATACATCAATCAACATATTGAACACTTTAATATCATCTGCACATCTGCAGGCTGCTTCCCCCTTTTGCCATTAGTCAAAAATTGAAAACCAAAGTACATATGCATACTAGAATTAGAGCATCAGACAAAGTCATTAGTGACATCAAGAGTTAGACATCAAACCAAAATACATACAAAAATAGTAATGTCTACTTCAGTCTTTAACTAGTCAAAAACAAAAAATTATAAGACAATGCATATATGAGGATTGATTAAACAGAGGGTGCCATAGAGGTGGAAGAGTTTGAGGATCCCTTGGTTAGCAACCCCATGATACTTTGTAGATGCCCAAAATTCACTTCTCTTTCTTGATGCAACGCAGCCTGAGTTTGAGTGAGTTCTTCCTTAATCCTGCAGTTCTCAGCAATCAATTCCTCACGTTCCAATTTATGCGCAATCTGAATCTGTTCCATTTCTACTGAGTGAGCCTTTTTTAATGCTTCCATCTCCTCTTCTACAGCAGTAAGAGAAGCCCTTAACCGTTGAGTTTTCACATTAAACCCTTTTAGGCGTACCAGGCATGTTTATGTAATCCACCTTCCCCATGACATCAGAACTGGTTTGAATCTGCCACTTCTTTACAGGCACACAAAAATGTTCAAATACTTGTCCCAACAAAAATCCATAAGCCAAACCCCTTTTCTTTTTATCAAGCTTGGACAAACTATGTATATGATTCATTATTAGGATCGGCAAGTTTATTTGAGTCCTAGACAATAGTAAGTCCATAAGAGTAAGATCCAAGTAACATGTTTAAGTACTTTTTTGCTTTCTTGGCAGAAGAATTTTATGAACTACATTAAACAACATCTGATGTAAAGGTAACATACATCCCTTGTCAACACTAGAATATTCAGATAGAGTAGGATCATTTGAGAATCGCCTACATATGTCAAGTTGAGAGGTGTTACCCTCTAAAGGAGGTCAATCCTTCTTGACATAGTGACCCCATCCCTTGTTAGGTATCCTAAGTATTGAAGACAGAGTCTCAGCAGTAAGTGTAAAAGAAATACCACAGACAGTACTAGTAATTGATGACGCAGTTCCTGTTGCATTGATATAAAATTCTCTGGTTTCTACTCTACCCATTTTACACCTAAAGGATCCTTGGAGCATCAGTTCTGTCCATCCCTGTTCTTGTAAAATGATTACTAACTCATCCATCTCACCACCCCCAAAACCAGAAATTACTCTCCCCCTAATCACACTCCTCTTTTTAAAGGCTAATACTCTTGCATGGTAATCACTATCATCTAAATCATGAAATTTTGATTTGGATGAAGTTTTTTTCCGTTTCTGACTATTCACTGTATCTGCAACAAAGTTTAATGATGATGGAGACTTACGCTTTCTTGTGCGAATTTTCTTAGTCGACTGAGCCAAAATCTCTGCTTCTCGAGTACGTTGTACAGATCTAGTTACTCGCATTGGTACCTTTGCCAGTAGAAAAGAGTGAGATTCTTCTGGAGTTTCAGGAAGAATCGTAGCAAGAGGTTTGCAAGAAGATGAACTTCGTTTGGAACAAGTTCTGATTTGTAAAGCATTTCAAGCAAAGTGATATTTTCATCATCGGAACTATTTTCCCGGTCCTGTGATGAAAACATATGTTCCCCCTCACTTCGTGCACTCATATTTTCTTTCTCCAACCCTTGACTTCTCTCTTCCCCCTGAACTGATGCATCTTCCATAAGAGACATTGAGTTACGCCGGTCAAATCAGTGTAGAGAACAGCTGGTAGGGCGTGTAAGCTTTCTTGAGTATCAAAGGGAATTATGGCTAGTGAGAGATTTGAGGACATGGCCATTTTTTCTCAACAAACACAGTGTGGATTTTGGGATTTCAAGGTTTTGAGAGAGAATGAGAACAATCGGAGAAGAAAGAGAGAAAGGAACTGAGTTTTAAGAAGAATTATAGGGAAGTGTAAGGGTTTTATCTGAGAGTGGGAACAGGTATGACTTGAAAGGTTTTTTTCAGGTTTTGAATTGGCAGTTGTGATTTGTGATGATGATTTTTTTTTTTCATTTAATTAAATAAAGGAACGGAATCCAATGCATTTGGTCTTATAATTTTTAGTCTATCTTAGTTAAGGAGAGTAGACATACCTTTAAGCATGCAATTATGATTTTGAGAGTCCGATTCCTTCAGCTTCTAATTTCTTAGTTTATCTTCATCATTCCTAGCTCCAGCTTCCTTTCAAAGTGTTCCCTTGCTAATGCCTTTGTAAAGATGTCCGCGATTTGTTCTTCCGTAGTACAAAAGTTCATAGAGATTAAACCTTTCTCCACATTGTCTCTAAGAAAGTGATGACGAATGTCAATGTGTTTAGTTCTCTTATGTTGTACCGGATTTTTTGCAATGTTGATTGCACTAGTATTATCGCAGAAAATTTGAACTTGTTCAATTTTGAGTCCGAAATCACTAAGTTGTTGCTTGATCCATAGAAGTTGAGCGCAACATGACGCAGCTGCTACGTACTCAGCCTCAGCAGTGGATAGTGCAACTGAGTTTTGTTTCTTTGATCCCCATGAGATGAGACACGATCCTAGAAAGTGAGCCATTCCTGTAGTGCTTTTTCTATCACCCAAGTATCCAGCATAATCAGCATCCGCATACCCAACTAAATCAAAGTTGCTTCCTTTTGGGTACCAAAGTCCTAAATCAGAGGTTCCTTTTAGATATCTGAGAATTCTCTTGACTTTTTGAATATGTGATTCTTTAGGATTAGTTTGAAAGCGAGCACATAATCCTACACTAAACACAATATCAGGTCGATTAGCAGTAAGATACAAAAGTGAACCAATCATGCCTCTATACAGTTTTTGTTCAACAGTAGAACCTGTTCCTTCAAGGTCTAACTTAGTGGCAGGGGCTATTAGAGTATCAATTGGTTTAGCATCGTCCATTTTAAACCTCTTAAGCAATTCTTTGACATATTTTTGTTGATGAATCCATGTACCTCCAGCTGTGTTTTATTTGAAGCCCAAGGAAGTAGTTTAATTCACCCATCATACTCATTTCAAACTCATTGCTCATAAGATTTGAAAATTCTTTGTGAGACTCTTATTTGTAGCTCCAAATATGATATCGTCAACATAGATTTGCACGATCAGGAGACCCTTTTCTTTATTCTTAAAGAAGAGTGTATTGTAAATTTTACCTCTTGAATATCCATGACTTAAAAGAAATTTTGACAATCTATCATACCATGCCCTTGGAGCTTGTTTTAACCCGTAGAGAGCTTTGTCAAGCTTATAGACATGGTCAGGGAAGTCATTATCCTCGAAGCTAGGGGGTTGTTTAACAAAAACCTCTTCTTGTAATATCCAATTCAAAAAAGCACTTTTGACATCCATCTGATACAATGTGAACTCCATGTGAGATGCGAAAGCTATAAGCAATCTGATTGCTTCTATTCTTGCCACGGGTACAAAAGTTTCATCCTAATCTATCCCCTCTTCTTGATTATATCCTTGAACAACCAACCTAGCTTTGTTCATGATTATGGTACCATGTTCATCTAACTTGTTCCTAAACACCCATTTAGTTCCAATTATAGTTCTGTTTGAGGGCTTAGGTACTAGATGCCATATTTTAGTCCTTTAAAATTGATGTAATTCTTCTTCCATGGCTATAATCCAATCTGCATCTTAAAGGGCTTCACTTATTTTCTTTGGTTCTACCATGGATAGGAATGCACTATGCGCGTAGTGATTCTTTATTCCTGATCGGGTGGTAATTCCTGAAGAAAGATCAGTGAGCAGGTTTTCCAATGGGTGTGATCCTTGGTATTTGTACTCTTTTAGGGTAGGAGTTGATCTTTCCTTCTCTTGCTCTTCATTAACATTTGGTTGATTTTCATCTGTATCAACTCCTTCATTAGAATTTACTTGAGTTTCAGTTTCTTCTCTGTTTTTTGTGTCAGAGGAACCGGTTTCTTGGACCTGTTCCTGTTCAGAGACAATATGTTCTTCAGTTGATGTGTTACTGACCAACACATCTTCATTAGACATAGTGTTGCTTTCATCGAAAACAACATGGACACTCTCTTCTACACACATCGTTCTTTTGTTGAGTACCCTATAAGCTTTACTATGTGTAGAATATCCAAGAAAGATTCCGTTGTCACTCCTAGCATCAAATTTTCCAAGCAGATTTTTTCCATTGTTATGAATAAAGCACTTGCATCCAAATACTCTAAGATGAGAGATGTTGGGCTTTCTGCCTTTTAATAATTCATATGGAGTTTTTTCTAACAAGGGTCTGGTCATGCAACGATTTATGGTGTAGCAAGCAGTGTTTATTGCTTCTGCCCAGAATTGGTTTGCAATTTGCTTGCGATCATCATAGTTCTAGCCATTTCTTGAAGAGTTCTGTTCTTTCTCTCTACCACACCATTTTGCTGAGGGGTTCTGGGGGCATAGAAGTTATGATCAACCCCATGATAGTCACAATATTGGGCAAACTTTGAATTTTCAAATTCAATTCCATGATCTGATCTGATTGCCTTTAATTGTTTCCTATATTTTCTTTGAATTTTTCTCATCAGTGAACAAAAAGCCTCAGAGGCATCATCTTTTGCTGCAAGGAATAGTGTCCAGGTGTACCTAGTGTAATCATCCACTAAGACAAACACATATCTTTTTCCCCCTCTACTTTGAACCCTCATTGGTCCACATAAATCCATGTGAATTAGTTCTAAGGAACAAGTTGAGCTTACCATCTGTTTGGACTTAAATGATGATTTTATCTGTTTCCCAAGAGTACATGCTTCACAAACCTTATCCTCCTTGAATTTATTTTTAGGCAGTCCTATAACTAAATCCTTGGTGATAAGTTTGTTTAATTGAACTTGGCTAGCATGACCCAACCGTTTATGCCACAACAAGGGATCTTTTTCCAGCACACTTAAACACACTAGATTTTTGTCAGAGATAGTTGAGGTATCTACAGTGTAGACATGTTTATCTCTTTTTCCCGTTAACACTAATTTTTGTGTGTTTAGATTGATTACTTCAACACCAGTGGATCGAAAGATTACCTTGTTACCTTTATCACACAATTGAGATATGCTAAGTAAATTGTGTCTAAGTCCTTCCACATAGTATACTTTATCAATTGAATGTTCATCAGATCTTCCAATCTTTCCACAACCTTTGATTTGACCCTTTTTTCCGCCACCAAAAGCTACCATACCTCCTTTTTCTTCTTCTAGCGAGACAAACAATGTCTTATTCCCTGTCATGTGTCTTGAGCAAGCACTGTCCATGTATCACTGCTGCTTGCTTTCTCTCACTTCTTCCTCAGATTCTTCAGAGTCTGATTCGGGTTCAGCGTCTGATTCTTCCATCGCCATCAAGGCAAGATCTTCAGCATCTTCATACATGTCCGAGGAACCTGTTCCCCAGGCTGCATACATTGCTTGTTCCTTTTCTTTATTTTTCTTTTTGTTAAGTAGTTCCTTCCTTTCTTTTTCAGCTTTTTCCTTTTTCCATTCTAATTCTCACATTGGACAATCCTTTATCTGATGATCTGTCTTAACACACTTAAAACAACCTCCGTTTTGTGATCGTTCAAGATTTTTTTCTTTCAAGGGTGGTGATTTCTTGGTAGAGTTTAATCCCCTTTTAAAGAGTTTCTTGAAGTTCCTACTTATCAGAGTCAGATCATCGTCATCTATGTCAGATTCATCACTTTCAGTTGCTTTAAGACCAAGAACTTTTTCTTTATTCCTTTCACCTCTTTTGTCAACATTCATCTCATAGGTCTTGAGATTCCCAACTAATTCATCTAAAGACATATTAGTTAGGTCCTTAGCTTCTCTAATGGCAGTGACTTTTATTTCCCAAGACCTAGGCAAAATCCTAAGTACTTTGTCAACCTGTTCCTCAGTGGTATATACTTTGCCTAATGAGATTAGTTCGTTTACCACAGTGGTGAATCTGGTGATCATATCTTGAAGAGATTCTCCGGATTTCATCTTAAAGGCTTCATATTCTGAACACAAACTAGCAATCCTGAATTTTCGGACTTGAGTTGTACCTTCATGAGCGTTTTGTAAGGTATCCCATATTTGTTTAGCAGAGGTACAACTTGAGATACGGTTAAATTCATCAGGTCCTAGTCCACATACAAGAATGCACTTAGCTTTTACATTCTTTCCTAGCATCTTATAATCTGCTTCATTATATGTATCTGTGGGTTTAGGTACTTCATTTCCTTCACTATCTGTAATGGTAGGAATTAGTGGTCCCTTAGTAATTCTTACCCATAATTCGTAGTCTTCAGCTTGAATGAAGTCTTCCATCCTTGCCTTCCACCACGAGTAGTATTGTCTGTTAAATAGTGGAGGTCTATTGATGTGTTGCCCCTTACCGTGTCCGAGTGGAGGTGCAGAACTCATGTTGATCTTATCTTGAGTTGTTAGACTCTCTAAAGATAACCTTGCTCTGATACCACTTGTTGGAATTCTACCCTCCTGAATTATTCAAAGGAACACGTACTAACTACTAGTTTGTGTTTGCTTGAAAAGCTTAACAGTAATTAATTTGAACAGCACTTTGTATTATTTGTAAATTTCAAGTAATACAAAGATTACAACTCTTTAGCTCTTAAGGAATTATAAACTCTAATTCCTTCTACTCAAGACAAAAAACTACTCCCTAGTTTTCTATCTTTTCAATGCTTTTCAAGTACTATAACTTGTCAAGCAAATCTACTACCTAGATTGTAAACAAGACTCTTGAATACAATCTTACAACTTTAACACTCAACTCGCAGCACTCAAAAGAATTTAACAGAAAGGTAGTTACTATCGTGAAGTTTTGAATTTCACGACTGAAACTTCATCACAATATATTTAAGTTTCATATATGAGTTTAAAATTTTGCAACTCTAAACATTTTTCAATTATAAGAATTATGAAAGAAGATATTTTATAAGTTTTATAATTATATAAAAGTAGAGTGTTATAGTGTGCGCACGCGTGTGCGTATGTAAATACTTTATACCTTGAGGCAGAAAATAGAGCATCTTGATTCAGCACAAATGAATTTGATGGGGCTTGGATACTGATAAAAGAAAAAAAAGAAACAAGAAGATATACAACAGATATTTATAAAAATAGCATTTTTAACCCTTCTCAAGTTTATATACATGAGAGAATACATATACCTTGAGATAGAAAACATAGTTTGTTGATTCAACATGAGATTTGACGTGACTTGAATACTGATAAAAAAGAAAAAAAAAAGAAAAAAGATATGCATTTGTTATTTATAAAAATAACATTTTTAAACACTTTTCAAAGTGTTTCTAAAAAATAGTCACTGTTTGTGGAACCTTGACAACTGAAAATCCATCACAATATATTGAAATATTATTTCTGAATTTAAAATTTCATGATAATGAATATTTTTCGATTACAAAAATCTTAAAAGTGATATTGTGTATATTTTACCCTCGTTATAAAACATGTGTGTGAAAGAGAATATATAATACCTTGATGCATAAAAACTATTATTTTGATTCAAGGCAAATGACAAAAATGGTGATTTATTGATCATTTTTCTATCTTGTTTATGAAAAATAGTCACTATTTTGAAGTTCTTAATTTTACTTACAGTATATTCAAATTTCACCTGTGAGTTTAAAATTTTACAAAAAAGATATGCTTCAATTACAAAAGTTTTGAAAATAGTTATTTTTTAAGGTTTATATGTCTTTGTTATAAAAACTAAGTGTAGATTATCATGTGTGTGACAAATATTTAATATCTAAAGGCAGAAAACATATTGTGTTAATTCAACACAAATGGATTTGTAAGGGTTTGGATGCCAAGAAAAAAAGACATACAATAGTTATCATAAAATAGTATTTATCGATCACTTTTTAATTTAATTTTTAAAAATAGTTACTATTATTAAGTTCTGAATTTCATAACTAGAACTTCATCACAAATGAAATTAAAAAGACATTATAAACCACAAATTATGTTTCTGTTAATTTTATAATATAATATGTTGTTGATTTTATTATCTTATAATTAGAGCAATTAATCTCACATATATTTCTGATTTAAGATTAATTGATGGAAAATAATAACACAGAAAAAAAAGTAGGATAGAGAAAATATATATATACTTTCTCCATGGTGGAATATTTGGATTTGTTTGCATGTTTTCTCCCTCAACGACTTCTCTCTGCATTAATATCACAAAAAATTATAGAATAATAGAAATGTGTTATGCGTTTTATGAACAATTACACAAATTAAATATTTTGATATTAAGTAAATTATTTTCAAAATTATTTGTAAATTAATGTTTAAACCATTAAATTTAAGTTAGGGAATAGATACATACTCTTGCAGACAATCCATGCGTTAATCCTGACATTCTTTCTCGCGGATAGCTTGCCTGCATTTATTTAGCATAAAATGTAAGTTTGCCTAAATAATGCTAATAAAACATTTTTGATACTTTTGTTGTTTCAATTTAATTTGTATAATATAAAACACTACAAACATTTAAGAAATAATAGAAAGATTTTTAGACTTTTGTAAATTTTTAAATATAGAATAGTATTTATATAACTATAGTATGTCATGATATTTGTGTTTAAAGAAAATCATTAAACATACAAATCAAAAGTTTAAATTTAATATATTTTTACGAAAAATAACTCCTTTTCTAGATGAACTGATAAGAAAATAATATCAAGCAAATAAATAAAAGTGAACTAAATTTTTAAAATAATCATCATAATCCTCTTGAAGAAACGACAATCCTATTATTAGGGTTGGCAATGTCTCCCTGTATATAGAAACAATAAAAAAATACAAAATATTTATCATCTTTACTAATTAAAGAAGAATATACAAGGATATAGTTGTTGTAACTTCATCTAAGTTGTGTGTAAAAAATTTTGAGAATTAAATCGATTTTGACTTTTACCTTGAATTCTAAAAATAAATAATAATTAAGATGGTTATGATTGACCATGAAGACTACATAAAGAGTATCAAATATTTCTAAATTTATTGATATGAGACTCGACACTCTCTTCTACTCACTACCTCCACACAATACTATACATATGAAGGATAGAGAATTTAATACAGAGGTCTAACATAATAAATATTGAATTAGAATAGCATGGAAAATATAATGCAGAGGTCTGACATAATAAATAATGAATTAAAATGAATATCTCTGATATAATAATGAAGAAAATAATAAGATCCTAGCTAATTGATTTCAAGAAGTTGGAGCAAGTCTAAAATAAGAATTCCTCGGAATCACTTTTCTCGGAATCATATAAAATGTGACTCAATGTGGTACTCAATAAAAACCACCACCACCACCAGCACCATCCCCTTTTCCCCCCACATTCCCATGTAATTATCAGTCAAAGGATAAAAGACGGGTGTAAATACAGTCTATCAACTCTTTCTTCATTGCCTTTTCTCAAATGTACTTATCTAAATGAAGATTGTAAAGTAAAAAAGATGATAAGATTTCAAAATAAAATACCTTTAAATTTTGATCAGTAGTTGTGAATTCTAGAGCAGGATTGGACATAGACCTAACAAATAAAAGAATATATCTTCAAAATATATACATATATATTTAAACAAAAGACAAACAATTTATTTATTAAATAAAAGAGAAAGAATTAACCATTAATTATTATAGAAATTAAATATAATTTATCATGTGTGTTTAGAGAGAATATTTAATACCTTGAGAAAAGATCAATGTCATGATGATTGAACCCAAATGGATTGACAATATCTCCCTGCAGATACAAACAATAAAAAAACAAAATATATGTCATCTTTACTAATTAAAGAAGAATAAGAATATCGTAATTATAACTTCATCTGAGTGATTTATATGTGAAAAAACTTTGAAAATAAATTGATTTTGATTTTTAACTCGATTCAAAATATTAAATAATACTTAAGAGGTAATGATTGATCACTAAAACTACATAAAGAGATCAAATATTCCTTATTTCATTGATATGAGACTCAATGTTCTCTCCTACCCTCTACATACGCAAGCATACAGAATATAACAAGAAGGCTGACATGATAAATATTGAATTATAATAGCATGTAGAATATAACACAAAGGTCTAATGTGATAAGTATTCAATTAGAATGAGTATATCTGATATAATGATTAAAAAATATAAGATATTAATTGATTTTAAAAATTAGTAGGTCTATGAGATAAGAATTCCAAAAAATCATAAAAATGTATCACAAAATCATAAAAATGTGATTATCAATTGAAGTGTAAAAAGGTGGAGGTAAATATAACTCTACAAACTCTCTCTTCGTTTCTTTTTTCAGATCTACTTAATCAAATGATTGTAATGTAAAAAAGATGATAGGATTTCAAAATAAAATACCTCTGTAGGTAAATTTTGACCAACAATAAACATGATTTCTGAAGTAGAATTACATATAGACCTATCAAATAAATAAATACATCTTAAAAATACATATAAATTAAAACTAAATACAAACAAATATTAAATTAAAAAAGAAAGAATTGTCATGTGTGTTTAGAGAGAATATTTAATACCTTGAGGAAGAATCATTGTCATGTTGATTGAACCCAAATGGATTGACAATGTATCCCTGCATATAGAAATAATAAAAAAAAGCAAAATATATTTCATTCTTACTACCGTAAGGATATAATAATTATAACTTCATGTGAGTTACTTGTGTATGGAAAAATTTTGAAAATAAATTGCATTTAACTTTTAACTCAATTCTAAAAATTAAATATTAATCAAGAGGTAATGATTGACAAATAAAACTACATAAACAGATCAAATGTTCCTTATTTCATTGATATGCGACTCCACGCTCTCTCCTACCTTCTACATACACACATTATCAGACATATGCTTACACATCTGAAGCATAGAGAATACAACACAAAAGTCTGATATGATAAATATCAAATTAGAATAGCATGAAGTATATAATACAAAAGTCTAACGTGATAAGTATTGAATTAGAATGAGTATATCTGATATAATGATAAACAAAATAATAAGATCCTAATTAAGTTTAAAAAGTTTTTAGGTCTATGAGATAATAATTCCTCAAAATCATAAAAACTTATCACATATCCCGTAACTTAATGTGTAACACACTATACATTCCCCCCGCTCGCTCCATGTGATTATCAGTCAAAGGTAAAAAGACAAGGATAAATACAACTCTACCAACTCTCTGTTAATTACATTTTGTCAAATTTACTTAATCAAATGAATATTATAAAGTAAAAAAGATAACAAAATTTCAAAATAAAATACCTCGGAAGGTAAATTTTGATCAACAGTAAGCGTTTGGTCTGGAACAGAATTAGATATAAACCTATCAAGTAAGAAAATACATCTTAACAATACATAGAAACTAATACAAAACACAAACAGATATTAAATAACAAAAAAAAAAGAATGAATGAATTTAGCATTAATTATTATTAAAAAAAATTGAATATAGATTGTCATGTATGTTAGAGAAAATATTTAATACCTTGAGCAAGAATCAGTGTCATGTTGATTGAACCCAAATGGATTTGGCAGAGATAAAACATATTTTTATTCATTAGATGATTTTTCACTGGCCAAAAAAATAATGAATGAATTTAGCATTAATTATTATAAAAAAAAACTGAAAATAGATTGTCATGTATGTTAGAGAAAATATTTAATACCTTGAGCAAGAATCAGTGTCATGTTGATTGAACCCAAATGGATTTGGCAGAGATAAAACATATGGATATTCATTAGATGGTTTTCCACTGGCCAAGAAAAAAAGAATGAATTTAGCATTAATTATTATAGAAAAAATTGAATATAGATTGTCATGTATGTTAGAAAAAATATTTAATACCTTGAGCAAGAATCAGTGTCATGTTGATTTAACCCAACTGGATTTGACAGAGATAAAACATATGGATATTCATTAGATGGTTTTCCACTGGAAAAAAAAAACAATGAATGAATTTAGCATTAATTATTATAGAATATAGATTGTCATGTATGTTAGAGAAAATATTTAATACCTTGAGCAAGAATCAGTGTCATGTTGATTGAACCCAAATGGATTTGGCAGAGATAAAACATATGGATATTCATTAGATGGTTTTTCACTGGCCAAAAAAAATGAATAAATTTAACATTAATTATTATAGAAAAAATTGAATACAGATTGTCATGTATGTTAGAGAAAACATTTAATACCTTGAGCAAGAATCAGTGTCATGTTGATTGAACCCAAATGGATTTGACAGAGATAAAACATATGGATATTCATTAGATGGTTTTCCACTGGCAAAAAAAAAACAATGAATGAATTTAACATTAATTATTATAGAATATGGATTGTCATGTATGTTAAAGAAAATATTTAATACCTTGAGCAAGAATTAGTGTCATGTTGATTGAACCCAAATGGATTTGGCAGAGATAAAACATATGGATATTCATTAGATGGTTTTCCACTAGCCAAACAAAAAGGATGAATGAATTTAGCATTAATTATTATAGAAAAAATTGAAAATAAATTGTCATGTATATTAGAGAAAATATTTAATACCTTGAGCAAGAATCAGTGTCATGTTGATTGAACCCAAATGGATTTGGCAGAGATAAAACATATGGATATTCATTAGATGGTTTTCCACTGGCAAAAAAAAAAGAATGAATGAATTTAGCATTAATTGTTATAGAAAAAAATTGACTATAGATTGTCATGTATGTTAGAGAAAGTATTTAATACCTTGAGCAAGAATCAGTGTCATGTTGATTGAACCCAAATGGATTTGGCAGAGACAAAACATATGAATATTCATTAGATGGTTTTCCACTGGCCAAAAAAGAAGAATGAATGAATTTAGCATTAATTATTATAGAATATAGATTGTAATGTATCTTAGAGAATATATTTAATACCTTGAGCAAGAATCAGTGTCATGTTGATGGAACCCAAATGGATTTGGCAGAGATAAACATATGGATATTCATTAGATGGTTTTCCACTAGCCAAAAAAAAAAGAATGAAAGAATTTAGCATTAATTATTATAGAAAAAAAATTGAAAATAGATTGTCATGTATGTTAGAGAATATATTTAATACCTTAAGCAAGAATCAGTGTCATGTTGATTGAACCCAAATGTATTTGGCAGAGATAAAGCATATGGATATTCATTAGATGGTTTTTCACTGGCCAAAAAAAAAAAGAATGAATGAATTTAGCATTAATTATTATAAAATATAGATTGTAATGTATGTTAGAGAAGATATTTAATACCTTGAGCAAGAATCAGTGTCATGTTGATTGAACCCAAATGGATTTGACAGAGATAAAACATATGGATATTCATTAGATGGTTTTTCACTGGCCAAAAAAAAAATATGTAAATAAACCATGAACTTATATACATTCATTTGTTATCTAAAAACTCTTTGTGATGCAGGAATTTAGCTATCGTTAGATTTACTGATAGGTTATATAGGGATTTATAATGTTGGGGTGATTAGGTATTGATATCACATAGATTAGTAAAGATTATTTATCGTTGAATAATTTACATATTAGTATATAAAATACTATTCAATATATTTTCTTGTTCTTTAAATAAAATAAAAAAATATATCTTGTTATTATAAGGGCTAGTTCTATCCTTCTAGAAATTTAGTTTGATTATTTACCAAGCAGCATGAACTAATTATAGATTATAGAATAATTTATGTTAATATTAATTATGAGGGGAAAAATTAGCAAACCTCGTATTGTATAACTCAATATTAATTTTTATGTAGAGACTCAATTTCTTAAAAGTCAATCAGACATGATACAAATAAATATTAATTTTATTCGGATATTAAAACGATTTAATAAAAGCTATTACAAAATACAAGGAGTGGTACATTTTACCAGTGTACGAATTATATATAAAATAAATATGAGAAATTATCTTAAAACATAACTTATTTTACTATTGTCTCTAAAAAAGTATTATCATTTGAAAAAATTATAAAATTTACTTTACGTGTTGTATCAGTCGAATCGATCACTTTAAACTGAAATAGGACGTACGCGATGTATCAGGATATTTCTTTACGCGATGTATCAGTTGAATACATCATTTTACACAACGTATCACTTTGATACACCACTTTACGCAATGTATCGAAACGTACATGGTCTATTGGGATGTTGAGTGATGATCTGTAATCCAGATGGGATGGATCCAAAATCGACGCGCGATATATCAGAATGTTTTGAAATGTATATAAACTCTACCAGATTTACGAGATTTTGTAATTAGGAAAAGAATAGGGTTATGTATAACTAGCTCTAAAAGAAGTACCTGGATTGCAGGAAGTCATAATCAACAGAAGTTTGTAAAGTCTTTTCATTCTGTTTTTCTGGAGCATCACTGTTTTGAGACCTAAATTATACATATATAAAATAAAGTGTTTAGATCTAAAATTACAAATCAAGAAATGAAAAAAGATAAAGAGATTAAAAAATTTACATCTTTCAGAAAGAGAAATCAATTTGATGGCTTCCACAATAAGCGAAGCCCCTTTCCAATTTTACAACTGAGTATAATACTGAGGAGCTAGATGTGCGTATTTATAATATGCGGGTAATAAATTTTATTGTATTTATAAATATAAATAGATTTGACCATACTAATGAACAAAAGTTTAAATGAAGTTGACTGAATTTAATTCGCATAATTCCAAATTTATGACCGTTACACATACACAAATTATTTGCTATTAGCTATTTCAACACATTTATCGTAACACAATTATTTATTTTAAAATTGAAATAATACTAGTATACCCCATTAAATACACAAATTATTTGCTATTAGCTATTTCAACACATCTATCGTAACACACAATTATTTATTTTAAAATTAAAATAATACTAGTATACCCCATTACTTTACTAAATTGTTCAACTTTATCTTATGTAACTAGTTTCTAGACACGTGCAACACACGTATATCCTATCTAAACTGACATAAAATATTTTAAATAACTAAAACATAGAAAATCATCTTACAATTAAATTACAATAGTATCATTCATTTTTACAAGAAAAGTTCAAATATTTGAGATTTATTCTTTGATACCAACATGTAAGGTAACAAATTGAAATATGATAGCCTAGTATCTCTCGCTGAACTAAAAGAGAGATGAAGATTCTTCTTATTTTAAAATTTTATAACTGTGAAAGAAATTTTTTATAATATATATATATATATATATATATATATATATATATATATATATATATATATATTATATATATATATATATATATATATATATATATATTATCTAACATACGAATCATCTATAAGACAAAATTAAAAAAAAAAGACAAAAAAATGAAAAGATAATAGTTATTAACAAAGTTAAAAAATAAATGAAGGTTGCAATTAACCTTCAATATTGATTTTTTTCTTTATAAAGGAATATCAAACATTGAATACAATGAAATGAAATTGTCACGACTTAAAACCGAGCCGCGACTGGCACCCACATTACCCTCCTATGTGAGCGAACCAACCAATCTAACCCTTATCATTGCAATAAAATATCGACAGAAAATAATGCGGAAGACTTAAACTCATTAATAAAAACAATTCAAAACTATTATTATCATCCCCAAAATCTGGAAGTCATCATCACAAGAACATCTATCCTCAAATTACTAAACTAAGAGTATCTAAGAAAACAAAACTAGTACAAAGCTAGTCCATGCCGGAAGTTCAAGGCATCAAGACTTGAAGAAGAAGACTCAGTCCAAGCTAGAAGCATTAGCTCACCCTGAAGATCCGGTGTGACGAAGACTGGCTAGAATTACTGTTGAGTTGAAGACGACGGCACGTTTGCTGCACTCCACAAATAACAAGGAAGAAAACATAAAAGTAGGGGGTCAGTACAACCACAAGTACTGAGTAGATATCATCGGCCAACTCAAAATAGAAGATAATATATATCAAGTAATATTATAAAATCAACTTTAATGCTTAACATGTAGCAACAACAAGTACTATATCATTAACAATTACCGTCAAGTTCACACATGAGGACTCAAGCCTCAATACTATACTCATTTGGGAATTGGGTTAATTAGATTGAGTATATTTATCATCTTTCAAGATTTCATTATCTTTATTCCTCTTGTGTCGGTACCTAACACTCCGCTCCATATACTATCCTGGTGTCGGAACGTGACACTCCGATCCATATTCTATCCTGGTGCCGGAACGTGGCACTCCGATCCTCATTCTATCCTGGTACCGGAACGTGGCACCCGATCCATATTCTATCCTGGTGTCGGAACGTGACACTCCGATCCTCATATACTATCCTGGTACCGGAACGTGGCACCCGATCCATATTCTATCCTGGTGTCGAAACGTGACACTCCGATCCTCATATACTATCCTGGTACCGGAACGTGGCACCCGATCCTCTATTTCTATCCTGGTACCGGAATGTGGCACCCGATCCCCTAATTCATCAAGCCTTCTTTTATTCCAAGGCATCATCAATCTCATTATATAATTTATCAAGCCTTCTTTTATACCAAGGCATCATCATTCTCATTATATAATTTATCAAGCCTTCTTTTATACTAAGGCATCATCATTAACACGTGAATAAGGGTTTTCTTTAAAGATTTTGGATTCAATAACTTCATCATGCTTATTTTATCACAATCACATAATCATATTCATGCAAGCATACAATTAAGCATATAGAAGGGTTTTACAATACTATCAATACATATTATTCACTATTAAGAGTTCACTACGAATATCGTAAAAACCATAACCTACCTCCACAGAAGACTAGTGATCAAGCAAGAATTTCCTCAAAGCTGCGTTTTTCCTCCTCTTGATTCGTTCTCTTCTCTCTCTCTTGTTCTTTCCCCTTTTCTTATTCAAACCCTCTTTCTTTTACCCTAATTAACATATAATTAAGAATAAAGATGGCAATAATATCCCACTAATTAACTTAGGGTTACCTCTTTTAACCCCCAAGTAATTAGACTTATTAATATTAACCCTCTAACTTTATAATTAAGGAAAGAATAGTCCAAAGCGTCCCTTAAAACTTAACCAGAAATCCGACTCCAACTGGGATTACGCAACCTGTGACGGGCCGTCGTGCCTGCGACGGTCCGTCACGAAGGTCGTCGCAAGGACCAGAACTCCATTTTTCACTAATGAGTCTGTGACGGTCCGTCACACATGTGACGGTCCGTCCTGCACTTCCGTCATGACGTTCAGAGACTCGTTCCCCGTACCAAATTCTCAAGAGTTGAAGTGTTTTGCAACGGGAGCTCATGACGGTTCGTCGTAGCTGTGACGGCACGTCCTGCAGGTCCGTCACAGATTACAGAGAGTCGATTTTAATACCCAAATTTCAGAATTCTAAGTGTTCTGGAATGAGACATCCTCGACGGGCCGTCGTGCCTATGACGGTCCGTCGTGGTGTCCGTAATCTTAGCCAGTTTTTCCCGAAATAAAATCTGCTGCTTAAAACGACTAAACAGGTCGTTACAATAGATACCAATTTACCCATCGTTCATCCTCGAACGATCAAGAAGAAGAAAAGCAAGGGCGAAAAGAAGTACCTGAATCTGTAAACAGATGTGGGTATGTTTCTCGCATATCTGCCTCCTTCTCCCAAGTAGCCTCTTCAACCGGTCGATTCTTCCATTGAACTTTGATGGATGCAATTTCTCTCGACCTCAACTTGCGAACCTCTCTATCTAAAATAGCAACTGGTTCCTCCTCATACGTCAAATTCTCATCAAGCAAAATTGAATCCCAACGGATGATGTAGTTTCCATCCCCATGGTATCTTTTCAACATGGACACATGAAATACCGGATGCACTCCGGACAGCCCTGGAGGCAAGGCTAATTCATAAGCCACCTCCCCTACTCGCTTAAGTACCTCAAATGGTCCAATGTACCTTGGACTTAGCTTACCCCTTTTTCCAAACCGCATCACCCCTTTCATGGGTGAAACCTTTAACAAGACTTGTTCACCCTCCATGAACTCCAAGTCTCTAACCTTTCGGTCTGCATACTCCTTTTGCCTACTTTGCGCCGCTAGAAGCTTTCCTTGAATGCACTTCACCTTATCTAACGAATCCCTCAAGAGGTCAGTACCCCAAGGTCTAACCTCAAATGCATCGAACCAACCAATGGGAGATCTACACCTCCTCCCATACAATGCTTCAAATGGAGCCATGTCAATACTGGAGTGATAGCTATTATTGTATGAAAACTCTGCCAAGGGTAAGAAGTTATCCCAATGGCCACCAAATTCTATCACACATGCACGAAGCATATCCTCCAACACTTGAATCGTTCGCTCAGACTGACCATCAGTCTGAGGGTGAAAAGCAGTACTAAGGTCCAACCTAGTACCTAATTCAGCATGCAATGTTCTCCAAAACTTAGAAGTAAACTGCGTACCTCTATCTGATATGATGGAGAGTGAAACTCTATGCAGTCGAACGATTTCTGAGATGTAGATTTTTGCTAACTTCTCTGCATTGTAGGTCACCTTGACAAGAATGAAGTGAGCGGACTTAGTTAATCTATCAACAATCACTCAAATGGAATCAAACTTACCCAATGTCTTTGGAAGACCAACCACGAAGTCCATTGCAATTCTCTCCCACTTCCATTCAGGAATGGGCATTCTCTGAAGTGTTCCTCCGGGCCTCTGGTGTTCATACTTTACTTGTTGACAATTTAGACATTTGGCAACAAAATCAACAATGTCGCGCTTCATTCTACTCCACCAAAAGTGTTGTTTTAGGTCACGGTACATCTTGGTTGCACCAGGATGTATAGAATATCCGGAACTATGAGCCTCTGTAAGAATAGTGGTGATCAAATCATCGATGCGGGGTACACATACCCTTCCCTTAATCCTCAAAACACCTTCGTCATCAATTGTTGCTTCTTTAGCCTCTCCTTGCAACACTTTATCTCGAATTCGACCTAGTTTCTCATCATCGAACTGTTTTCCCTTGATCTTGTCAAGAAAAGAAGATTTTGCCTCTACACAAGCTAACAATCCTCCCTTATCATTTATTTCTAACCTCATAAGGTCATTAGCTAGAATCTGCACCTCTCTAGACAATGGGCGTCTAGAAACTTGCAAATGAGCTAGACTTCCCATGCTTCCGGCCTTTCTACTTAAAGCGTCCGCCACAACATTCGCTTTTCCCGGATGATACAAGATAGTGATGTCGTAGTCCTTCAGTAGTTCCATCCATCTCCTCTGTCTCAAGTTCAAATCTTTTTGAGTAAAGACGTACTGTAGGCTACGATGGTCCGTATAGAATTCACATTTAACCCCATACAAGTAGTGTCTCCATTGCTTTAGTGCAAATACTACCGCGGCCAACTCTAGATCATGGGTCGGATAGTTACGTTCATGCACCTTTAATTGCCTCGAAGCATAAGCAATCACATTATTCTCTTGCATTAGCATTGCATCCAAACCTGAATAGGATGCATCACAATAAACGATGAAGTTCTCACCCTCTACTGGCAAGGTAAGAATTGGTGCAGTGGTCAACAAGGTCTTGAGTTTCTGAAAGCTTTCCTCACACTCATCCGACCATACAAATGGAACATTCTGCTTAGTCAAGTTAGGTAATTGGGAAGCAATGGAAGAGAATCCCTTGACAAATCGGCGGTAGTAGCTAGCTAAACCAACGAAACTCCTTATTTCTGACACGTTTGTAGGTCTTACCCAATTTTTCACCGTCTCAATCTTAGATGGATCCACCATCACTCCATCCTTAGGAACCACGTGCCCCAAGAAGGACACTGAATCTAGCCAAAACTCGCACTTGGAGAATTTCGCATAAAGCTTCTTCTTCCTCAATAACTCTAACACCATTCTCAAATGCTCCTCATGTTCCTTCTTACTCTTGGAGTATATCAGTATATCATCAATAAACACGATCACAAAGAGGTCCAAATATGGCTTGAAAATCCCGTTCATCAAGCTCATGAAGGCAGCAGGGGCATTAGTAAGACCAAACGACATTACCACAAATTCGTAGTGCCCATACCTAGTTCGAAAAGCAGTCTTTGGCACATCCGTTGCCCGTATTTTCAATTGGTGATAACCGGATCCCAAGTCAATTTTAGAGAAGACACAAGCACCTTGTAACTGATCGAACAAGTCATCAATGCGAGGAATGGGGTACTTGTTCTTAATAGTTACCTTGTTCAGTTGTCTGTAGTCTATGCACATCCGAAAACTGCCATCCTTCTTCTTTACGAACAAAACCGGAGCACCCCAAGGAGATGCACTTGGTCTAATGAAGCCCTTGCTCAACAACTCTTGAAGTTGTGCCTTTAACTCTCTTAACTCCGCGGGAGCCATTCTATAAGGGGGTATAGAAATGGGGCGAGTACCCGGTTCCAAATCAATGCAGAAGTCAATATCCCTATCCGGTGGCATGCCAAGAAGATCTGCAGGGAACACATCCAGAAACTTACGGACTACCGAAACCGACTCAATCGAAGGTACTTGGGTAGTGTCATCCTTGAGATGGGCCAAGAAAGCTAAACACCCTTTACTAACCATTTTCTTAGCACGAAGAAAGGAGATGATACGCACCGGATTGGAAGTGTAGTCACCCTCCCACACTAACGGATCTGTCCCAGGCTTGGCTAACGTCACAGTTTTAGCATTACAATCCAAGATCGCGAAATGCGGAGAAAGCCAAGTCATACCCAGAATTACATCAAAGTCAACCATTTCTAAGATAACCAAATCTACATAAGTGTTGCTCCCCACAAAATTCACCAAACAAGACCTATATACCTTTTCAACTATCACAGACTCACCCACCGGAGTAGAAACACGAATAGGCATGTCAAGTAATTCACAATGTAAATTTAGACCATTAGCAAATGAGGAAGATACATAAGAAAATGTGGATCCAGGATCAAACAACACAGAAGCCATGCAATCACAAATCAAAAGATTACCTGTGATGACAGCATCTGATGTCTCCGCTACAGATCTCCCAGGAAAAGCGTAACAATGGGCCCCATTACTTGTCTGTCCATTGCCCCTACCATGTTGCGTTGTAGTGGCTCAAATTTGCCCTTCACCTCTGCCGTTTTGGTGACCACCATTACCTCGGCCACCACGCCCTCCAGAATAACGGCCTCTACCATGACCCTCTCTACCTCTAGCTAGTGGGGTTCTGTAACTCTGTTTTGGACAATACCTCTTAATGTGTCCAATCTCCCCACATCCGTAACATTCTCTGGGTTCAAGCATAGGTCTCTCGGAGAAGTGTTGACCGGTCTGAGGTGGACCCCCAACTACAGTCTGTAATGAAGACTGAATTGGTCGAACTGAGTAACCTCCAGAACCCTGTCCTCTAGTATAAGAACCATTGAACTCACCTCCCTTTCAAAACCTTTTCGATGTCGATATCGTGGTGAAGTCGTCTGGCTTCACTCCCTCCACCTCTATCACAAAGTCTACCACCTCTTGGAAGGATTTTGCCGTTGCCGCTATCTGTAAGGCCAAAATCCACAATTCTGACCTCAACCCCTTCACAAACCGGCGAATCCGCTCTTGTGGACTGAAACAGAGTTGGGTGGCATACCTGGATAATGCACGGAATTTAGCCTCATATGCATTAACCGTCATCCTACCTTGCTCTAGACTCAAGAACTCATCCCGTTTTCTATCTCTCAAAGTCCTTGGGATATACTTCTCCATAAACAAGCTAGAGAATGATGCCCAAGTCATAGGCGGTGCCTCTGTCGGTTGACACTCAACATGTGACCGCCACCACATTTTGGCGTTTCCTTGAAACTGATAACTTACGAACTCAACGCCAAACCGTTCTACGATACCCATCTTGTGTGGTAGCTCATGACAATCAACCAGGAAATCGTAAGCATCCTCAGATTCTGCACCTTTGAAGACTGGGGGTTTCAATTTTAAGAACTTACTGAAAAGTTCATGCTGATCATTTATCATTATAGGCCCAGTAGTCAGACGAGGAAATGTGCCTATTTCCAATGAGGCATCCATACGAGGAGTCATAGTGGCTGCATGTTGTACCTTTGGAACCGGAGGTGTTGGTGCAGAAAACATCGGAGGTGCCTGACCCTGATCAGATAAACCGCTAAGATAGGCCAGAACCTGATTGATCATCTCTGGGGTAGGTTGGGGTGGCAATTCCTCATTTTGCACTCGTTCACTCTCCCATTCCTCACCCTCTCTTATCACTTCCTCAGTCGGTGGAGGATTCATCGCCCTAGTACCAGATGGGCTAGGTGCTCGTCCTCTTCATCTAGAGGACGTCCTCCCACGGCCTCTACCACGGCCTCTTGCCACTGTTCCCCCTCGAGCTACAGCCCCAGTGGCTGGCTCAGTCGTTTCTTGTCTTGCCGTTGTTGCTGCTAGTGCGGTCGTTGCTCTAGTTCTAACCATCTGCGAAATAGAGTGAAGATGGTCAGATACCAATTTGTATCACCTAGATACCAATTGGACTCAAGTAGTAGCACGGAAGAAAGAATGAAAGAATGGAATTTTCCTAAAGTCTTATAGCCTCTCAAAGAAAAGTAAAGGCGTCCCCCTACCGTTCCTTAAGACTCTACTAGACTCGTTCTTGTGTGATGAGACCAATGAACCTAATGCTCTGATACCAAGTTTGTCACGACCCAAAACCGAGCCGCGACTGGCACCCACATTTACCCTCCTATGTGAGCGAACCAACCAATCTAACCCTTATCATTGCAATAAAATATCGACAGAAAATAATGCGGAAGACTTAAACTCATTAATAAAAACAATTCAAAACTATTATTATTATCCCCAAAATCTGGAATTCATCATCACAAGAACATCTATCCTCAAATTACTAAACTAAGAGTATCTAAGAAAACAAAACTAGTACAAAGCTAGTCCATGCCGGAAGTTCAAGGCATCAAGACTTGAAGAAGAAGACCCAGTCCAAGCTAGAAGCATTAGCTCACCCTGAAGATCCGGTGTGACGAAGACTGGCTAGAATTACTGTTGAGTTAAAGACGACAGCACGTTTGCTGCACTCCACAAATAACAAGGAAGAAAACATAAAAGTAGGGGGTCAGTACAACCACAAGTACTGAGTAGATATCATCGGCCAACTCAAAATAGAAGATAATATATATCAAGTAATATTATAAAATCAACTATGATGCTTAACATGTAGCAACAACAAGTACTATATCATTAACAATTACCGTCAAGTTCACACATGAGGACTCAAGCCTCAACACCATACTCATTTGGGAATTGGGTTCATTAGATTGAGTATATTTATCATCTTTCAAGATTTCATTATCTTTATTCCTCTTGTGTCGGTACGTGACACTCCGCTCCATATACTATCCTGGTGTCGGAACGTGACACTCCGATCCATATTCTATCCTGGTGCCGGAACGTGGCACTCCGATCCTCATTCTATCCTAGTACCGGAACGTGGCACCCGATCCATATTCTATCCTGGTGTCGGAACGTGACACTCCGATCCTCATATACTATCCTGGTACCGGAACGTGGCACCCGATCCATATTCTATCCTAGTGTCGGGACGTGACACTCCGATCCTCATATACTATCCTTGTACCGGAACGTGGCACCCGATCCTCTATTTCTATCCTGGTACCAGAACGTGGCACCCGATCCCCTAATTCATCAAGCCTTCTTTTATTCCAAGGCATCATCAATCTCATTATATAATTTATCAAGCCTTCTTTTATACCAAGGCATCATCATTCTCATTATATAATTTATCAAACCTTCTTTTATACTAAGGCATCATCATTAACACGTGAATTAGGGTTTTCTTTAAAGATTTTGGATTCAATAACTTCATCATGCTTATTTTATCACAATCACATAATCATATTCATGCAAGCATACAATTAAGCATATAGAAGGGTTTTACAATACTATCAATACATATTATTCACTATTAAGAGTTCACTACGAATATCGTAAAAACCATAACCTACCTCCACAGAAGACTAGTGATCAAGCAAGAATTTCCTCAAAGCTGCGTTTTTCCTCCTCTTGATTCGTTCTCTTCTCTCTCTTGTTCTTTCCCCTTTTCTTATTCAAACCCTCTTTCTTTTACCCTAATTAACATATAATTAAGAATAAAGATGGCAATAATAGCCCACTAATTAACTTAGGGTTACCTCTTTTAACCCCCAAGTAATTAGACTTATTAATATTAACCCTCTAACTTTATAATTAAGGAAAGAATAGTCCAAAGCGTCCCTTAAAACTTAACCAGAAATCCGACTCCAACTGGGATTACGCAACCTGTGACGGGCCGTCGTGCCTGCGACGGTCCGTCACGAAGGTCGTCGCAAGGACCAGAACTCCATTTTTCACTAAAGAGTCTGTGACGGTCCGTCACACATGTGACGGTCCGTCACACATGTGACGGTCCGTCCTGCACTTCCGTCATGACGTTCAGAGACTCGTTCCCCGTACCAAATTCTCAAGAGTTGAAGTGTTTTGCAACGGGAGCTCACGACGGTTCGTCGTAGCTGTGACGGCACGTCCTGCAGGTCTGTCACAGATTACAGAGAGTCGATTTTAATACCCAAATTTCATAATTCTAAGTGTTCTGGAACGAGACATCCTCGACGGACCGTCGTGCCTATGACGGTCCGTCGTGGTGTCCGTAATCTTAGCCAGTTTTTCCCGAAATAAAATCTGCTGCTTAAAACGACTAAACAGGTCGTTACAGAAATATTTTTTAAAAAGATTAGCTTTGAATATAGAAAGATTAGTGACAAGTTGAATGTCAAAATGTATGAAAAGTTAACAAATTGAATTTAAATTTCTCAAAATAAGATAAAAGAAAAATTATAAATATAAATGAAGAAATCATGATTTCTTCCATGAAAGGAATAATTTATTATTAATCTAATTAAACGTTTTTCTATCTCAAATTATTTGTTATTTCTATCTTACACATTCCTTAAAAGATATTAATTAACAAAACTAGATTTAAAAAATATAAAACATTACACGCCTACACACCCTTTAAAAATCAACTCAACATATATAAGTAATAAAACCTTAAAACAAATTAAATAATTTTTATCATCAATTAATATAGTACAATAATGTAATATAAAAAGAATAAGAAAATTATATTTTTATAAAAAATCATAAATTATATAAAAAAAAGTATATTAGTAGTGTCATGATTTTATGCATTTCCCTTTATTTTACTTCAAATAAGAGAAATTATATAATAAAATAAAAAATAAAACATATCGAATTGTTTTATGTACAATGTTGTCTCCTTCATGGCAGGAGTATATTGACAGTGTCATGATCTTATGCATGACCATTTATTTTACATTTGAAGAAGAGAAATTATATACTAACTAAAATAAAATAATTTTAAAATAACTAAATGATTTTTCTATGATAAGAAAATTATATTTTCAAAAGTTATAAATTATATTGCAAAAGTACATTAGTAGTGTCATAATCTTATGCATGTCCCTTATTCTACTTCAAATAAGAAAAATTATATAATAAAATAAAAATAAAACATATCTAATTGTTTTATGCATGATGATGTATCCTTCAACGTAGGAGTATATTGACACTGTCATGATCTTATGCATGACTCTTTATTTTACATTTGAAGAAGAGAAATTATATACTTACTAAATCAAAAAAAAGAAAAAGAAAAACTAATTAATTTTTCTATGATGATCTCTCCTTTGAGAAGATGAAGTCATTCACCTTTGCTCTTCTACCAAGAAAGTATAAGAATGATTTGTTCAATCCTAAATAAGTTTGAATGACCGCCTATTAGTCTTCATATAAATGAATCTATTAAATTGTTTTAAAATACTTTATACCCAAATATTTCACAAGGCTTGTATGTCTCTTCATGTTATTTACTCTAATATCATGGATATTTATAGATAGAAAATGTAGGAATAATTCAATTATATAAAGGAATTTGTAAAGTAAAGAGTTAGATAAGTACAAACAATGATATAGATTCATGTGTTGTAAAGAAAGCTCAGAATGTAAGAAGAAAAAGACAAGAAGTATAAGATAGAGGAGATAATTTTTTTATTCAAGTGTATCATACAATGGTGAATGATATCTCTATTTATAGTGTTGAGATATCATAGTCAAAGGTCACCTTGGAATTATACATAGTTATCATCAAGGTTCATATCACCTTGAAATCTTATAATATTGGAAACACTAATACATGAATCCAATTAATTGTTGGATAACTCTAATTGATCATCCACATATACTATACAATGGATTTACAACACTCCCCCTTGGATATTCATAGATTATGTGCCTCGTTAAAATCTTACAAGGAAAAACCCAATGGGAAAAAACCTAGTGAAGGAAAAAGAGTACACATATCTCATAATACGCTTTGAATGTTGCCTCGTTAAAAACCTTACCAGGAAAACCCAAGTTGGGACAAAACCATAATTAAGGAAAAGAGTACAACGCGTATTTCGCTCCCCCTAATGAAAACTTTACTTGATATCTCGGATTAGGCGCATCCCAATCTTGTATCTCAATTTCTCAAACGTCGATGTTGGCAATGCCTTAGTGAATAAATCAGCAAGATTATCCCTTGAACGAATTTGTTGAATTTCTATCTCACCATTTTGTTGAAGATCATGCGTGAAAAAGAACTTTGGTGAGATATGCTTTGTCCGATCTCCTTTGATGTATCCTCCTTTAAATTGAGCGATACATGCAGCATTATATTCGTACATTGTGGTTGGTACATTCTTTTTCAAAGAAAAATCACACATTTCCTGAATATGATGGGTCATTGATCTCAATCAGACGTACACTCGGCTTGCTTTATGGATGGCTATTATTTCTGCATGATTTGAAGAAGTGGCTACCAATGTTTGCTTCATTGATCGCCAAGATATTGATGTGTATCCATATGTAAGCAAATAGCCTGTTTGTGATCAAGCTTTATGCGGATCAGATAAATACCCTGTATCTACGTACCAATCAGTTCTGACTTGGATTCATTGGAATAGAATAAACCCATGTCAATGGTCCCTAGCAGATATCGAAGTATGTGTTTAACACCATTACAATGTCTTTTTGTTGGGAATGAACTGAATCTTGCCAGTAGACTTACTGCAAAATAGATATCTGATCGAGTATTGTTAGCAAGGTACATTAGTTCCCCAATCGCACTAAGGTAAGGAGTTTCATCACCAAGAAGCTCTTCATCATTCTTTTGAGGTCGAAATGGATCTGTATTGATGTCAAGCGATCTTACCACCATTGGAGTACTCAATGGATGTGAGTTATCCTTGTAAAATCGCTTTAGTATCTTTTCTGTGTATGTTGACTGATGAACAAGTATTCCATTTGACAAATTCTCAATCTGTAGGCCAAGATAAAATTTTGTCTTGACGAGATCTTTCATTTCAAATTCTTTTTTCAGACACTCAACAGCTTCTAACAGCTCTTTACCAATGATGTTCAAATCATCAACATACACATCTATTATTACAAATTCAGACCCCGATCGTTTAATGAAAATGCAGTGACAAATCGGGTCATTTTTGTACCCTTTCTTTAACAAATATTCACTCAGATGATTGTACCACATCCTTCCTGATTGTTTCAATCCATACAGAGATTTCTGAAGCTTTATAAAACAAGTTTCTCTTGAATCTTTGTATGCTTCAGGCACTTTGAATGCTTCAGGATTTTTCATGAAAATGTTGTGGTCCAATGAGCCATATAGATAGGCTGTGACAACGTCCATTAGACGCATTTCAAGTTTTCCATGAACTGCCAGATTTATGAGATATCTGAAGGTTATTGCATCTACCACTGGAGAATATGTCTCCATATAATAAATGCCAGGTCTTTGAGAAAAACCTTGAGCTACGAGTCGGGCCTTATATCTCATGACTTCACCTTTCTCATTTCTTTTTCGTACAAAAATCCATTTGTACCCAGTGGCTTGATACCTTCAGGTGTTCAGATTATCGGTCCAAAAACTTTACGTTTTTTCTAGTGAAGCCAATTCAGCTTGAATTGCATCCTTCCATTTTGGCCAATCATTTCTTTGTCTACATTCGTGAACAGATTTTGGCTCAAAATCTTCATCTTGTTGCATTATTTCAATAGCAACATTATAGGCAAATATGTTGTCAATCACAACATTATTTCGATTCCACAACTTTCTCGTCGATACATAATTCATTGAAATTTCATTGTTTTCAAAAGTTCGAACCTCCTCATCATTATGTGTGATGACTTGGGTATCATCTTCAGAAATTTCTTTCAATCCATGATAATCTTGATCATTTATTCCTTTTCTCTTTCGAGAATTTTTATCCTTGGAACCAATTGGTCTACCACGCTTCAAATATGGTCTAGACTCATTTGCCTCAACAATTTGTCCCGTCGGGATATCAACTCGAACTGGAGCATTAACAGCTGGAATATGCAATTTAGTAATCCTTGGAAGATTAGTAAATGCATCTAGTAGCTGATTTGCAATGTTCTGCAAATAAATTATTCTTTGAACTTCTTGCTCACATTGGTTTGTTTGAGGATCCAGATGAGATAGATATGATGAATTTCAATCTATCTCTTTTCCCAACGACTTATGTTCTCCCCCTAATGTTGGGTATACTGATTCATTAAAATGACAATCAGCAAATCTTGCCTTAATAAATCTCCAGTCATAGGCTCCAAATATTTTATAATTGAAGGAGATTTATACCCAACATATATCCCCAACCTTCTTTGGGGCCCCATCTTTGTGTGTTGTGGTGGAGCAATTGGGACATACACCGCACATCCAAATATTCTAAGATGGAAAATGTTTGGCTCTTGACCAAAAGTCAATTGTAATGGGGAGAATTCATGATAATTGGTCGGTCTTATGCGCACAAGTGTTGTTGCATGCAAAATAGCATGCCCCCACATAGACACAGATAACTTTGTTCTCATTAGTAATGGTCTAGATATCAATTGCAGATGTTTAATCAATGATTCTGCTAGACCGTTTTGAGTGTGAACATGCGCAACTAGATGTTCAACTGTTATACCAGTAGACATACAATAATCATTAAATGCCTGAGATGTAAACTCACCAGCATTATCTAGACGGATTGTCTTTATTGTATAGTCTGGAAATTGTGCTTTCAATCTTATTATTTGAGCTAGCAATCTCGCAAAAGCCATGTTGCGAGTTGATAATAAACACACATGTGACCGTCTTGTAGAAGCATCAATCAAGACCATATAATATTTAATGAGTCCACATGCAGGTTGAATTGGTCCACATATATCACCGTATATACGTTCCAGAAACGCAGGGATTCAATTCCAACCTTAACTGTTGATGGTTTAATGATCAAATTTCCTTGAGAACAAGAAACATAAGAGAATTTCTTTGATTAAAGGATATTTGGGCTCTTTAAGGTGTGCCCATGTGAATTCTCAATGATTTTGCGCATCATATTAAATCCGGGATGGCCCAACCAGTCATGCCAAATGATAAAATCATTAAAATTAGTAAACCTTTTGTTTACTACGGCATGTGATTCAACTGTACTTATACTTGTGTAGTACAACCCAGAAGAAAGTGCAGGTAATTTTTTCATGCACAATTTTCTTCTCTACATTAATTGTAGTAATGTAAAGGTAATCAACCTTTCTTTCATTAGCCGTCTCAACATGATAGCCATTTTGGCGAATAACTTTGAAACTTAATAAGTTTTTTTGAGACTTACTACAATATGATGCGTTATCAATGCTTAATATTGTCCCTCCAGGTAGTAATAAGGTCGCTCTTCCAGTGCTCTCAATTAATTTTGTACTACCTGATATTGTGTTGACATATGCCATTTTCATAACCAAATTAGAAAAGTATTTCTTTTCTTTTAATATTGTATGCGTTGTAGCACTATCAAGAAGGCATACATCTCCATTACTCATCTTGAATCCAACTGACAACTGGGGATTTCTATTAATTTTCATTAAAATAAAATACATTAAAAGAAGGAAGAAACAAAATTAACAAGGGAAATTTAAATACTTCAACATGAATAACATAATAATAAAAAACACATAAGTAAATTATTAACAAACTTCATTCCCCAGCTAAAGATCAAACATCAATTTCGATCTCCAAAGAAGTCATCAACTTCCATATGATTAATGTCACCAAGGCCATCAAAAATATCATCCTTTAAAGCCAAATTTACTTCAACATCCTTATCATATTTCTGAGATGTTCCCGGCTTATTATCATCTTTAAGAGTCATATGTGACTCAGCTCGAGCATTGGAAGAGGAAGCACCACTTTTATTTCCTTTCTTTTTACAGGAATTTTGATAGAGCCTTACAAAATGCTCATGTGTGCGACATTCATTCTTCCAATGGCCTTTCATGCCACAACGAGGACAATTAATTTTTGAGGGGTTATTTTGAGAACTCATGTTGTTCTCCCTTTTATTATGATCACCACCTAGACGATTAGTTTATCGTATCTTATCTTTGTCACGTCCCTGTGCATTATTATATCCCCGATGATCATCTCTTTTTACTTCAGATTGATCACGTGCTCCCACCACATTTGCCTCCGGTAATGCAGCAACTCCAGTGGGACGAGCTTCATGATTTTTCATTAAAAGAGCATTATGTTGCTCATCCACCAAAAGACATGAGATTAGTTCAGAATATTTCTGAAAAATCATTTTCACGATATTGTTGCTGCAATATCACATTTGAGGCGTGGAAAATAGTAAGTGTCTTTTCCAACATGTCCTCATCTTTTATAGTCTCCCCACATAATTTCAACAGGGAGGTTATCCTGAATACAGCAGAGTTGTATTCAATTACGGTCTTAAAATCTTGAAACCGTAAATGCATCCACTCATAACGAGCTCTTGGCAACACTGTTTCCTTTAGATGGTCATATTTCCCCTTTAAATCAGTCCACAATTCAAGTGGATCTTTTACCATCAGATATTCAATCTTCAGGCCCTCATCAAGATGATGACGAAGGAAAATCATAGCCTTCGCCTTATCTTGACTCGATTGTTCATTTTCCTGAGTAATAGTGGCATCAAGACCTTTAGCAGCCAAGTGAATCTCAGCATCAAGTACGCATGAAAGATAATTCTTTCTAGAAAAATCTAATGCCACAAACTCAAGTTTGGATAAATTCGACATAATGAAATTATGAGAGAATATGTGAATTAAATAAAAATATTTATATAATACCTTTGCAAGTAGCAACTTCTTGCTGATAAAGTGTTGTAAAGAAAGCTCAGAATGTAAGAAGAAAAAGAGAAGAAGTATAAGATAGAAGAGATAATTTTCTTATTCAAGTGTATCATACAATGGTGAATGATATCTCTATTTATAGTGTTGAGATATCATAGTCAAAGGTCACCTTGGAATTATACATAGTTATCATCAAGGTTCATATCACCTTGAAATCTTATAATATTGGAAACACTAATACATGAATCCAATTAATTGTTGGATAACTCTAATGGATCATCCACATATACTATACAATGGATTTACAACATCATGGAAATATTAATATTTTTTTTGGAAGAACGTGAATTCTTTTTATATATAAATCATATTAAATAGCTTGACAGTTTTAAAATAACCTTTGACATTCCTAGAAAAGCTTTGTAATTAATTTTTTTGTCATTGAAACATTTTGATTTTGTACTAATTTAATTTTATAAATATAATTTATTAGATGTGTTGTAAAACTAAAACAAAATAAGACAAGAAATATAAAAGATAATACAATAGAAATAGGGAGACAAAAGATGAGAGTATTTCTTATTCTTCAAAGTATTCATCAAATCTTCAAGTGTATACAACATGAAGTTTATGTCTCTATTTATAGTGTAACATAGAGGCATACAAAAGGTTAGTCATAAACATGACATTGACATGAATATAATGGGGAGGTTATGAAAGTGAAAGGTTACAAGAATAATGGTTATAAAGGTGGAGGTTATGGAGGTTATAATAATCTTCATAATGGAGGAAAGTAATGGAGTAACTTCTTGATGTAATAGACATCCATAATATATTATTTTATAACACTCCCCCTTGGATGTCCATAGATAATATGCATCATTAAAATCTTACTAGAAAAAAAATCGTCGAAAAAAAATTCTAGTGAAGAAAAACGAGTACACATAACTCTCAATATGCTTAGAATGTTGCCTCGTTAAAACCTTATCAGAAAATTCAATTGGGATAAAATCATGCTTAAGGAAAATAGTACAACGTGTATTTTTTCCCCCTGATAAAACTTTACTTGATATCTTGGAAACTATGCATTCCAATATTGTATCACAACTTCTCAAATATTGATGTTGACAATCTTTAGTGAATAAGTTTACAAGATTATCACTTGAATAGATCTTTGAACGTCTATCTCATCATTTTATTAAAGATCATGTGTGAAAAAGACTTTTGGTAAAATATGCTTTGTCCAATCTCCTTTTCTTGTATCATTCCTTCAATATTATTTTCGTTTATGGTGGATGGAACATACTTTGCAAAGAAAATTCACATATTTTCTGAATATGATAGATTGTGATTCCAACCAAACACACTCCGACATATTTCATAGATCAATATTATTTATGCATGAATTTGAAGAAGTGGTTACCAGTGTTTGATTCTTTGAACGCATAGTATTGTTATGCCTTCATATGTAAATAAATAGTCCATTTCCGATCGAGCTTTATGCGTTCAAATCTAAATAATCAAGTCATTTCTAACTCGGAGATTGATCTTTTCAATTTTATTGAAGCTCATCTTTTCTTCTCAAAAAAAAATCACACATCTTCCACGTGTTAAGTCACTTGCTTTGCTAGTATCATGTCATGACTTGAATGATAATATGACAATCCTTTCACAATACTTTCGTTATGTATATCAAATAATCTTCTACCATTTGCCTAACCAGCAATTTATAAGTGCACCAATTACACTAATACATGACATTTTTAATCATTTTCATGAGAATGAAAAGATTCTTTCTTTGTGTTAAGCAATCTCAGAACCATTGGGTACTTCATGGAATTTTTTTAAGACCTTTGAAATTCTTCAAAAAGTTTCATACAACATTCATCTCGTTAGACATGATAATTAGTTATTATACATATTCAAGTATATCATTTATTGCTAGACTGAAATAAGTCTCATTGTATCCACAATTGGAGAACATATCTTCATTTAATAATGTCAAGACTTATTGAGAAAACCCCTTATACCCGAAGGCACGAATCGTACTTTATATCTTACAGTTATACTTTTGTACAATGATTAATTTTTACCCCCCCTCCCCCCCACTGACATATATTTTGATCTATGAACTATATGTTCAAAAGCATCACTTTTCAAAGTGAAACAAAATATACTTGAATGTCAATCATTTATCTATCCACACCATATGATATATTCGAATTTAATATCCTCGTAATCATTTATAGCATTGAGTGCTAAATCATATCAAATACATCGTTGACGATCATTTTGATATCGATTCCAATACGACATAACTTATCGAGATCTCTTCATTTTTTAGGTACCAGAACCTTTGACAAGGTATTATGAAATATTATGTCATAGTGCTCTTTCAAAGAACTTGCCTCAATAGCAATAACCATTTTGATAATTTGCTCCTCTCCTTTCTGAAGGAGTTTTACATTTGAAATCGACTGGTTTATCACGCTTATGGTGTACCATAGACTTTGTCCTTTAAGGACTATTTATTGGAGCATTTATAGCTTAATTAAAATATTGGATCATCAAATACATCTGGCAAATTACTTGCAACATTTTGGAAATGAATTATCTCTTAAACTTCAAGTTCACATTTTTCTTTAATGAGGATCTAGATAATTCACCCCACTCATAATTTCCAACTGCTACACATATCTCCCCCTAATATTAGAAAATCTAACATTCACCATCAACCTCATTTGGGGATCCATCTTGGTGCATGGTGGAGCAATAAAATCATATGTGCGCACATCAAATTTTTAGATGGAAACTATTTGGTTCCTGACCCTGAACCAATTATGTTGAGAGAACTTTGTTGGCTTGATGCATACATGTTAAATAAACTCATCTCATACCAAATTTTATTTGAGTGAACTATTCTCATACTCAATGGTCTAGCTATAATTAGAGGCATACAATTTCTGCTAAACCAACCAACATTATCAACATGACTTTAAAGTTTGGAACTGTGCTCTTAATTTAATAATTCGAGCAAATGACCTTACAAAAATCAATTTGTAAGTTGATACAAATGCACATGTGACCAACCATAGATGCATCTATTAAATAATAATAGTAAACGGTCCACATGGCAGGTGAACGGGCTCATATTCAACTTTTTATATGTTTCAAATAATTTTAGGGGATACAATCCCAACCTTAACTGGTACAATGATCATTTTATCATGATAACAAGCAACACATGAGACTTCTTGAAGAATCTTTTCTTTCTTCAACATATAACCACATGAATTCTCAATTCTTTTGCATCAATTTAAATCGAAATGGTCAACCGGTTATGCCAACTGATGTTTTTCTAGTAAACTTCTAGTTTACTTTTGCATGTAATTTCATCGTCATGCATGTATTTATATACAACAAACAAGAAAAAAGCGGGTAACCTTTTATGTAAATATTCATAACCCGTTTTGATTGTAGTAATCCAAAGATGTTTAATCTTTCAATAGTTTACCGTCTCTATACAATATGTTTTTCGATTCCTCAAAAACTTACAAAATTTCTTTTGAGACTTACTACAACCTCAATATTATGAACTATTTTCATTTCTGTATAGTAACAACTTAGTTCTTCCAAAATCTTAATTAAGTTTGTGTACTACCCCAAATTTCATAATACCATTCTTATGGTGGCCATCTACTTCGAGGAGAAAATTTTTACTATTGTTATGGTTATAATTATTACATTCAAGACTTATTTCTTCATAACTAATGACAAGTTTGTGTTGCCACACAACAACATTTATTTTGGTCATGGCCACAAACTTTACATAAAAGATTTCTTTCTTTCTTTTGTCCTCCAATAGTTCATTATAAAACATACCACAATATTTTTATATTACTCAAAGTTTATATATGACCAAAATGGCAATCCATGTCAAAATATTTTCTTTCAATCTATCAAACCTTCCCTAGAGGTGAGATGTGACATTCATTTAACAATACATGAACACGTTCTTATCCATACGAACACAAGTTAGATTTTTATCAAGAAATGGACCATAACCATTTGAACATGCTTCATAAATTTTTAGTAGAAACTCATTGTCATGCTTTCACAATTATCAAATTTATGTGACTCGCCTCAACATCACTTTAAGATGTAAAATGTACCAAATGTACTACCACTTTGTATTCTTTTATTTGATGGAGGATTTATAAAACTTTTTAAATTTGGGTTGCACCAACAGCAATGTGTCCAACAACTTCTCATACCACTTTGATTGATAAAAATTACCTTCACATTTGAAGGATCATATTAAGAACTCATAATGCTCTTCCTTTTAATTGTCACAACGATTCATACATTCAACCACTTGTTATTTTTAAGACATATTATGCACTGCTACACATTCACATATAAGAATGGAGCAAATTAATTGGGTAAACTTCGTGACTTTCAGTCAAAAATATAAATTTTATGTTAATCATCATCATATTATCACTATAGTGCATTGGGACTTAAACCCAATGTCTTACCCATATAAAGACAGCTTTGGTCATAAATCAATGGGACTTGAACCCAACTTCTTATTATCATGGAGTATTTAGACTTTAACTCGATGTCTAACCCACTTGGTGCGGCTAGACCTGAATTCACCGTCTTACCCGCAATCATTGTCTTAATAAATCAAATGTGTTATCAAAATATAAATATCGAAAACCATAAATATAATCTGAATTTGACTTATTAAATAAGAAAAATGAACAAAATCAATTTATTAGAATAACATGTTAGAATCATAAAAAAATCCCAAGTTAAAATAAATTCAAACATTTTAATAGTCCTTCTCAACATTGTTATGAAGATTGTCATAATTTACTAACCATTTTGGAATAACTACAAAACAAGTTTTGTTAGTACAAATAATATATAGGATATGAAGTATATCATGCAATCGAAAATTTACTAGGATAATTCACAAAAATCACCTACCATTGATTCTTGACGAAGAATGAACAACTCGTCCTGATAACGTGTCATTAAACTAAGAACAAAATAATTATATTAAGATGAAGACAAGAAAGAATATAAGACTAGAGGAACAATATAAGATCACTCTCTTTGGTAAGAAAATTAATGATGCATAATAAAAAGTAAAAATAAAATAAATTATATAGTAATTTACCTTGAGAGAAAAATAAACACAAATAATTTTAACTTCTTTATATTTTCTTTGCTTCAATCCTTCAATTGTAGAACAATCGTATGATAATATGTTGTAAAACTAAAGAAAAATAAGACAAGGGATATAAAAGATAAAGCAATAGAAATAGGGAGACAAAAGATGAAAGTATTTCATATTCTTCAAAGTATTCATCAAATCTTCAAGTGTATACAACATGAAGTCTATGGCTCTATTTGTGATGTAACATAAAGGCATACAAAAGGTTAGTCATAAACATGACACTGACATGAATATAATGGGAGGTTATGAAAGTGAAAGGTTACAAGAATAATGATTATAATGGTGGAGGTTATAATTTTCTTCATAATGGAGGAAAGCAATGGAGTAACTTCTTGATGTAGTGGACATATATTATTTTATAACAAGATGAATATTATTAAATGTTAATCAAGTGAAGGATAAAGTGGTCATTTAACTTTTGAGGTACATTTAATTACTATCTAATATTAAACTAATTAGAAATTTAAAATATATTAACTTAGTTTAAGGCAAAATGGTAATTCAACTTTGCAGTTAGGATATTCCCACTTATAATAATACTAGTTTCTGAGGACGTGCTTCGCACGTGTGTTTCATGTGAATTTTTATAGATACATTAGAACGATTAAAATCTCATGGAAATATATATGTAAATTGTAATGAATAATAAAATGTAACAATTAAAAAATAAGAATAAAGACTTACGACAATAAAACATTCATAGAAAACTAAATTAAGAAGTCTAACAGAGAGAAAAAAAGACAAAAAGAAACAGAATATTTAAGTAAAAGATACAATATAGACATTATACTTATAAGATTGATGTATATACAGGTGAAAAAATAAGTACAAAATTAGTACATAACTCTCTAAGTTCTTATCGACTCCTTTCATATCCTATCGAAATTCAAGAGTCTTCATTATCTACTTTTACTATAAAATAAAAATATTAGCCTAATAATCTTGGTAGGGGGGTTTCATGAAATAAAGAAGTTGAATTTATATAAATAAAATAGAAGAAATATCAAAAGATATCTTAAAGTTTTAGTTTAAATATTTGGAGGTTATGAATATAAAAAGATGAGAGTTATGAATATTAAGTGTATAAAAGTTAAATAAGTAATTAGAAAATAATAATAAATAAATGAAGAATATGAAAAAGAAATTGAAGTTAGCAAACCGTGTAAAAAGAACAACTAAAGTTCTTATCATGTAATTAAACATTAATGAATTTGAATTTGTGAAGCTAGAGTCATTCTTTAATAATAATCAAGAGGACATTATCAATGTGCATCTCCATTTTGTAGATTTGCACCCTTTAAATAATTAAATTTCGTTATTTATCATAAAGGATAATATTTTATCCACATCAATCATATTATTCATGAGAATGAAAAAGTAATTAGAAGAAGAAAAGTAAAGAAATTTAGGTAAAGATTTTTCTTTAAAAACTTATATTTATTATTTACATATCGATTATAGATGATAAATATTAATAGATTAGATACTTAATTAATTAATCTTCGGAAGTCGAAAAGTCATTAACATTTAATTAAATTTATACAATCAAATATTTAAATATTTTATATCAATTTAATTTATAGAAGGGGTAAAACCGTAATTCAACTTTCAACTTTTTTGTTCATGCTTTTAGTAATATATGATGATTATTGCAGAAAAAAATTTATGTTGAAAAATCAAAAAGATTTAATGTAGTAAGACATGAAGATATGATTTATCTATTAAAGAAAACATTATGCAGATTAAAACAAACTCTCAAAGTTAAACACAATTGAATTAATAACTATCTGCTAGACTTGGAATTTCAAAAAAATTACATGATACTACTCTTTATGTCAAGAAAATTGGCTCTAACATTAATATTATTTCTCTGTATTTACTTGTGATAGAAAATAATGTTGCATTGATTGAAGAGTTCTAGAAAGAGATGATGAAAGTCTTTGAGATGACTGATCTTGATGAGACACTTATTCTATGAGAATGGAGATCAAGCAAATTTATAAAGGTGTCTTTGTTTGCCTAAAGAAGTATATAAAACAGATCCTAAAAAAGATTAGAATAGAAGAATGCAAGAGACGAGTACTCAAACGAATCAAAAGAAGAGAAAGACATAAAATCACCATTGAAATTGTTCCGAATTTTAAAATAGACACCTTAACTTTGCGGGTCCTATTACCCCATTGAACAACTTCACAATAGTATGTACACCCCATTTTTCACCTAATACCACTTATACAAAAATGTTTGTAAGTCACGCACGAATAGTCACTTGACACGTGTTAAAAGTAATTTTACATTATTTTTATTTGATTTCTTTGCTTTTCTTTTAATTTTCTTTTTCCTTTTTTTTTTCTTTTTAACTGTTTCTCTTTCTTCTTCACCCTCATTCTGTGTTCTTAACTTTTGTCATTCCTTTCGTTGTGTAGAACAACCGTCAAAGTTCCTTCTTCAACTTGTTATTCCCAAATCAATTTTTTCATAGTTTCGTTATTCCTAAAGGGAAAATGCACAAGTACCTCCTCAACCTATGTCTGAAATCCCAGAGACACACTTATACTATACTAAGGTCCTATTACCCCCCTGAACTTATTTTATAAGTAATTTTCTACCCCTTTTTAGCCTACGTGGCACTAGTTTTTTTTAAAAAAATCAACTATCGTTGGGCCCACAAGATAGTGCCACGTAGGTCGAAAAGGGGTAAAAAATTATTAATAAAATAAGTTCAGGGGGGTAATAGGACCTTAGTATAGTATAAGTGTGTCTCTGAGATTTCAGGCATAGGTTGAGGGGTATTTGGGCATTATCCCATTCCTAAATCTAAAACTTGATTTGTAGGAGGAATAAAATCACTAAACTAATTTGTTTTACAAAAAAAAGAAAAGAATAAGAATGAACACAATAACATTTATTTTTTAAAAAAAAATGGAGGGAAGGCATTGATTTCCAAGAAATATGGATAAACTAATCATGGTAGGGAAGATGAGAAAAAAGATTACAAAATTAAAAACTATTCATAGTAAAGCTTTAAAAAAATCAATACATGGGTTTTTATATTTTTTCAAAATAAGTCAAATTGGGAGTGCCACATGGCAATTTTACGTTGGTCTGAAGCTATATGAACAGTCCTTCACGCACCCAAATTTCGTGACAACACGGGTGGTGTTAAAATTAATCAAAAGGGTATGTTTATTGTAGATTTAGATAGTTTCGTGAGGTAATAGGACAAACGCAAAATTAAGCTGTCTTTTTGAAAATTTGATACAACTTCAATGGTAACTTTATATCTTTTCTCTTAATAGAAAAAACTGCAAAAGAATAATGGAGTTGACTAGTTGATGAAAGACTAAAAGAGTATATCTAAGCTTAATTGCATGCTTCATATATTTTCCACAACAACATGGCCTTACATCTTGTTTTCTGCAAGTGTTATATCCCTGTTTTTGAATTGTGCCTGTGAGTTGAGTATGATTAGGTATATTAAAGGAACTCTTAACATCAAATTTAGCAATAGTCAACACTTTCTAACTCTGTCAATATACTTATTTTACAGGTCTTGATCCAGTAGGAATGTTGATGATGCCTCAGAACCAGAAGTAATCAAAGACTGGAATCTTTCAGCAAAAAGAATAAAGAAAAGAAGGGGTGGGGGTGTGAAAGTTGTATACATGATAAATATGCCCCAATTTACAACAAACAATGGTTAATAAAACTAGACCATTCACACACTAAACTTGCTATTCTACAACTCAAGGGAAGCCAATGAGCTATTTGATTCCCAAGCAAAAGCCAAAATGAGGAAAACTAAATAGATGAAAGGTCTTCATATACAGTCTTGATACCTGGTCTCTCAGATACCGAACGTATGCATCTTAGAGCTATTGCAAGAACCTCCTTCATTTGCTTCTCCATTGCTTGATTTCCCATATCAGATGACAATGCATTATCAAAACAGTCGAATCCTCCACCTTCTGCCACTTTCAACCTTACCCAATCAGTCAAGTCTACACCACCATCTTCACCAGAAACAACATCACCTGCACATTTCCCAGTTAAGACCTCCAACAGAATGACTCCGAAAGCATATACATCTGATTTGAAGGAAGGCACTGGTTTCTTCGATGCAGCCAACTCTGGTGCACGATAACCTAACACTCCAGCATCAAGAATTTGTTCAATTGTCCCCGCTTGAGTCATAAGACGGTGAAGGCAGTAATCACCAACTCGTGCATTAAGATCAGGACCATCCAACAAGATGTTGGTTGCTTTAAGGTTTCCATGAGGAACCTCACGGTCAAAATGGAGATAATTCAGGCCACGCGCAATATCAACCGATATTTTGATTCTTTGGGGCCAGGTTAGTGGTGGACCTTTTCTTCCAGGCCGATCTGCAAAGATGCCGCATGTTAAATGTATATACAGAACCTTTACTCTATACAAACTACACAAAAGCATACAAAATAGTAGAGAAGTTGAGCAGGTAGAATTATCAATCGAAAATAAGGTATTTGAGCATTGAATTATTTGCAGTTCATCGTGACCTTTTTATGAGCAAAGTACCACAACTGCTGAACATTGCTGCCAGTGCAGAGATATTAAACAAGTAAAGGCCTGCTTACACGTCCGGTCGGACGTAGTGTATAGGGCCTTGGCCAAGTTTAAAGCTTTCCAGCAATAAATCAGAAGCTAGACTTCAGCAGTTTAAGCTGAATTCCATAGTGAAAGTGATACTGTATTTTATATTAATGCAAACTGTAACTTGATTGCGGGAATTCACAAGGAATTCGAGGATCAAGTGACTTTTTCAGGAGTTCTCTCAAGAAGAACAGCTAAAGAAAGAGAAATATCGAGAGAATAGATTCAGAAAAGAAAGAGTTTAGTTTCATATGTGATTGTGAATGAACTGATTGCAAGCTATATAATGAATGAGTGAATTAAATGGACTCACTATGCTAACTAAAAAGGACATGGCTTCTTATCCTTAATTTGTGTATCACAGAACGAGAAAATTCATGCACCACAACAACTGTCAAGATATCAAACTAACAAACTGATTGTCATGAAATACTAAAACATATCAATTAATGAAAGATTAAAAGTAGTTATGAGTTCAAAGCGTTATAGCAAACGATATGCATAAGACGAACTGCAAGGTGGACGCAAGAAGATAAAGTTTACCATATAGAAAGCTTGACAGACTTCCGGGAGATATGTAATCTGAAAGAATAAGCTTCTCATGTTGTGTAGGACCCCAGTAGTAACCTCTTAATCCCACCACATTTGGATGCCTAATGTTGGCAAACTTTTTAGCCTCCTTTGTGAAATCTTTTCTCTGTTTGGCCACTCCTTCTCTCAACCATTTCACAGTCAAGAGCAACCCGTTATCTAGTGTTGCCCTGTAAGATGTTCCATGGCTGCTTCTGCCTAAGACTTCAGCTGGGGCCCTAGATAATTCCTCAGCTGTAAAAGAGATTGTATCATCAAGGAAGAACAGCTCTCCAGCCAAATTATCAGCAAGGCTTTCTGCACTATATGATTCCCCCGACTCTGGTGACCAAGTGAAATGACTCGTTTTCGAAGGGGAGAAACCTGTCGTTTTCTCATCAGCACTAATTACTTCTGATGATGATGCTTTCCTTGAAGCAGCTGCAACATCTTGTGCTGAAACAACTGCACCTTCTCTACTGCTAAAACCAGAAGGATTTGATTGGGTTTGACGGCGGATGTCTTTGTCAGTAACATGTGCCTGAGAGTTCCTCGATGCCCGTAAGTAGAATACAAAAATGGCTAGCAAGATTAAAACAACAAGAACAACCACACAAACAACAATGATCACCACTTTGATAATAGTTTTAAGTTGCCTGCTCTTATGCTTTTCTGCTGAAGCTTGACCCGATCCTGAGGGAGGATTTGGAAACTGAAGTTGAGAGTTTCCCGGGTAGAAAGATGATAAAGGAAACTTTCTCAAATTCTCAGGTACGACACCAGAGAAGTCATTGAGTGATGCATTAAAGCTTTGGATACTGTTAGGCAGGTTTTTTGGCAGTTCACCCGAAAAATGATTCTCTGAAACATCTAAAGAAGTAAGAGAGCTAACATTACCCATGGAAGTTGGCAAAGATCCAGAGAAATTATTCCCTGATATATCGAGTACTTGAAGTTCAATCAATGATCCAAATCCGTCAGGAAAGTAACCAGCGAGCTGGTTATGACAAAGATCTAGAACACGAAGCTTAGGAGTACTAGCCGGAGGAGGGAAATCAATGCTTCCAACAAATGCATTGTTTTGTAGGTGAAGTTCTTCAATAGTGGGCAAAGTTAGTAGAGAAGTAAGAAGATCCCCATCCAACTGGTTGAAACTGAGATCAAGGACAGTGATCTTAGGAAACTGTGCGATAACTTTCGGGAGAGATCCTGTGAGCGTATTGCCTGAAAGGTTGAGGTGATATAAACGCAGAAACTGAGCCGTAACCTCAGGGATGTTTCCAGTCAAATGGTTTTGGCTAAGGTCAAGAAATTCAACATTCCCCCATTTCAGCATTCTAGTTAGATTACCTTTGAACTGATTTTTCGAGAGATCAAGCACCGCAGAAGTTCCAGTCACAAAGGGAAGTTCACCAGAAAGAGCATTGGAGGACAAGTTAAGTGTTCGCAATGTTGTGGATGTTATCATGCTTATCGAACCTGCGAAATGAAGAGATTGAGAAAAACAGCGAAAACAGTTGTTAAGTTTATTTACCAAAGGGTTTCATGTATTTACCAGTGAGATTGTTTCCACTTAAATCCAACTCAGTGAGAAGCAATGCATCTCCTTTCAACAGATCATTCGGAATAAATCCGGAAAATAAGTTGTTGGCAAGTTTAAGCACCTGTAGATCATAAACAAAATTGAAACTAGGCAATTCCCCTGAGAGCTGATTGTAGCTCAAATCCAAGACCTTCAAGTTGCCAAATATCTGAGCTTCATTTCCACTTACAAGTGAACCTTTTAGCTGATTATGACTAAGATTTAAATACTTAACCGACTCCGATAAACCTGGCAAAAACTTCTCCTGCTGAGAAGCAGTGTTCACTAGCAAATTTCCACTCAAGTCAACATGAGTTGCAGTGGTAAGCATCAACATTTCCACATCCAAATTGCCATCAAACATATTACCGTGCAAATCGAGCACTTCAAGATTTTCCATCAGTTCAAAACCTTTAGTAATTTCCTTTGTGAATCCATTAACAGATAGATTAAGGTATACCAAACCAGCCAACTTCATCAAAGATGAAGGTAGAGCCCCAGAAAAAGAATTGTGACTCAAGTCCAAAGATTGCATAGACACAAGCCCTGAAATTGTCTCCGGTATCATACCGGAGAAGTTATTACCAGCTAATGACAGATTCTTTAACTTCCCTAACTCTCCAACCTCTGGAGGTATAGAAGAGTTGAACAAATTACCAGAGAGATCTAGATACTGAAGACTCTTCAATCTACCTATATTATTAGGCATTTTCCCAACCATTGAATTGTTAGCCATTGAAAGCTTAACAAGCTTTGTAAGATTAGCAAATACACTCAAATCAACATGAGCAACTAAACCCAAGTTATCAAGAACAACACCTGCAACATTACCACCATTACACATTATCCCATTCCAAGATGAAGGACACCCATTGAAATCAATAGATTCCTCATTCCAAGATTGAAGAAGAAACCCTGTTGGATCATGTTCAACACCTTTCTTAAACTCAAGCAAAGCCAATATATCAGGGGAGGGAAGTTGCCCAATGACAGAGCCAAAATAAAGAAGAAAAATTATCAAGAACTTGAATAACTTCATTCTAACACCACAATGTAAGATGGGGTTCACTTACTTACAACAATAAATCAATGTTGATTAAAAACACCATCACAAATAGCATATCGAAAAGAAAGCAAGTCTCTTTCAAAGATTCATAGTTGACACCTCAAATTTGCTTGCTTGTAGTAATATTTTCAAGTTATGCATTTAATTAAGCTTGCATTAAATACTGGAAAATGGAATGGACCCAGAAAAGTTTTGGCCTTTAGATATGTTGAGAAGCTCAGGCAGGACCAAAACTTAGAATGGTATTGGTAGTGACTGACACTTACAACTTTTGTTATCATTTCTCTCTATGTTTTACCTAATAAAATAGGTGTTGTTTTATTATGTGGAATTCTAGCTATTTCAAACTTTTGTATCTTATTATCCTTTTTATTTACTATTATTACTCACATTACACATTATTATGAGATTTAGGCATATATTCTAAAGTTCCCCATTCAATTTGTAAAAAAACATGTCTTGTTAATTTGATGGAATATAAATAGCATGATACATGAATATGAGTTTCAACTTGGCTTCAGTTTTATCTATGTACTTTATTTTTGGAAGTACACAAGTAGACACACTTATCTTACATGGCATAATACATTGTAGGATATCAAGTAGAATATAAAATTGTCACGTAAAACGAATGTGTCTATTTCTTCAACTTTATATATATTTGAATGTCTAGCTATACACACTCAAAATTAGAAGGCACAAGAGTGAACATAGAGACACTCCTTCACTGAAAAATTACATTATATATATGTGTCAAATTTTGGCCTAGTCTAGTGGCTGCTATTGAGAGTATATTATTACAATATAAATTTGGGGGTTTTATGCTCTATGTGCTTTCTTCTTTTCCTTCTTTTGAGATTGGCATAAATCTTATTTTAAAACTAGCTAGAAAAGGAGGTTGTTAGGCAGAAGTTGGGTAGAAAGAGAAATAGCTGGAAATGAAATGTGATTTTTAGCATAAATTTGTCAGTAGATATCCAAACTTTTACTCCCCCTAAAAAGCATAGGCATCTTTTATATTATATATATTTATAAATCTGTATCACTCTGTTGTATAAAATAATTAATATAATATTCGAATAGAATATTTTTTTCTCATTCAATTTTTACAACATATCTTTTCTTTGGTCCATCACTAAAAGAATATCATATTTTTTTATTTGATAATATTTAATAACACAATCCAGTATTTTATTTATATTTTGTCCCACTTATTTACTAAAAAATTCACAGTATATATTTTTTTGTGAATAATTTTAAATATTACAAAATTTTCTTATATTTCTTAAACTATGTTACATAAATTAATTAAGACAGAAGGACTACAAAATGAAACCTCTTGCTGTAAAACTATGAAGTGTAAGGGGCTGTCTCAGTGGGTTACATATTTGCCAATTAACTAAGGTTTCTTTACAAGTATTATTGTATTTGATGTTTCATCTTTCTTTACAGGTATTATTGTATTTGATGTTTCATCTTTTGGTGAGTTTGAGAAAACCTAAATAAATCATAAAAAAATAAAAGTGATCAAAATAAGTCATTATTATAGAAAGTAACTAAAATAGGCTTAGTGAAAGAAAAAAATTTATTTTATTTAATATTTCAAATATTTTTCGTTAGTCTGATAACATTTATATTTTAATATATAATGAAACTATTTCTTACATTTTATAAAGTAGAAGTTTTTCTTATACTTTGTAAAGTGAAACTTTTTCTTACACTTTATAAAGTGGAAGAAAAACTTACACTTTACAAAAAAGAATATTTTGTTTTGCTTTCTTTATGAAGTTTTTGTTATATTTTTCATACAATTAAGATATTTTTTCTATATATGCAAAAAAATATAAATATTTATCACATGCAATTAACTTACTTAAATAAAAAAAATCAAGTGTCTTAGAGCATGTTTGGCTCAGCTTAAAAGCTGGTCAAACTGACTTAAAAGCTGATTTTTGACTTATTTGACTGTTTGGCAATACTCAAAACAGCTTATTTTAAGTTAAAAAAAACTTATTTTAAGCCAAAAGTTAAAAACTGGGGTAGGGGTGCTTTTTTTTTTAGCTTATAAGCTGTTTTAAGTTGACCACATTTTTATGTTTTTTCCCTTAATATTTTTATACAATCTCCAAATTATCCATATAACCCTAACATCTCTTTCTTCTATTTTTCCCTTTTCACGTTTGGCATAACAACTTCAGCACTTTTATCCAAACGCATAACTGCTTATTTTAAAAATAAGTTTCAGCACTTTCAAAAGTACTTTTTTATAGCTGCTTTTATTAAGCCCATCCAAACGGGCCCTTATAATCATTTGCATAAAAAATAGGCGATACATGAAAATTTGAGAATGTCTCAACATTATTCATCATTTCAAACTATGAGGACTGATCAAAATCATTATCTAGTCCATAACTTGGAGGAATATTCCTATCTTGCTGAAGTAAACCGCTACAAAATATATAATAATAATAATAACAAGAAGAAGAATAGCAAATCATACAATTAATAAATAATTAACAAAATGAACAAATAATAATCGAAATATAATTATTGAGCATTATCAGTCACTTTATTGATAGTTTCGTTCAAATCAAAATCATATCGAACGGTAAGAATATTTTGATTATGAGTCATGTTAGAAAAATCAGTAGATTGAGTTATCGAAAATCCACTAACGCTATTATGATTTTCTAAATGGGGATGAATATTGACCGATAAGAACATTGTTGGCTAGTCTTAGACTCCTTTCTAACATAGATTTCAAGTATTGTTAACTTGATTTGACCTATGTAATCATTTGAAACCCCTAGAAAGTTGGTCAACGATTAGTTATTATAGATAATCCACTCTCTAAAATTTACTTGTCCTTGTGATAAAAATGAAGTAGATATTTTCCTACTATAATCATAATAATACTATTTATACCCCATTCTTTTATAAGTTGGTGAAAGAAATATATGATATCGGATATTAATTGAATATTTAGCATTGTATTTGGAAGGACTATTATAATAAATGGTATTTTCATCATATATAATTTTGTCATCCCAATAAATTGAAACTCTAACTTTTGGTTAAGAAGACATTATTTTGTGATTGAAATGAAGAATAATAGAAGACTAAAGATGTTGAATGTGCTATGTTTGAATGTCATTAAATAAAGCTTGGATGGACTTTCAGGAAAAAAAAAATATACATAAGTGTAATAATTTTTTTATTTTATGATATGTCAAATCAATATAATTGTATGACAAACACTACAAAAATATCATATAAAGAGCAGAACTTGAAAATATTCCTCTTTGTAAAATGTAAGTTTTTCTTCCACTTTATAAAGTGTAAGAAAAAGTTCCACGTTATAAAGTATAAGAAAAACTTACATTTTATAAAGTATAAGAAATAGTTCCGTTATATATTAAAATATACCCGTTATGGACTAACGGAAGACGTTTAGAATACTGAATAAAGTGAATTTTTTTCTTCCACTAAACCTATTTTAATTACTTTCTAAAATAATGACTTATTTTGATCACTTTTATTTTTTTTATAGCTTATTTAGGTTTCCAACTCTCTTTTGTTTATGTGGTAAACACAAATACTATCAAGTGTGATTTGGTTCTAGGGTTCTAAACATTTAATTTCAACATTAAATTTTTTATTGCTTATATTGCATTTCCTTGTATTAAGAGCAAACAATTCATCACTTAAAAGTTAAATTATAAAAATATTTCTTTTATTTATTTAAATACTCAAGTTTTTAATATTAAAAAAAATGCTACTGTTGTAAATTCTAATAGTTTAGAAATAAATTCAGCTCCCTTCCATTACCTCTGCCCTCCATTTCGTCAAGTGCACCTCTAGATAAGTGATACATGTCTTATTTAAAGTTAAAAGGTCAAGATTATATTATACGGAAAAGGTCCTAAAATATTCTCGAAGTACTGAAAATGGTACAAAATTACCCTCCATCCACCTACTGGCTCCAAAATGCCCTTCTCATCCACCTATTGGCTCTAAAATACCATTGTCATCCTTCGGGTTCAAAATACACTAAAAATAATATTTTTTATCGGTAATGAGTATGCACAATAACGAAGAGTGCTAGAGCCTTTACCTATATATTTATTGATTGTCATTAGATCTAATGTTACTATGGACTTTTTCAGGGACATTTATAATTGTCGTTGAAGATCACTTTTGCCGTAAGGATAACTCTTTCTTTTGATAAAGTTCTTTTTCGTCTTTTTTTTTATAAAGAAGTAATAACATTTTCTTTTGGATTCTTTCAATTAAATTTGTGAGCCGTAAACTTGGATACAGATTGACAAACTATTTTTCTAAAATATGTTACGCAACATGTGTTTTTCTTCTTGATTGTTAGAAAAGTAAGATTGCCTTTATTATTATTTGTGGATATTTGTGAGTTGAAGCACTCAGAAAATTATGCCTTGAGATTTTAAATTGTTATGTGTAACAATTTTGGTTTAGAATATCCAGTTATGAAATATAACCATAACAATAACTATGGTTCAATTCCAAATAAGTTAGGATGGTGATGTGAAACCTAAGCAATAGTATTGACTATACTGAGAAGATGAGGAAAAATATTTATGATACTAACAATTTTAGGGTCATAAGAAAGGAGCCGAAGGTCCTCCATTTGCATTAGTTAATTATGTTCTTGTATGGACATGATGTTCCACTTTACTTGGGAGTGTTGTTGTTCAAGGCTTTTGGTCTCTCCTTTCACGTCTGATGTTTTTCTTTATAAGTTCATGGATTTTAGAAAATTTCACTACTTCTTACCAACTATTTCTATGGAGATTTCTTAAACTTCTTTCTTATACTTAAAATATCTCTATAACTCATAATTTTTCTATAAAACAATAAAAAATAAAATATATAAAGGACTATTAAGATTTTGGATTGCCTTCAGATAAAATAATCTTAAACCCACCTATGTGGCACCACTACAAACCAGAATTTCCTTTTAAATTTATTTATTTCCAAAAGTAGTCTTCCCCTTTCATGAAAAGTTGTTACTCTAATGAAAGTTGTGACTTTTATGAAAAATTGTGACTTTTGTGAAGAGTTACGACTTTTATTAAGAGTTGCGACTTTCATGAAAAGTTGCGACTTTTATGAAGAGTTGCTACTTTTATGAAAAGATGTGATTTTTGTGAAAAGTTGTTACCTTTCCAAAGGGTTGCAACATTTTCCAAATAGGTGTAACCTTCTGATACGGCACAATAAACATATATGCATGCTATCCTTTATTGTCTATAAATAGAGAAATTTCCTCTCATTTTAAAATAACGAAAATTCTTAACCTCTTCTTCTTCTTCAAAACTAAATATTTATGTACTTTGTACCGGTTGAGTGGCTCACGTACGATTGCATATGCTACAGATCTAAGTATTATTTATTTAGTCATCTAATTGTGCTTATGTTATTAAGAATAAATGATAACATGCAATAAATTTCATTTTCCTTTCCATTATTAATGTTTGCTACCACGTAATCGTGCATGTGAGATTATATAGTGTTTTAGTTTAATAACTGGTAGATTTAAAATACTAATTTATGAATTCTCTTACATAAATTGCCGCGTGAAGTGCTGGTTATTTTTACTAGTTAAATATATATGAAAATATCAATAATTATATATACTAACTAATTATAAAATGATCAATTAAAAATGACATATGTCCAATCTTTTCGCTCACCACTTGCCTTTAAGATAGTGGACACTCTCTATGTCACATTAGCCTTTAGGGTATATTTATTCCTTCAAGAGAGTGTGCATACTCTCTCTATATATATGAACGTATTTGCTATATGTGAGTTCTAGCTATGAAGCAACCGCCGCAAAGAATTAATAGGGCAATTCGATTAATACAAGAAAATTGTGAATTACATGGGGATTAATATGAAAATTTCCATGAAACATATTTTCCTACAAATTTTCATACTAATTTGCAGAAAAATCCCTATGTAATTCACAGTTTTCTTGTAGTGGCAATGAAAAGTCTAATTTTTTTCTCTACGTAAATATTTTCTAGTTTCTACCTTTCTAATGGCCCCCAAGAGAAAGGGTTTCGAATGAGCAAATATTAGGGTTTCATTAGCTGTTATCTTCTCAATATATTGAAGTTGAGACAAATGGAAACCCTTCTTGCCAAAAGTTCCCACAAAGATTCAAGGAACCATCATTTCCTTCTCCAAAGCAAAACAAGTGTACTCTAAAAAAATGTATATATAACAGAAAAAAAAAGGGCAAAAGTGAAAAGAAAAGGAAAGAGGCTCAAAGTGATATCTTGTAAAGATATATGATAATCAAAAACTAATTGACATTAGTGTTGTCAAAAGAAAGCATCATCATCATGATCTAGTTCTTAATTAATTAGGATAGATTAATAAGTGCCTTTATGACAATTAGATGAGTAGTATATATCATATATGCAATCAATGGGGGAACCAATTAGTAAAGAAAGGGGGACCTATAGTTATTTTTGATCATGTGCCAATTGTCAAGGAGCAAAGAGCCGGAGACACAACGAAATCAATACCCTCTATGCCATGCAATTGCAACTAACATGAGTAGGTATGGTAGAGATCGCATTAATCAGATATGAGTTCATTTGAATTTAATAATTTATCAATTATGTATATGTACTAAAACTTTATACAAATAATAAGTTTTGCATTCATTATACATTTGTGATATTCAAATCCTGAATTCCAATACGTTCAATTATTCACAATTTTTTCAAAGTACTAAAACATAGAGTCTTGTTCTCCAAGAGTTACTTTATGTATTTGCCTTTTCAATTGGTTGGGTAGAAAAGGGCTGTTTGTGGAGTGAAAGGCAAGAATATTTACTAGCTTATAGGCATAAATATTGTCTAACTAGAAAAATAGAAGAAATTATGATACTTATTTTGTTGGTCTATTTTACCAACAATCGATTTTTTACTTAAAAGTAGTTAGTACCATTTTATACAACTATCATCACATTCAAAGTAATAAGCAATGACCAAATGTTATTTATTTGTATGGTAATAAGTCCTTTTATTTATTTTTCTGTGTTTTTTTCAAATAAACTTTTGTTGAAGTAAGCACGTCGACGGACGGTTGTGAAAATTGGAGGAATAAAGTTTTAGGGTATTTTAATTAAATGGGGTTTTTTTAAAAAAATTGGGTCAAGTGGGGCGGGTTTAGTTTAAATGGGTGGGTTTAAAATTATTTTAAATAATTAAATTACGATCAATGGTTGAGTGTCACGTAATTAAAAAATATTATTTAATTATTTTTAATTTTGGTCCGTTAGTGAAGGGGTAGATTTGGACCCAAAGGTGGATGTGAAGGGTATTTGGGGGCCAATAGGTGGATGAGGGGTAATTGTGTACCATTTTCAATACTTCAAGGGTATTTTAGGTCCTTTTCCGTTATTGTATGTAACGTGAATTTGTGAGGTAGTGCACACCCATTTAAGAAAAAAAGTGTATATATAAATTGAACACCACTTTTCACTTTTGTCCTTTTAGTTATTTTTAAACTATTCTTGAAAATATAAATAATTCAAAGTAAAATCATAAATAACTCTCTTGAAATAATCACCTAGAAAATGTAAATGAGGGAAAAAATCCAAGAATTTATGTCTCTAATTACTTGTCCATTTTTTCCTTTTGTAGTTGTCTTTAATTACTTGTCTATTTTGATAAATCAAGAAATGACCAAAAAAAAATCATATTATGCTCTCAATTTATTACTTTTAAAAAGACAGAACTTTTTGAAAATATTAAATTTTTAATTTATCTACTTCATAGGGATAAAATAATAAATTCATTATGTCAATAATTGAATTCTTAATAGATGTGTTAATTAAAAAATGGATAAGTAATTAGTGATAGAGGAAGTATCTTTCTTGAACATTGAAAATTTCACTTATTTTGAAAAAATTCTAACAAATTTAGAATTAGTCAATATGAAACTGAGGAAAATGAAGAAAGTGTGATAATATAATATGAAAAAAAATAGCCCCAAAATTTACTGTCTAATTCTCTATCTATATTCATTAAATTACTTTAAAGTCTTGAAAAAAATGGTTAAAATAAATAAGAAAAGGAAGTATGACAACTAACTTTGATGTGTCTTTTTCCTTCAAAACAATCCCAGAAACTTTCAAGACAAATGGAGATGTGTCCATTTGTCTCTGTGGGACCCACTTTCTTATGTGTCAACCAATGGTTGGCTATTGTGAACAATAAATATTCATTGGGTCCCACAACTCCCATTCCTCTCATAAATATTCCTTCACCAACTTCACCTCTGATTAGTTTGGTCTTATGAATGCACCTATGTGCTCTTTGCATATACACATCATTGCAATTTCTATCTTTTTTCCTACTTTAATGCCTTTTTCTTCCATCAAGTACATCAGATCTCAAATATTGATTTATATAAAATTAAATTAATTATATAACATTAATGAGATTCATTATTTATTTTTTTTCTTATCTACTCTTGCAACTCTAATCATTTGAAATTAGGGGTGAGCATGTTGTGATAAGGTATTTAAAATATTGGTATGGTAATATTTGGTTTTTAAAATTATTATATCATCTCTATATCAATTTAATTCAGTATGATTCGATAGTTTAAAGTTTGATTTCGATATATTGCGGTATTATAAATCAGTAATCATGGTTTGTGTAACTTCGACTAATATATATTTATATAATACAATATTATGACTTGACAATTCAAAAAATGTCTTAATTGTATCATATTAATACATTGCAGTGTAATTTCAAAAGAAAGTACAAATAACTCCTTTTGTTAATTAATCACACTTAAAATACATTTCAATCAAAATAGAGACTATGTTTCAACTTCTAAACATTTAGTTTATATTAACACTAGGTTGCTATTTGTTAATATTTGAATAATATATATACACATATATGTTGTTTATGTAATTATATACTCTATTATGATATTCTGTATTTTGGTTTGTCATTTTTAAATACCAAATACCATACCCAAGACCAAAAAGATTTAAAATGTAGATCATATAGCATATCAAATATTAAAACACTAGAATTTTGGATATCAAAAATTTTAATATAATATAATAATTTAGTATATAACATATCATGTCATCCCTAATTGAAATTTAATTAAGAAAGACTTCTAAAAAGAGAAATAATTTTCTTTACAAATACTTCCCAAATTGTTGCACACTTTCTACATGCTGAAGTTTGTTTGAATAATTTTTCATAGTATAACTGGATATGAATATATTATTGGCTTGTTAAATTATATCAAGAGATTTGGAGATGGAGATTACATAGAAATTGTATAAATTAATTTTATTTAATATATTTGACTAGCAGAATACAGAATAACATATGGATAATCGAGTAGTAACTAATAGTACCCAAAATACAATTACAAACCTAATTAAAATAGGAAAGAAATATTTTAGGGAAAAAGAATATTAATACTCTAAAAAAAAAAATACTTATCCTTAAATGCCTCATTACTTTCATAACCCCTTTTTATTTTAATACCATCATAGTATATCACCGTACATAAATATACTCTATCGGTATCAAACAATTTCTGAGCAACGTATTCATTGAAGGATTCCTTCTTTTTCCTTGATACCATAAAAGTATAATATACTATAGTTATATCAATGAGTGACTAAATTGTGCTTTCATGAGGTTTGCTTTAGTCCTTCGATGAGATTACTCAATCATTCATGATATGGTGGTGATACTATTGATGTTGATGTTATTTTTGGTAAGGTTCTGCAGTGGTATGATGGTGATGATTCAGTAGAGAAGATGTGAAGATTTAAAAAAGTTGTATTTTATTAAATATAAATTATATCTACTTGTAGTTTAATTTCAATTTTAATATTATACATAGTTATGAAGAGTGATGGATCCAGGATTCTCATTCAAAGGATTCGAAATATAAATAAAAGCATAAACGTGTGGAAAAAATAACAAAAACAATTCTAAGAAAATAGCAATATATAGTTATTTTTTCAATCCCAAGGGAGTTTATTCGACCAATTCATCAGTCTCCCGCTCAAGTAAGACAAAAAGTTGATTATGTTATAAGAGACTTTTGGTTTAAACTAAATGAAAAGAAGCTTAAAAGACATGCTCACAATGGGATTCAAATCCACGTAAATCTCCCCTGATTATGAATTCTATAGTTGATATTTTATATTAAATATAGTATATCTCTATCATGTAAACTAATTTAATTTAAATAATACTTGAATGGTTGAATTTCACATATACCTGAAGATTACATGGACCAACTGGACAATGTCCAAATCAAAACTAACAACCTTCTCATGTATAGCTCATATTATGTGCTTACTCCCTCAATACCTAAATGTTTTTATCCTTGTTCAAGCTGATAGTCCATAACACTTGTCATTTTATAAAATCAACACATAATTGAATATATTACATATTGTAAAACTTAAAAATAAAAGAACATATAAAGATTAAGACGTTGAAAATATAAGATAAGAGAAACAATATGAGATAAAAAATTTTTCTTTCAAGTGTTCATCAAATCTTCAAATGTATACAATATGAACCCTTATATTTATAATGTAACATAGAGGCATACAAAAGGTTAGTCATAAACATGACACTACCATGAACATAATTGGAAGGTTATGAAAGTGAAAGGTTACAATAATAATGGTTATAAAGGTGGAGGTTATGGAGGTTATGGTCATCTTCATAAAGATTCATAATGAGGTAAGTGATGAAAATAATGAGTAACTTCTTGGTGTAGTGGACATCCACACTATAATATTTTATGACATTCTACTCATTTTAGTAATTATTCTTGGAAGTAAACACTATCTTATTGAGCATAGGAAATCTCAAGATTCTTTCATATCCATTAGTAAATTGCTTCAAACACCTACTATAACTCCCACCACTGCATCTGTTATAAAATCTGATCTTTAAAGAAAAGTTCATTGAACTTGCAATACAAATGGAGAAAGAACAAAACGCTCTTCTGGAATTTGAAAATTTAATAAAAATTAGGAACATCGAAGATTTCAGCAAGGAGAATGATGCTTCAATAGATTCAAAGAACATAAAAATAGAAGACTCAAATATTCCAAATACTCTCATTTGGAACAAAAAATGACAAAAAGGTTGTGTATCAATGTTGATTTACTCTTCAAATCTCTTTATTTATCTGTCTTCTTTTATCAGCACACTTTCAATTTATTGAGAGATCAATGAAATCAAATGAGGATTGATGGTAAAATACATAGTTTCTTAATCATATGCAGGTTGAGATCACTGCATAACTTGACACTATAGGTGACATTGATTTTTTGATAATAGAAACTCAGAAATTTCAACACGTATATCTTGTGCGATTTAAAACTATCAGCAATTCTCCAGATTGTTTCTTCAAATACTACATAACATCAAATGCTAATGCCAGCCAATAACTTATAAATTGAATTTGGCATCAGCCTCACTGAAAGGAAGTAAAGAGTACAAAAACGGAAGACAAAAATGACTCGAATATCCATCAAGCTACAAATGCAGATAAAGACTATGAAACATGTCATAAATTTTGCAGAAACCTCTCATACAAGATAAACTTTATCTGCAAATGACCTAATAATGAGGCAAAACTATATCATCTTTTAACTCGCCAACGAACTTGTTAAATCGTGATATTTTGAATATGGCAAAGTTGAACTGAACAGGTAGTGCAACATGTTCCTGTGAAATATTGCAGCAAGTATGCTAGTGGCGGCGTACGTATGGAAGCTTATGTGTACAGGTTGTGTTTGCAGTAGTTTTACTTGGTTAAGGAAAACTATTAAAAACAACTTTGAGTACAATAAGGTTTCGAGAAAAAAGGAGTAGTAGAAGTCAACAAGGATTTGTAGAAGACAAATACAAAGTTGATTTCTACAAGGATTGGCAGAATTTCTGGTCTATAAATAGAAGGCTATTTCGATCAGAAAAACTTGCGCACCTACAAAGAGAGAGCTTCAAAACACGATCAAGAGAGTTGAGAGAGTTTTGTTAAAATCTTTTGAGTGCTGCGAGTTGAGTGTTAACGTTGTAAGATTGTATTCAAGAGTTTGTTTACAATCTAGGTAGTAGATTTGCTTGACAAGTTAGAGTACTTGAAAAGCATTGAAAAGATAGAAAACTAGGGAGTAGTTTTTTGTCTTGATTAGAAGGAGTTAGAGTTTATAATTCCTTAAGAGCTAAAGAAGTTGTAATCTTTGTATTACTTGAGTTTTGCAATTAATACAAAGTGTGGTTTAAATAATTACTGTCAAGTTCATTAAAGTAAACACAAACAAGTAGTAAATACGTGTTCCTTTGAAGAATTCAGGAGGGTAGAATTCCAACAAGTGGTATCAGAGCAAGGTTATCTTTAGAGAGTCTAACAACTCAAGATAAGATCAACATGAGTTCTGCACCTCCACTCGGACACGGTAAGGGCCAACACATCAACAGACCTCCACTATTCAATGGACAATATTACTCGTGGTGGAAGGCAAGGATGGAAGACTTCATTCAAGCTGAAGACTACGAATTATGGGTAAGGATTACTAAGGGACCACAAATTCCTACCACCACTGATAGTGAAGGAAATAAAATACCTAAACCTGCAGATACATATAATGAGGCAGATTATAAGATGCTAGGAAAGAATGCAAAAGCTAAATGTATTCTTGTATGTGGATTAGGACCTGATGAATTTAACCGTATCTCAAGTTGTACCTCTGCTAAACAAATATGGGACACCTTACAAAACGCTCATGAAGGTACTACTCAAGTCCGAAAATTCAGGATTGCTAGTTTGTGTTCAGAATATGAGGCCTTTAAGATGAAATCTGGAGAATCACTCCAAGATATGATTACCAGATTCACCACTGTGGTAAACGAACTAATCTCTCTGGGCAAAGTATATACCACTGAGGAACAGGTTGACAAAGTACTTAGGATTTTGCCTAGGTCTTGGGAAATTAAAGTCACTGCCATTAGAGAAGCCAAGGATCTAACTACTATGTCTTTAGATGAGTTAGTTGGGAATCTCAAAACCTATGAGATGAATGTTGACAAAAGAAGTGAAGGAAATAAAGAAAAAGTTCTTGGTTTTAAAGCAACTGAAAGTGACGAATCAGACATAGATGACGATGATCTAGCTTTGATAAGTAGGAACTTCAAGAAACTCTTTAAAAGGGGGTTAAACTCTACCAAGAAATCAACACCCTTGAAAGAAAAAAATCCTGAACGGTCACAAAATGGAGGTTGCTTTAAGTGTGGTAAGACAGATCATCAAATAAAAGACTGCCCAATGTGGGAATTAGAATGGAAAAAGGAAAGAGCTGAAAAAGAAAGGAAGGAACTCATCAACAAAAAGAAAACGAAGGAAAAAGAACAAGCAATGTATGCAGACTGGGGAACAGGTTCCTCAGACATGTATGAGGATGTTGAAGACCTTGCCTTGATGGCAATAGAAGAATCAGATGCTGAACCTGAATCAGACTCTGAAGAAACTGAGGTAAACCTTCTTAATCTAAAGGATAAGCTAGCAAAGTTCTCCAAGAAAAAGCTTTCACTCCTATTGCTTACATCCATAGACACAATTCAAGAACTTGTGAACACCAAGAACCAACTACTTGCTTCCCTATCCAGCTTAAAGTTTGAGCATATTGATCTCAATAATAACAAACTCGACCTTCAAGAAAAAATCAAGCAACTTGAAACCCAAAATCTGGAACTAAGAACTAAGAATTCAAAATTAAAAGTTCTTGGCAAAGGAAAAGAGGGTGAGCTGCCTGACCAAAAGCTTGAGGTTGACAAACTCAAAAGAACTTTAAAGTTGGAAAGGGAAAATTGCAAAAGGATAAATCTTGAATTGACTAGAGTAAGAGGTGATTTGGAAAGAGCTAACAAATGGACAGAATCCTCTATGATAGTAACTCATCTAGGAAACAACAATAGGAACACCAAAACCGGAATAGGATATGAACAACCCATAAATGAAAATCCTATGTTTTGTATCATGTGTGGCAACTCTGGTCATTCTAAACAATTTTGTCCCAAAAACAAACTAGCCACTGAAAACTCAACTAGAACCTATAGAACTGTTCAGAGGAACAAGTACATACCCAGGAAAAACAGTCTGCCCAACTGGGCACGCAGAAATCTGATTCACCCTTTTGATCAAAAGAAAAATCCCAAGTTAATCTGGGTTCCTAAATTCAACCTCTAATTTTTCAGGAAGAAGTGAGAGAAAGCAAGCAGCAGTGGTACATGGATAGTGCTTGCTCAAGACACATGACAGGGAATAAGACATTGTTTCTCTCACTAGAAGAAGGAAAAGGAGGTATGGTTGCTTTTGGTGGTGGAAAAAAGGGTCAAATCAAAGGTTGTGGAAAGATTGGAAGCACTGATGAACATTCAATTGATAAAGTATACTATGTGGAAGGGCTTAGACACAATTTACTCAGCATATCTCAATTATGTGATAAAGGTAACAAGGTAATTTTTCTATCCACTGGTGTTGAAGTAATCAATCTAAACACACAAGAATTAGTGTTAACAGGAAAAAGAGATAAACATGTCTACACCATAGACACCTCAACTATCTCTGACACAAATCTAGTGTGTTTAAGCGTGTTGGAAAAAGATCCCTTGTTATGGCATAAACGGTTGGGTCATGCTAGCCAAGTTCAATTAAACAAACTTATCACCAAGGATTTAGTTATAGGACTGCCTAAAAATAAATTCAAGGAGGATAAGGTTTGTGAAGCATGTACTCTAGGAAAACAGATAAAGTCATCATTCAAGTCCAAACAGATGGTAAGCTCAACTTGTTCCTTAGAACTCATTCACATGGATTTGTGTGGGCCAATGAGGGTTCAAAGTAGAGGGGGAAAAAGATATGTGTTTGTCTTAGTAGATGATTATACTAGGTACACCTGGACACTATTCCTTGCAGCAAAAGATGATGCATTTGAAGCTTTCTGTTCACTAATGAGAAAAATTCAAAGAAAATATGGGACACAACTAAAGGCAATCAGATCAGATCATGGAACTGAATTTGAAAACTCCAAATTTGCACAATATTGTGACCATCATGGGGTTGATCATAATTTCTCTGCCCCTAGAACACCTCAGCAAAATGGTGTTGTGGAAAGAAAAAACAGAACTCTTCAAGAAATGGCTAGAACTATGATGATTGCAAGCAAAGTGGCAAACCAATTCTGGGCAGAAGCAATAAACACTGCTTGCTACACCATAAATCGTTGTATGACCAGACCCTTGTTAGAAAAAACTCCATATGAATTATTGAAAGGGAGAAAGCCCAACATCTCTCATCTTAGAGTGTTTGGATGCAAGTGCTTCATTCATAACAATGGAAAAAATTTGCTTGGAAAATTTGATGCTAGAAGTGACAATGGAATTTTTCTTGGATATTCTACACATAGTAAAGCCTATAGGGTACTCAACAAAAGAACTATGTGTGTTGAAGAAAGTATTCATGTTATCTTCGATGAAAGCAGCACTATGTCAAAAGAAGATGTGTTGATCAGTAACACATCAGCTGAAGAACATGCTGTCTCTGAACAGGAACAGGTCCAAGAAACTGGTTCCTCTGAAACAACAAACAGAAAAGAAACTGAAACTCAAGAGAATCCTGAGGAAAGAGTTGATACAGATGAACAACAGTCAGATGATAATGAAGAACAAGAAAGATCAACTCCTATCCTAAAAGAATACAAATATCAAGGATCACACCCATTGGAAAATCTGCTCACTGATCTCTCTTCAGGAATTACCACTCGATCAAGGATGAAGAATCACTACGCACATAGTGCATTCTTATCCATGGTAGAACCAAAGAAAATTAGTGAAGCTCTTCAAGATGCAGATTGGATCATAGCCATGGAAGAAGAGTTACATCAATTTGAAAGAAGTAAAGTATGGCATCTAGTACCTAAGCCTTCAAACAGAACTATAATTGGAACTAAATGGGTGTTTAGGAACAAGTTAGATGAACATGGTACCATAATCAGAAACAAAGCTAGGTTGGTTGTTCAAGGATATAATCAAGAAGAAGGGATAGATTATGATGAAACCTTTGCACCCGTGGCAAGAATAGAAGCAATCAGATTGCTTATAGCTTTCGCATCTCACATGGAGTTCACATTGTATCAGATGGATGTCAAAAGTGCTTTTTTGAATGGGCTATTACAAGAAGAAGTTTTTGTTAAACAACCCCCTGGCTTCGAGAATAATGACTACCCTGATCATGTCTATAAGCTTGACAAAGCTCTCTACGGGTTAAAACAAGCTCCAAGGGCATGGTATGATAGATTGTCAAAATTCCTCTTAAGTCATGGATATTCAAGAGGAAAAATTGATAATACACTCTTCTTCAAGAATAAAGAAAAGGGTCTCCTGATTGTGCAAATCTATGTTGACGACATCATATTTGGAGCTACAAATAAGAGTCTCACAAAAGAATTTGCAAATCTCATGAGCAATGAGTTTGAAATGAGTATGATGGGTGAATTAAACTACTTTCTTGGGCTTCAAATAAAACAAACACCTGATGGTACATGGATTCATCAACAAAAATATGTCAAAGAATTGCTTAAGAGGTTCAAAATGGATGATGCTAAACCAATTGATACTCCAATAAGCCCTGCCACCAAGTTGGATCTTGAAGGAACAGGTTCTGCTGTTGAACAAAAACTGTATAGAGGCATGATTGGCTCCCTTTTGTATCTTACTGCTAGTCGACCTGACATTGTGTTTAGTGTAGGATTATGTGCTCGTTTTCAAACTAATCCTAAAGAATCACATATTCAAGCAGTCAAGAGAATTCTCAGATATTTAAAAGGAACCTCTGATTTAGGACTTTGGTACCCAAAAGGAAGCAACTTTGATTTAGTTGGGTATGCTGATGCTGACTATGCTGGATACTTGGGTGATAGAAAAAGCACTACAGGAATGGCTCACTTTCTAGGATCATGTCTTATCTCATGGGGATCAAAGAAACAAAACTCAGTTGCACTATCCACTGCTGAGGCTGAGTACGTAGCAGCTGCGTCATGTTGTGCCCAACTTCTGTGGATTAAGCAGCAACTTAGTGATTTTGGTCTCAAAATTGAACAAGTTCCAATTTTCTGCGATAATACTAGTGCCATCAACATTGCAAAAAATCCGGTGCAACATAAGAGAACTAAACACATTGACATTCGTCATCACTTTCTTAGAGATAATGTGGAAAAGGGTTTAATCTCTATGAATTTTTGTACTACGGAAGAACAAATAGCGGACATCTTTACAAAAGCATTAGCAAGGGAACACTTTGAAAGGAACAGGCTGGAGCTAGGAATGATGAAGACAAATTAAAGAAATAAAAGCTGAAGGAATCGGACACTCAAAATCATTAATACATGCTTAAAAAGGTATGTCTACTTTTCTTAACTAAGATAGACAAAAATTTATGAGATAAATGCATTGGATTCCGTTCCCTCATTAAATTAAATGGAAAATAATTTTGAATCATCATCACAACCGCCAATTCAAAACCTGCAGAAAACCTTTCAAGTCATACCTGTTCCTGTTCCCAGTAAAACCCCTACACTTCCCTATAATTCCTCTTAAACACCATCCTCTTTCTCTTTCTTCTCCGATCGTCCTCATCTTTTTCAAACCCCTGAAATTCCAGAAGGCATATTGAGAAAAATGGCCATGCCTTACAACCTTTCACTTGCTATAATCCCCTTTGATACTCAAGAAAGCTTACATGCCCTACCAGCCGTTCTGTACATCGACTCTACCGGCATAACTCGATGGTCTCTTATGGAAGATGCGTCTGTTCAGGGGGAAGAACGAATTCAAGGGTTAGAAACAGAAAATTTGAGTGCACAAAGTGAGGGGGAACAAGTGTGTTTATCACCGGACCACGAAAATTGCTCCGATGATGATAATGTCACCCTACTCGAAATGCTTTCCCAAATCCGAACATGTTCCAAACGAAGTTTATCTTCTTATAAGCCTATTGTTACTCCTCCTTCAGAAGTTCAAGAAGCGTCTACCACTATTGTACCAGCAAAGGAACCAGTACGCATAACTAGATCTGTACAACGTACTAGGGATGCAGAAATTCGGGCTCAGACTGCTAAGAAAAGTCGCACAAGAAAACGTAAGTCTCCATCATCCTTAACCTTTGTCACAGATAAAGTAAATAGTCACAAAAAGAGAAAAATTTCATCTAAATCAAAGTCTCATGTCTCAGATGATAGTGGTTACTCTGCAAGAATTTTAGCTTTTAAAAATAGGAGTGTGATTAGGGGGAGAGTTATTTCTGGTTTTGGGGGTGATGAGATGGATGAGTTAGTAACCATCGTGCATGCTCAAGGATGGACAGACCTAATGCTTCAAGGATCCTTTAGGCGTAAGATGGGTAGAGTTGAAACCAGAGAATTCTATATCAATGCAACAGGAACTGTGTCTTCAATTACTAGTACTGTGTGTGGTATTTCTTTTACAATTACTGCTGAGACTTTGTCTTCAATACTGGGGATTCCTAACAGGGGATGGGGTCACTATGTCAAGAAGGATTGGCCTCCGTTAGAGGGCAATACTTCTCAACTTGACATATGTAGGCGATTCTCAAATGATCCTACTCTTTCAGAATATTCTAGTGTTGACAAGGGTTGCATGTCACCTTTACATCAGATGCTGTTTAATGTAGTGCACAAAATTCTTCTTCCTAGAAAGCAAAAAAGGACTGAGGCATGTTATTTGGATCTCACACTTATGGACTTACTACTGTCTAGGACTCAAATAAACTTGCCTATGCTAATAATGAGTCACATACATAGTTTGTCTAAAGTTGATAAGAAACAAAGGGGTTTGGCTTATGGATTTTGGTTAGGACAAGTATTTGAACATTTTGGTGTGCCTGTAAAGAAGTGGCAGATTCAAACCATTTCTGATGTCATGGGAAAGGTGGACTACATGAACATGCCTGGTACACCAAAAAGGGTTGATGTGAAAAATCAAAGGTTGAGGGCCTCTCTTACTGCTGCAGAAAAGGAGATGGAAGAACTAAAGAGGACTCATTCAGAAGAGATGGAACAGGTTAGGACTGCGCATAAGTTGGAACGTAAGGAACTGCTTGCTGAGAACTGCAGGATTAAAGAAGAACTTACTCAAACTCAGGCTGCATTACATCAAGAACGAGCAGTGAATTCTGGGCATTTACAAAGTATCATGGGGTTGCTAACCAAGGGATCTTCAAACCCTTCTACATCCATGGCACCCTCTGTTTAAACAATCCTTCCATATGCATTTTCTTATGATTTTTGTTTTTTAGTTAAAGACTGAAGTAGACATTACTGGTTTTTGTATGTATTTTTGTTTGATGGTGTTTTGATGCTACTACTGATTTTGTCTAATGATCTATTCTAGTATGGATATGTTCTTTGGTTTTCAATATTTTTGGCTAATGGCAAAAGGGGGAAGCAGTTGCAACAATATGTGCTGTGTCTGTATGTGCTGTGATCAAAATGTTGATTGAATGTATTGTGTAGCTATTCAGAATGCAAGCTGATTGTTTGCCATAGTCAAAAAGGGGGAATTTGTTAAATCGTGATATTTTGAATATGGCAAAGTTGAACTGAACAGGTAGTGCAACATGTTCCTGTGAAATATTGCAGCAAGTATGCTAGTGGCGGCGTACGTATGGAAGCTTATGTGTACAGGTTGTGTTTGCAGTAGTTTTACTTGGTTAAGGAAAACTATTAAAAACAACTTTGAGTACAATAAGGTTTCGAGAAAAAAGGAGTAGTAGAAGTCAACAAGGATTTGTAGAAGACAAATACAAAGTTGATTTCTACAAGGATTGGCAGAATTTCTGGTCTATAAATAGAAGGCTATTTCGATCAGAAAAACTTGCGCACCTACAAAGAGAGAGCTTCAAAACACGATCAAGAGAGTTGAGAGAGTTTTGTTAAAATCTTTTGAGTGCTGCGAGTTGAGTGTTAACGTTGTAAGATTGTATTCAAGAGTTTGTTTACAATCTAGGTAGTAGATTTGCTTGACAAGTTAGAGTACTTGAAAAGCATTGAAAAGATAGAAAACTAGGGAGTAGTTTTTGTCTTGATTAGAAGGAGTTAGAGTTTATAATTCCTTAAGAGCTAAAGAAGTTGTAATCTTTGTATTACTTGAGTTTTGCAATTAATACAAAGTGTGGTTTAAATAATTACTGTCAAGTTCATTAAAGTAAACACAAACAAGTAGTAAATACGTGTTCCTTTGAAGAATTCAGGAGGGTAGAATTCCAACAGAACTGATGCAGCTTCATAAGTTCCGTGCAGATCCACCACCACCTCACTTCTTCCCACCTCCAGAGACATTGAACTTGAAGAATATAATATCACCATCTTGGACCACATAAGTCTTACCCTCCTGCTTATACTTCCCAGCAGCCTGTGGAAGAGCACATTCACCTTAGACAACTTTCAAAGGTCATCTATAAAGAAAACTCCAGCTTTGTGCTCAAGTCAGGTCACGTATAGGAACAATTATGTTACATTGCAAACTATTAATTTTGTCTTAAGACTTACTAGAGAATTTAATATATGAACTGCCAATAGTAATTACAGAATTGAATTGTCATGGTAATTTCATCCGTAACTTTTGCAGTTTGGTTGGATAGCATAAAGCATTTTCCATCACTGAGATATCTTCTTATTTTATGAAGTCCATCACAAAGTATCTCTTGATCAGAAGCAACATTAGCATTTCATTTTTCTTTCTCTCTTTAATTACATTAGTGTCTAGGCCAACCTGCATGTATCCTGACAATTCTACCAGGTAGTTTCTACCTTCCACCAGCCAATGTACCGGATAACGCTGCCCCTCGAAGCTTAGGCAAATAGGAAGAGATCACCTTACATTATTCGTCTCCACTAAATGTTTAAAACCTAGTCTCCCTTGGTTTCCACCCACTCCGTTAACCACAAAGCCACAACCTTGGGTGATTCTTCTTGTTCTTTTTTTCTTCTTTGTTTTTGAGATAAGTAACTTGAGTATCAGTCCCTCCGTTTCAATTTGGTTGTCCTATTTTTACTTGGCACGGAGTTTAAGAAAGTAAATAGAACTTTTAAATTGTGTGGTCTTATAAATAAAAGACATGTCAAATGTACCACAATGTTCTTTAATTATGTGGTCTTAGACATGCCATATGGAAGTCGGAATTAAACCGTTGCTAAAAATGGAAAGACGCAGTCTTTCACACGGACTAAAAAGGAAGTAGGGCAAACAAAATGAAATGGAGGGAGTACATATTTAGTGTAAGCGTATATAAGAATTTGCACTAGGACAAAGATACAGATGGTAGGGTGCTACAATACGGAAAAGCTGCCTTGGTGCAAAAAGGCAAATAGTGGAAACACGTGTTAGTCTGATATAATATACTTGGAGGCACAGCCATATCTGAAGAAAACAGAATAATATAGGTATAACCACAGCTATATTTGTTTATGAGTTGAATTTCACTATGGTCTTTCACTTTATTTTTGTTCTTGTGGAGAAAATTTAGTAGAATTTTGCTCTAGCTTGTCTTCGTTTTTTTGATAACAAGTTGTGCTGAATACAGCACAAATATATATATATATATATATATATATATATATATATATATATAATAATAAAAAAAGTTGTACTTGTGTGGGGGGTTGAGTGTTAACTCCTGAGTCTTTCACATTATTCTTGTTCTTGTGAAAAACTTTTCAAAGTTTGCTTCAACCCATATTTTGTTTCCAAGAACAAGTTGTGCAGAAATAAAGCACATATTATCATTTCCAGTACTTGTGAAGCAGAAGACATATCATTAAATTGCCAATGATAACTTAAAAGTGTACCTTAACAGCCGATTCACTACCAAGTTCCTTTAGATCTTCAAATTTCATCACCTGAAGACACCAATACCCAAGCCAGTGGTGTCAAGAGAAAAGACAAACGGTAGCTAAAAATGAAAGCAGTCATAAATGAAAAGGATTCCACTTTTTGAATTTTGAAATGAGAATTATCAGATCAAGCAGAATAAGATATTTTCAGCTATAGCTTCCAATTCATAAATTTCCACCTTCTGGGGCAAACTCCAATTCCCAAAAATCTACATCTGATGTTATTAAAATTTTCAAAGGTTCAGGCAAAGACGTATATCATCTACTTTTGCAATTGCAAAGTTGCTAATCAGTTATTGGGGGGGGGGGGGGGGGGGGGGGCTCAATTTGTTTGGGATGCAAAGCTGGGACATTGAAGGAGGGGTTTTGCGAAGATGACTCACAGAAGGGGAAGAGAAGTCTAAGAGCATGTAGTGTTGCCCCTTGAGCAATCATGTGGGTTATTTGGAAAGAGAGAAATAGGAGGGGCTTTGAAGGGGTAGAACAAGATTATGTAAAACTGAAACTTAGCTTTTGTTTCTAGTGTCCTTTAGGTGTACTCATGAGGCCCCTATTTACATAGAGGATTGGATCTCTTTGTTGAGAACCATATTTTGGTGTAGCTTCTCTTTCTTTTGGTATACGGCTCATACGGGGTTTTCCCCAATTGGTGATAAAATAATTTTTACCTAATAAGCAAAGAAATTTTAATATTTCAATAATCGAACTCCTTTGGATAAATAAATGGCTTCCTGGAAAAGTAGTTAGGAAATTGCTAGGAGTTTCTGAACAAGTAAACAATTTATGGGTGTGAAACCACCACCTGTACTGTGCGCATTCAACTAAAATAATAAACTGAAAGCTTTTGGAACTGATTATAAGAATCCTGAACAAGGGTAGGTAAAAGGAAAAAGAAGGCACATAATGACCTCAGCACAGATGAACCCTCTCTCAAAATCTGTATGAATTGTTCCAGCAGCTTGAGGAGCCTTCATCAGCCTGCGGATTTGCCAGCATTTTACCTGTATTTTAAAGAGAAAAAAGATTATGAGGCCATATAATCATCAACAATGGTGACTTCGATTTACTTTTTTAGGGATGGGCTGACACTCTTTCCATTTTGAAACATCTCAAAATGTTGGGCATCATGCCATTACTATAAAATTTACACAATCCACAATTGAAGTCATTAAGCATTTATGCTTTTTTTTCTCAAATTAAAAATTCAGCCGTGATTTAAATATTTGTTCCACTATCACTAATATAATATACAAGTCAAATTAAGTTCTTAAATTTCATGTCCAGTCACATGACATCATATAAACTAGAACCGGGGAATAAATTATTTATGTAGCATTAAACTCAACACCAAGTAAGAGAAGGAATGGGACAGAATGAAAGAGGAAGAATTTGAAATACCTCATCTGGCCCTGCTGTGAAGAAATAAATAAGATTAATGGCTGCAAATCCAGTCTTAATGATCTTTGGGAGGCAACTGTAGCATGATAAATCAAGATCAGCTGGATGAAGTGACAGAAATGATGCTTTCCATATTTATCATAGGCCTAAATTTCACAGCAAAGTATAATTTAAATATATTTAAAGATTACTGATATGCTTAAACAAATGAAATGGTGTCAATTTCCCAAATCTATAAAAATAGATAACTAATTGGCCCAGAAAGAATGCCACTGTAAAAGTAGCTTAAATTGCAGAACCAAGAAAACTCTTCTCTTTCAAGAAAGTAGATATTTTGAGGTTTAAACCCATCAATGTAGTCCACTGCCATAATAATCTATATATTGCAGCATTCATTAAACATGCTTCCAATCCAAGAAATTAAGGTACTACTGATCACTACAACTGCAGATTAGATTATTTAAGACCAACATTTGGAACGCTAAATCTAACCATGTTTATGTGTTATATTAATTTCAAAATTGTCTCCTTCAAACACACAAGCAGTAAGGCTTTAAACGCAATATCAAGTTCCTTGATGAAACACAGCTTAAGATAGATCATGTTGGACCATACATAGAGATAAAACATGGATATATAGGATTGAAATTTTCTCCTATGGTAGTATAAAGGAAGACAAATTTCAACAACATCAAAACCTAAGGTGTCATAGAGAAGTCAAATACATGAAATGATGGCTGTGAGGATAAACCAGTGTTTTGGACGGCGAGAGGCGACAAAAGGCAATAAGGGCTTGCCTCGTCACACGGCGAGGCGAGCGGCGAGGCGCTTGCCTTTTTGAATCAAGGCGCCAATGAATACCAAAAATTAAAAATATTTAATTGCATATTTTAATCCAAAATCTTAATAGTAATAACAAATATTAGCAAATATTCAATTCAAAAACCAATAGTAGATACTAAAAAGGAGTCGCGCAGCAGCAAATTTTGAAAATAGAAAAAAAAACCCTAATTTTGACTAATATTGTTAAGTCAAATCTTTTTAAAAAAAATAAATCAAAAAGGTGGCGCCATGGGTCGCCTTTTGTATGTCGCCTCGCCTCATTGTGGAATGGCGAGAAGGGCTCGCCTCGCCTCACCTCTCGCCTTTGGCGATGAGGGGCTCGCCATTCACAACACTGGGATAAACTTATTCAACCCTATCATATGTTATATAATCAAAGGTGGACTTTGACAAGTGTCATGTAATGCCTTAACCAATCTAAATTAGCAAGGCCTGTTGTTTTTTTAACTGTTTAAATTACCTAAAAGCAAAATAAGGCAGTTATACGCCTTGACAACAAAGAAGGTTTTACAGAAAATATACTTTAATAAGTAACATATGTTACTTCGTCTTTCAAAAGACACCAAATCCATTATACATAGTAATATAATGTTACATGCCAAGGCCTACCACAAACACAACAACAACAACCCCCCCCCCCCCAAGCTACAAGGGCCATGATGAGCCCAAGGGACGCATTTGGCATAGAGGCATGGCCAGAACGCGTGCACATGTCCAGAACTGAGTGCCGCAGTAGCACAATGCATGAATGGTGGTTTTGCATATAAGCACAAGGGTCTTGGCATGAGGAGGAGAATAAGAGAATCAACCAGCACGATCGTACATGTGAAAGAATGGCCAAAGAGGTGTCGGAGCTTCAGTGGTTGAGCACACAAGGTCATGCTACGCCATGGCCATGACAAAGAGGTGTCGGAGCTTCAGCGGTTGAGCTCACAAGGTCATGCTACGCCATCGCCATGGGGGCACAAGGGAGTAAGATCTCATTGAAAACTAGAGGATCCTAGGGGCACCCAGATGCCTCAAGTCATGTTGGGAGCACCCAAGGGAAGCAAAGACGTTATAGAGAACAGACCAATGTCATTTTCCATCAGACATGGCACCCTCCTTGGTGAACTCTAAGGCCTCAAGAATAGTCTTGGGGGAGGGGAGGGGGGGGGAGACTATAAGCAGGAGAAGAAGATCGCAGCATTTGCTTACAATGAAGAAGTATATCTGACAAGTGACAGCATCCTATAACCAAGTTTGACTGTAAAGTGTGTACAGAGTCTTTGTCTTATACTAAACACTAATTCACCAATACATAGTTGTTTCCAACTCTCCAGAGTCTTAATTTATGTTACCTTCATGTAGACAATCATGGTCACACTCTGAAGTAAAGCTCAGGGAAATCTTGATGTTGTATGTGGTGCTAGAATGAGTCCAGGCTTGTGACAAAGACTGCCAAAGTTTGGCGTGATACCAAACCTGGCTTTAGAAAATGGTTACAAGGAGCTATTACGGCTAAGATTGATGTTTGGTTGTGAAGACAACTATTATAGAGAGTACAGAGCACTTGCAGCGAGTTCTCATGGCAAACGGGGAGAAACTTGTCGCAATGACACGGAACGTGAAGAGAGGAACAAGCCAAGTGTATAAAGCACAGGGAAACATCACAACCAGAAAGAAGACCGCCATAAGTTGGAGACAGACGTAAACAAAGGTGAGGAAAGAAACGCCATCCACATCAACTCATTCAGCAGAAGTGTCGGCTTGTTGGCACTATAAAGCTATAAAATATTGCAACTCCAAAGAGCACAGAAGTTTTATGTGCAAATCATAGGATACACAATGGATTTATCTCTAGATTTTCTTTTTTCAAAGTCAAAACTACCATAACCAATAAATTTCCACAAAGGAATAAAGAGATGATCTCAAGAATATACTACTAGATCCTGGAAATTACGAAACACCTCCTTGCACTGGGAACTCCGCAAAGACACAAATCTGGAACAAGAAAGCAAGACTCCAGTTTAGGCAACGCATGCTTCCTAATAGCTTCAACTTCATGTAAACACTACCTCCAGAATTTGACAAAGAACATGGTTACTCTGCATCCCGAAAGGCTCCCACAAAATTAAGATACTTTCATCATATCTTAAGCTAGTATTTGCAGGAAATATCCCTCCAATGGACTATGGTTTCCAGTTTATTGATACTACACCAAAAGAAACTTGTCTACATCAGAGGCTACTGGCAGAATACTATGACCCAGTCCAATAAGCTTTTAGATTTTGGCAGATGGACAATGAAGGGAGAATTTCAGATTGCCAGTTCCCATCCTAATTCTCACAGTAAGGAAATCCACATTTAAGTAAAATCCCCACACATTTTTGCTAGACTATCACCCAAGCACTCTGCTTCAGGAACAATATTCAAAAAGAGTTCATGAGGCATGATATATTGCATTGAAGTATTCCAACACAGAATGTCCCCTGCAAGGTATATGTCTGTAGGCCTGACGAGTGCTTGTGTTGAGGAAGGCAACACTCCAGTGCTTGAAGCAACCCAGTTCTTAATTCACTCTTTGGATGTGATAAAATAATAGAGAACTGATTCACCACAGACTAGCATATCATTAATTAGCTGACAGAAGAGACAACAGAACTGTCCAAAATATTCCTACTCATATCCAACAACTGAAATGAGAAATGGAAAAATAACCTAAATAGCATCCCTAGATAACATGAGGCTGGTGAAAAGTTGTACAGAATCAGTGAAACCTCACCAAGACGAGATACTTTGTAGAATTGATGCAGGACTTTGAATAGGAACAACATCGACTATGTTGGTCAAGGTTTTAACCCAGTTCTACAACATGGGAAAAATAGAGAGAGGAGTAGGAAGAATCATGACTGAAGGCAGTAAATGTGTTTGTCCTAGGAGACAACTTTGACCTGTTTTTCTACTAGATCTTTACAAATTTCTACGCTACACTTTTTTAGTTTGAGACAACTCATTTTCTTGTTCTGGCTAAATAAGTACAAAGGGATTTTACTAATCTCTTACTTTTCTGAAGTATAAAGGAGCATAAAGCAAAGTGCATTCATGTATAGAGATGTTTCCAGAAAAGTTACAAATGGAATCCCCTAAAGTTCCTTGAGAGAGTTTGGGGACTCAAAAAAGTTAATTCTATATTATATAAAAAAATCATTTTAGTCCAAAAGGCTAATCGATAAAAAATCATACAGAAGTATGAGCACTGCAATCATTTTCCTTATCAAAAAAAAAAATGTGTTCACGGGAGGTTATTTGCATCTAAAACATATGTCACTCCTTTCTATACTACCCAGAGAAAGCATGCTGAGATAGTATTCCAACTACCTCTTTTTTTTTTAGAATTAGTACTGTTAGTATTCCAACTACCTCTTTGTGTATGAAAATTCAATTTTTTTCTGGTAGTAGAAAACAAAAGAAAAAGATGAAACCCGAATGGCACCGGCTTCAGCCTTGAGGAACGCACCTTATGATGACGCATGCCCACAAAAGATAGGTCACATAAAAGATTGAAATCTCAGACTATGCCTTTAAAGAGGAAGGTCATATAAAGATTGACATCTCATATATTGAGGAAGGAAAAAATGAAGATGAGTCAGATATATAAACAATAAGGAAATGCCTCTACTCTTCTAGTTTCCCCGCTCTCTCATGGGGGTGAGGGGAACAGCAATTGTTAAATAATCATCAGACATCAGTAGAGAAATCTTAAAGAACTCCAAGATTTCTTTAGTTCAATGCATAGAATAGAAGTATCTAATTATTGGAGACCTTTTCACTTATAACTAACCTTTGTAACTTGTTCTCTTCACAGTATTTTGCTGCTTCATCTGGTGGCATATCAGCAAGGTTTCTCTCCACAGCAGCACTGAAAGGAATAATTATTTCACCACCGTGCTCCTGCACCCTGAAAATTTGTGATAGAATATCTTTTTATAAGTCAGGGTATAATCTAAGTGAAAATAAAAGAGATCATAACATAGCACCATAATAACTCCATGAAAAATCATTTAGGTGGTGCCATGAAGTCCAACATCAGGACAAAAACTCATTTGAACAACAGTGAAGTTCTGAATTGAACACTGATTTACGTTCATGATCACAATATGCCATAAACAGTGAATGTAACCTAGATGACTGAATCTAGTCCAAAAAAGACGGAAAAGATTCATGCAAACATGAAGAATAAAAAAGGATAGGGTAATCATATAACCAAAGTAATATAGTTTACCAGAACCTCATCAAGATCGTGAGTTACAATGGCCACAAGTGGACTACAATCCAGGTTATAAAATCTAGCTTACTCTATTTAGTTTCAGTCTTTCAGAACAGTGAATTTTTCAAAACGTGGAACTACATAGGCACTTAAATTTCCTGATGGAGTAGCGAGGAGGGATTTCTTCCAATATCTTGCCAGCTTCAGAGCAACAATTTCAAGAATAGGTGATAGCTGAAGTGTGACATCATATATTTTGTTCATGAGGGAGCACATTTTTGTATGCATCTGATCCATTTTGTAGCCCACAGGTATCATTGCTTTGCAGACGACAATGTAGAGAACAAGAGCACAGGAAGAATGATGTAGTGTAACCCAAATTCTTTTTATGATCAATATCGCAACCAACTTTATACTGGCAGGGGAGTACTATATATTTTGCAGTATATTGATTTTTTATTAGAATTAAAAATAATCTGATTATCATAAACAAAAAACAGTTCTGATCAAATATCAAAATCCCTCCAAATTTAGCTTTTCTAAGTGTGTGAAGGGCAAAATAATTGTGATAACTGTTACGAGGGATGGATCATACCATGCATGAATCTTCGGCAGAAACTTGTTCTTTTTCCTTTGATAGTCTTTCTCATTCATATTAACCTGTCAATGTTTCGTTACATAATCAGTAGGCACAATGCAATATTCAGATTATTCTGGTGATCCTAATCATGTACTGCCTGGCTGGCAATGGAAGAAACATCAACGCATCATGAGAAACTACCCAAAAACTATGTGAACAATGTGACAAGATACAGATATAACCCTAGTACAGCATATATCTTACCTGATTTGTTCCACGAGTAATCCCCAACTAGTGATACATCCCCCCTCCTCTCTCACACACACACAGACACATTCAAAAAGGAGTTCGGAGACAACATTTCCAAGCCACATATGAATAACTTTCTTTTGATTGGTTAAACAAAATTGGATCATTCTGATTATTACCTATAACTGAACTCGGAAACTAAAAAATTATGCCTTTTGTAATATGAGTTTGTGCAGTAGGATAGACATTGAAAACACATATTGCTATTTACAGAATGTAAATTCTGCCAGATTTCGTACATAGCCAAGATAAAGAGGAGTTAAATACGTTAAACTCACCAAGTAAACAATTGGTTTTGCAGTAAGGAGCTGGAAGGTATTCAAGAATTCAACATCTGCAGCTTTCCAGTCCCCCAGACGAACATCTTTGCCTTCCTGGAGTGATGTTTTGACCTGTGTAAACAGGCAGCGGCATAGTTCCATTATCTAGACCTTTTCAATCGTTCAATTATCTGAAAAATTACCTCCTCAAAAAAAAAAGAGCTATAAAATGTGCTCAAATTTTTGCACTCAATTACCTGGAAAACTACAGTGAAGTAAAATATGTGAAGATTTAACAGGAAAAAAACAAGAGAAAGCAGTTCATCCTTTTCTTTTCAAATCAATGTAGACTCGAGCTATAAAACAGCTGAAAAGTAGTGGAAGACAAATCTAACACCACCATTCCTTTAAAAAACTATGATTCTGCCAGACTTTTCCACCAGAAATGAGCATACACAAATAAAGAGAAGTATCTTACTAGTTAATCTAACCTGAGATGGATATTCAATCATCCGTACCGATATCAGTCTCCATTCTCATCTAGAAAAGGATCTTACAAGGAGGAGACACCATTTTTAAGGAAATATATTTCTACTATTGGAGGACAATAAATACATGATGGTACCAAAACATCTAGTTAGTTTATAAATGGAGAATGTCAATTAACTATACAGAAACCTGCTAACATTCAAAGACTTGGCTACCCAGAGACCAAGAAAGTCTTAACAGATACAGAGATAAGATAAAAATCTAAGCAAGTAACAAGGTCAAAAAAAGAAGAGCAATAGCCACAAACCCTTAGACATAATTCATGCTCTATTTTCAATTGTTTGTCATTGCTTCTCTTCATACTCTTATCAAGATCTTCTATCCTTCTCTCCATGAACTCGATGTCCTGGTTCACATAAAAGGATGACATATTTCATCAATCATGAAATTATTACAGTGAAAGGCAAATTCAGTCGAAAATGCCTAAATTTACAATTAAGTTACAAATTCCTCATAAATAATCAGATTAACAGGAAATCCAGCATATTAGTCCAAAAAGAACTTCCAGCAATATACAATGCCTCAGTAATGGACTCAGGAACTTAGTGATAACACAGAATCGATCCATGCAGGAGTCTCAATCATCTAAATTTATGATGAATGCTCCTTGTACATACATCCATTACACAAAGCACCACTGTGCATTTAAAATGCTTTTTATTAATTATTTGCAAAGTGTTACAGTAGAAACCTTTTTTTACCTGACACAAATTACTAACCATCTTAATGTGTCCAGAAATAAAAAGAGCATGCTGATGAAATGGCATGGGAGATTTGCAGATGAAGATTCTAGCCTATGGAAGAAGGTGGTTGCTGCAAAAATGGGCAGCAGAGTCACTGGTAAATTGAATGTGACAGATCACCGCATGGGGGTAGGTCCCTGGAAACACACTAGCAGCTTCTGGGAGGAATTCTCACAGAACATCACCTTTGAGATAAGAAATGGGCTACATGTCAAGTTCTGGAAGGACAAATGATTGAACAAAATCACCCTGATGGATAGCTACGCATCCCTCTATGGCTCTACCAGCTAGCCAAGGAACCTGACTCAACCATAGCTTAAAACAGATGAAGGAATATTTGAGACCTCCAGTTTAGATCACACATGAATGACTAGGAGCCACACAACATTTTCAAAATGCTAGGACTGGAGAACTCCCCCGTGGATGAAGAAGTCACAGATAGAATCAGGTGGGGAAGCTGTGGATCATGCTCTTATACTGTTAAGGCAGGCTACAAACACCTCTGTGAGCAAAATGATATCTAGACTCTTGGCCCTGGAAATTCATTAGGAAGACGAAGCTGCCATAAAAGATGTCTGCTTTTCATGGACAGCTCTCAGAAAAGCCTGCCTGCAGTCGGCTGGTAAACAGATGTTACACATGCAATTAGAATTTAGAATCTGTTAATCACCTCTTCCTGCACTGCCCAGTAGCTACAGATATGTGGTCTATGTTTTTATCCATGCTGGGTATAAACTGGACCATACCTCGAGGCATTAAGGAAGCAGTTGGGTAGGAACAGTTGGAAAGTTGACAAAGCCATCAAGAAAGACTGGAAGATGATCCTCTCTTGTATCTTTTGGGTTCTGTGGCAAGAAAGGAATCGCAAATATTTTATCATCTTTAAGTAGTGTTGGCTCATATCTAGATTTTATCAGTTCAGTTCCTTCAACTTGGGCCATCTTTTTGCTTCTTTTGGTGAGCTCCCTGGTTAGAATGGAGCATATTGTAATGGAGCTAACATTAATATTGGTTACTTTTATATCTTCGCATCTTTTTTATGCCATCTATGGAAGATCTTATACCACAAAACAATGTGTCAAGAAATATAAGAGAACTGTTCAAGTGCCAAACAATCTCTTTCATCAGAGTGCTCCCGCACCCAGTATGAGACCGCTTTCTTGCTGCATTTGTATGCAACTGATCTTGTACTTACTCATAGGGATACTTTCCTTTTCTTTTCTTCCTTTCGTGTTTTCGATAAATACATAAACTCATAGGTATTGACAATTGGGAACATGTAGATGTTTTATTGACCCGAAGACATGATTAGGAAAATTTCCAACAGTAGAAGCTACTCATTAATGCAGTAGTCAAGTGCAATCAACAAAATCCCCCTGACAATGCTTATTATAGAGTACATTCAATTACGGTATTACAAAATAATAAGTTACTGCCTTCAAGGAACTGAATACATGCCCCAACAAAATCCAAGAACTCAAAGTGCATGAACCAACTTACCTTAAGCCTTAGTTCCTCACTTATAACCTCTAAGTCTCTCACAGGATCAACAGTGTCATCGACATGGATAATATCTGGATCTTCAAATGCGCCTGCCAAACCGCAAAATATGTAGGATAGCATTCAAAGTCTGACTATATAAGATACATCTAGAAATAATTACTCAGATCTTACGGACCACCACATTTGCAAAAGTATACTTAAGAACCAGAATAGAGTAGCTCAATAGATGGAAAGACAAAATGGAGAGTGAATATATTACGTAGAACATGGAAAATGCCGTCAACTGCGCGGATGTGGGATAAGAAACTGTTCCCCAATCCTTGACCTGCATGAGCACCTCGAACAAGTCCAGCTATGTCATGAATTTCCAGAAAGGCAGCCACCTAGATGTCGTCAAACATTCATTAAAAAGAAACTACAAAAAATATTGTCCTAGAGACAAATGAAGAATAAAAAAAAGAAGCTATCCAAGAGGCAAATCAACTTAATTATATAGAATAATTTAATAAGCAATTGAGTCACAAATAGATCATCATAGCTACATAAGGGAGGGAAAATGAGGCACATCAACTTCTTCTTTTCTGGCCAGTATTAGTTGTTGGATTTGGATGACAAACCTCACTCTTGGGCTTGTAAAGTTGACAGAGCCATTCAAAACGCTCATCAGGAACGTGCACTCGAGCTTCATTAGGCTCAATAGTACAAAAAGGAAAGTTTTCTGCCGGAATGGATAACTTTGTCAGTGTGTTGAAGAGAGTAGACTTCCCCACATTGGGTAATCCTACCTGAAAGAGAATAAACAAGCTCAACATCAAACTTCTACAGATATATCCATATTGAATTAGTGTAAATGATTATAAAGATAAAGGTGAAATTTTGGTTAAGCTGAACCAACTGTCACATGCAAAGTTAACAGCCTTGAGTTTTTCTTTAGGTTTTAACTCCCGGAACCTAACTGTTTTTTGTTGTCAAGGAGTTATCACCATCTCTTGATGCTTTCTATTACAGCATCTTAATTCATCAAAAAAATAACAATCTTTAGTCCCATTTCCTCATCAAAAGTTGTACATCTACCTAATGCAAATAGTATAAAGTAAATAAGCTACTGAAAAATCAAAATACGGGTTTATAACTGTAATAGCTCAGTGGATAATCGAAATTTGTATTCCATTTTCTAGATATTCCAGTTATTTCAGCTACGAGGAATACAAACGAAGATCAGACGCATATGTATGAAAAAATAAGAAAATAGAGAGAAACTTACGATTCCAATTTTCAAGTGGGATGAGAAACGGCCAAGAATCGGCCTTTCGGCAGGAACTTCTTTACCTTTGGCAGCTTTTGGTGGCATAACTGAGAAATTGGGAAATGGACAGAAACTTGATGTAGTGAAGAGAAACTTTAGGGTTTTGGATTTTGCGTTCGTTACAGTACACCAGTGGAGAAGAGGAAAAATAAGGTTTATACATAGTGGTCGGCTCCAGCCAAAAGAAGATGCTGACCCGAAAGTTGCTTGATTGGGCTCAAATTTTGATACCTTCAGATACGTTTTAATATATGTATCGCGATATGTATAATGTCGAACTTAAATGTAATTTGTTCAACATTTGATTCACATGTTTGGATACATAACACATCATTCTAGCCGTTATTCCATTTTGCTTGTCACATTTTCGTGTATCTAATATTTCATATACATAGATATATATGTATTTAGTGTACATATAGTGTGATTCGCATGTATTTGACAAATATTTGAATATTGTTTGATTTTTCTCCCTATTTTTGTGTATTTGATAGTAAACGCACATGTATCTAGGCATATCTTTTTTTAATATATGATATGAAAGTTTTAATTATAGTGATTAGACACATAATATTTAAAAATATAGATAACAATTGTTATATGGTTGTAAAGTATGTCTAATGTAGTTTTTTCTTACTGCAATGACCTAAAAGGTGAATGGTCTTTGAGCTTTTGACTATTTGTTTTCCTAGGAAATATCAAATCTAATTAGTTTTGATTTTTGATTTTGAAGGCTAATTTATGTAATTACTGAAGTTAAAGTTCAAGATCACATTTTTAAGATTATTTAGCTGTATTTTTTTTTTGTGTTTACGAAGCTAAGTGCACACGTATTTACTTTTGAGCTTGCTATTTAATTAATACCCATTTTAAATTTTTTAAAATATAAGTATACCGCAAGAAAATATTTTAAATGAATGAGATTGAAGTTGAAAATTTATATTTCGCTTTATAGATTTTTGTTCAAAGTTTGATGTAGCCAAGGCTAACTATGGACATTTCTTTATTGAAGTTATAAACTTGATAAGATCGAAAATTGAGTATTCTTTTATTGGGTATATGTGAAAAAAATTTAATTATGTGTGTCTAAATTTTTGTTAGAAGGAAATTGTTCTTCAAATATATATTTAACCACACGATTCAATACACAAATCTATTCTAAATAAGCTCAAATTTAGAAATACTAATTTCATATATCAAAAACAGTAAACCCCAATCATTAATTTATCCATATAACAACAAATCTAACACACAATACAACATTATTTTAAACTTTTGCATGTATATTTGTACTTTAGTCATATATAACTAAAGCTCATGCAAAAATAGACTAAATTTTCAATCATATTTTAAAAAATCAAAAAATAATTGTTCTTCAAACTCTAACAATCAACACCGAGATATACTCCAAGTAGAATAAAATTTGAAACATAAATGTCATATATCATAGCCAAAAACTCAATAATCAATTTATCAAAAGAACAATAACTCTTAAAATAATTTTTGCAAGAATGATGACTTGCGATTATATTCAAAAATTCATTTGATTTAAATTTAATTTTTATATTTAAAATTTTCTCAAGCATTATATTTCAATTGGTATAAAGTCGACAAATTTCTATATGACAACTAAAAAGAAAGAGAATGAGAAGAAGAAAAAGAAGAAGATGGCTTTGTCGAAAATTGCTTAATAGTGGAATTAATTAAATATTTTTAAAAAGTGGGTATAGATTAAATGTGGAAAATTCTTTTAAATATCTCAAATTGCTAAATTTTTATTTGTAATATTTTTATACATAAATTTTTAAATATATAACATAGTGAAGAAAAAAAAAGATAATTAATCAAAGCGAAGAATATACAAAACTTTTAATCAATTTTTTTAAGAGAAAAGACATAAAGTGACACCTCAAGTTGTTCTAAATTTGTAAAAAGACACCTTAACTATGCAAATGTTCATTTACCCCGCTAAACTATTTCGAACATATATTATTATATCATTTTTTAATCAATTTCAAATTTTAAATAGCAAGTGTAATCACACATCAATCACTGTGCGACACATGTTAATTCAATTTGAAATATTATTTTTTTCATTTTAAGTTTTCTTTATTTCTTTCTCTTACTTTTTGACTTATTTTAGTTTTATTATTTTAATTTTAATTTCAATTCAATTTTTAATTCATCTTCTACCCCAACTTTCAAGCTTCCTCCATTTTCTTTCTTTATTCCTTCTTCTTCACCTCTTATCCTCACCTAACCCCACACCCATATCAAGTTGAGCCCCTCCATTTTCTTTCTCTTTTCTTCTTCTTATTTGGTCAAATTTCATAGTTTCAAAATTATACTATTTTTTAGACTTTGTTGAGTTATTGATAACAAAACTAATTATTTATCTAAGAAAGATCAAAATTTTGAAAGTATCATCATTTAATTTATCTCATTTTCATATAAATTCAAAACGAGAAATGATAATTCTGAAAGCATAGGAATTCTCCGAAAATTGAAAAAGTTTAATTAGAATTTGGATAAAAAACTAAATAATGTCTACTAATCATCTTGAAATCTAATGGGTTTATCACATTGTTCGAAATGTATTAAAATATCTATATATAATTATAAAATTGAAGAGAGCTAAACTAATAGTAGAATAAAAGAGAGATGAAGTTGTGATAAAAAGTGACATTAAAAGTGATAAATTAATGAATATGACAATGAATTTGTGAAGAAGAAGGAAGAAAGAAAAAAAAAGTTAAAATAATAAGAAAAATAAAAATATATATTTTATAGTAAATTCTTGTAAAAATAAAAGTATATTCGTTTTTTTAGTTTGTTCACGCTCTTTAAGAGAGCGTATACACTCTCCATGTCAGGTGGACAAAAAATGATATAATAGTATTAGTTAAGGATTATTTAGGGGGGTAATTAGACACTTGCATAATTTAAGTGTTTTTTTTGAAAATTGAAGACAACTTCGAGTATCACTGTCACGACCCAAATCGAGCCGCGAGTGGCACCCACACTTACCCTCCTATGTGAGCGAACCAACCAATACAAAACCCAACATTTTCAATCAATAAACAGAATATAATGCGGAAGACTTAAAACTCATTAACGAAATCAATCAAATAACTTCTAAAATTTATCAATCATTATCCCCAAAATCTGGAAATCATCATCACAAGAACATCTATCCTCAAATTACTAAATCTAAGAGTATCTAAGAAGCTAAAATGAATAAAAATCTAGTCCATGCCGGAACTTCAAGACATCAAGACATGAAGAAGAAGATCCAGTCCAAGCTAGAAGCATTAGCTCACCCTGAAATCTGGTGTAATGAAGACTGGCTAGAGTTGCGGTTGAGTTGAAGACGACGGTACGTTTGCTGCACTCCACAATTAACAAAGAAAGAAACATACAAGTAGGGTTCAGTACAAAACACAAGTACTGAGTAGGTATCATCGGCCAACTCAAAATAGAAAACAGTATATATCAGATAATACCATAAAATCAACTACAATACTCAACAGGTAGCAACAACAAGTACTATAATCATTAATAAGTACGCCAAGCACACCCATGAGGACTCAAGCCTCCATACCATACTCATTTGGGAAACGGTTCATTTAATTGAGTATATTAACATATTTCAAGATTCATTCTCTTTACTATCCTGGTGTCGGAACGTGACACCCGATCCATATACTATCCTGGTGCCGGAACGGACACTCCGATCCATATTCTATCCTGGTGCCGGAACGTTACACCCGATCCATATACTATCCTGGTGTCGGAACGTGACACTCCGATCCATATTCTATCCTGGTGCCGGAACGTGACACTCCGATCCATATTCTATCCTGGTGCCGGAACGTGACACCCGATCCATATGCTATCCTGGTGCCGGAACGTGATACCCGATCCTCTAACCTCATTCTTTTAGTTCATCAAGCCTTCTTTTATACCAAGGCATCATCTTTAACAAAGAGGTTTTCAAGATTTAGGATTCAATAGCCTCATCATGCTTATTTTATCACAATTATATAGTCACATTCATGCAAGCATACAATTAAGCATATAGAAGGGTTTACAATACTACCCAATACATATCATTCGCTATTAAGAGTTTACTATGAAATAGCATAAACCATAACCTACCTCCACCGAAGAATTCGTGATCAAGACATCTACTTTTCCAAAGCTTTGCTTTCCTCTTCGTTTCTCCTCTCTCTCGATCGTTCTTCTCCCTCTCTCTATTCTTTCTATTTTTCTTGTTCAAACCCTTTTTCTTTTACCCTAATTAGCATATAATTAAGTATAAAAGATGATAACTTAACCCACTATTTGTTTTAAGGTTATCTCATTTAACCCCCAAGAAATCGAATTATTAATATTCAACCACTAACTTTATAATTATAAGCATGAATAGTCCAAAACGCCCCTTAAAACATTTAACAGAAATCCGACCCAGGCAGGGTTACGTAGACTGTGACGGCCCGTCGTGCCTGCGACGGTCCGTCCTGCTGAATCGTCACAGAGTTCAGAGACTCAATTCATTTAAAGAGTCTGTGACGGTCCGTCGTGCCCACGACGGTCCGTCCTGTTGAGTCGTCACAGAGTTCAGAGACTCAATTCATTTAACATGCCTGTGACGGCCCGTCATGCCTGTGACGGTCCGTCCTGCCATTTCGTCGCGAAGTTCAGAGAGTCGATCTCAGTACCCAAATTTCAGAATTCTAAGTGTTTTGGAACGAGACCCCCTCGACGGTCCGTCGTGCTCATGACGGTCCGTCGTGGTGTCCGTCGACCCAGACAGTTTTTTACCAGAAAATACTCTACTGCTCAAAACGACTAAACAGGACGTTACAATAGATACCAATTTACCCATCGTTCGTCCTCGAATGATCACAAGAAGAAAAACAAGGGCGAAAAGGAGTACCTGAATCTGTAAACAGGTGTGGGTATCTTTCTTGCATATCAGCCTCCTTCTCCCAAGTGGCTTCTTCAACTGGTCGATTCTTCCATCGAACTTTGATGGATGCAATCTCCCTTGACCTCAGCTTGCGGACTTCTCTATCTAAAATAGCAACAGGCTCCTCCTCATAAGACAAATTCTCGTCAAGCAGAACTGAATCCCAACGAATGATGTAGTTTCCATCTCCATGGTATCTTTTCAACATGGACACATGAAATACCGGATGCACTCCTGACAAACCTGGGGGCAAGGCTAATTCATAAGCTACCTCCCCCACGCGCTTTAGAACTTCAAAGGGACCAATATACCTCGGACTAAGCTTACCTCGCTTACCAAACCGCATCACCCCTTTCATGGGCGAAACCTTCAGCAAGACTTGCTCACCCTCCATAAATTCCAAGTCTCTAACCTTTCGATCTGCATATTCTTTCTGCCTACTTTGAGCAGCTAAAAGCTTTTCTTGATGCATTTCACTTTATCTAACGATTCCCTCAAAAGGTCAGTACCCCAAGGTCAAACCTCAAATGCATCAAACCACCCAATGGGAGACCTACATCTCCTCCCATACAATGCTTCAAATGGGGCCATATCAATACTTGAGTGATAGCTATTATTGTATGAGAATTCTGCTAAGGGTAGGAAGCTATCCCAATGGCCACCAAATTCTATCACACATGCACGAAGCATATCCTCCAACACTTGAATCGTTCGCTCAGACTGACCATCGGTCTGAGGGTGAAATGCGGTACAAAGGTCCAACCTAGTACCCAGTTCAGCATGCAATGTTTTCCAAAACTTAGAAGTAAACTGCGTACCTCTATCTGATATGATGTAAAGTGGAACTCCATGCAATCGAACAATTTCTGAGATGTAAAGTTTGGCTAACTTCTCTGCATTGTAAGTCACCTTGACCGGAATGAAATGAGCAGACTTAGTTAACCTATCAACAATCACCCAAATAGAGTCATACTTACCCATTGTCTTTGGAAGACCAACCACGAAGTCCATTGCGATTCTCTCCCACTTCCATTCCGGAATGGGCATTCTCTGAAGTGTTCCTCCAGGCCTCTGGTGTTCATACTTTACTTGTTGACAATTTGGACATTTGGCGACAAACTCCACAATGTCACGCTTCATTCTACTCCACCAAAAATGTTGCTTTAGGTCACGATACATCTTTGTTGCACTAGGATGTATAAAATACCTTGAACTATGAGCCTCTGTAAGAATAGTGTGGATCAAATCATCGACGCGGGGTACACATACCCTTCCCTTAATTCTCAAAACACCTTCCTCGTTGATTTGTGCTTCCTTAGCCTCTCCTCGCAACACCTTATCTCGGATCCGGATCAATTTCTCATCAGTAAACTGCTTTCCCTTAATCTTGTCAAGAAAGGAAGATCTTGCCTCCACACAAGCCAAAAATCCTCCATTCTCATTCACTTCTAGCCTCATAAATTCATTAGCCAGAGTCTGCACCTCTCTAGCCAATGGGCGTCTTGAAACCTGCAAGTGGGCTAGACTTCCCATGCTCCCTGCCTTTCTACTTAAGGCGTCTGCCACAACATTAGCCTTTCCCGGGTGATACAAGATAGTGATATCGTAGTCCTTCAGTAGTTCCATCCATCTCCTCTGTCTCAAATTCAAATCTTTCTGAGTAAAGACATACTGTAGGCTACGATGATCCGTGTATACTTCACACTTAACCCCATATAGATAGTGTCTCCATTGCTTTAATGCAAACACTACCGCAGCCAACTCCAAATCATGGGTCGGATAATTACGTTCATGCACCTTTAATTGCCTCGAAGCATAAGCACTTACATTCTTCTCTTGCATTAGCACTGCACCCAAACCCGAATAGGATGCATCACAATAGACAATGAAATTCTTACCTTCCACTGGCAAGGTACGAATTGGTGCAGTAGTCAACAAGGTCTTGAGCTTCTAAAAGCGTTCTTCGCACTCATCCGACCATACAAATGGAACACTTTGCTTAGTCAAATTTGTCAATCGGGAAGCAACAGAGGAAAATCCCTTGACAAATCGACGGTAGTAGCTAGCTAAACCAACAAAGCTCCTTATCTCTGTAACATTAGTAGGTCTCTCCCAATTCTTCATTGCTTCAATCTTAGATGGATCCACCATCACTCCATCCTTAGACACCACGTGCCCCTAGAAGGACACTGAATCTAGCCAAAACTCACACTTGGAGAATTTGGCATAAAGTTTTTTCTCCCTCAACATTTCCAATACAATCCTCAAGTGATCCTCATGTTCTTTCTTGCTCTTTGAGTATACCAGTATATCATCAATGAATACAATGACAAAGAGATCCAGATATGGCTTAAAAATCCCATTCATCAAGCTCATGAAAGCGGCAGGGGCATTCGTAAGCCCAAAAGACATTACTAAGAACTCATAATGCCCATACCTGGTCCGAAAAGCAGTCTTGGGCACATCCGTTGCCCGTATTTTCAATTGATGATAACCAGATCTTAGATCGATTTTGAGAAGGTACAAGCACCTTGTAACTGATCGAACAAATCATCGATGTGAGGAAGAGGATACTTGTTCTTAACCGTTACCTTATTTAGTTGTCTGTAGCCTATGCACATCCGAAAACTCCCATCCTTCTTCTTCACAAACAAAACAGGAGCACCCCAAGGAGATGCACTTGGTCTAATGAAGCCTTTTCCTAACAATTCTTGAAGTTGATCCTTTAACTCCCTTAACTCCGCGGGAGCCATTCTATAAGGGGGTATAGAAATGGGGCGAGTACCCATTTACAGATCGATGCAAAAGTCAATATCTCTATCCGGTGGCATACCAGGAAGTCAGCAGGAAACACATCCAGAAACTCACGGACTACCGAAATCGACTCAATTGAAGGTACTTGGGTAGTATCATCTCTGAGGTGTGCCAAGAAAAATAAACACCCTTTACTAACCATTCTCTTAGCACGAAGAAAGGAGATGATACGAACTGGAGTGGAAGTGTAGTCACCCTCCCACACTAACGGATCTGTCCCAGTCTTGGCCAACGTCACAGTTTTAGCATTACAATCTAAGATCGCAAAATTTGGAGAAAGCCAAGTCATACCCAGAATTACATCGAAATCCACCATTTCTAAGATAACCAAGTCTACATGAGTATCGCTCCCCACAAAAGTCACCAGACAAGACCTATATACCTTTTCAACTATCACGGACTCACCCACCGGAGTAGACACACGAATAGGCATGTCAAGCAATTCATAAGGTAAATTAAGACCAGTAGAAAATGAGGAAGATACATATGAAAATGTGGAGCCAGGATCAAATAATACAGAAGCCATGCAATCACAAACCAAAAGATTACCTGTGATGACAACATCAGATGTCTCCGCTTCAGACCGCCTGGGGAAAGCATAAGAATGGGCCCTATCGCTTGTCTGCCCGTTGCCCCTACCATGTTGTGCTGTAGTGGCTCCAGTTTGCCCGTCAGCCCGGCCATTTTGGTGACCACCATTACCTCGGCCACCACGTACTCCAGAATGACGGCCTCTTCCATGACCACCTCTACCTCTGACTATTGGAGGTCTGTAATTCTGTTTTGGACAATACCTCTTAATGTGCCCAGTCTCCCCACATCCATAACACTCTCTGGATTCAAGCATCGGCCTCTGTGAGAATGACGAAGTCTGGGGATAACCACCAAACTCAGAGAAATGTTGACCGGTCTGCGGTGGACCCCCAACTACAGTCTGCAGTGAAGATTGAATAGGTCGGGCTGGGTAACCTCCTGAACCCTACCCTCTGGAGTAAGAACCATTAAACTCACCTCCCTTACGAAACCTTTTTGATGTCGATGTCATGGTGAAGTCATCTGGCTTCACTCCCTCCACCTCTATCACGAAGTCTACCACTTCCTGAAAGGATTTTGCTATAGCCGCTACCTGTAAGGCTGAAATCCGCAAATCTGACCTCAACCCCTTCACAAAACGGCGAATCCGCTCTTGTAGACTGAAATAAAGCTGGGTGGCATACCTAGATAATGCACGAAACTTAGCCTCATACGCAGTAACCGACATCCTGCCTTGCTCTAGGCTCAAGAACTCATCTCTCCTCCTATCCCTCAAGGTCCGGGGAATATACTTTTCCATAAATAAGCTAGAGAATGACGCCCAAGTCATAGGTGGTGCCTGTGCGGGTTGACACTCAACATGTGACCGCCACCACATTTTGGCATTTCCCTGAAACTGATAGGTTACAAACTCCACGCCAAATCGTTCCACTATGCCCATTTTATGTAGTAACTCATGACAATCAACCAGAAAATCGTAGGCATCCTCAGATTCAGCACCCTTGAAGACTGGAGGTTTCAATTTCAAGAACTTACTGAAAAGCTCATGCTGATCACTTGTCATTATAGGCCCTGTAGTCAACCGAAGAAACGTGCCTATTTCCAATGAGGCATCCATGAGGGGAGCCACAGTAGCTGCATGTTGTACCTCCGGAACCTGAGGTGCTGGTGCAGAAAACACTGGAGGTGTCTGGCCTTGATCAGATAACCCGCTAAGATAGGCAAGAACCTGATTAATCATCTCTGGGGTAGGTTGGGGTGGTAATTCCTCATTCTGCACTTGCTCATTTTCCCCTTCCTCACCCTCTCTTACTACTTCCTCAGTCAGTGGAGGAGTCACCGCCCTAGTACCAGATGGGCTAGGTGCTTGTCCTCTTCCTCTAAAGGACGTCCTCCCGCGACCTCTTCCACGGCCTCTTGCCACTACTCCTCTTCGAGCTACAGCCCCAGTGGCTGGCTCAGATGCATCTTGTCTTGTCGGTGTTGGTGTTGGCGCAGTTGTTGCTCTAGTTCTAACCATCTGCGAAGTAGAGTGAAGATGGTTAGATACCAATTTATATCACCTAGATTACAATTGGATCCAAGTTATAGCACGAAAGAAAGAAGAAAGAATGGAATTTTCCTAAAGTCCTATAGCCTCTCAAAGAAAAGTAAAGGCGTCCCCCTACCGTTCCTTAAGACTCTACTAGACTCGTTCTTGTGTGATGAGACCAACGAACCTAATGCTCTGATACCAAGTTTGTCAGGACACAAATCGAGCCGCGAGTGGCACCCACACTTACCCTCCTATGTGAGCGAACCAACCAATACAAAATCCAACATTTTCAACCAATAAACAGAATATAATGCGGAAGACTTAAAACTCATTAACGAAATCAATCAAATAACTTCTAAAATTTATCAATCATTATCCCCAAAATCTGGAAGCCATCATCACAAGAACATCTATCCTCAAATTACTAAATCTAAGAGTATCTAAGAAGCTAAAATGAATAAAAATATAGTCCATGCCGGAACTTCAAGGCATCAAGACATGAAGAAGAAGATCCAGTCCAAGCTAGAAGCATTAGCTCACCCTGAAATCTGGTGTAGTGAAGACTGGCTAGAGTTGCGGTTGAGTTAAAGACGACGGTACGTTTGCTGCACTCCACAATTAACAAAGAAAGAAACATACAAGTAGGGGTCAGTACAAAACACAAGTACTGAGTAGGTATCATCGGCCAACTCAAAATAGAAAACAGTATATATCAGATAATACCATAAAATCAACAACAATACTCAACAGGTAGCAACAACAAGTACTATAATCATTAATAAGTACGCCAAGCACACCCATGAGGAGTCAAGCCTCCATACCATACTCATTTAGGAAACGGTTCATTTAATTGAGTATATTAACATATTTCAAGATTCATTCTCTTTACTATCCTGGTGTCGGAACGTGACACCCGATCCATATACTATCCTGGTGCCGGAACGTGACACTCCGATCCATATTCTATCCTGGTGCCGGAACGTGACACTCCGATCCATATTCTATCCTGGTGCCGGAACGTGACACTCCGATCCATATTCTATTCTGGTGCCGGAACGTTACACCCGATCCATATACTATCCTGGTGTCGGAACGTGACACTCCGATCCATATTCTATCCTGGTGCCGGAACGTGACACTCCGATCCATATTCTATCCTGGTGCCGAAACGTAACACCCGATCCATATGTTATCCTGGTGCCGGAACGTGATACCCGATCCTCTAACCTCATTCTTTTAGTTCATCAAGCCTTCTTTTATACCAAGGCATCATCATTAACAAAGAGGTTTTCAAGATTTAGGATTCAATAGCCTCATCATGCTTATTTTATCACAATTATATAGTCACATTCATGCAAGCATACAATTAAGCATATAGAAGGGTTTACAATACTACCCAATACATATCATTCGCTATTAAGAGTTTACTATGAAATAGCATAAACCATAACCTACCTCCACCGAAGAATTCGTGATCAAGAAATCTACTTTTCCAAAGCTTTGCTTTCCTCTTCGTTTCTCCTCTCTCTCAATCGTTCTTCTCCCTCTCTCTGTTCTTTCTATTTTTCTTGTTCAAACCCTTTTTCTTTTACCCTAATTAGCATATAATTAAGTATAAAAGATGATAACTTAACCCACTATTTGTTTCAAGGTTATCTCATTTAACCCCCAAGAAATCGAATTATTAATATTCAACCACTAACTTTATAATTATAAGCATGAATAGTCCAAAACGCCCCTTAAAACATTTAACAGAAATCCGACCCAGGCAGGGTTACGCAGCCTGTGATGGCCCATCGTGCCTGCGACGGTCCGTCCTGCTGAATCGTCAAAGAGTTCAGAGACTCAATTCATTTAAAGAGTCTGTGACGGTCCGTCGTGCCCACGACGGTCCGTCCTGCTGAGTCGTCACAGAGTTCAGAGACTCAATTCATTTAAAGAGTCTGTGACGGCCCGTCATGCCTGTGACGGTCCGTCTTGCCATTTCGTCGCGAAGTTCAGAGAGTCGATCTCAGTACCCAAATTTCAGAATTCTAAGTGTTTTGGAACGAGACCCCCTCGACGGTCCGTCGTGGTGTCCGTCGACCCAGACAGTTTTTTACCAGAAAATACTCTACTGCTCAAAACGACTAAACAGGTCGTTACAATCACTTTATGTTTTTTTTTAAATGACCATATCAACTATGTCTAGCAAGCGGGCATATTAATGACCATGTGCCTATTCCTAGACAATCATTAATGATAATACTACTAAAAGATAACTTTTGTTATGCACGGGTCCAATAATATATGTGAAATATTTAAGATATATTTTTATCGTAAATATCTTCATAAATTAGTTGATCCAAACTTTATAAACGTATTATTTAAAAAAAGTTTAAATGTAGTATTTAAAAATAAAATTTATATCATCTGTGTTTATAAATTATTATCTCTAACATGTATTAAAGTTGTACTATAAATATAATATAGGTGCATTAAAGTATATGATAAACGTATTTTCTATAAATAAAATCTATCTCTAACGTGTATAAAAATTGTATTATAAATGTATTATAAATATTCAGTGAAAAAAAAAATGTTATTGCTATCAATGATAAATATTTTCTTAATAGAGGATATCTATGTAAGTTTCTTTTATAATATGTGGATAATATTTATATTTGAATATAATGTTATTTTAAAAGTGAGCTAACAAACAAACTATAAGTTATTTTTTTTAATTCGAAATATAACGTAAAATTAGTTTTGAATTTTCAAGTAAAATTAATTACTCCCTCTGTCTCAATTTATGTGACAAATTACGCTTTTCGAAGAGTCTAACAATTAAGTTTCATCAAGATTTGCACATGACATCTTCAATTTTTTAAAATGAAATTTACATTTTTATAAACTTAAAAAGTACTATTACAATAATCAATAATCGAAGAACTATTAAAATGTATAAAATTTTTTGGGAAAAATGTCTGAAAACATATATATCTTTAAAATGCACTATTAAATAGTTCAGCGGGTAACATGTCTTCCATAAAGTTTGGTATCAGAACAACAATTTCTATTAAAATTGAAGTATTTTTCAAATTATTTTTTCAAAAATTTATGATCAAAGATAGTTTTATTTAAATTTTAAAATTTAAAATAATCATATAAATTAGATCGGAGGAAATAACATTTTTTACCAAAAAATGTCATGCGGAGAGAAATGAAGGGAAAGTGTTTGATGGGACCCATAGTAAGTATTAGTAGACCCAATAGATAATAAAATCAAAGATTAATTATGTCAAGAATTTCAAAAAGTTAAAATTCTAAATTCACATATATAAGACTAATTGTTACTACATTATTCTTTATGTTTCAAGTTTTAACATTAAATAATCACGGGCTACAACATTTGTTAAATGGAAACAAAAGTTTTTTTTTAAAAAAAAGGAAAAATCATCCATATACATATTTAAGAGATAATATTACGGGTTTTAAATCTACTTTTAAAAAAATTCTTGCTTATAATAGTTTAATAACGGGTTATAACATATCACTATTAACTTATAAATCAATTAAATTTTACTTTATTAAATAATTAGTCTTTTTATAATTTTATACTATTATTAAATTATTTAAATAAAGAATACACCATCATTATCTCTTACACATTCATAGAGATTTACATTGATTATTGTTCCTTTTTGCATTAATTAAATATGTAATCCTTTTAAATTATTTAAATAAAAATACATCATAATTATCTCTTACACATTTATAGGGATTTTCATTGATTATATTTCTTTTTTCTACAGTTACCCATGTTACCTATTCATCTTTCCTCTCTTTCAACTATATTCCATTGAAACCGTTTCAACATCTAAATACTGATTTGGAGAAATTTTTCATCATACAATCAAAAGAAAATGATGGATTCACGATTTTAAGAATCAAGATTTTAAGATTTTCGACAAAACATGTCAAATTTCTTTTAGCATACTCCTTGAAAGATCCCTTGATTAGTAGAAGTGACTTCTACTGTTGAAATACATGCTCCAATTGAAGTCAAGCATATGGCAAATGTACCTCAACAAAAGTCATGTATTTTTATCTTTTAGTGATTTCATCAGAAAATTAACTCACTTTTATTTCTTAAGTTATTTTTCTTTCAATTTTATTTTATTAATTGTGATATATACACATGTTTATTTGTTGAATATATAAAAAATGGAGTTTTTAATATGAGCTCCATTGATAACAAATTAGTATTTTTTTTGTTAAAAATATCATTTTATGCATGTTGTTAGAATGAAACTTTTATTGGTGTGAAACTTGTATGAAATGTAAATAACATCGGTATGAAACTGACTCAGATTTTGTAAGCGAGAAAAAAAAATCAACAAATGTGGATGTAGGTCAGTCATCAAAATCCTCCAAAAGAATAGCAACAATGGACAATAATTCGAAAATTTTCAAAGTAAAAAAAATGGGCCAAAAAAATTGTGTTGGGTAAATTTTTTATTTAAATTATTTCCTAAATTATTCAAGTTTTTGTCATTTATTTATTATTTTTCGAACGAAGTGCAACAATGTGTATACAATTTATATGAAATTTATATTATATATTTCATCTTATGTTTCAAAATTGATATCCAATCATCTGAATGAATATATGATTGACATGAAATTGACATGATTCCTTGCATCAATATTTATATCCATTGGTATAAAGTTAATATAAATTTGATGTGTATTTTCTAACATTTGTATAAATTTTGAAGTCTTAATGAAGTTGATAAAATACTACACTGGTTAGTAGGAATTATTTTTTAAAAAAAATTATTTCTTTATGTATATATTTTGGCATGAAATTGCTATATTTATGCATCTACATGTATATGTCTTGTCATTAAATTGATACAATATTTTAGCAATATGAAAGAAGCAAGAACGATGATGACACAATTAGTGAGAGCGAAGTCACTAGAATTGTAAGCTAGCAACTTTGGTGGATCTCGCATAGCAAAAGAACATGCTCTGTATACGAGCAATTATCCAACAACAAGAGCACGCTGATCAAATCTGAGATAGTTGTCTGCACATTAAACTTTTTAGAATTATAATTTTTTTAAATTTTTGGATGATATTTTTGTGTTTGATGCAGTTTTAAGTATTTGATGATAATATCCACTATTTTCTTCCTACCACATACCAACTATATATAAATAACAGATTGACTATTATAATTTCAGGATACTAGTTATACACATATTGCATATCAATGAGGTACACCATTCTAAAGATAAATTACATGTTGAGTATAATAATTTTTGGGATAACAGTTATATACAAACTGCATATTAATTGGATTCAACATTTAGAGTTCATGATCTTACAATGTCTTATTAACTGAAACAAAATGAATACCAATTTAGAGTTCGTGAACTAACTCTGTCTAATAATTGGTATCCAAACTGTATACTTTTGGCATCCAATTTTATACATGATTGATTTTTTTTTACTTCATATTCTAACACAAAAAATGAAAAATAAAAACTGAATGAAGTTGGTATTCAACCTATAAATATCTTGAAGAGATGATTATGCCAATGTAAAATAGCAATGTATTTTGTAACAACCTCAATTACGTTTTGTTTTATTATTCAAATTGGACACCTTATGGATACCAACTTAATACTAATTATAAATTATGTTGTCTTAACAAGCGTGAACTAAGTATTTTAAAGATATATGAAGTTGATGTACAATCTATATAAATAATATAAAAAACAAATCTGATAATTTAAAATAAAAATCATTAAATTTTGCACCAACATCAATTACATCTTGTTTTATTTTGGTTTAGAATAGGACATCGATACCAAATTAATACTCGTGTTAACTTACATTAAATAGTATCAGTCGCTATTAGGTGACATACCAAATGCATACCATAATTCTTATATAATGTTCGCTAATATGAACAATACTCTATATATTAAACTGCATGAATTTTATTTCTAGCAGTATGCAATTGGTATGATTACTGAATGAATCTTGTACAAAACATGAACAATGGATTAAACACTTGGTTTAAATGCATTTGATATCAGTTATGTATATATTTGATATGCATCGTCAATAAATATTATTGAAAAATAATTAATACATTGCACCAATCAAAATAAACATGAGTCTAAAAGACAAAATAAAATATAAATTTTATATCGTTCTAAGAAATAAACTATCATTTTTTGGAGCTTAAGATCATATTTTTTTGTTAGCTCTGATCTAGTTTTTGCAGCCTTCTTGTTATACTTATGAATCCATGTTTGAATTGTTATCCTCATTAATTCAAGACATGAAATCACTAACAACATCCTTGCTAACATGTTAACATTATGCAAAGGAATAATAAATATCTTATATTTATTTTCACTTTTTATATCAAGATAATACAAATTTCATCCATAACTTTATTCTTGTAACACAAATTTATACACAATCATCATTACTTATTCATGCCAATATTATTCCAAACGATCTACTAGAATTCATACCATAAACACATTTCATGAAAAAAATATGTTGTACATAATATAAAGGAATAATAAATATGTTGTATTTTGTACGATCCAAAAATGGTTGAGATGACACTCGTCTTACCCCACCAAGACATCAGCATAAAATCCAATCACCTAATTGAGTCTGGAATAAGACAAAAGTCCAATGACAATTAAGCTTAATTTAATCCCAAAAACCTGATTGTCACGTGCACAAGCCTCTAATGTAAATACTAGAAAATTGAAATAGAACACACAAGTCTAAAATGACGTTGTCTTTCAAGTAAAAACAAAATCATAAATAGGAGTAGAAAGGGTCGCTGAGATGACAAACAACTACCTCACAATTCTCTACAAAAAACCTTGAAAACGAAGAGAATGGAAGATATCACGAAGATCCGGACTCGTAACCTACAAAAAAATTTGTAGAAGCAAGGGGTAAGTACCAAACCACACGGTAATCAACAAGCAAACCTCTAAACACGATATAAGAGAACAAAATTCGGAAACTCTTTACACCCTATTCGTACCTCCACACTACAACCTGCATAAAACCAGCTCAACCTAACAATTCACAGTTCACAAGGTACACAACTCAATAACAACACTTTACCAAATTACGATTCTCAATAAAAACTCAATATTCGTCAGGTACCAGTTTCACAGAAAAACATTAACAATATCAGCAAAACACAAGTTCAAATCATCAGCGATCAAAATTGTGCAATGCTATGAAATGCAATGTCAAATACAGTGATATACTAACTTAATGATACACACCCACTATTTCTCAGTCTGGGACCCATGAGGGATATCTCTGTTTGTGCATCCATCGCAGCGTGCGATACGATCCTCGATAATAGTAACCATCGCGACGCGCAATACGTCCCTCGAAATATAATATCCATTGTGGCGCGCGATACAACCCTCGAAATGGTTCATCCTCTTATCACATAGCACTTATCACAACCATGTCTCATATAAAATGCAAATGACATATTCAAACAAATAATAAGGATAACCATTTTGATAAACAAGGCATAAATTCCAACAATGCGACCGTTATACAACATCAACAAATAAGCAATGAGCCTCCGAATCATTCTCAAACATCAGACAAGGAAATAAACAAATTTCATACTCTTTACAAGGGTATAGAAATCCACTTGCCTTAACCAATCGAATAATCACACTAGGACTTGAGCCTTCCCTTTCCGTCAAGCTTCTGAATCGATGCAATCTATTCAAGTATATTTTCACAATGAGGTTTTGGAACTAAGAACACTCACATTATTATGTTTTTAATATTGACCTAAAAATTCACCCAAATTTATAATAAAGTTCGTAATTCTTGATGACAACTAACATTTCAACTATCATATTTTCCAAGTTTCAAGTCTGGAATTACATCGCAATTTTTTCAATATCATAATTCAAATGGTACTCACAAAATACCATTCATCTAATATTTAAATATACATACCAATATATCAAAACTTGAACCATAATATAATAACCCAAACTATGAAAATTACACTAGAATAAATTCACAGTAACGTTGCAGAATTATGTTTGTTTTCTTCTTTTCAACCCCTTTCCTCCCAATCAATGATTGGATTATTTTGGCCAGTCATTAATTATCATTATGTATTCAATTTTTTCTGTCAATACATGCCTTAATTTTCGAAATGGAGTCACTGGTCACATTAATAAACATATAGAAATATACCTTAATTTCCATTCCAAAAATCCTAGCACCTGATTAATTTTATTCTTTTATATATATATATATATATATATATATATATATATATATATATATATATATATATATATATATATATATATATATATATATATATATATATATATATATATATCATTGCCTTCTAACGCAGACCAATGAATTGTCTTCACCTGACCTCAATTTACGCTAACTATGAATGCCCACATTGCATCAGAAGGAACATTACTAGTGATTGTTACTTGCAAATCGAGTTCTCTTTTCCTCTCGTGTGTGTCTGATGTACGGTGGTTTTACGGTACTTTCAATGCTTTCTTCCTTAAGTTTAGTGTGTGTCTAAGGCCTTTTTGTAGTAGTTTTAATATATTTTTCTTTGTGTTCGTAGGAAAAACTGTCCAGAATGAAAACGCTGAAGATGTGATGAAAATTGCAGAAAAGATTACCCACGGAGCTATCGACAGTCCGTCGACCCATCGACGTTCCGTAGGTGGCAACCGTCGCCATGAAGATGTTATGCTGCAAAGCAAAGATCATAGAATTCTGAACAAGTGTGGAGCTACGAAAGGGATGACAGTCCGTTGTCTCATCGATAGACCGTCCTGGTATTCCATTGGTGTTAACGGAATGTAGCCCCAGTACCCGATTTGAAAAGATTCTAAGTGTGGAGCAATGAAGGCCATCGACGGACCGTCGTCCTGTCAACGAACCGTCGTCTTGGTCCGTCGATGGAAACAGAGAGTTGGAGAAGAAAGCAGCTGAAAATAGAGTTGAAGTATAGACTGACGGAGGTGTTGATGATCCGTCATTGCCTCGACGGTCCGTCGGTCAGGTCGTCGACGCGAAACGCGTTTTTGGACATATTTTCCATATTTAGGTTTCCCTTTATGTTTAGGATTCTTTTATTATAAATAGGACCAAAAAACCTCGTTTTGGGGTTGGAATGTTGGTTATTTTTCTGATTTGTAATATTGATTGTTGAATATTGGGTTTTGGAAAATACTTCATTTTTCCGGAATCGTTTATAGCATTATTTTCTCAAATTCAAGTGATTTTCTGGATTTTCTTCAATCTTATTAAAGTAAGTACATGAATTCTTGTCTAATTAATCTGAATTGTGTAATTATGAACATAGATAACTAAATTCACAACTAGAGTTGTGGGAACCATGGGTAATTAACAAAGTAAAACTAGCTAAAATAACAATTCTCGAATAGTTTCTTACATGTATTGATAATTCTTTCGTTTAGAAGTCTTTTTAACGAGGGCACGCATTAGAACTCGCCTTGTTGCTACTTGCCGGACCAAGGAGGTAGATAATAAGAAAAGAATTATTAACGTAGATTTAGTATAGACTATCTAATAGGCTAGTGTCGATTGGTGCGAAGTAATAACTAAGTCATACATCGTTATGATGCTTAATATAAGTTAAAAGGTAAGTTTTAGTAAAGTACACACACATAGCTGGACCAAGGTGCAGAGTGAAATTCACTAGTGCCGAACCAAGGAATTAGGTATACATAACTTACCACTTTGCATGCAAGATACTAGGTAAAAGTTGTTATAGCTATGGTTACTGCGGTATGCCTATAGGGAACACTTAAACCCTAGTTTCTCTCTTTATTTGATAAACATCAAATATTTGAACTACCTACTTGTTTACTTAGATTTAATTAATTACTTTTGTTACACAAAATCCCCCCTTTAATTATTTGTTTCCGGAAAAGACTTGACTAAATAGAATAAATCGTAGATTAAAGTTAATTCTAAACCATTTTCCTCGTGGGATCGATCCCAACCTAACATTTGAGTTCTTTACTTGATACAACCGCTTATACTTCTTTAGGGAAGTATAATTTGAGCTTATCAAATTTTGGCGCCGCTGTTGGGAAAAATGGCTTTTAGGCTAACTTTAAGCATATTACCAAATTTTAGTCTAAAATTTCTTGATTTTACTTCTTTTTTTTGTCTCTCGCAGGTCTAGCTTTAGTGTATGCCAAGTACACAGAGTCTAGGAGAACCAATACTTCCACTTGATCCAGAATTAAACCGCACACTTCGCAGAATTAATATTCAAACAATCCTGCCTATATCGATGATGTGATCAACCCTCAACTTCCCCCGCCGGTTGATGCTCATAATTGAGTGGTTGTTGATAACCCTGGTGAAGGTAATCCGAGGAGGCAACCTCCCGCCCCACACCCTCAAGAGTACTATAGGGGAAATGTTAATATCACTGACTCTGATGGACTACTTGTCCTACCTCCTCTACCACATGGTCATACTTGTGGTAACTAGTAGCTTGATGCAGATGCTCACCGTTAGAGGTTTGTTTTCGGGGCTACCATCTGAGGATCCACATGCTCACATCGCTAAACTAAGGTCGGTGTGTAAGAGTCGTGTAGGGAGGCCAGACTTAGACATGAATGTAATTGGATCAAGGGTGTTCCCTCTCTCACTGACGGGGGAGGTCGCAATTTGGCTTACTGAGTTTCCCTACGATTCAATCTATACTTGGGAGAAATTGAGTGATGTGTTCCTAGCAAGGTATTACCGGATTTCTGAAAAGCTAAACCATAAAGATAGGGTGAACAACTTTATGGCATTACCAAGGGAGTCAGTAAACAGTTCGTGGGATAGGTTCACCTCATTCTTGAGAAGTGTCCCAAACCACTACATTGATGATGCGTCATTGAAAAAGTACTTCTATCAGGGGCAAGATGATAATAATAAAGTAGTGCTTGATATGATTGCGGGTGGTTCTTATGGGGAGTGTACTTATGCAGAGATCGCTGAGAAGTTAGAGAAAATCTCTCGAAATAATAAAGCTTGGAGCACTAGGAGGTCGGATACTAGGAGAAACACTTTTGCAGTGCAAGCTTCACATAACCCAAGTGCAGATGAGATTTGTGAAGAGATGGCTCAACAATTTCAATCGAGGTAACTATGGTAATAGAAACGATCAGAGTGGGCCCTATGTTCCACCTCAAAATTAGGAAGTTGCTCCTAGGGATGGTGGAGGTAGTATGTGCTACAGTTTATGAGGAGGAGGTTTCATGCTAGTGATGAGAACACCAAAGAGTTGAGAGGTGATTTGGCAAATATTGGGGAAAAGGTGGATGCACATGCAATCTCAATCAAGCATGTTGAGTTGCAAATGACCCAATTGTTTTCTACTGTGAACCCACGCCAACTGGGTACTCTTCCTAGCAATACTGTCCATAATTCAAAAAATAATGGACATTATATAGCAGTCACTACTCGAGGGGGGTAAGCAGACCATGGATCCACCTATGCCGTCTGGCTTCGAAGATGAGAAGAGAGGAGATGATCGGGGAAAGAAGCTGAGACACCCCAAAAAGGGACCCCCATTCCTAGACCACCACCTCCATTTCCACAAAGATTGGTGAAAAAGACCGAGGATGGTAAATACCAACATTTTATTACTAAGTTAAAACAGCTTTCAATCAATGTCCCTTTGATAAAGCTCTTGAACAAATGCCCGGTTACACCAAGTTCATGAAAGATATGGTCACTAAGAAGATATCGAGTTAGTTTTGAGGATGATGATCAGATGCAATATTGAAGTAATATTGCTACAAGGTCTCTTGTGCAAAAGAAATAAGATCCGGGTGCTTTCACTATTCCATGTACAATCGGGTTGTTACACTTTGCTAAAGCATTATGTGATTTTGGGGCAAACATAAATCTCATGACTCTAGGTTTTAAACTTTGATAATTCATTCCCTAGGAATGATGAAATACTTTGTTAAACTCTAGAGGAACTTAATGTTTCTTAGATTGCTATGAAATTGTTCTTTGGGGGTAACAATGGCTGCCAAAATTTTGTCCCTGAAAGACAAAACAAGATCCCGTCGACGGACCATCGTTGGTGTTCGTCAACAACACCTCCCTGATTTGTATAAGTGTCTACCCACGGGGGTAGACGACGGTCCGTCGATGACCGTAGACTCTATCAGAACCCTTATTTTTGAAGTTTCTCAAAACTTTTCTAAGGGTCCATCCATGGACCCCCACTGACAGACCATCATTCAGTTGACGGTCTGTCCTGCAGATCCGTCGTCCTTAACATATGCTTTTTAAAAGAATCCAAAAAGGTTTCTAAGGGTCCGTCGACGGACCCCCCACTGATGGACCGTCATTCCGTCGACGGTCCGTCTTGCACTTCCGTCGTCTCCAACAGAACCTTTGTTTCTGCAATGTCTAAATAAATTTTCTAAGTTTCCACCAACGGACCCACACTAATGGACTGTCTTCCATCGACGAATTATCGATGGGGTTCATCAGTCAGTTCTGTAGTTCTGCAGTTCTGCATCACCACTCTATTTGTGTTTCCTCCTCTGTGTTTGATTCTTTTGAATGTGTTGCATGCTTACATTGGTAATAATAACCCCTCCTTGAAGGTACACACGTCACCCAAGAAACGCTTAGTCTACTCTCGAGGACGTTCCAAGTCTGTCGCCCTTTTTCGCCGGTTGGTGATTGGATTGTCCGACGATGAACGCGACCCTGAATACGTGCCCCCAGGCACCCAGACACCGTCATGGGTTGCTAGGACCTCTCGGAGCACACCCAAGAGGGTGGTGTCCGGCGTAGTCACTACCTCTCAGTCTGATGAGGAGCACACACTGACTGGCACACCGTCTGGGTCTGCTGCAGATTTTGAAGAAGCGTCTGCTCTGCGGAGGCTTCTGGGTTTGAGGAAGCTTCATCTTCACATGGGGCCACTGCACCAGCTACATCGGTTCACTCTGCCTCATCTGAGGAGGCTGATAGTGCTGATTCTACTCCAGTATCCCTGACCGACGTCCCTGCGCCGGTTGCTGATTAGCCGAACCGGTGGTGTGTCGAGGGCCAATATCAGATATACAAGGATGCAAAGCTTCTCAATGACAAGGGGTTCATGACTCGAACTCTGACAGTCGAGCGACGAGTTCTTATTGGGAGTCTTCCCATGATGCCAGCTATACATGACCTTTTCACTCGCCATCGGCTAGAGTGGACGGCTAGGAGTTTGGGCTTTTACAGCGAAGAGATGGTATGAGAGTTCTACACCGCTTATGTGGCGACTCTCAGGGCTAGCTTGGACAGGCTGGCTAACCCTTCCGAAAACACACCCCTTGAGCATGTTCGTGTCCGTGGCAAGAGGATGGATATCCCTTTGCCCGCCATACGCAGATTATATATGGTGCTGACACTGATGCCACTGGGACCCCCCTCACTCCCGAGTTTGACTATCGGTGGAAGTTGGTAAAGGACGACCATTTCCAGCATAATGGAGTGTTGAGAGAGACCACCAGGAGGTGGATAGCCCAGAACATCTCTGTGGATGGCAAGGGTGCTGGAGCCCAAAGGAGGTATAAAGAAGGCCAACCTCACATTCACGACCAAATTCTTGTGGCTTTTAGTCCATCATTGCCTCTCCCCCACTGCTGCTGATTATATTGTTACATAGAATAAAGCAGTGCTTATAGCTTCCATGGTTGCTGGGTTCGAGGTGGATTTCGCGTGGCTGTTACAGACGGTCATTCATGAGAGGGCATTTAAGGCCACCATTACTTACCCCTTCCCTTGCATGATTTTTGAGTTGTGCAGGTCTGTTGGAGTGCCCGTGTGGCACATTGATGTGCCTAAGACCCCGACTGGCATAGTGGATATTGGTCTCATCTGGAATGAGTCCAATGAGCTGGCTCCCAATAGAGGGCCTCGAGCATAGGTGCATCCGCTAAGTGAGTGCAACCACGATAGAGCAAGCCAAGGGGGTGATCAGGCTACATCAGAGCCTACCGACACCACCCCGGTTGAGTTTATCACGGGTACTAACACAACTTTGAGCTCCTCCCGCTCCACCCAATCTTCAGCATTGGTCCCGATCGCTAGGGTATAAAAGTTAAAGGCCCAAATGTCCACACTTCTTCATCATATCCAGCCTTGGATGCAGCAGTCCATTTCTGAGGTGGAAGAGTGAATCAAGAAGAAGATGGCCCAGCGGACTGAGAGGCAGATTCTGGAGGTCCACCAGCACTTTGACGCATTCGAGTTGAGGGTTCTCGCTCGGCCAGCCCCTACTGTAGATTTGACGACTCTCTAGGCTGATGTGGTGAGTCTGAGAGCAGATATGGATGCCATCCTGGACGCCCGGGTGCACAAGTTTGAGGCCCCATCTGCGGAACCTGCTGAGGATATGGTGATGGCTGCACTGTTCTCCACCACTGCTGCGCCATCACCTCAGCAACATGAGCATACCAAGAGGCACCGATCTAGAGAGGATGGTGAGACTCGAGCTAGGAAGAGAGAGCGTCTTGAGTTGGAGGCTACGAGGAGAGCCTCGCTGATTGATGTGGAGGCCCGACTAATGAGGGCTCAGGAGGTGGATTCTGGGGCGTCTAGCTCCAGGATTGCTGATGTTGAGAGGAGCACTAGTGAGTGTGCTGTTATTGCTGTGGACACTACTGATGGTGTCCCTACTACAGAGGGAGCGCGCTCTAGGAAACCAGACCCGCCATCTTGTTGATCATCAGCGCTATGCGCCTCAGGTTTGCTTCACCTACCACTCGATTTTATATTTATTTATGCGTTGGGGACAATTGCATGCTCCTTGTTGGGGGTGGGGTAACTGGAAAGTGAGTGCTAGGGTGAAGTCTGAATAGCCCAACTCACTATCCTCTCTTGGGGTTTTCTTGCCTGTGTTCTTTCCCCCAAGAGACTGTTTACTTTACTGTTGAACATACACGTTAGTATCTTGTACATAGTATTGATATGAAATCTGAAGCATGATGGCTAAATAAAATGATATCCTGATTTAAAGAAAATGCTAGCATGATTAGGCATAGTGAATGATGAATGTGTGGCTCTAAGCATGACATATAAATACACCGTTGCATGGCCATCAATCTTAAGCTCGAACTAAGTGTCTGATAATCTGATAGGGTAATGAGGTGTTAAGTGAGTGTGAGAAAATTGAATAGACCACCGTTGGTACTGAGCTAGACTTTGCCGGTTAGTCCTGCTAAAAGTAATATGTAATAGACAATTAGGAAAGGATCATAGGCCCTTGTTCAAGATAGTCAATCTTTAGCCTAGATAAAAGAAAACCGAATGAAATTAATCCCTTCTTGATCCAAATAATTTGAGCTTAAAATGAACCTTTCTTTTCTACCCTAACTTATCTTCTGGGAACAATGTGTTTGCCCTGGTCCCTCCTTGGACATGTGCACCTCAGCTTATGCCAAAAAACATAAGTTGAGGGTGGCTAATGCAGAAAAAAACCTTGTCGTGATCCTAACCCAACCTTAGGTATTGTGTACCTTGACTCATGGCAAAGCCATGAGTTGAGGGTGACTATTATGAGGAATGCTCCGGAAAGTGGGGCTGAAAGAATAAAGAAAAGAAAAGTGACTCAAGCAAAGTTGAAATCAAGTGAAGAATTACAAAATTTGAAAGTAAAAATAAAATAAAAAATAAAAGAAGAGTCACTTACACAAAAGGAGAAATAAATGAGAAAATCAAGGCAAAAGAATATAAGAAAATTAAGAAATAGGGCGGAATAAACGATCAAAAGGTAGGATGCTTAGTTGTTATGTCAAGGAGGGCAATAAGTCACTAGAATACATAATAATGTACCCTACCTGACCTTGAGCCTACGTTACAAGCTTAAAAAGTTCTATCTTGATCCTAAGAGTCTAATACATTCAACTTAAAGCAGTCAAAATAAGGGCAAGCCTATGGCGATAAGTACTAATGAGGTGAGAAGTTATTCTAAGAGTGAGTGTTGAAAAAAATAATCCTTATACTCAAACTGAAATCACTATGTGAAAAATGAGGATATTGTTATTAAAGAAAGGACACTAATTGCAATACTGGAAAGTTGGCACCTTGGTGAGAAGTAAAAGAGGAGAGTGTCGGTGCATGGTGAGTCTGTGTCATGGTCTGATCAACATGAGTGAGCCTACTAGTGACATAATGAATGAACATAATCAAAATAATCAAGATTGATAGCCAAATGATTGCGAAAGCTAAAATAAGGATACTTTTGTACAAAGGTTTTTGTGGAGTCATAGTGCGTCGCTTGTGGACAAACAACGAATTTAAGTTGAGGGTGTTGACGTACCGTAGTCTTACGGTACTTTCAATGTTTTTTCCCTTAAGTTTAGTGTGTGTCTAAGGCCTTTTTGTAGTAGCTTTAATGTATTTTTCTTTGTGTTTACAGGAAAACTGTCCAGAATGAAAACACTGAAGATGTGATGAAAATTGCAGAAAAGATGACCTATGGAGCCATCGACGGTCCGTAGGTGGCAACCGTCGCCATGAAGATGTTATGCAGTAAAGGAAAGATCGAGAAATTCTGACAAGTGTGGGGCTACGGAAGGGATGACGGTCCGTCGTCTCATCGACGGACTGTCTTGGTGTTCTGGTGGTGTTAACAGAATGTAGCCAAGTACCCAATTTGAAAAGATTCTAAGTGTGGAGCAACGAAGGCCATCGATGGAATATCGTCCTATCAACGGACTGTCGTCTTGGTCCGTTGATGGTAACAGAGAGTTGGAGAAGAAAACACCTGAAAATAGAGTTGATGTACGGACCGACTGAGGTGTCGACGATCCGTTGTTGCCTTGACGGTCCGTTGGTCAGGTCGTCGATGCGAGACACATTTTTGGAAAGATTTTCCTTATTTAGGTTTCACTTTATGTTTAGGATTCTTTTGTTATAAATAGGATAAAAAAACCTCATTTTTGGGGTTAGACTCTTGGTTATTTTTCTGTTTGTAATATTTGTTGTTGAATATTGGGTTTTGGAAAATACTTCATTTTTCCAGAATCGTTTATTGCATTATTTTCTCGAATTCAAGTGATTTTCCGGATTTTTTCTTCAATCTCATCAAAGTAAGTACATGAATTCTTGTCTAATTAATATGAATTGTGTAATTATGAACATGGGTATCTAAATCCACAACTAAGGTTGTGTAAACCATGGGTAATTAATAAAGTAAAACTAGCTAAAATAACAATTCTCGAATAGTTTCTTGCATGTATTAATAATTCTTTCGTTTAGAAGTCTTTTTAACGAGTGCACGCATTATTGTTGCTACTTGTCGGACCAAAGAGGTAGTTAATAAGAAAAGAATTATCAACGTAGATTTAGTATATACTATCCAATAGACTAGTGTCGATTGGTGTGAACTAATAACTAAGTCATACATCGATTATGGTGCTTAATAGGATTTAGAAGGTAAAGTTTAGTAAAGTACACACACATAGCTGAACCAAGGTGCGGAGTGAAATTCACTAGTTGTTGGACCCATAAGATAGTGCCACGTAGGCCGAAAAGGGGTAGAAAATTATTAATAAAATAAGTTCAGGGGGGTAATAGGACCTTAGTATAGTATAAATGTGTCTCTGAGATTTCGGGCATAGGTTGAGGGGGTACTTGTGCATTATCCCTATTTGTTTACTTATATTTTTGGAAAGGAAGAGTGAACGTCAGCCATCTTAACTATATGTGAAGTTTTGGATATGTCTTACCTTTAGTATTTTGGGATTGATATTTATGACATGTGAAACATTTGTTTGAGAATCAAGAGGTTTAATCTTGCTTGGTATCTCTTCGATAAGGTTTCGTTATGAATGAATATCAAGTTATGTGATTAACATGTTTAGAATATTCCTTTTAGAATCAACCCTGAATTAGCACATTGTGTGTCGTATTTTTGTATTGTAGTTGTGTGTCTTATATTATTAACATGCTTTTCAATATAAGTTGAAGATGTGAAGAGTTTTCCTGGTTTAAGTATACATCTAGATGGAGTTTACTTAGAGTTTATATGCATTCTTTCTTTGAAGTGTTACTTTTATTTGGTTTTGAGATAATTTCGTATCGAACTATCACAATCTGATTTCTCGAGTCATGTTAACACCAACTATAACTCACAATAGGTAAGTCAACCTGTAAAATAACAAGAGAGATAGCGGAAGCAAACCAAAAAAAAATATACATAATTAAATATCCCACCAAAAATCTGAAAGTCACAAGTGCAGAGTTGCTAATAAAAGAGTACATGTCTCTAAATGGACCTAAAATATAAAGACTTGTCTAAAAATAATACAAAAGACTAGTCATCAAACTAAAGATGGAGATAAGTAAAGTCTGAAACGCCATGTGCTCGCCCTTACATCTGAATGCGACAATTGAAGGCTCGATCTGAACGTTGATAGCTGGTGTTCGGACCTATATCATGAAAAAGATGTAAAGTATAGCATCACTACCAAAATAACATGTACTCAGTAAGCACTATAGGCCGATTGAGCAAGGTAATATGAAATGCAAGAATTTAACCCAACAGAGGTCAAAGAAAGGAATTCTAAAATGCACACAAGTGTACTAAGAAACTAAAATAAAGTAAGTATCAACTAGCAAAACCTAACTAGACCCCATAAGCCAAAAGGTACATTCGTGCACAAGTTTAAGTAAAATTGGAACGAATCCCATAAGCTCGATAGGTACACAAATAAACTAAGAACTAATAAGAGAACTTCAGGATACATCCAGAACTGTCACAGTCTCCCTCGAACTATAACTGCGGTGGAGGCACCCAATGACCAACTACAATCATGGACACGAAATTGATCGAAGGGGTGTCCCCATACTTGAACCAAGACTAAAAGGAGAGCTAGAGAGATAAACCATGACTAAATATGAACCATGGACATAAAAAGTGATTGAAATATGGCCAAATAATTAAATCGTGATTGAAATATGGGTTAAGGACTTAACTTAAACTTTGACTGAAAGGTACTCACTTGTGACTTAAATTTTTTTGGATTGGATTTACACAAGGGCCTTTAATAAAGAGCAACAATAAGGTATACGATCTTGAACTATAGAAAAGAACTCCAACAACCCAAAATTTCTTTGCTAACTCAACACTAGTCCAAACTGTAGCATCGGACCACTTTCAGATTTGCCAAGGACCTATTACAACACCTACTCTACAACTCGATGTCAAATAACCAAATAATCCCAAAATGACCTGCGTACACGCCGAGTCTATTACAAGAATATGTTATGGAAGAAAAGAGCATTCTGAGTTGAGTTGTTGCTAACTAAGGATCACAAATTCTGTTATATCAATCTAGATGGAGATAAGCCGCCTGAAGCGACGCTAGAGAAAGACCTATCAACTCCACAATATGCTAGTCTAAGAAACACTAGTCTACAACTATACTAAGGCTAAACATCTTCTAACATCAGTCATAAAAAATTACAATACAAACCTCAAGTTATGGATGATCTCAAAAAAGTAAACAAACATACTAACAATCCTGAAACCTAATAAATAACCTAAAACATGATTTATAGCAAGCTAAGAATTACAATATAGATACCCATCCCAAATTAGCATAAAACAACATACATTTACATTCTCGAGCTCAATTTAATGGCGAGAAGCCGTAGCCTATCTGAAAGTAGACCACATCCAATCCAAATCACATCTTTAGAGCTTTTTTCTTACATACGGTCTTTAAATGACACCATCAAGATAGTTGTTTTAGTAGTTGTTTAGGCACTAAAACACATTAATCAGAGACTTGTCGAAATTTGAGTCAAAACAGAATATGTGAGACCCGTGTCAGAAATTCTGAAACTAGCTCCATCAAAAAGTCCATATAAGATCCCCCAAACGTATATTTTGCATGCAATGTTTGAACTTCATTGTGAGAATGAGTGATTTTAGTCTCCAAAAAAGAAATTCATGCTATTTTATGTGAATGAGACTTCTTTTTAGTGAGGGCACCAGAGTAGCATTGTTGATTGTTGATTATCTAAGGTGATTGTTGTATGTGTATGTAATTTTGGTGATGTCATTCATTGATTCACTTGTGTTAACTTGATAAATAGAGAATTTACACTGCATCTGATACGAGAAAGAGGAAGGTGTTGTGTTTGTGGATTAAGTTGTTGAAAGTCATGTGACTACCGTAAGTTCTCCGAGTCTATTTGGATTAGCTTAAAAATTGCTGAAAATCTACATTTAAGTCATTTTTAGCTTTTGGAAGTGTTTGACAAAATTAAAAATGACTTAAAATAAGTTAAACTTAAGAGATAATGGACAAATGACCCCCTAATCTATAATTGAATTCTCAACTACACACTTATATTTAAGGGGTCCTACCCCCTTAAACTATTTTAAAGCAAAATATAAACAAACCCTAAAACTAGACAACAACATTATTTTCATGTAGTGTGCACCACACATTGGTAGTTGTCAAATATCACACATATTTAAAAATTAAAAAAATGTACTTTTATTTCTTTTGTTCACCATCATCTTCTTTCTTCACTTGTCCTAAGTCATGCTTCAAATTTTTTCGCTATAACTCCCAAAACCTTTATCTCTATCCACCCTATTCCTCTCTAATCACTCCCCACCTCAACTCCATTCCCACCTTCTATAACCCACAAATTAAGTATCAATATTCATCAGCAACACCACAACAACTACTTTATTAGCTATTTAAACCTCCATTTTTACCTCCCTCACTCAAATTCCACAATTGTAATTCCAATTTCAAGAATGAAGTTCTAATTAATCGCCTTGGAATTGAGGATGAATACACATTTTTATTTATTTTTTAAATTGTGGAGGATTTATGCCTTCTACGCTTAAAGAAATAACTGAATTATCGTAATTAAGTAGAATCAATTGATTGTTGCTGCTCTACTTCGTGAAAATTGTTATTGTGTGTAGGTTAGATTCATTCCTCGGACGTTAGGAAAGACTAAGAATAAGATATGAAGGTTGATAAATTATGCATGAACAAGAAAATTAATGACTTTAATTTTTTTACAAAATAAATAATACTTGTTATGGTGATTTAGATGGTTAATGGATGTGAGTAACAGAGAGAAAAATTATGAAAAGTATTAGAAGATGGGTGAGGAGATGGGGCTGCTACGGTGATAGTTATTCGACAACGGTGATGGATATTTATAGGTAGGATGAGTGTTGACGAGAGAGAGAGGAAAAAATGATAAAGGAAAAAGAAATGAAAAAAGTAAAGAAACCTGAATTAAAGGTTAAAGTTGAAAAATGATATCTAACAAAAAGTTAAAATATTTTTGAAATATTCTACTATTAGGTCTTTGTCTCTCACATGCTTCTAAGAGTGTAAGCACACTCTCTATGTCATGTCAACACTAAGTGGTACATTTATTCCGCTTTAATATAGTCTAATGGGTTTAATAGGACACCCATAAAATATAAGTGTGTAGTTGAAAATTCGACTCTAGGTTAGAGAGGCCTTTGACCATTTTTTCTAAAAATAATTTAAAATAAGTTTAAAGATAACAGTACAACTGTCTCTACTTTTTTAAAAAAAAATTAAGAGTCATTTAAGTTTGACTTTACGAAGCTACTTCTATAATCTACTTCTTAAATCAAATTCAAGCAGGCTCTTCGTCTTATATATCTGATAGTGTCGTGATGTGATAGTGTGTTAGTCGTTTGAGGACAAGCAACAATTTTAACTATGGGTATTGATGTGTCACGAATTTACGATACTTTTTATGCTTAAAACTTAGGATTAATGTACGTTATGTCGTGCTTTTTAAAAAATTGATGTGTTTTGTAAGTTCTTTTGCAGGTAAATCATGATTCGATAGCTAAGTGCTTAGAAACAAATGTTGTAATAAGCTTTTTTTAATCATCTATGAGTCATGCTATGATCTATGGTTTGACTTACGAGTTGTAGATGACAGTTATAATTTAGATTCAGATATTTGCGAAAAAATCCTAAATATTAGGGGTAGCAACATGAGTCATATAGGAGAGTGACTGTAAACACACAACTTCCACCCTCTTGGCTGCAGTTTGAGCTTGTATATGTGAGAAATTTACAAGTAAAAAACGAGATTTCAAAAAGAATTCAAATCAACAATTATTGTAGATGACAGTTATAATTTAGATTCAGATATTTGCGAAAAAATCCTAAATATTAGGGGTAGCAACATGAGTCATAAAAGTGCCTACGATTGTAGATAAAAGTCGGGGTCCGAAAGGTGAAAAAAAGTTTGAATTCTACAAGGAATAAGTACAAGCAATAGAAATCTCCAATAATCGTAATTCTTTTTTGCGGAAAAAGTCATAAAACTATCTAGTTATTTTCATCCACGAGAAGGTTCACGACTCGTAAAAGCAATTATGATCAATAAATCAATTCGTAGAAGTTGTTGATGCCAGTTTTCCTAATTTGTTTAGGATAAGTTTTTAATATCTATAAATACTTTTTTCTATATTTTATTTTACACTTCACACTTATTTTATGGTACGAAAGAACAAACAAGCAAGTATTTTTGTGTTGTTCTTGAATTTGGAGATGTCAAACTTTAATTATTTATTTTTGGGGAAAATGCCTAAGTACCCCCCTAGCCTGTGCCCAAAATCCAGAGACACACCTAACCTTTACTAAGGTCCTATTACCCTCAACCTTTTTTTTTAAAATTATTCTTTTATCATTTTTTGGCCTACGTGACAATATAAACCACATAGGTTGAAAGATTTGTTCAATATGCGATGGACCCCAATTTCTCAACATTCTAAAAAGTAAGCTATCAGTTCAAAAAGAAGCTTTTACACTTTCAAAAATTTCAAAAAGCTATAACTATACGTTTTCAAGTTAACTTTACCAAAAAAGGAAGAGAAAGGAACAAGGGAAAGAACATTATCTTCAAATAATTGATTTCTAAAATTTGATTTTCAGACTCATAATTGATTTTCTATGTTGAATTTCGGTACTTAGTGTTCGATTTCAGTCATGCATATGTGGGTCGATTTCAGTCGTACATCTGTGGGGCGATTTCATTTTTCTAAATCATCAATAATCGTGGTTGAGTTCAAGGGTAAATTATTTTCTTGATTTTATTTTGTTTTTTGTTATTGTTATACTTATATTTCGTAGGGTTTATGATATGTTGTTAAATATTGGTTTCGATCTTTGAGTGAATATAACTTCATGCTTATTTTTTAGGATTTAAGTTATGATACTGTTAGCTATCAAACTTCGTATGCAACTTGTCATTCATATATTCATATTGTCGCACATGTCTTCAGTATTTTCAGAAGTATTTTTTAGTATGGATTGATTGGGGGTTATTACATTTGTGTGAGTTATATTCTCCTTTTAAACGTACAAAAATAGAAATATAAGTGAAGTGTTTAACTCTGTTGTAATTTGGGGTTACAATAAAATAACTTCATGTTGGGTCTTCTATTGTGTCTGTGTAGGGCTACAGATAAATAACCTTATCCTAAGAAGAAAAATATATGTTGGGTGTTGCGTTGTGTCTGCGTGGGGTTTCAAACCTAATTCTAAGAAGACAAAAATATGTCGAGTGTTGTATTGTGTCTGAAGGGTATGTGTGTTCTGTACGTTTGGGGTTATAATTACATTTAAAAAAATCCAATAATTATTGGCTTTAACTTGAATTGTTTTTATATTTATTTTGGTGTGTGTGTTTCTTTAGTCAATTATTGTATTCTATTAGTAACTTATACTTAATTATTGGTAATGTATATGCATATAGATATTAGTGGATTTACATTTTTTACTTCAAAGTTGTATCATGGTGGAGCCTTATTGTTTGAAGGTGGGGAATCAAGATATGTGGGTGGGTTAGTGAGTGAATATGTTAATGTGATGTGGATACAATATTATATTTCTAGATTAAAGACTACATTAAAGAACTAAGGTATAGCCCAAATAGCAAATTTAGTATCCGACCACCTAAAAGTTGCATCTTAGGAGATATTGACAATGATAATATTCTCTTAGCAATGTATAATTATTTTCAAAGTGGGGATATTTTGAAAGTATATGTCCACATGCTTGAAGAGGAATCTGGTCCAACTTTTAATAAAGTTGGGACCATTAAAAATAGGGTTAGTGAAAACATTGAATATAAAGAAGTAGGTGAGACTTCTTTTAATGGGTAGATGTATCTCTAAATACTGCCTCAAATATTCTTTCTACATATAACTCAGCGGTAGACTGCCACCTGGTGGCAGTCATCAGTTCAAGCGTGATTATCCTAACAGTTCCAAATATTGAAGATAGTGAATACTCTGTAAAAGGATTTGATGAGTCAACTGAAAAGAGTGATGATTCTAAAGATAGTGAACTACTTGAAGATGATTAATATGGACGTGATGTTCATAAGGAGCTGATTCAACTGAGTGCTGAAGATATTTTTTGAGAATGAGAAAAAGAAGAGATAGAATTCTTGGATATGCTGAAGAAGTAACATATGGTAATGCTAGAGCAGATCTTGGGTTTGATGAGACTACTATCAATACAAATACTTTAGAAGGAAGGCTAAGTGGTGATGAACTATATGTAACACTCTGTAAGTGCATGACCTAATCTAGAGCCTCATATGTTGGTATAAGGTTGGTAACACTGTTTCTAAGCCTAAAATAATGTTTATAAACCATTTCGGAACTTTTAGAGTCAAGATGTCAAGAAACATCCAAGAAGTCCAGAAGCTAGTCTTATTGAACAAGTAAAACGTCCTTAGATTTTATGAAGGTTTGGGGGTGTTGTATGAGATATAAAACTTGTAGAGTGACTTTAAATGGGTAAAATTATGTATATATAGTGAAAACATCCAGGTCCAACACCTTAAGGGTCGCCAAGAACCTCAAACTTGGCTTGGCAAGCTGCCAAAGCAGCAGCCAAAATACACATATAAGAAATGTGTTCGTGTCGTGCTGGTGGGACTTTGGTAAAAAATCAAGTCTGTGTGGGTGCAGGTCACGGAATCTATTGTCTCCAAGAGTAATTTAGAAAATCTTGCGCGAGCAGCTCCGCGTCGCGGACTATTTCCCCGACGAAAATTTGAAACTTAGAATTCAAGTTTGACTTCATTAAAGGGTCATTTTAAGTGAGGGGTACTTTGTTTATTTCATTGGAGGTCTTTATATTGATTTTATATAAGTTTTACCTCACATTCACTCACTCAAATCAAATCCACAAATCAAAACCCAAAAGCTCTCACTGCTCTCTACTTTCTCTCTCTATTCAAACTCCATTGAAGGAAGGAGAAAGCTTGAAGAAGAAGGTCAATTTCTCTAGTATTTCACTTGGTTTTCATGATTTAAGCTTCATTAAGGTATGTGTTCTTCATTCTTGTGATTCCTTTCCCCAACAGGTTCTTTCAAAGTTGATTTCTAAATAACCCAATTCCAAGGGTTTTCCTCTTCTAATAGGTTTTCTTCTAAACTTGAAATTGATGATTGATTAATGTCTAATTGTTATTACCTATGTTTAATTAAGTATATATTGTTGAGAAATTGATGTTAATTAGGGGATTTTCGTGTGGATCATGTCTTTTCCCCCAATTTTTCCAAATCTTGGATCTTGCTTATGAATTGATGAGAATTGAAGAATGTATTGATTGTTAGACTTGTTCTATCTATTCTGATTCATTTAGGGTAATGTATTGTTGGTAATGGATCTAAATCTTGATTAATTCATGATGAACCATATTCCTTCTAGCCCTAGATTTTGAATTTAAGTTAATTAGGACAGTGATGATGCAATTGACTTAGGGCTTGTTTTAATTACTATTGTATGATGTTGTTACACCTATTTATGAATCAAATTGGATTTTTTGAGGTAAGACCAATGATGATGGCTTTTTAAGGAGAAATTGGTAAGACGTTGTGAGTCTTGACCCTTTACTTCAATTCTGATGGCTTGTACTTGGTGATGAAGTTCAATTGAAGCATGCATTGTGATTATATTGATTAAGTGTTGGTATGATGATGTAATTGAAATGTCTTATTATGTGAAGATGTGAGATTATGCTTAAGATGAAATGATATAAGGTTGGTTTTGAATTGTCTATGTGCCTTATTATGACATCATGATGATAATGTGTTAATCTCACATATGAGGGTTGTATTGAAAGGATATTCTCATGCAATTTCTAATGAGATAATTGATTATGAAATATACAAGGGGTTAGTCTCCTATGTCCTATACTAAGCTATGATGATTAATAAATGCTTAAAGACATTTCAAAAAGGGACATTAGCTTAGCACCGAGCGAACTAGATATGAGAGGTGTCCTTTCCCAATATGGGAAGGTAGGTTCACAATGGTTCTTATGAGATGGTGAAAATAATGCGATTATGCATCAAAGGGTCCCAAGTATATCTCCTAGTTCTTGAATTATTTTGCCCCCATAGGAATACTAGCTCTTGGATATACCTAGAATGCTATGTTCATGTTTTGGTACTACCGTGACAAGTAATCCATCTTCTTTCGGTGTAGGGTTTCATGACACCGGATTCCATGTTTAGCTCACATGGTCTATGTCTGTTAAGACAATTGTTCCCGAAAGTAAAATGAAGTAATAAAGTGAACACTAACTAGGGTGACCTAAGATGTTTGACTTAGTCTAGGTAGGGGGTATGAGACTCTACCTAAACATTGCACTAGTTGGTCTTAAGGAAAGTCTTAGAAGGTTATTATTATGTTATATAAATTAAATGATTAGGTATATGTTGACTTTACATTTGGTGATTCTATATGATGTTAGTTACATTTATGAATATGCTATTGGTCTATATTGCTCAATGTGATGATGACTATTCTTGATGCTATGTTATATGAGATAAATATTACTAATGATCCTTTGTTGGGTTTATATGGTTGAGTAAGGTTATGTGGATTTACTTGTTTATTGCACTTGTGGACTTGGGTTATGAGTAGGGATCTTGTATATGTTGTAATGTTATGAACTCTTGTATATGCTATGTTGTTATAACATGATGTTGAAGTTGTACTGATTATGTACTCAAATGTGCTATGATACATGTTGACTTGATTATACTTGATAATGTTGGTCTTGTGTTGTATATGATTTTGTCTTAAGGAATATGTGGTTATTGGCTTATATGGGTTTTTGGTTGTGAATAAGGCTTTTCAAAGTAACTTAGCATGGTTTTGAACAAATGTTCCCTTTATCATGATTTCAATATTTGTGTGCATATTCCCATACATAGTACAAGTGATATACTAACCCATGTTTCTATGTTTACTATAAAATGTATGTTCCGGCCGTTGAGTTTATAGAAGGTCATTGAAGAAGACTTGGATTCTCATTCTCCAAGTTCGGTAGGTCCTAACTTTTCGAGGACGATGCCACTATCTTTCTAAGGGATATTGTTTAGTCTTAAAGACACCTTTGTTCATTCCTTTTCATTTGAAAACTAATATTATATATGCCTATATGTGGATTTTATTGTATGAAGTATGGACTATGTCCAATGTTGTACTCTCTTTAGATGGTTTGATATAACATGTATCCTAGACTTCTTATGAATCTATATTTTATCTTATATATGTGAAATAAAAGTAGAAGCCTATGTAGTGCTTCCTATGCAAGGATTTTATGTAAACTTATATGTATATATTGTGCGTATGCGAGAGGTCTATGTAAACCTCAATGTAGAAGTAATTAAAAAGTTCTAAATTTTTTGCAATTTAACCTATGAAATGTAATGACGAATTCTAAGAGGTAGTCTTAGTCCTTTTCGAGGACGACGACACCGGTTACTTCTAGGGGGTGCTCCCTGAATGTGACACCATATTATGCAAATTCTGATGCTTGTAGTTTTCAAACCGACACAAATGATAATTGTCTTAAGCAAGGTGAAAAAATGAGGTTGAAACTACCTAACACAAAAAGAAAAAAACATATCACAGACAGTGTTAGATTTGATCCCAACATTAAGAAGATTGTGTGGCAATTAGGCATGGGTTTTGAAAGTGTAAAAGAGTTTAGATTGATAGTCAGTATATATACAATTCATAGAAGGGTTCAGATTGAAAAGTGTGTGAATGAGCTAACTAGAGTAAGGGTGAGATGTTGCAAGGTAAATTGCAAATGGTTGTTCTATGCAAGTTTGGATATGAAGACTTATAACTTTGTTATTAAAACTTATATGCCACTACATTTACGTCAAAAGACTTCTAGAAATTACTTGTGCAACTCTAAATTCATTGCTAGTGTTTTTTAAAATAAAGTGATTGAACAACCATATATCAGAGTGTTCAAGTTGCAAGAGTTAATCAGAAGAAATATAATGTGCATGTTGGTAAGACCGGAACTAGAAGAGCAAGAGCTAAAATTTTAAATGAAATTATGGGTGATCATGGTAAGGAGTTTGGGAGAATTTTTTATTGTAAGAATGGCATGTTAAGGTCTAATCCCGGGAGTACTGTGTGGTGAAACTAATGAATCTGGTAGGGAAGTATTTGAGATATTTTACATCTGTTTTGTTGCATTCAAGTATGACATTCATGTAAACTAGAAAATGCATTGGTTTGGATAATTGTTTCTTGAAGGGATTATGTAGGGGTCAATTACTTATTAGAGTGGCCACAGATGACAACAATCAAATGCTTCCACTTGCTTGGTTTGTAGTTGAAAATGAGAACACAAACAGTTGGGTCGATTTATTTCTCTCTTGCATGAAGACTTGGGATTCGGAGATGGAAAAAGTTTCACCATTATGTCAGACATTCAAAAGGTGAACTTGTTTTTATTTATTTATCAATTTACTATATTTTTCAACTTAATTATCTAATGTTTGTTGTAACTTAAAGGGTCTGGATATATCTATTTAGGAGTTGTTGCCAGTTACTAAGGAAAGAAGGTGTGCCAGGCAATACTAACAAATTGGTCAAAAAAGGAAGAAATTGTTCTGAAAGTGTGCTAGAAGTACCTTTGAAGTTGAATTAAGAGAAAATATGCAAGAGCTATCTAAACTAGGTAAGGGTATAGTGGATGATCTAATTTACTATGATCAAGAATATTGGTGCAAAGTGTATTTTATGTGTGAAGTTAAGTCGGTGCAATAGATAATAATATGTGTGAGAGCTTTAATGCTTGGATTTTGTCTGCAAAGAATAAAACCATTATTAGTATGCTTGAAGAGATAAGGATTAAGGTCATGACTAGGTTAGCTTGGTCAAGAGAATCTCCAATCTCTTGGATAACCAACTTCTCTCCAATGGCAATGAAAGTAATAACCAATGTAGACCATACTAGCTATGCATGGAATCCGGAGTCATGAACCTACTCCGATAGAGGGTTATTCTACATGCCAATGGTAGAACTAGGACACATTTATGAAGGCACATGATTAAGGAATATGAAGGGTTTCTTTGTACTCTACCCTCATCCTTAACTAGAGCTACTTCCCAAACCATACTCACTTGGTGCTAGCCTTTGTTCTCATAGAGTATTTCAATAAAGGAGTACATGAAGAGGTTCCATATGTAGTTCACAACCCAATCACATTACACCTTACCAAAGGGGGTCCACTAAGGCTACCTACAATGGGCAAGAGGATAGCTCAATGACTTTCCTAAGGATGATTTCATGTCGTTCCATCCAATAAACCCTAAGTCCGCCATTCACACAAGAAGGATATCATTACGGCTTTCAACTTCAAGGATATCATAACCTTCCAACAAGGTTGAAGGTTCCACATAAGGACCTTCTTAACTGTGTTCAAGGTCACATATCAATCACACATACAAAACTAAGAATCTTTAGAATACTAAGTAAAGAACTCATATTCACATTGTACATGTATGAAGTAAGGGACACAAGTCTACCAAAGCAAGACACATACATACTTCACATATAACATATCATTCTAGAAGCATATAGGTATAACCAATATCATCTATAGGTCATCCTACTCACTACTATAGTATCATCAATCTATGTATCACAAGTATCATATAACCTTATCAAGAACATCATACTTCGACATTAAGTATTACACCTAATGACTATACTATAGTCTACTAGACACACACATCATAACTAGAAGGACTCTTGCTTTGACTCCACATAAACACATAAGTCATCTAGACATTCATTATAATCACATATTCAAGGTATAACATGATAATACCATAATACACAAAGTAATGCCGACAAGGCCACATTGATTCACAATTCATAAAGTAATGCCGACGAGGCCACATTGGTCACAAGTATAGCACATAAGCACCGCCACCATAAGTGGACCATACCAAACATCATTACTATCTAAGAACTATACTACACAATGTAGAGAAAGTTAGATCAACATACCATGAATTCAACCTCACAACTTCAATCATAGCCAATTCATCCAACACCATATATCAAGGCCCTTACTAATGGCCATAATCATCAATTCAACCCAATAATCACAATACATAATGAATAAATGATAATACAACATTAATTTATGAAATCATGACAACCAACTAACAATTCTAGCATGATTCTGTAACAACGCTAAAAATGACTATGCTAAGTAATGTCTAACGTATCTAGAATGCCTGATTAGACCGGGTTCACACAGATTGATGCGCGTAAAAACCAGACCTCTAAACCTCTGCAACAGCCAAGACAACTAACTTGGTGAGTTTGTTGAGCTAGGAAAGGTTGGGTCCAGCCATGTAGGGCACCCGAGTGTGAAGATTTACCCGGATGAGTCTTAACCGGACATAAAAAATGGTAATGTTAAGTTTGGAGGGTCTAGGGGTAAAATGGTATTTTCCAGGCTAAGGGTAGTATTGCAATTAACCTAATTAATTAATTAATCAATGAATATGGTTAAAGGGCAATTTGAGTAGAGGTGGCCAAAATTGACCCTTTAAGCAAAATCTTGCTCCACCCGGGTTCGAGCCTCGGTGGAAGCAATGATTTAATTGATTTATTGTATTTAGTGAATTAGTTAAATTAATTAATATTTAATTTGCTTATTTAATTAAAGGAAAATAAGATTTTTAATAAAATAATAATAATAATAATAATAATAATAATAATAATAATAATAAATAATGGGGAGTCCTTGTTTGACTAAGCCTCCACCTAATTCTCCTAATCCTAATCCTCTCATTCTCACGTCTCTCACTCTCATTCTCACTTTTTTCATCAACAAAAGAACTGAAAATAGTAGTTCTCATTTTGTCAAGTACCAAGTTTAATATAATATTAAGTGTTGCTCAAGGGATTCGAAATCGGGTTCCCTTGCCCAATTCTGTATTGACACATAAGTCGTACGTGAACAAATAAATAATGAATGTTGCCTCTAAGGATCGAAATAAAGATCTTGGCATACTAACAAGATGCATAAGTCTTATACGACAGAATCTTGGGTAAGTATGAGTCACTTAGACGAATTATGAATGAAGCCTCATGGCTTGTACGTATAGATCCATAAGTCCAGCGTACGTTTAAAAGTAAGCGAACCTAAGATGTATGTAATGAAGTGATGTGAACCTAGGAGGTTTAAGTAAGAGTGTGAAACATACAAAAAGGCCAAGTGCATTAGCATATGACGAAATGAACATTCACGTAAAGGGAGTGTAGAATGATGTAAAGTCCAATCTCAAGCATACTCTAAAAGAAAGTGTTAAGAATGAATTCATAGTTAACATGTAAAGAAAAGAATGACTTCATGATTATAGGCTAGTGCAAGTGAGAAAAGCTGCATCTACGCCTAAAATCAATGTCACTAAATGGAATGACTAAGAGATTATATTTATGCTAAACGATGAACAAACAAAGAAAGAGTGGCTACATGAGGATAGGGTAGTACAAGTGAGACAAGCTTTATCTACGTCTAGAATCAATGTCCCTCAATGTAAACTCCAAGAGAGCATATGTATATTATACGATGAACAAATAATGAAAGGTGAGTAAAGATGAAACAAAAAGATGTTAAGAGAGTGTTGAATATTAAGAGACAAGTCTCAATCACACTCTATATGTAAGTGTAAGGACAATTCATACTTAATACGTAATGATGAGATGAGAAATCATCTAATGAGCTATGATGCCTCATGCTAGAAGCCAACTTCTATGATGTATGAGATGAATGTAATGAAACATTATACTGAGCACCGATAGGATAGCTATGAGTTGCGATTCCTTCTTTCAGGAAGGCAGAGGTTCGTGTAACTCTCATGAGATGAGACTGTCCGTCCAGACGGGTATAGGTCTTCTTGTATCTCCTTGTCTTTGAACCTATACTACCAATATAGGGTTCTAGCAGGGTTCGACTCCCTATATACTCTAGCATGTTTTGGTTCACTTTAGTCGGTGATTCCATCTCTTTTCGGTGTGGGGTTAAACACTGGATTTGATGATGCTCACATGATCTATGTCGGTTAAGGTTAAAGTTCCCGAAGAAAGAATGAGGCCAGCCTCAAGTAATGCACATAATGAAATGAACGATACCAAAGGTGTTAGGATAGGATAATCAATAGGTGAGCTAGACTTAAGTAATGACACTAGGTCATTCTTGGTCATTGCACAACAAACCCGATGAAAGTCTTAAACTACATCCTAGGTATGGCTGGTGTTTACACTAGCTTACGAACGAATGAAAATGAAGTACGTATGAATGAATGAATCAGACTTTGTATTTTCTAAAAAAGGCTCCCTAGTTGAGGTCCCATATGTTGAGCCCTCATTTTGGGAAGTCCTAATGTCTAGTCCATGATTGCAAGGTCTCATGACATATGGACGAATGATATGAAATATGTTATGTGCTAATAAGCAATATGTTGTGTGTTGTGTGCAATATGTTATGTATGATGAAGAATGTTACTCTCATAGCATGACTTTCCTAATCCGATTTGGCAAGTCCACTGACTTGAATTTCAATAATTCATATCATTAGGAGAGCGCTCTTCTTAATCATGCATGTCCTTGGTATGTGTTTGCATATACCCATACTTAGTACAAGTGTGTACTAATCCCATACAACTCTTTACTTTTAGGTGAAGGTGCAGCTGGACACTAGAGCTTACGAGTCGATGCTGACGTTATCCGGATGTGGAGCTTTCATCCAGATTTGGTAGGGCCTCATGATTTCGAGGATGCTTACTATTTTATTCTAGCATTAGAAGTAGGAATTAGCTAGTGGAGTATGTTCCACTAGTGTTTCTTTCCCAGTTATTTCAGATATTGTATTGGTGCCATTTTGGCAACTCTATATTTTATACAGATATTGACTATGTTTTTAATTATATTATCTTGGTATTAGATGGTTGTTGTAAACGCTTATGAGTTAGTGTAGATAGTTTCATGCGAGCTCAATATTTCTCACTATGAAGTCTAAGTAAACAAAAGTTCAAATTTTCTACTAAAATTAACCTAGATGAAGTAACGTTGACGTATGTAGGCTTGTCTGCGACCTCTGAGAGGTCAGTGAGGCCGGTCTCATCTGGGGTCTAGACTCCGATCGTGACAGATTCATTCATAATTCAATAGCCCTAATCAAACTACACAAGAATTCAATATCATTAAGACATAATCAATTCACCCACAAAGTAGCCAAATCTAGGGTTACATGAATTACATGGGTTCATAGAGTTTTTAGGTTAAAATCATCTAATTAACAATAATTTAATCAATATATAATGATTCAAAACATTTTATACAAGAACCCATGGATAGATTACAAAATTGGACAAGTTCATCTTTGAAAGACTTTAGAAATCACTTCGAAGATTGGCTCCTTGAAGAAAAGAGATTCAAGGATGAAGGTCATACCTTAATTGATGCTAGACCACAAATTTGATGAATAATTGATGAAGAATCACCAAAGAAATCTTTAATCAAGCTCTATCTTGAGTTTTGGTTCCAATGGAGTTCTAGAGAGTTCTTTAGGGAATTTGGGTTTTGATTTTTGAAAAGTGAATTCATCCAAGTGTTTAAGACTTATAAACACACTTAAAATCCTAAAACACCCTTAGGCAACCACCCAAACATTTATTTGGATTTGTGGTGAATTTACCACTTCACCCCTACACTTAACAGTGAGCCTACACAGGTTGCAGACCCAAACGACGCCTGCTCACCTACGCCCTGTCAGCCAACTAATGGACCGTTCTGATGGTTCGTAGTTTGGGTGAGAGGCTGATATTTGGAAGATCAGGCTCCCACGCCTAAGTCTTGACCAACGGCCCCACCTACGGGGCGTTGACCAACTTATTGGCTGTCGATTGCCATCCGTAAGTGGGACTACTTTTGGCAGTTTTTGGCAACCAAGATGAGTCCTTCCTCAAGGACCCTTGGTTGATCCTTGGGGAATTTTTCCCGGACGTTTCCAACCCAAATATGTTCGTATACGAGTTTATGACCTCTCACATCAATTTCATCGAAAACGAACAAGTAAAACTCAACGAAACATACTAAGGCACACAAGGTCGTTTCAAGGTAAACCTTTCAAACGTTATGGACTTTTGACCTCCAAACTTCATGAAACCTTATACAATGCCTCCTAACATCATTTTAAACCATTTTAGGACTTCAAAACATCAACACACAAGAGTTAGACTCTAGTTACACCTAAGTCATTTTAGAGGTGCTACACCTAAAACCACAAGTGCAAGTGCATCAAAGGTTGCACCTAGAACAATTGCACCTCCAACAACTTCAAAAACACCAAGACATAAAGCAAGTGCATCAAGGGCTTTACCCAAAACCATTACACCTCCAACAACTTCAAGAATACCAAGACGTGAAGCAAGTGCAAGTGCATCTAAGGCTTCACCTAGAACCACAACACTTATAACAACTTCAAGATCACCAAGACATGAAGAAAATGAAATTTTAAGTGGTGTCGAAGTATCATCAAGAGTCTGGAGTGGTATAGGAAGGGGTAGGGGACCGGTAAGTGCGGCAAGAGGTATTAATCATTTCTTTAAAGTTGATTTACATGTTCTCAAGGTAGTATAACACAGGGTGTGGACCAGAATACAAATGTTGCACTAAAGGAAACTGCTACTGCCAAGAAAGAAAAGGTGTTGGAAACAAAACTCAATTTAAAAGGCCAAGAGTAAATGTAATGGGTGTGTCTCAAGCTGAAAATGGTTTCAAAACATTCAATGTAAGTATTGTGATGCATTCATATTGTTTGTTCTCTAAAGACTTGATAACAATTTTTTTCTAATAACCTTAATTCTCTAAAAATATTGTAGTCTGGACTGCTAACTAGCAGAGTATTAGCTGGACCAAAAAGAGTTTTGAGATCAAATGTTGTAACTGGGGATGTTGGTTTCAAACCAACAAGTGGATTGAATTGGAAAGGAAATCAAGCAATCACAACTAAAAGACTCCAGTAGATTAAAGATCAATCAAGACATTCAAACCCAAATTCTGCCTTCTCTTCATAGCCTCAAGACCCATGGAAACTATAATGTTGATAACAATGGTATTTTCTTAGTACTGTTGTGGTAACTAGTATAAGTACTTTTTTTTCTTGTTTGAAGGAAAAACAACTATTACCTGTTTTTTGTTATATGTATGTATAAAATAGTACTGAAATTTTTGGTACTTATGCGAAGTTCACTTTTAGAATCAAATTTGTACTAAAAAATTGCTCTTAAGTAATGAAATTCTGGGCACTTATGCAATGTGATTTGTATTATTATGTGAAACTTTGTTTTTATTTGCGAGAATAGGTATTGCATTTTGAGTACTTATGCAATGTATTGTGTTATTTCTGTGTAGCTTTGTTGGAAGATAGGTACTGTGATTAATACCTCTTGCTTTACTTCATTTTACAATTTCAAACACAAACAAATCATGACAAGTAGCGAATTAAGACAATTTCAAACACAAAAAAATTCAATTCTTCATTATGGTAGAGCAAATAAAGATTTCAATACCACATAAATTATGACAATTTCATTTGATCCTTCAACCTACCAACTTGGGTTAGAAAGCTAACAAATATAACAACAAAACAAATTATCAAATAGCAAATAAATTTTCCAAGATAATGATAACCTTTATCCTTTTTTTCATTTTCATTCCTTTTCATCTTCTTCTCTTTCGAATCACCCATTTGTTTTACATCGCCACCCTGCTCCTTTGAGTTGATGTTGAGATCTTCATAACGATTTCGAAGAATTTCACCTTCATCCAAAGGAAATTTTCTCTTGTTTTAACTGTTTAACCCTTATCTAATTGCTTGATTTTGTCTGAAATAGCTAATTCAGCTAATTCAAAATCAATGGTAAGAATTAGTAATACAAGCGCCTGTACATTCCAAATAGTGTGGTGACATTTATATAATTAGGAGACCAATCACCTAGGTGAACTTAAATTACTGATCTTACATGTTACACACTAAAAAGGTTACTAATATACATCTGGTCTTACTAAGTTATGACTTCATGGAAATCATAGAATTCTAGTTTCATCTTTTATTCGATTCAAAATATGTTCTCTTGATATTTTGTTGCTTGCTACTTGTGAAAAATATAAATCTTATTTTTTCACACACCCTTCAAAAATAACACGACTAAGAACACGAATAATTACAATTGACCTAGGTACAATCATATTTCTCTTAGAGACTCATACAAACATTAACACTATAAAAATATTTGATCGTATATAATACATCAATTGCAAAGTAAAATATTAATAATTAAACCACAAAAATTAACAAAACAAAAAAAAAGGAATAAATAGTTATAGAAACTCAAATAGTAGAACTTGCTTGTGGAATTGAAGTCGCGAACCATCCGACTTCAATTCTAACTTTCGTTGAGAGGGTTCATCCTAAACATAAGAGAAAAGACATAAGTGACACATGAAGCTGTTTTCAATTTTTAAAAAGACACCTTAACGATGCAGGCGTCCTATTATTTCCCTAAATAATTTTGAAATGAGATTATTATATATTGTCCACCTAGCATGGAGATTGTACTCTCTTAAGAAACGTGAGCAACCTAAAATGATGAATATAACATTATTATTACAAGTGTTTTGTTATAAAATATAGTTTTTGTTTTTCTTATTGTTTTAACTTTTTTTCCTTATTATTTTTTCTCTTTCTTTCTTCTTCAAAAAATGGGAAAAGGTAGAAGTACCTCCCTAGACTGTGACTCAAATCCAGATGCACACCTTAACTAAACTAATGTTCTATTATCCCCCTGAACTCTTTTTTTTTTTTTGTAATTCTATTCACCTATTTGACTTACGTGACATTGAAAATATATCCCACACGCTTCAACTGTGTGGAGTAATGGGGTGTGCCACATAAATCAAAAACTGTAAAATAATTATATGTAAAATGAGTTTGGAGGGGAGGGGGGGGGGGGGTTAATATGACCTTAATTTAGTCAAGACATGTCTCTTGGATTTTGGTTATAGTCTAGGGTGGTACTTGTGCCTTGTCTCTCAAAAATTCGTTCTCATCTCCATTAAAACTCCTCACTTTCAAAGTCACCAATTTTACCACAACTCCACTCTCTTTTTACTACTACTAGTTTAACTCTCTTCAGTTTTAAAATTTTATCTAAATAATTTTTACATTTTGAACAATGTGATTAACCATTAGATTTCAAGATGATTAAGAGATATCATTTAACTTTTTATCCGAAGTTCAATCAAGTTCTTCCAATTTTTTAGAATTTATTGATTTTTTCACAATTTTCATTTCTAATTTTGAAATTATATGGAAACGAGATAAATTAATAAACGATACCTTCAAAATTTTAAGTATTTTAGAAAAATAATTAGTTTTGCTATCAATAACTCAACAAAGTCTCAAAAATAGTTTTTTTTTTAGAAAAGACATAAAATCACCATTGAAGTTGTCTCGAATTTTCATAAAGACGCCTTAACTTTACGAATGTTCTATTACCCCACTAAACAATTTTGAACAGATAAAATCACACCATTTTTCGATCAGCCTCAAATTTTAAGAAGCAAGTGAGTTTACAGACCAATCATTACATGACACGTTTAATTTAATTAAAAATATAATATTTTTTTCATTTAAAATTTTTTCTTTATCTTTTTCTTTCTATAGTTCTCTCTCTCTCTCTCTCTCTCTCTCTCTCTCTCTCTCTTATTTTTTGAATTTTAATTTTGATATATCTTAAATTTCGTTTCATCTTCCATCTCCCACTTTCAAGTGATTCATCCCTCCATTTTCTTTTTTTTTTCTTCACCTCCCATCCCCCATGTCAAATTGAAACCCACTTCAATTTTTTTCTTTTCTTTTTCTTCTTCTTCTCTGGTCAAATTCTTTTAAAATTCATATTATTTTTAAGACTGTATTGAATTATTTATAACCAAATTAATTATTTTTTAGAGAAAATTTAAAATTTTGAAGGTTCATCAACTACTCATTTTCATATAAATTAAAAACTAAAAATGATAATTTTTAAAGAATCAATTAATTTCCAAAAAATTGAAAGAACTTAATTTAAATCGAATAGAAAAACTAAATGATACTTCCTAATCATCTTGAAATCTAATGAGTTTATCACATTGTTCGAAATGTAAGAAAATATTTAGATATAATTTTAAAATTTATGAGAGTAAAACTAATAGTAATAAAAAAGAAGAAGGTGAAATTGTGGTAAAAATGGTGATATTGAAGGTAAGAAGCTTCAATAAATGGAGATGACAATGAATTTTTAAAAGAAAGAAGAAAAAAAGAGAGAAAATAAAAAGGAAAAAAAGTAAAAATAATAAGAAAAAAAAATATTTTATAAAAAATACTTGTAAAAATAAAATTATATTAGTTAGCTTAGGTGCACACCACTCTCTATGTCAGATGGATGAAAATAATGTAATAATATATATTCAAAATTGTTTAGTAAGGTAATTGGATGATTGTAAAGTTAAGGTGTCTTTTTTAAAATTTGAAATAATTTTAATTGTGAACTTTATATCTTTTCTCTTTTTTTTTTCTTTTACTGATAGAATAGAATTGAGTTGAAGAAAAAGAAAAGAAAGAAAATGAGGAAGTACTAAGCTAAAGTGTGTGAGGGTTGTGGGGGTGGAGATAGGAGGTGAACTGGAATTTAAAATAAAAAAATATATTTAAATTAAATTAACACGTGCTAGATAATAATTGGAGTGAATATTTGCTATTTAAAATTTGGGATTGATGGAAAGATGATGTAATAATATTAGTTCAAACTATTAAATTGGGTTGATATGACATTGACATAATTAAGATGTATAGTTGAGAATTCAAAATAATTTTAGGTGTCACTTTTTGTTTATTTCCCTAAACATAATAATCGATTATTATTATTATTATGTTTAAACAAAACTTTTAACACACTAATCATATAATTTTCGAATAGCGGATTTAATTAAACCTTCTTGAGCATACATGAATTTGTTCCTATCCCCATCGTCACAATTATTATTATCATCATCACTGTTATTACTTCTCTGTTCACTTTTAATTGTCATAGTTTCTTTTTTTCTTACAGTCAAATGATGAAAACTTTGAATCACATTTTACCATGTCTTTTCAATCACATTAATATGCAAAAAAAAACTACAATTTATAGTACCGCTCGTACAACTTTTTTAATATGTAATTTTTTTTAATTTAACATATCAGATTAATATAATCTAAATTAACTTTTAAAATTACTCCCGCCGTTTCATTTTATATGTCATCTTTCGAATTTCAAGAGTCAAACAAGTCTATTTTTGACCATAATTTTTTCATAGATCTTTTAAACATTTTGAATTATCAATTATTGTGACGCATAGTACTTTTTATGTAGTTTATAAATATATAAATTTTATTTTTAAAAAATTAAAGATTTCGTACATAAATTTTTAAATTGTTTGAGACTGAAAATATAAAAAAACGTCATATAAATTTAAATAAAAAAATAATTAAAATGGCTTTCAAAAAAAGACAAATATTACTAATTGAAAGTAGACATAGGGAGTTGTTTAATGGCATCAATCGTTATCGATTATCATCATTATTAGTATAAAACCATCTGCATTATCATTAGGGAACATAATATAATTCTCTAAAATTAAATAATACTAATAACTTTATTATAATTTAATTATGCACATGAGGCAACGTTTTATAATTTTTAGCAGTGGTTAAATGGAAGTCAACTGGTGTTGCACAGTACAACCCTTCATTCGTGTATATATTGAATGAAAATGAAAAACAATTCAATTCGATCGTATTCAATATTTATCGTGTAAAATATCATAATCAAGTGGTAAAAATGGGTTCAGAATCTGATGATTGCAAGGTGTTGTTAGGTGTAGATGGCGGCACTACCTCTACAGTCTGTGTTTGCATGCCACTTCTTCCCTTTTCCGATATCCATAATCTCCCTGATCCACTGCCACTTCTCGGCCGTGCCGTTGCCGGATCTTCTAATTTTAATAGTGTTGGAGGTATATACAATTCAGAAACCCTTAAATTCATTGGAAAATATAATTTATTGATGAAGCAGGTCAATTTCAGCAGAATGGATGATTAACCCTAATTGCTGCTATGTATTTAAGGGTTTCAATACATGAATTTGTAGAGAAAAAGGTTTTTTATTTTTTTTTATTTTTATATGTTGGTTGCTTTGTTTGCTTACTTCTTTACATTATTAAGGGTTTCTCATGTTGTATTTTCTGGGGGTGCTTGTTAGTTATATTTTAAAAGAATAATTTGGAAGACCTTTTCGAGTGTTTGGTATATCTGAAATGTAGAGTTCAACTATACTTTGTGCTTTATCGGGTGGGGCAGGGGAAGATGGTAGAAAGATATGAAGTAGCAACTATCTCTGAATTCCTACACTAGTTGAGGTCAAATGAACCTGACAGACACATCTTTTTCCTTTTGGGAGCGCACTCGTAGTAGTTGGAGTTTGTAGGAGCTTTGATATCCATTGCACAATCTATGGTTGTCTGCACGTGGGTGGATGTTCCAAATCCAAATTGAGTATTAGGAGGATTCATCATAGTTATGCTGTATTTAAGCTGGTGTTCCCCCTGGCACAACCACCTTCTTTATACTTGGGACTGACGTCAAAATCAGAAGCAAAATTTATATATGTTATCAGTAGGATATTTGTACCATAAGTCCAAGGTCTTGAATTATTATCATTTGTTAAAGATGCTTTTGGATTATTTTGAGCATGAATGGTCATCATTGCAAGTTAATCCATATTGGATTCAAATTTGATGCTATGAGCAGATAATAATGTGGATGTCTGTGGATTTCAATTGTTGAAGTTTGTTAAATCAACTGCTAGAAATGTTCTCCTTACGATTGGAGTAATGCCATAAGACAGAAATGTTCTCTATTTCTAATAGATATTAGTTTCTGTTTCCTTATCATTCTCGGTTGATGTTTACAGAAGATGTAGCTAGAGAAACACTGGAAAAAATTATAGCAGAAGCGCTGTCTGATGCTGGTGTCAAACGATCAGCTGTTCAAGCAATTTGTTTGGGTTTATCTGGTGTGAACCATTCAAAGGATCAGGAAAAGATATTAGGCTGGCTGAGGTTTGCTTGGTGCACTAATTTGTTAAAAGATATTTTTGCTTGTGGAGTTAATCTTGTATGCAACTTTTGAACTTAGTCTCAATATTAGGCTGCTGACATTTGCTTTTAATCACTGAGAATTCTGCTGTTCCAGCTTCAAAATTCGGTGGAATAAGGGGTCCTGTCCCCCCTCTATCCTTTTCCACTCAAATATTAGGCTTGGCCCACCAACCAGAACTTGAACTCGTGATGTGCTTTTACCGTACATCCCGCGTTGTACTATCTTCGCCAATGAACTATTGCCTGGGAGTTTCAGTAGTTCTAATTTTTAGCAAGCAATTTCACATAATTGTGTCTTGTACTCCAATTGTTTCGAAATTATTAGACATTTTGGACCTGAGCTTATTGTTCCAACATTATGGGGTATTCGGATCTTGATATGCAAAATAATTTATAGTAGTGATAACGATGTATTTTCAAAAATGTATATACATTTCACTAAATAATTGTCAAAACTATGATATTTTTACAGGAGCACATTTCCAAGTCATGTTAAGTTGTATATTCAGAATGATGCCGTGGCTGCTCTAGCAAGTGGCACGATGGGAAAACTGCATGGCTGTGTTTTAATAGCTGGTACTGGAAGCATTTCTTATGGATTTACTGAAGACGGAAGAGAAGCTCGGGCCGCTGGTGCAGGGCCTGTTTTGGGTGATTGGGGGAGGTAAAGTTGGTGCGTATTCATGTTTTTCATAAATATACGTATTCTTCTATGTTTTCCTCTTCCTCATAACCTGAAAAGGATGAATATGTGGAGAAATATATTCTGCAACTATATACAGCAAATTAATTGTTTTTTTTTGTTTTAGCTTTTTGCCGTCTTTGTCTTAAGATGCTTCTGCTGATGTAGAATTATGGCAAATCACATGGCCTTACAAAAATCTCCTTATGCCTGGTAAAATTTAGCGGTGTAGCTTTCTATGCTGCTAATATTGTAAATTGCATCATTGGTGAGGATGCACTTATGTTCTGAGTAACAGTTGAATTTTCAGATTTGTTTGCACAGTGGCAGATGTTCATCTAGCATGTTATGCGTGTTTTGCCAACTGATGGCTAAACTAGAAATTTTGAACTTGCTGCATGAGTAAAGAATTTGTTAATATAGAAAGCGATTTGGATAGATGACAGTTCTGCTTTTGATTAGAGCTGGACTTTATACTAGAACTGGATTCTGGCTTTGTGTCCTTGTAGATTATTTTACTTCAACGTATAGGACTCTAGTGAGTTTATTGCTGCTCAGAGGTTGTGTTTTAAATCTAAACTCATTCAGAATATGTTCTGAATTAGAGAACTTAGTTCTTTCCTGTTGGAGCACTTAAACTAACTCTTTTACAAGTTGTGTATCTTAGTTGATGGCTAAGTTGCTCGGACTCTCCAAAAATGTTGCAGCATACACGTCGGATCCTCAAAAATGCACTACTTTTGAAGGGTCCGACAAGTACCCGATGACTATGAAGAGTCCGAGCAACATTGGTTGAGGAAAGTGAAATGATACTTTGTTCTCCTTATTCCGGTTGGCTGATGAATTTGGTTATAGCAACTTCATTTACATATTCAAATGCATTCAGTTTCCATGTGCATCTCAAATTGGCAGTAACTCTGGATGCTCCTTCAAGCTTGTCACAAATGTCATATTTCATGTATCTAGCTTTCAAATGAGGTTGTATGGAATAACTCCTACTACACCCTTGGTTAAGGCCATGGTGAGTTGATCCCAAATTTGGGGCTGGTATTATGATTATGTGTCCAACTTTTCATTGATATAGTGTCTATCTTCCTTAACGCGATTGGTTATATCACATTGAAGTGGATTCTGAGCAATACTCATTTCTCCCTTGTCCTGATATGGTGTCATTGGAAGCATTATAAAATTTAAACCTTGCACTGAGCATCATGGTTAATGTAAGTCATCGATGCTAGAGATATCCCTTGATGCTTTGCTTTGGCAGCTAATTGGGCTGCAACAGATTGAATTATTTCAGATTACCATATTTCACCTAAATTTATTTGGGGTAAGCTTTTTGTAAGTACATGTGATATTCTGCTTTGATGCCTGTTTCTAGTTCCTGTGGTTATTGAAAGAGAATAGTATTACTTTTCTAGAGCTCTTTAAGAGTGAAAAATTCAATATTGGACGTCCATTCTTGAAGTACATCTCAAGCAAAATTTACAAGGAGAAAATATCCTACTGTCTTTGAAAAAGTGAGTCGTATCTAATGCTGGTTTTAGGATTTTGATTAGTTTGAGAACACATATATGTACTATACTGTTCGCTTGTTTCCTGTTAATTTCTCAATGACTACAGTAATTTTTTCAAACACTTGTTCATGAGTTACATTTGGGTTAATTAACTCCTAGCACAAAGCAGTTAAGGGTCTTTAATTTGTTTGTCTTCTGTACCTTATTTGTACGTCATTTTTGTGTTTTTGAGGCGAAATAGCCCCAGATCAAGGATAGGGCTGAATACTACTTTAATAATTGATAACTAACACAGCTAATTTTTTCAAACTGCCATTTATGTTTTTTTTTTTTATGTTCATGTCATAGTGTTTCACTGTTCAGGATATACACTTATTTAGGTTTGTTGCAAAAGAAAGAGAACAATAAGTAAACAAATGAAGAAAGAACACAGAAAATACTGTATTTTTTTTTTGATGACAAGGGAAACCCGCAGCCGCTACCCTTTGGGTGTGCACAGGGTAAAACCCCCGCTCCTATGCAAGAGCTCGCAAACCACATAGGAGAGGTAAACCGCACTAGGCAAGCCTGGTGTGACGAGCTCGACCCAGAAGACAAACCCCTTGCTTTCGCTGGCAAGGAGTTTCGAACTTGAGACTCCAACATGGAAGTCCCAAGCTCAAACCACTGGGCCACCTCCAACATCAATAATCTGTATTTGATAAAGATTATGCCACAAGTGAATTTGCCACTCTTTTGAATATGATCATAATAGTGCAGTGGCTATGGGATTGCAGCTCAGGCATTGATTGCAGTGATGAGGGCTCATGATGGTCGAGGTCCACAGACAATGCTCTCAAGTTGTATTCTACAGTCACTAGGTCTTTCTTCTCCAGACGAACTCATAGGGTATCTTCTCTAAACTGATGCGTCAAAGTTAATGGACATTTGAAGTGCCTTCTCCAGCTTCTTCCATTAGGGAAAGGATTGTAGATGAATGAAAACACCTTGGGAAACATTTACACCATATAAACTGATGAAAATTAAAGAATAGTTGCTTGAGAACAAAATTTCAGCTGTTTCGTTTCATTCTTATTGGTATCTAGGTGGACCTATGCAGATCCATCTTGGGCTCGCATTGCAGCACTTGTCCCAGTAGTTGTATCCTGTGCGGAGGATGGTGATCAAGTTGCCGACGAGATTTTACATAATGCAGTTCAAGAATTGGCTATAAGTGTCAAAGCTGTTGTCCAGAGACTACATTTGGCCGGGGAAGGTTTGACATTGATTTTAATAAAAAAAGTTCTAATTTATATGCTTTATCATGCTCTTTTTTGCATGCACTTAAACCCTTGATGATCATGACAATGTAAGAGATACACGTCTACTCAGCTTCTTTTCCCTTGTTATCCTCTCCTCTACACAGTATTGATGTAGGTGCTATACTTTCTGGTATACTTCTTGTATACAGGTCGTCTTAACATCAGTAGCAAAAGCAAAATGAATTCCTGCTAGTACCGTCTTATTCACACCTCGTTCTATTTTTTTTGACTGAGGTAACTAAGACAGTATGTGAAATTCTACGATTGAAGAAGATGAGCTGAGGAGTTGCTGATTTTAAGATTTTTTCCAGATTTGCAGATGATTTTCATATTATTATTGGCCTGTTGCATATATTAATATTTTAAATCACAGATTATGTTTAGATCTTTTAGGTTCAGTTAATATCTCCTGCCATTGTCATCTTCTTCTATCATCTTCACCTTGATTAACTTAACTTTGTGCTCTCTTCTGTAAGAAAGACCATCGTTTCTTCGTATTTAAAACTGATAAAGACTATGAATTAATGTTGGCTGGGTGGAGTGCTGTAATCTAATTTTTGTTTCTCTTGCTTTCTCTTTCCCCCTTCCCCCCTCGTTTAATCTTTTCTGCCCCTTTCTCCCATTTATCTTTTGGAGCGCATCATTTTTTGTATCAGAGAACAAGTTTTGATTTTTCAACCATTGTTGCATCCTATCTTGATGGGCGGTTAAAATACTCGTCACCTGACCTTCAAGAAATAACTCAACCCTCAACACATTCAAGACATTATTTTCTTGATGCCTTGAATAAACGAAGATGAGATTCCTCTATTAGTTTGGGAATCCTTGGAATTATGCTAATACCCTTTTATGTAGCTCAAGAAGAATAAAAAAATTATGAAGTGATGAGTTTGACTGGGCACAGGGTTTAACAAAAATGAGAAGACTTTGTAATGTTCCAAAATTATCCTTAAAAATAAATGAAATCTTTAAATAGTAGTGTACACTGTTAAGATGTCCACATCGGTAGAGGGATGGGAATTTGGTCTCCGTATATGGACTTGGACAAACCTCCCTGAGCTAGCTTTTGGGGTTGAGTTAGGCCCAGGTGTCATACCTTATCATGGTATCAAAGCCACGCGCATCCCAATTTGTTGTTCACTGATGATGGGCCCCCATTAGAAGTGTTCACGCTCCAGTTGAGGTCTGGGCGTGCGGGGGATTGTTAAGATGTCCCACATCAATAGAGGGATGGGAATTTGGTCTCCGTATACGGACTTGGACAAACCTCCCTCATGAGCTAACTATTGGGGTTAAGTTAGACCCAAGTGTCATATCTTATCATACACCTTTGTGGAGTTTTTGCTAAATAAGGAGAACCCAACATGGGTCATTTTATTTTGTTTTGTTTTGAAGTTGGTAACTTTGTATTTCTATAAATGTTGAAAAACAAACAAACTCAGTACTTTGGTGCTACACTGAACCATATTTACTGCAAAAAGACACTTAAGAAACTGAAGCTATTCTAATCTCCTAAATCGAGTTTAGTATATCTAGAATTTCTACAGTTTCTTTTGAGTCTGTCTGTCTACACCAAAAACAAAAGAGCAGAATAAAGTTCACTTTTATCTTCTGCACCAAGTTGCTCCTATTCTCAAAATATGTGGAATTCCTTACTTTCCAAACTGTCCACCATATGATAGGTGGTACAATTATCCATCTAGCGCTGTCTGTAACCTCTCATCCTGCTTCTTCCCAGCTTACTGAAGTCACTGATAGGTTTCCTGGCATTGTCTATGTGATGCCTCTGAGAGCCAGAAACATCCTCCATATTTGACTTGTGATTTTGCAATGTTGGAAAAGGTCTCGCTGTCTCAGTAGTTTTCCCACATAAACTGCATCCAGGGCATATATTAATCCCTCTTTTCATCAGGTTGTCTTTGCCCTAGGGTGAGAACAGCTTCTCTTGTCAGAAGCCAGAAGCCCGACAAAACAATTAACCTTAAAAGGTATCTTGGTCTTTCGAACGTGTTTCCAGGGTCACTCGTCAATTTGGTAATTGGATTGATTCAGGTCGTTATAGACTACATTCACTTTATAAACACCACTACCACTAGTATGACCATTTCACCACTATTAAACCCTTCCTGCAGATCGCCCCAATTTTCCAACAGACTGTAGAAAGAGGTGACCCTACTCAGCTCCCAATCAGTTGACATTCTTCTGAAAGTTATGCCCCATATAAGGCTGGGCAACGGAACGGGATGTACCGGTACCGTTCCCGTTCGTCCCGGTCCTACGAGACGGAACGGGACATCTCGAACCGGGACATGGAATGGAATTGAACCGAGGTTTGGTACCGGTTTATCCCGGTTTATTCCGGTCCGGTCCGGTTTCGATTAATTAATATTTATTAATTAATTTATATTATATATTTATTAATTAATTTATATTATATATTTATAAATTATAATTTATATTTTATATTAAATAATAAATACTACTTAAGTAACCCAACTACCCCTTTTAGTATTACATTAGTATTACATTCGAGACTTAGTTGAAACAGAACCCTTCCTTGAAGGTGGTTGCGTAAACTATGCACTCTACTAGTAGTTATAAATTGAAATTGTAATTTATAATACAAATTTAAAAAAATTAAATTGATAATTTTTAATTTGTGTAATTGTTTTATCCTTATTTTTATTTAATTTTTTAAAGTTACAAATATAATTATTTAAATTACATGTTATAAATATTACTTATAAATAATAACATATTAATAATAATAAGTAATAACTTATAAACTTCAAAAGATTTAAATCTTGAAAACTTAATTAGACTTAACTTGCAAACTTAACAAGTAAAATTTTTATAAAAAATATCTTTAAAATAAATCAAGTAAAAAATTACATTATAAATTTTAAAACTATTAATTTAAACTAAGAAAAACAAAAAAATATTCATATTTTCGTAATTCAAAAAAATCATTTCTTGAAATAACTAGATGTGTCATCCCGTCCCGTTCCGTTCCGGTCCGTTCCTGTTCCATCCCGGTATATAGTGGGACGGGACGGAACCGAGTACCCGTCCCGGTAATTCCGGTCCGGTTCATCCAGGTACCGGTCAACTCGTTCCGGTCCGTTGCCCAGTCTTAGCCCCATCCCTTGTCTGTCTGCTGTTCTGCCTTGGTTTTGTGTTGGTGTAGGACAGGTAAGCTCTCTTGCAGGATCTCAGTACCTATCCTTACCTCATTCCAGAAGTCGGTTGTTTTCCTAACATGGGTAAGCTGTTGATAGTGTCATTAAGTATTTGTCAAATAAGGAAATGTGTCGTTCTTTTTGGGAGTGACTAGGAAAATGTGTCATATAAATTGGACAGAGGGAGTAGTTAGATATGGGGTCTTATTTCTGGTAAGAATTCTAGCTGGTTCAAGGCTCTCTATTCGGTAAACAGGACTCTTCTTACTCCTCCTTTGTATTAACACGGGATGAAAAGCTTATGAATTGATAGGGTTTTACATATTTTTCTCTAAAACTGTCTGATTTTCTCTCTTAATTTGTCTCATTTACCCTTTTCAATTTCCTTCCCTGGCCTTTCTCCTATCCTCTTTATGGTATCAAATTCGTGCATGTTGACAACTGCAGATGGGAAAGGCTCCTTCCCTGTTGTTATGGTTGGAGGCGTACTTGGAGCTAACAAGAAGTGGAATATAGGGAATGAAGTTACTAATTCTATTTTAAAGACTTATCCAGCAGCTTGTATAATTCGACCAAAGGTTAGTACTGTTCTCTCGGTATGATTAAGTCCTGTCCAGTTTTTAACGACAACATTGGGTAGGAAAAGAGATTCTTTTCATACTGCTTTCTTTTAAGTTGGTGGAAGGAAAATACAATCTTGGTTGTCATTCGATATTTCAGTTGATATTGCCACACATTCCTGCTTTCTGTTGTTTGTGCTGTCTTTGTTAGATCCTCAGTTTATTGTGCTCCTTATTTTCCGTTATAGTTGGAGGCTTGGAGCTGCGAGTGCAATGAGGGAATACAGGACTAATGAAATATGATAGGTGTAGCTTAGTGAAAGATGTTACTTTGTTATGCATCCAAATTTCTAATCTACATGCGTAAGGGAAATGTTTGTGTTGAAATCCTTTCAAGCGCATAATACAAAGCTTATATGATAGATTTGGAATTAACATTTTAGATACCCAGGAAAAAGCAATTGAGAAGTTTTAAGTTTATTATATAGCTCACACCTTACTCATAGCTATCTTAGACTTCTCAAATACATTAGGCTTCCCTCAGAAATGCAATATATAGTCTCTCCATTCTGAAAAAGAAATAGGAAACGTGAAAGGATGTGGAGTTTGAGGGTAAATCTAAATTTTTGCTGTAACTTTGTAAAAATAAAAGCTAACGTGTAAAAGCTACATAAAAGTGATGTAAATAAAAAAGTACCAATGTCATTCTTTTTCATTTCATTTGTTTAAAAAGAAATGACGGGTTTAGAGTGCAACAGTTAAAAGTATCTAATATTTGATGTAAATTAGCTTCCTCAATCTTTTTGACATAGAATTTACATGTATAGGAAGTATTTATAGTACTATCAAACATAACTTCTACTAATAAAGCTATTTAGGAAACTTCCAAATACGTTGCGGTAAAGAATAAAATATTTGCTTACCATTGTGTCGTATAAAAAGATTGGTTTACCTTTAAAAAAACAGATTTAAGAAGCATATGAGTCTTCTAATTCTTTGCTTCTTCTTCTCTTCATTCTTTTCAAGGGGTGTGAGATTCCATTAATTCTTGTAACCTAATAGGTAAAAGCTAAATATTGGATTCCCGTCTTGTGAATCCTTTTGACATGTTTTCTCCTTTGATCTCTGAGATAGCTACATTATCTGTCAATGGTTTCTTATGCAGATGAAAAACAAAGTAAGCAGGATACACGTTTCTTTTCTCTACTTTACCCATTTTTTCTTGAATTAGCTTCATCTTTCTTCCAGGGAACGGTTATCGCTCTTAACTTTTTTCCTATGTTTAATGTTTCTGTCACACAATTCTTCAGGTGGAGCCTGCGGTAGGAGCTGCTTTACTTGCATTAAATTTCCTGATGAAAGAAACAATAGCGAATGACCACAGTTGAAACCCGACTGTACAGATCTGAAAGTGTTCCAACTGTATGACCATTAATTTCAATCCCGGGCATATATGTCCATCGATTAGTGGTTTATATCATGTACTTTGCTCTTTTTCCTTTGCATATGCAGACTGCTAATGTGATAAGGTATTCAAATGATCCTTTCACTATATAGCTGTAAAGTATTTTTGTTTCCTAAGGTTGGCAGTCTTTTTATGCCGGGGAACTGGAAGTGAAGGAGATTGTGTGGTCATTGTTGCATTTGTATTGCAAATGGATACATAATTTTAATGACAATAGCAATATCTATATAATAATCTTTTACGACATTCTCCTCTCTCTCGAAAGAATCTCTATTCTCCATTCATGGCCGTTTTGGGAATTGGCTCCAGCAGTTTTTCATAGATTGCGTGAATATTCTTCATAAAGATTGGAAGGCAACAGTCCATTCTCCTCCACTTTAGTCCAATCTATGCTAAGCTGCTATCCTTATCCATTTTATGTAAATTAGTTGTGTTCCTGCAACAACTTGCTATTATATAGATGACATGTAGGAAAAAGAGTGTTTACATTTACTGAACAGGTACCAATTGATGCAAACAAGAAGTGAAAATGGAAACGGTTTGTTTAGGAGTTTAAGCTTGAAGAAGATGATGGCTAAAAGGTATCTTAGAAAGAGGAGAGAAAGATCTGATTATGACAATCAATGAATATGAACTTTTACAATTGGGATCTTATATGTATATATACTATACTGGATGCCAACTATCACAATTGGGAACTTGGAAAACAAGTGGTTTTTAACTTACTTTCGATTGGTGAGTGAGAACAATGATATTTTGTAATGTTTGGTTGGTTAATTAAGCAAAAGAGAAAATGTTTTTGTGTTTGGCTAAAGAGTAGAAACTATTTTTAAAGAAAAAAGTTTTTGATTCTAAAATTAACCTCGATAACCGATTTTGACACCCCAATTGGGACACGATCCCGACAATTGATTTGGAATCCGATCTTGTAACTTAACATTGGACCTAGGACCTGATCTCGACACCCTCACGGGGTCAATTATTCGCACCGTGAGGGACAGTCCAGAAGGCTTGCACGGCTCTTCTAACTCAGTCCAACCAAACGTCCAAAGAAATCTAAAAGCAAGAGTCCACAAGCAAAGTTACAAACAGAAAATGAAAACAAGAAAGGAAGCCAAGTTTGGGAGGCAGCAAGACCAATTTTCCAATATTTCCAAAACAGCTTCCAAGAGCTTTTTACAAAGTAAGAGAGAAAGTATATGCTAACTATCCTATCTGAATGACAACTTCAACAATATACAAAGGCTCCAAAAGTGAGCCAAAAACGTTTGGGCAAGCATTCAAAATAAAAGCTACAAGTGGCCGATTTTCTGAGGCTGAAAAAGAGGCAGTTTTGTCTTCACAGCTTTACTGCCACATGGCAGACTGGCAGTTCAGAATTCTGTCTTTAGCCCTTGGCTGGTCTGGTGAGCATGGCCTGTTTCTCCATGTTGGCAAGCAACCTCCATCAGCTGGGGAGGCAGTTGGACAAGGCATTTGACCCTCCAAACTTTGGGGATGTGCTGCTGCGTTTTTGGAATGGACGGAATTTAATGTACCGCCTTGCGGGGCGGGACACGCTACCCCGCCTGAATTGGCGACGACCCCGACGCCACATAACTGCATGTACCGATGGACCTTGTCGCGAAATTGCCACAAGTCCTCATACTTCTCCCAAGTTGCCTCCTCCGGTGCCGTTCCCTTCCAGTGCACTAGAAACTGTGAACTGGAATTGTTCCAGCCTTTCCCACGAACGAGCTGGTGATCGATGATAGCCTCAATACGGGTTTCTCGGACAATAACTGGAGGAGCAACTCCCGCCTCGGCAGTCTCATCAACCTGCCGTTTCAAAGCCTCCACCTCTCTTTGAAGGGAAGAGATGGCTTCGTTGAACTTGAGCTCAAGGGCGGACAGACCCTCTCTTTGAACATCTTCAAGTTCACCCAAGTTATTCTTCACCTCGTCCAGCCCTTCAATGGCTACGGACTCGAGGGAACTGAAATTATTTTCAACCACCACAATCCTCCTGTTCAAGGCCGACAACCCCACCTCAACTCCGACGATTCTCTCGTCGAGTGGGTTGCTGTCCGCACCTCCTTCCTCTTCAACAGCAGTACGACCAGCAAGAGAAGGGTTAGAAGAGGGCTCTCTTACCTTGCTCTTGTCACGTTTCTTGGATGGTTATTTCCGAACTTCTGGTTCCTGTTTTGAACGATCTCCTCATTCCTTTGTGACCTGGACGTCATGCTTCAACTGCTGCTCTGATACCAACTTGTCACGGGGTGAATTTTTCGCACCGTGAGGGACAGTCGAGAAGGCTTGCACGACTCTTCTAACTCAGTCCAACCAAACGCCCAAAGAATCTAAAAGCAAGAGTCCACAAGCAAAGCCACAAACAGAAAATGAAAACAAGAAAGGAGGTAGAAGCTGGGAGCTCATTTTGTCGTCAAGACGGACAACGTCGCGACGACATATTTCCAGTCCCAAAAGAAGCTGTCCGCCAAGCAGGCCCGATGGCAAGACTATTTAGCTGAATTTGACTTTACTCTGGAGTACAAGCCGGGGAAAGCGAACGTGGTTGCCGATGCCCTTAGCCGCAAAACATCGTTGGTTGCCATTGTGAGCTCAAGCAGCAGCTCACTTGTTGATGACATTAAGGAGGGATTGCAGCATGATCCCATTTCTAAACAACTCTTCGCCGTGGCCCAACAAGGCAAGACGAAGAAGTTTTGGGAGGAAGACGGCCTGCTCTATACAACGGGCAGGCGTGTGTACGTCCCGAAGTGGGCTAGCCTTCGACGTACACTGATTAAAGAAGGCCACGATTCTGCATGGGCTGGTCACCCAGGGCAGAAGAGGACCTTGGCCTTACTTGAAGCTTCATACTACTGGCCTCGGATGCGGGACAACGTCGAGGCCTATGTGAGAACGTGCCTTATTTGCCAACAGGACAAAGTTGAGACAAAGGTACCGGGCGGATTGTTGGAGCCGCTGCCTATTGCCGAAAAGCCGTGGGACAGCGTCACCATGGACTTCATCACCTGCTTGCCAAACTCGGAGGGGTTTGGAACAATAATGGTCGTGGTGGATCGCTTCTCTAAATACGCGACATTCACTGCCACCACGGCTAACTGCAAAGCCAAAGAAGCTGCCAGGATCTTCCTGCGTGACGTTGTCAAATACTGGGGCATTCCTAAACATATCATCAGCGACCGTGATCCTCGGTTTACAGGCTCATTCTGGAGGGAACTGTTTAGCTTATTGGGGTCGGAGTTGCATTTCTCGACCAGCTTCCACCCTCAGACGGACGGGCAGACAGAGAGGATCAATGCATTGTTAGAGTGCTACTTGAGGCACTATGTTAGTGCCAATCAGAAGGATTGGTCAAGGCTGCTGGATACTGCTCAATTCTCGTATAACTTGCAGCGCAGCGAGGCGACAGGAAGGAGTCCCTTTGAGTTAGCGACGGGGCAGCAGCCAAATACGCCCCAATCCTTACCTGTTGATGCTGGTTTCAAAAGTCCAGGTGCCTATCAAATGGCCAAGGCCTTGGAAGAACAGGCCGACCTTGCACGGTCGTACCTTGACAAGGCTGCCCGAAAGATGAAAAAATTTGCTGATCGTAGGCGACGTCCGGTGAATTATCAGATTGGAGATCGAGTCATGGTAAAACTCAATCCCCGACAATTCAAGTCGTTGCGAGGCGTGAATCAGAATTTGATTCGCAAGTACGAAGGGCCATTTGAGATTATTGCCAAGGCTGGTAAAATCTCCTATCGGGTAGACATGCCTCACCACCTGAAGATTCATCATGTCTTTCACGCAAGCCAATTAAAGCCCTATTTCGAAGACAAGGAAGACAAGGATCGGGGACAGTCCGAGAGGGACAGAATCTTCATCACGCCGCCTACTGTGGACAAACAGATTGAGGCTATCATCGATCACCAGCTCGTTCGTGGGAAAGGCTGGAACAATTCCAGTTCACAGTTTCTAGTGCACTGGAAGGGAACGGCACCGGAGGAGGAAACTTGGGAGAAGTATGAGGACTTGTGGCAATTTCGCGACAAGGTCCATCGGTACATGCAGTTATGTGGCGTCGGGGTCATCGCCAATTCAGGCGGGGAGCGTGTCCCGCCCCGCAAGGCGGTACATTAAATTCCGTCCATTCCAAAAACGCAGCAGCACATCCCCAAAGTTTGGAGGGTCAAATGCCTTGTCCAACTGCCTCCCCAGCTGATGGAGGTTGCTTGCCAACATGGAGAGACAGGCCATGCTCACCAGACCAGCCAAGGGCTAAAGACAGAATTCTGAACTGCCAGTCTGCCATGTGGCAGTAAAGCTGTGAGACAAAACTGCCTCTTTTTCAGCCTCAGAAAATCTGCCACTTGTAGCTTTTATTTTGAATGCTTGCCCAAACGTTTTTTGGCTCACTTTTGGAGCCTTTGTATATTGTTGAAGTTGCCATTCAGATAGGATAGTTAGCATATACTTTCTCTCTTACTTTGTAAAAAGCTCTTGGAAGCTCTCTTGGAAATATTGGAAAATTGGCCTTGCTGCCTCCCAAACTTGGCTTCCTTTCTTGTTTTCATTTTCTGTTTGTGGCTTTGCTTGTGGACTCTTGCTTTTAGATTCTTTGGACGTTTGGTTGGACTGAGTTAGAAGAGCCGTGCAAGCCTTCTAGACTGTCTCTCACGGTGCGAAAAATTGACCCCGTGACAAGTTGGTATCAGAGCAGCAGTTGAAGCATGACGTCCAGGTCACAACGGAATGAGGAGATCGTTCAAGATAAGGAACCAGAAGTTCGGAAAGAACCATCCAAGAAACGTGACAAGAGCAAGGTAAGAGAGCCCTCTTCTAACCCTTCTCTTGCTGGTCGTACTGCTGTTGAAGAGGAAGGAGGTGCGGACAACAACCCACTCGACGAGAGAATCGTCGGAGTTGAGGTGGGGTTGTCGGCCTTGAACAGGAGGATTGTGGTGGTTGAAAATAATTTTAGTTCCCTCGAGTCCGTAGCCATTGAAGGGCTGGACGAGGTGAAGAACAACTTGGGTGAACTTGAAGATGCTCAAAGAGAGGGTCTGTCCGCCCTTGAGCTCAAGTTCAACGAAGCCATCTCTTCCCTTCAAAGAGAGGTGGAGGCTTTGAGACGGCAGGTCGATGAAGCTGCCGAGGCGGGAGTTGCTCCTCCCGTTACAGTCCAAGAAACCCGTATTGAGGCTCCTAAACCCAAGGAGTTTCATGGGGAAAGGAGTGCTCAGGACGTGGAGAACTTCATATGGCAAATGGAGTCCTATTTTGAACATGTTGACATGCACAACGAAGCTGCCAAGATCCGGACAACAACTATGTACTTGACGGACACAGCCATGCTGTGGTGGCGACGGAAAAAGGCTGATACGGAGAGGGGGGCTTGCCAGATTGATGATTGGGAGCAGTTCAAAGCTGAGCTCAAGCGGCAGTTCTACCCCCAGAACGTTGTCCACGAAGCCCGTCGAAGGTTGAGGGAGCTAAAGCAAACTTCCTCCATTCGAGATTATGTTAAGGAATTCACAAAGTTAACACTTCAGATTCCTAGTTTGACGAGTGAGGACTTGCTGTACTACTTTCTTGATGGCCTTCAAAATTGGGCCAAGCAGGAGCTGCAAAGACGTCAAGTGCATGACGTTGATGAGGCGATCGTAGTGGCGGAATCGCTCAACGATTTCCGTGGTGATGCTGCAAAGGGGAGGGATAACAGGAGCAAAATTATTCCTCCCAAAGTCGACAACAACAACAGGGGCAGGAGCAGGCCGAATCCCAGGGGCAGCGACAAAAGAAGCAACGTTCGTGACCAACCTTCAAACTTCCGGAAAAATTATGAATACCGCAAGAGGGGTGCTCCTCAGCGGAAAGGTTGTTACATCTGTGGGGAGACAACCCACGCTGCTCGGTACTGTCCGTCGCTGAGGAAGCTGAGCGCCATGGTGGCTGCCGAGAAACAGCAAGAAAAGGCTGCAGCGCAAGCCGGGAGTTCTGCCGGTAAGAAACATGGGCAGAGTAGCGGGTCGGACAAAGGCAAGAACGTGGCCGTGGGCATGTTCAATCATATGGCGCTGATCAACCACATCTCCATTGCTTCTTTGGCTACCAAACCAGCTAGCGTCAGGCCGCGAGAGTCATTCTTCGTCGATGCCAAGCTGAACGGCAACGACGTACGGATCATGGTAGACACAGGGGCAACCCACAATTTTGTGACTGAGCAAAAGGCCAGGGAGCTTGGCCTAAGTTATGTTCCCAGCAACACAAAGTTGAAGACAGTCAACGCCACTCCTACTACCGTCCATGGCTTCGCGCCTAAAGTTCCAATTGAGTTAGGAGAGTGGGCCGGGCGAACTGATTTTACAATTGCTCCTATGGATGTTTTTGATGTCATCTTAGGACTTGACTTTTGGTATGAAGTCAATGCCTTCATCTCGCCGCGTCACAACCAGCTCCATATCAGTGACACTGGTGGGTCTTGCGTGGTACCCCTTATTCGGGTACCACAAATTGGAATGCATTTGTCGGCAATGCAGATCATCAAGGGCTTCAAGAGAGGCGAGCCAACATTTCTTGCCACTCTGATTGAAGACGCTGAGAGCTGCCCTGAGGCAGTTCCCTTGCCGCCTTGCATTGAACAAGTCCTTAGCAGCAACAAGGACGTTATGCCAACAGAACTTCCCCAACGGCTGCCACCCCGAAGGGAAGTTGATCACCAAATTGAGCTTGTTCCAGGGGCAAAGCCGCCTGCCATGACGCCTTATCGCATGGCGTCCCCGGAACTGGAGGAGTTAAGGAAGCAGCTAAAGGAGTTGCTGGATGCTGGACACATCAGGCCGTCCAAGGCGCCGTTTGGTGCGCCTGTGTTATTCCAGAAGAAGAAGGACGGGACGCTGCGGTTGTGCATTGACTACCGGGCCCTCAACAAGGTCACGGTGAAGAACAAGTACCCCGTGCCTTTGATTGCAGATTTGTTTGACAGGTTGGGACAGGCGAAGGTGTTCACCAAAATGGATTTGAGAAAAGGGTATCACCAAGTTCGGATTGCCGAAGGTGATGAGCCGAAGACTGCTTGTGTAACACGTTATGGTGCGTTCGATTGGCTGGTGATGCCATTTGGGTTGACGAACGCACCAGCGACATTCTGCACACTGATGAACAGACTGTTCCACTCCTACTTGGACCAGTTTGTTGTGATTTATTTGGATGATATCGTTGTCTACAGTAACAACATGGAGGACCATGTAGAACACTTGTGCAAAGTGTTCAAGATCCTGCGCGACAACGAGTTGTATGTGAAGCGTGAGAAGTGCAGTTTCGCGCAACCAACTGTCCATTTCCTTGGGCACACTATCAGCCATGGCAAGATTCAGATGGATAGCGACAAGATAGAGGCTATCAACAATTGGGAAGCTCCAACGAAGGTACCAGAATTGAGGTCCTTCCTTGTCCTTGCCAATTACTACCGGCGCTTCATCTTCAATTATTCAGCAATTGTTGCGCCTCTCACGGACTTACTGAAGAAGGACCGTGATTGGAATTGGTCGGCGGCTTGCCAAGCTGCCTTTGAGAAGCTGAAGTCTGCAGTGATGGAAGAGCATGTGTTGGCCTTGCCAGACTTCTCCAAAGCATTCGAAGTCCGCACGGATGCTTCAGACTTTGCCATCGGTGGTGTCCTAATGCAAGAGGGCCACCCGATAGCCTATGAGAGCAGGAAATTGAATGAAGCGGCGCGGCGGTACTCAGCGCATGAGAAGGAGATGAATTAGAAGACGACCCTGACAGCCATTCTAAATCCAACTTAGGATCTGACTCCAAATTTTAAAATTAGGACCCGACATCCGAATCGAGATCAAACTCCAGCTTCGACACACAAACTTGTAAACAACCTTGATGATTGATTCATGATTCAATCCTAACACCTAACCTCAACTCCTGTGTCGGGACCCAACATTCAGACTAGAACCGATCGTAATGTTGGCACCTACGTCGACACCTAACCCCGATATATGATTCGGAAGTTGATCTCGACATCTAACCTAGGACTCGACCTCAACTTGGGACTCGACACATAAACCAAGACCCAATATCCAAACTAAGACAACTTCTGAATTACTCTGACAATCGATGTAGGACTCGATTCCAACACTCGACTTTGACTCCAAACACAAGATCTAACTTTCAAGTCGAGATCTGACCTCGACTTTGGACTCAAAATCCAACTTTTAAATAGGGAATCGATCCTAAAACTTGATTCGAAATCCTACTTCTGAACTGGGATATGAGACTTAAAATTCTTTAAAATTCCAATCAATTGACAAAATATCACACCCCAAAATAGGGAGAGCAAGTGACACTCGATACCCTATAAGATTGAGTTATCCAATAAAACATACTAGCTAAACCAAAGTGTGAGACAACAAGATTGGCTAACACAACCTCTAAAAAGTGAAGTTTGGATCCTGAAGGTCATGACCTGAATGAGAACAAATCATATAAACAATGGTAGACACGCCAAAAAAGATAATAATAATAATATATATTTAGCCGACGAGGCCACAACTGAAGATATGCTTACTTACACTCACATATATACATTCCAAGACTATTGGCGGTTGAAAGACACAAAAGAAAACACAAAATATTGTGTCCACAATAGCCTCTATGAGTGATATAAACATTGCCGGAACAAGACCCCGACTATACCCAACTGTACAACAAAAGTAAACATCCACTGACAGCCCCAGGATAAGATGGAGCTTACCAACTCACAGCTGAACCTGAATCCTAGCGGGTGGGTCGATTAGAGTCCCTGCCTGTTCCTGCTCGAACAAAACAAAAAGTAGTGTCCCCGGTTAAAAGGACGTCAGTACGAACAAAAATGTACTGATATGTAAAGGGGAAAATAGAATTATAAATATTTATCGTAAAAAAAAGGTAATAGAGATACCACCTCAAACTGAAACTCAAATAATTTCCATGGATGACATTTGGCCCCATAGTACATAAATATGCATAGTATGCTCGTATAATCGTATGTCGTGAATATATATATATATATATATATATATATAAATATAAATGCAAATGCATGACATACCCAACCAAATGCTAGCAATGGTGGTGCCTTCCGGTTGCGAACCGACATCATATTCGCCAACTTGTGGCATCTATGTCTCATACGTATAAATATAGGCAATAGGCCTCATACCTTCCAATTATAGCTCGGGAGTTAAATGCATAACATGTCATGTCATGGATTTATAACATCTATAAGTTACTGTTGTCATGTTGCCAAGCTTGGCCCGTTTGTAGTCTTGTTCTCATAACCTCGTACTAACTCTAGTATATTATATAACAATCTCGTGGAACCTTGTATGTTCTTCAAAAAAAAGCTTGAAAAGTTAACTCAAATTTTAGAAAGATAACCTAACTTTGCAGATATTCCTAACAAGTTTTAGGTGATTTATTTAGTTCCTAACTTGATTCCTAGATAGTTATAAAAGAGGTACTCCAGAAATCAAGTGTTTTAATAGTTTAAACATTTAAGTTATATTAGAGAGTTTTGAAGATCGTGAGTTACTTTTTAAAAAAATCTTAATAAATTTAGTGGGGAACGAGGTCTGGTTACAAGTGATAAGGGTCTCCCGTGATATTTTAAGTCATATCACCCAAGAAAAAAAATAAAAAAAATTCATACACGTGGACGTATAATTAAGGATACCGATAAAAGTACATGTAAATGTCGAATAATATGTTCTAGGTGTATTAAAAAACATTCTTGGGAATATCAAAATAACATAATCATGAAAATAATCTAGCTGAGATCCCAATGTCTTTCACTGAAGGTATTTTTGCAAGAGAATAGCAAAATAACACATATAATGTTTTAGGAATTTCCGAAGAGTGGTGCTAAAATGAGGGACGTATATTAGTCCTAACATACCTTTTCAATGAACGCTCAAGTAGTATCTTCACGAAAGTTGCTCCTTTACGTCCTAAGCTTCGCAAAACCTATGTATACATAGCTGGTACGCACCTATAAACAGTTCATAATTGATCTTAAATCGGCAGATTTGCCAAATGGCCTTAACTTGATGAAATGTCCGTTTCATAAAAACAATCATAAAACAGTTCCGAGATGATTACCTTAGTTAACCCGGTGTAAAACTAGAAGAAACACCAATACTACAAACATATATTTTAAATAACTAGCTCCAAACGTTATTGATAGAAGGGGAAAACGATTGCCACATGTAGAGATCACGATTCTGGGCGCCGGACAATTTTTAATGGTAGAAATCGTCAAACTAACCTTCATCATGCAAGAACTCCATAGGAACCCTCTCTTAAGCTTTCTTTCTGGTTTGAAGAGAAATGAAATGTTTTCATGGCTTCAAACGTTGTGTTAAGCCTATATACCGTATTTTTGACCCGATTCGGGTCGTGACTCGAATTCTGTCCCGACAGTCCATAGTAAAACCCTCATAACTCTTTACTCCGATGTTGGTTTGCCACGAGGTTTGTGTGTTGCAAACTAGACTTGTAGGCCTTTGATTTAATGTGGTAGTCCTTCTAACTCCTTATAGATTGGGAGAAAACATCCATGACATTTGACCCAAAGTTAAGAAAATATTACTAGAGAAACTTCGATAATTTTTGCTGACCTTAGTTTCGTTAATTTTCTTAAGTTCAAAACTTAACATACAACCCTTGTACTATTATAATACCTCATAACAAACTATTCTTAGCATGTTGTACACTCATAGGCTTATCACAAAGTATGAGACAATTTAAACATTTCAGACATGCGAAGTATTATCCGATCCGTTTCTTTAATCATGGACTTTGTTTGAGGGGTGCCTAAAACTTTAGTTTATTTCCTTATATTGCCACCTATTTGCAATCTTAATCTCTAATATACGATACAAAATCATATACACCTCATATAACCATACCACACTACACCACATATACTATGCAAGAATAGAGAAAATGTACGGGATCTTACATAAAACACCCCCCCCCCCCAAAAAAAAAAAAGCTGCTAGAACTGGACCAATCTTTCACCTACGCCAAAACCCACCCCTCATTACTATGGAAACTCGAATTCGACCTTCCTAACCTCAAATGTTGATTTGGTGAATAATATAATATTTCTAACATCAAAACTCAAAAATCCTTCCAAAATTCATTTAAATGCCTACCCATCATCGCAAGTCACAAATACCAAATCAAAGTTGTAGAGAGAGTTAAACTAGGAAAAACATCGGAAAAAACACGAAAATGACTTAGAGGATCGTTACAATTATTTTTAACAAATAAAACATAAGGGAAACCTCTGAAATTATCTGTAACACTCCTCAATTTACGTGATATTGTTTGTCTTTACACACAATTTAAGAAAGAAATGATTTCAAAAAACAAACCTCAAATATTTGTGTGACTATCAAAGTTAAATCATTGTTAATTATAGAAATATGAATTACTCCCTCCGTTTCAAAAAGAATGATCTCCTTTCTTTTTTAGTCAGATTTAAAAAGAATGATCTTTTTTTTTTTGTAACATTTTAATTTCGACTTTTCACATGACATGTTTAAGACTACAAGATTAAAGGGATGTTTTATGCATTTTACATAATTTTAATTTATGTTCACAAGATTCAATTTTTTTTATTTTCTTAAATTTTGTGCCAAATCAAACCATGTCTTTTTCTTTTTTTTTTTAAATAGAGAAAGTATTATTTTTCTGAAAAGTTAAATCATTTTTAATTATGAAAACATTTATTAATATTATTTTTTGAACAAAGTAAAATACAACTTAAATTGAGACAGCTAGAGCCTACAATGTAAGCGTAAGGAATGAAGAAAGTAATTAAAATTATGGGCATCAATACAAATTAGACTGCCTTTCCCGACTTTTGCGACGTGGCTTATTTCTCTTCGCTAAAATTTTTGGGTTTGACACGCAGAAATAGTTGAAAGAAACTGAATTCACAAATTTCTCCTATGCATTTTTCAGTTGCATACGGAAAAGAGTGTGTGTCAGATTTGGGATTCAGTAACCAAAAGATGAAGCTGAATTTTGTTACCCAGCGGGCGAAGCGGCTATATCTGAGAAGAGGCTACACATTCTCTACTTTAGCTTCCGCTGTGAGATGGGAAGGAGGCGTCTCAATGGTTCAAGGAGCTTCCAGGGGCATTGGCTTGGAGTTCGTAAGTACAATTTTTTTTTGAAAAAAAAAATGTTTTTCAGAGGTTCAATTTGAGTAATTTGTTATTCTATGTACTGCATTTTACACAAATTTGCCCCTTTTTTTAGTCTGTGATTCATATTTGTGAACTATCTACTTTTCAATTTAAACTCCGTGTTTCAGTAAAAGACAGTGGAGAGTAATTGCTAGTGTTTGAGAGAGACTTCTTATTCGCATAGTTGTATTCTACATTTTAAAGGAGGACTCAATTGTAAAACACATATATGATGTGGTTTGTGTTTTTGCTGTGATGTGCGTTTCATTGATGTGGTATTATTGTTGATTTACGGGTTTAATTGTTTCGTTCTGTGATTCTTTTTGATTTCTAGTAGTTTCTTTATTTGGAAGTTACACGGACCATGATACTGTCAATTGTGGTGAAAATGATATAACTGAGGTCCAATCAGTGCAGACAGCTATTTTGCCATGTATGAACTACAGCAATATAGACAGAGATTATGGGCATTGACTAATTTGTCTAACATATCACAACATGCTATTGCTGATTAAAGAGATAATTTGGACTATGCTACAAAAGGTTCTTCTGTATCTTTATTGGGGTTAATGGGCTATAAATGGAAAGTCTCTGTTTCATTCTGAATACAGTAGTAATGCTTATTGAAAAGGTGAAAAGGATTTCCTGATTCTGGAGTCTTTTAGTTTTAGTCCTCTTTCTTTAATTGGTGTAGTCTTTGCTTATTACTAATCAAACAATTTTGCAGCTTAACAGCAGTAGATGGGGCCTGGCTATGTATATTACTTAGAATAGATGAACAGGGTGTAACAAAAAACCATAGCATGCAACAATATTTCTAATAGGCTTCAATAATACATGCTTATGAGTGGTAAATGAAAAAACTTGGGTATGATACTTCACACACAAACATTGTAGAAGTGATGCCTAAAATCTTGAAAATTTGATTATTCTGTTTAACTTATCGTTCATAGTATAAAAAAGTGAAGACTATTAGAAATGAGCATAGGCCATTGCTGGTTGTTGGCATGAAATTGATGAGTGAAGGGGTGCCATCTGGTTTGATTGTTATCATCTTGTGTTGTTCCTGATTATCTATTGGGTTCAAGAGCTTTTACTCCTCTTACCTTTCTATTAAGTTTTTGATTTGTTTTGCCTTTCCTTTTCCCCCTTTTATATATGAACAGTTTAACTAGCATGTATTAACGAAGTTACGGGACTCTTCACTTCGGTACCGTACCCGTGTCGACATGCCATGGGTGTGGGATCCGTACTAGATATGGTCAATTGATTTTGGATAATTTGACCAAAAATCAATGGAGAAATTCAAGCTGGATACAATTTAGGCGTATGATTTTTTTAAAGGTAAAAGATACTTGTGTTAGATAGTTATGGATCAAACATCATGATAGAATGTGCAATGAACACACGAAGTCTATAACGACCTTTATGTCATTTGCAATAGCCATGTTCCACTAAAAAAGACAGTAAAGAGATGCATTCATACGTAATAATAAGTACAGATTCAGACTTGCTCTCAGAAATTCGTGCATTTCATTTCCTTTCAAATAGTCCACTATAATTTGGCATATTTTTTATAAATAAATATATTTGGATCCGTACCCTCAAATGTTAAATTTAGATCATCAAGGATCCAACCTCAATAGTCCACCATCATTATGCATATTTTTATAATGATATTTAGATCAGTTCCCCAAATCTTATAATTTAGATCATAAAGGATCCAACATCTAGATCAACATTCGTATTGGACACCCGCACCTGAGTCTGGCACTTAGATTTTAAATGTAAATTAGATAGCCAATTGCCTATTTGTTTTTTAGCTTTGTGATGATTGTTAAACTTATGTTTATGTTATGCTTGAGTGTAAGCAGGAAGTAGTTTGTCATCTGTTTTCTTTCTTTCTCTGTTAATGGGTTTAGATCAAACCTTTTATTGGGGAAATGACTGTAGGCGTCTGGAATGAGTGCTCATAAAGGACCAAGTTCCTTACTGATCCAAGACATTGAGTGTAGTGCAACCTCATCTATACAGCTAGTGAAAGTAGAGACTGGATTTTAATTTCATTCTTTATCATCATCAGCCATTCATTTTCTCTTTTCCTTTTTGTTTTCCATACTTCTCCCTCGGCCATCTCATTTTTCTTGGTTCCCATGCCACTGCCAAAATTTGCCAAATGAAGTGCAAGTATGAAACAGGCAAACGTCATGAAGTTCGAAATAAAGGAATAGAAAAAGTTTCTCTATGGCCTCATCTGGTATGGCTGGCATTCACATGGAGAATTTGGCCAAACTAAAGTAATGTTAGGTTTGTATAACTGCTTATTCAATATCTGACGACATGACCTTTTGTTTTTGATGGGCTGGTCTGACTGGATGAATTTTATTTTCTTGCATTTAGCATTTGCTTATACTTTCCTGTGCACGGGAAAACTTCCTCTGGCAGGATATACTAGCCTTCTGTTTTTGGTCCAATCTTTAATAGACTATGATTGTAAGTCAATTATCATATTCTTCAACTGCTCAGCCAAGGTTTTCCCTGAGTTTCTGACTCGTGCAGGTTAGACAATTGTTAGAGAAAAAGGATAAAGGCTACGTTGTTGCAACATGTCGTAATCCTAGTGGAGCAGCTGGGCTTCTGGAATTGAAGAATAAGTTTCCTGAGCGCCTTGACATTCACCCGTTAGATCTGACAGTAGAAAGCACTATCGAGGTATATTGTAGTAGTTATTTCTTTGCGCACATTCTCCTTTACACTTTTTGTCCATAAGTGGGAATATTGTATTTGCTCCACTTGCTAAAAGAATCATTTGCGTATTTCATGGTTTCTTGTTAGTCTTGTTGGTTCATGAACCTTTTTGGTTTTTATAATAATGCTAATTTTCAGGACTCAGTCAAATCGATCGGAGACAAATATGGATCCGTAAACCTTTTAATTAATGCATCTGGTGTTCTTTCAATACCCAATGTTCTGCAACCAGGTAGATTGTTTCTTTGTATTATGTTCATAAATTTGTCAATTGTAGCTTGGACATAGTTGCAACTTATAATGATAATGAACGGGATAAATGGTCCTTTCCTTTCTTTTAATCATGGAATTGGTGAAGTGAATTATTTATCTTCTCTCTTTTTTCAGTACAGAAACAACACTGAGTAAGGTGCAGAGATCATCCTTGCTTCTTGCTTATGATATCAATGCTGTTGGTCCCATTTTGGTCATCAAGGTGCAGTCTTTTATTTTCTCTCATGTTGTAGGCTAAAATAACTTATTTTGAATCATTTCATTTTTAGCAGCAGCTATTTCTTAGCAATCAAGGTTTTGCTCGACAATGAATATCTTGTCCTGATACTTTGACCAACAAACAAGTAATTACCCTTGTTAATACGTACATGATCAGGAATTTCTGCTCTCTCCTTGAAGGGAAGGTGCAATACGTTTTTAATACTTGACTTTGAAAAAGCTTAACAACTTAATTCAAGCAAGAATTTGCCTCTCTTATACCGAACTTTGCCAACCAATCAGATAAGAATAGAGTAGGAAATCCCTTTTCCAAGAGACAACATTTTCGATCTTTTTGCACCAACAATCATAAACTAGGTCTCCAATGCTTTGGTTCAAGTAAGAGTCCGGTACGTGATGAGTTGCTAGGCGCATATTCACGAGCTTGTACTCAATCACATACAAAAAGCTTAGTATTGTGTGGGACTTTGAGTCTTTCTTAAAACTTATGAGCCCTAAAACATCAATTTCTAGCTCTTTGTTAGTAGTAATGTTGTATAACCTGTTCTTAACAAACTGCAAATGACAATCCAAACGAAGAAGTGGAGAAAAGATAACCAGATGTGTTATCTTTCGATAATCTATTCTTATCTGTCGGAGATGTCTCAGATTGTAGAAATTCCTTGCTGTCATGCTGGTAGATCTTAGTTCAGAGTCTTCTAGTTTCCATCTCAGAATTTTGAGCCTTCCCTCAGAAGGTTCAAAAATATCTTGTCTAACTCTTGTTTGTTCATAGATGTTACTTGATACTCCCTCCGTCCCAATTTAAGTGTCTTAATTTGACTAGGCACAAACAAAGGGAGATTTTGAATCTTGTGGTCTTAAATTAAAGCTTTGTGTAGTCCTTTAAGTCATTGTGGTCTTAACTTGCCATGTAGGATGCTGGAAATGCAATACTTACTAAATATAATATGAGGCACTCTCTTTGGGACAGACCGAAAAGGAAAGTAAGACACTTAAATTGGGATGGAGGGAGTAGAAGTTAAGATAGAGGATAGACATCTGCTTTAGGTTTCCTATAAATTTTAAACTATAAAACAGACTTATCTGAATAAAATATTTTGTCCTATCTCAATTGTATTCAACCAGCAGCATCAGATGAAGTTGGATATTTGGATTAACCTGGTGAGTTTAACAAAAACTAAACATGGTGCATAAGGAACCTCATTGTCGGAGTCGCTGTCATGCTGCTAGATCTAAATCCCGAGTTTAAGGTTTCCATTTCAACATTTTTTAACTAGTGTTCTGTCATAGGGTTGGATAATAGCTTGTCTAACTCTTTTTTGTTTGTAAAAGTAGCTTCGTAGAATTTGAGAAAGAGTACCACCAGTTCTGTCGGTTTCCTGTTAATTTTGAATAATAAGATAGACTTACTTATGTCAATTGTATTGGATCACCATCATCAAACGAAGTTGGATATTTGGATTATCCTGGTGCATTAAGGGGAAATCATCATGGAGCATATAGGAACCTGATTGTTGGACTTGCACATAGAAGATCATGTCAAAGATAGACTTATCCCCAAAAATGAAAAAAGATCTTGCTAAAGTTAGCCGTCTACTAGTTGCTATAACGAAACTTAGAAGAGTGATCCACACATTTAAAGCAACACGTGTGTTTCATGAGTTGCCAAATGCTGCATTGTATATACAAATAAAAAATCAACAGGGATGTGTTGCCAAGAGATCCTTTTATAGTATATCATGTCGAAAGTTGAGGATTCTCAAAGTTCGATTTACCTTTTTCTTTTTCATATTGAATATCTCTTACTTTTGACAATATAACGTTTAGTTCATGTTTTGCGTGAACAGCACATGTGGCCTTTGCTGAAATCTGGAGGTGGCTCTGGAACTGACAAGGATTTTGCTATTGTTGCCAACTTAAGCGCAAGGGTGGGATCGATAGGAGACAATGCTTTGGGAGGGTGGCACTCCTATCGTGCATCTAAGACTGCACTGAATCAGTGTATGCTCTTTTAAAAAAAATCTATTTACCCAATTACATATTTAACTTCTGCTGATGGATGATAAAGTTGAATGTCTCCATGAACCTTTTTGACCAAACAATATGCCATGTAGGATAACTGAAATATGGATATCAGATGTCTTATAGAGATATCTAGCATGATCATGGAACGCAAAAAAATGAAAGCTTTCTTAGTGTACAAGGATTGAGGATTTGTTGCGTGGTTAGGAAGCAAGTTCTTATAAATTGACCATTTCACAGTAAAAAAGGAGGAACAATGATTCCAGTTTTATGTGTTTAAAGAACTAGTAAGAGCCTGTTTGGATTGGCTTATTTTAAGTGCTTTTAAGCACATTTGTAGTGTTTGAGTAAAATAAAAAAAGTTCTTTTAAGCCAAAAGCTATAAGCCCATCCAAATAGACTCTAAGTTAAAACTGTAAGGAAAATGAGAAGCACTCTTAAATGATCATAGAATGACCATTCCGTTCAACCAATAGCCTTTCATACATTTTATATAAGTGGGATCTGGTGCATGTTAAGTGTTGGATCGCTGGGTGGAGAGCAGTTGACCATTAAGGGCTGGGGAACAGGCAAGATGAATGTGAAGAGTGAACTGTCCCAAACACGTTAGTCTCCATCTTGGTCCGATTTCAACTTCTTATGTATCAGTCTGGAGAGAATATTTTAATTGATAATTGTTTTTCTTTTTACATTTTCTTTTTTAACCTTTCATCTTTGCTCGAATAATCATAGGTGAGATTGGTCCATGCTAACCATGTCTTAATGTTGCAGTAACAAAGAATGTGTCGGTGGAATTTGCACGTAGGAAGGATCCAATTATATGCATTTTGCTGCACCCAGGCACGGTGGACACTGATCTGTCTCAACCATTTCAAAAAAATGTTCCAAAAGAAAAGCTTTTTACCAAAGAGTTCTCTGTTCAGAAGCTCTTGAGTATCATGAACAACACAAAGAGATGTGATAATGGCAAGTTCTTTGCCTGGGATGGTCAAGAAATTCCTTGGTGATTTTCTGCTAAAATCCATACATGACAACTGGGTATCTACTTGGTATCCATTGATGATATTCTTGATTTTCTTCTCGTTGATTTATTTTTTAGTTAATTTTTTATATGGATATGCGGCAGTTGTTATAATTAAACCATTAAATAAGAAAGAAATTACAGTTTCATTTGTATCTATGGAAGAGATTCTACAAACTCTGGAATCAGGTGAATCTCTGCGCCTATAAGTTGACTGAACCTATAGTGAAACTAGTTTCTGGGAACGTGTATTGTACGTTGATTTCTAATTTTTACTTTAATTTTATATCACAAAACAGTGTATCGCAAAGATACTTTATAGTAGAGAAAATTTAGAAACAGATTATTGGTTTCACTTTAATGTGGTTGTTTACTTGTTTTCCAAATTTCAGTCGAAATATATATCAAAACGTCATGTCATATTGAGGTTCGCACGTAGTGCCTAAAGTTGTTTGTGCCATTTTTCGTTTTTGCCTTGTATGGCATTTGATATATATCTATGCTTGTTCACATAATATTACTACTTCGTGTGTCCTATATTAGATGGACTTCTCACTAAAAATAGTTATTTCATATTATTTAATCACTTGTTGAATCAAAAAAGAATTAATTAAATTCTTATTTTACACCTACAATTAATGTCTCTTAAGTTGAACAATTATGTATACTTTCTAAAATACCTTTTATAGATATTGATATGAACAAAGGGGAAAATATTAAAATTACCAATTTTCTTAACCATCACATAAAATAGAAAGTGTAGGAGTAAGCAACATTTTCCCAACTCTTGTGAAAACTAGTTTAAGACAAAAAGAATGTTAAAAAATAATAATACAGGAATCCTTTTAGTTATCCATCTTGATTAGTGGTGACAAATAAACGGCTTGAAATGGATACACATAAATAACTTTCAAACTACTCTAGTTACTGTTATACATTAACAAAAGATATCAGGTAGTTATGATGGAAGATACTTGTGATATACAATATCTAAAACACCTAACTGTCCATATCAACAAAGTCATCAAAGGTTTGATGTTTCAGATTTTATGATCTCTTTTAAAATTGACAAATTAGTATTGAAAATGAAAAAGGAAACCAACTATACGTGATGAGCGTTGTGTGATTACACTGATCATGCACTCTTTGTTCTTTGATATTTCAAAAATAATCTTAACAAAGTGCATCAATATCAATGACAATCAAGAAAATATCTATATGATTTGTCTCATTCCATACATATTAGAGGGAAGAATATAATAAAACAGAAAACATCTTTTAATTGCACCAACTCAAGTGATTTGTATATTCTATATTTCTATTTTTCTCTGCACAAGAAAAGTTGGTAAATATGTTGAAGAAAAATTGGTAAATATGTAATTGCAGCTCCTCTCACGGACTTGCTGAAGAAGGATCGTGATTAGAATTGGTCGGAGGCCTGCCAAACTGCCTTCGAGAGGCTGAAGGCTGCTGTGACGGAAGAGCCTGTGTTGGCCTTGCCGGACTTCTCTAAGGCATTCGAAGTCCACACTGATGCATCGGACTTTGCCATCGGTGGCGTCCTAATGCAAGAGGGCCACCCGATAGCCTATGAGAGCAGAAAATTGAATGAAGCAGAGCGGTGGTATTCGGCGCATGAGAAGGAGATGACAGCCGTGGTTCACTGCCTGAGAACGTGGCGCCATTACTTATTGGGTGCGCACTTTGTCGTCAAGACGGACAACGTCGCGACGACATATTTCCAATCCCAAAAGAAGTTGTCCGCCAAGCAAGCCCGATGGCAAGACTTCCTAGCAGAATTCGACTTCACTCTGGAGTACAAACCGGGGAAAGCGAATGTAGTTGCTGAAGCCCTTAGCCGCAAGACTTCTCTGGCTGCCATTGTGAGCTCGAGCTGCAGCTCACTTGTTGAAGACATAAAGAGGGATTACAGCATGATCCCATAGCCAAACAACTCTTCGCCTTGGCCCAGCAAGGCAAGACGAAGAAGTTTTGGGCAGAACGTGGCTTGCTTTACACAACGGGCAGGCGTGTGTACGTTCCGAAGTGGGCTAACCTTCGGTGTACATTGATTAAGGAGGGCCACGACTCTGCTTGGGCTGGTCACCCCGGACAGAAGAGAACCTTGGCCTTAATTGAAGCTTCCTACTACTGGCCTCGGATGCGGGATGACATCGAGGCGTACGTGCGAACTTGTCTCATTTGTCAACAAGACAAAGTTGAGACGAAGGTGCCGGGCGGAATGCTGGAGCCGCTGCCCATTGCCGAAAAGCCTTGGGACAGCGTCACAATGGACTTTATCACTGCTTGCCGAACTCGGAGGGGTTTGGGACGATAATGGTCGTGGTGGATCGCTTCTCCAAATATGCAACATTCACTCCCACGACGGCTAACTGCAAAGCCAAAGAAGCTACCCGGATCTTTTTGCGTGATGTTATTAAATATTGGGGCATCCCCAAGCATATCATCAGCGATAGGGATCCTCGGTTTACTGTCTCATTCTGGAGGGAATTATTCAGCTTATTGGGGTCGGAGTTGCACTTCTCGACCAGCTTTCACCCTCAAACAGACGGGCAAACTAATAGGATCAACGGACTGTTGGAATGCTACTTGCGGCACTATGTTAGTGCCAATCAGAAGGATTGGGCAAGGCTGCTGGATACTGCCCAATTCTCGTACAATTTGCAGCGAAGTGAGGCGACGGAAAGGAGCCCGTTTGAGTTAGCAACGGGGTAGCAGCCTAATACGCCCCAATCCTTGCCCGTCGACGCCGGTTTCAAAAGTTCGGATGCTTATGAGATGGCGAAAGCTTGGGAAGAACAAGTCGACCTTGCACGGTCGTACCTTGACAAGGCTGCCCGGAAGATGAAGAAATTTGCCGATCGGAAGCGACGTCCGGTGGATTACAGAATTGGGGATCGAGTTATGGTGAAACTCAACCCAAGGCAATTCAAGTCGCTGCAAAGCGTGAATCAGAACTTGATTCGCAAATACGAGGGGCCATTCGAGATTATTGCCAAGGCTGGCAAAATTTCTTATCGGGTTGACATGCCTCATCACTTGAAGATCCACCCTGTCTTCCACGCAAGCCAATTGAAACCTTATTTGAAGACAAGGAAGACAAGGAGCGGGGGAAGTCCGAGAGGGCCAGAATCTTCATCACGCCGCCTACCGTGGACAAACAAATTGAGGCTATCATCGATCACCAGCTTGTTTGTGGAAAAGGCTGGAAAAATTCTAGTCCACAGTTCCTAGTTCACTGGAAGGGAACGGCACCGGAGGAGGCGACTTAGGAAAAGTACGAGGACTTGTGGCAGTTTCGCGACAAAGTCCATCAGTACTTGCACTAATGTGGCGTCGGGGTCGTCGCCAATTCAGGCGGGGGAGCGTGTACCGCCCCGCAAGGCGGCACATTAAAATCCAACGTTTCAAACAAAGCAGCAGCACCACCTCAAAGGTTGGAGGGTCAAAAGCCTTGCCAAACTCCCTCCCAACTTTGAACTACTCCCAATCGTCAATCTGGCCCCCTCTCCATGTCTGCCTTCTTCCGTCGCCACCACAGCATGGCTGTATCCGTCAAGTACATAGCTGCCGTTCTGATCTTGGCAGCTTTGTTGTGCATGTCAACGTGTTCAAAATAGGCGTCCATCTGCCATATGAAGTTCTCCACGTCTTGAGCACTCCTTTCCCCACGAAATTTTTTGGGCTTAGGAGCCTCAATACGGGTTTCACGAACTGTAACGGGAGGAGCAACCCCCGTCTCGGCAGCCTCATCAACCTGCCGTCTTAACGCCTCCACCTCTCTTTGAAGGGAAGAGATGGCCTCGTTGAGCTTGAGTTCAAGGGTGGACAGACCCTCCTTTTGAACATCCTCAAGCTCAACAAGGTTATTTTTTACCTCGTCCAGCCCTTCAATGGCAACGGACTCGAGGGAACTGAAGTTATTTTCAACCACAACAATCCTTCTATTCAAGGCCGACAACCCCACCTCAACTCCGACGATGCTCTCATCGAGTTGGTTGTTGTCTGCACCTTCTTCTTCTTCACCAGCAGCTCTACCAACAAGAGAAGGGTTGCAAGAAGGTTCTCTTACCTTGATCTTGTCACGTTTCTTGGAAGGTTCCTTCCGAACTTCAGGCTCCTTGTCTTGGACAGCCTCTTCATTACGTTGTGACTTCGATGTCATGCTTTAGCTGCTGCTCTGATACCACTTGTCACGGGGTCAATTTTCGCACCTCGTGGGACAGTAGAGAAGGCTTGCATGGCTCTTCTAAACTCAGTCCAACCAAACACAAACGGAACGCTAAGCAAGACAGTCCACAATGCAGCCACAAACAATTAAAGAAAGCAAGAAAGGAAGCTAGTTCTTTGGGAGGCGACAAAGTCAATTTTCCAATAATCTTCCAAGTGCTTGTACAAGAGAGAAAATACAAAATAAGAGAGATACCAAGTATGCTAAGTATGCTATGTGATAATTTGTCTAAGACAATGTACAAAGCTTCTAAGTAAGCTGAAAAACGTGTGGCACCAACTCTTCAAAGAAAAGGCTCCTTGTGGCAGATTTTCCAAGGCTGAAAAATAGGCAGCTTTGTCTTCCCTGCTTTACTGCCACATGGCAGACTGGCTGCACAAATTTTTGTCTTCATGCTCTTGGCTGACCTGGTGAGCATGGCAATTTCCTCCATTCTTGCAAGGAACCTCCACCAGTTGGGAGGGAGTTTGGCAAGGCTTTTGACCCTCCAACCTTTGAGGTGGTGCAGCTGCTTTGTTGGAGACGGATTTTAATGTGCCGCCTTGCGGGGCGGTACACGCTCCCCCGCCTGAATTGGCAACGACCCCGATGCCACACAACTGCAAGTACTGATGGACTTTGTCGCGAAACTGCCACAAGTCCTCGTACTTTTCCCAAGTTGCCTCCTTCAGTGTCGTTCCCTTCCAGTGAACTAGGAACTGTGAACTAGAATTGTTCCAGCCTTTTCCACGAACAAGCTGGTGATCGATGATAGCCTCAATTTGTTTGTCCATGGGCAAGGATTGGGGCGTATTAGGCTGCTGCCCCGTTGCTAACTCAAACGGACTCCTTCTCGTCGCCTCACTTTGCTGCAAATTGTACGAGAATTGGGCAGTATCCAGCAGCCTTGCCCAATCCTTCTGATTGGCACTAACATAGTGCCGCAAGTAGCACTCCAACAGTGCGTTGATCCTCTCAGTTTGCCCGTCTGTCTGAGGGTGAAAGCTGGTCGAGAAGTGCAACTCCTTGAGCTGCTTCCTTAACTCTTCCAGTTCCGGGGGCGCCATACGATAAGGCGTCATGGCAGGCGGCTTTGCCCCTGGAACCAGCTCAATTTGGTGATCAACTTCCCTTCGGAGTGGCAGCCGTTGGGGAAGTTCTGTTGGAGTAACGTCCCTATTGTTACTAAGGACTTGTTCGATGCAAGGCGACAATGGAACGGCCTCTGTGCAGCTTTCGGCGTCTTCAATCAGGGTAGCAAGAAAGGTTGGCTCGCCTCTCTTGAAGCCCTTGATAATCTGCATTGCCGACAAATGCATCCCATTTTGTGGCACCCGGATAAGGGGTACCACGCAAGAACCACCGGGTGCCTATCAGATGGCCAAAGCCTGGGAAAAACAAGTCGACCTTGCACGGTCGTACCTTGACAAGGCTGCTGCCCGGAAGATGAAGAAATTTGCCGATCGGAAGCGACGTCCGGTGGATTACAGAATTAAGGATCGAGTTATGGTGAAACTCAATCCAAGGCAATTCAAGTCGCTGCGAAGCGTGAATCAGAACTTGATTCGCAAATACGAGGGGCCATTCGAGATTATTGCCAAGGCTGGCAAAATTTCTTATCGGGTTGACATGCCTCATCACTTGAAGATTCACCCTGTCTTCCATGCTAGTCAACTGAAGCCTTATTTTGAAGACAAAGAAGACAAAGACCGGGGGCAGTCCGAGTGGGCCAGAATCTTCATCACGCCGCCTACCGTGGACAAACAAATTGAGGCTATCATCGATCACCAGCTTGTTCGTGGAAAAGGCTGGAACAATTCTAGTTCACAGTTCCTAGTTCACTGGAAGGGAACGGCACCGGAGGAGGCAACTTGGGAGAAATACGAGGACTTGTGGCAGTTTTGCGACAAAGTCCATCAATACTTGCAGTTATGTGGCGTCGGGGTCGTCGCCATTTCAGGCGGGGGAGCGTGTACCGCCCCGCAAGGCGGCACATTAAAATCCAATGTCTCCAACAAAGCAGCAGCACCACCTCAAAGATTGGAGGGTCAAAAGCCTTGGCAAACTCCCTCCCAACTGATGGAGGTTCCTTGCAAGGATGGAGGAAATTGCCATGCTCACCAGGCTAGCCAAGAGCATGAAGACAAAAATCTGTGCAGCCAGTCTGCCATGTGGCAGTAAAGCAGGGAAGACAAAGCTGCCTATTTTTCAGCCTTGGAAAATCTGCCACATGTAGCCTTTTCTTTGAAGAGTTGGTGCCACACGTTTTTCAGCTTACTTTGAAGCTTTGTACATTGTCTTAGACAGATTATCACATAGCATACTTTGTGTCTCTCTTACTTTGAATATTTCTCTCTTGTACAAGCACTTGGAAGATTATTGAAAAATTGGCTTGTTGGCCTCCCAAAGACTTGGCTTCTTTCTTGCTTTCTTTAATTGTTTGTGGCTGCATTGTGGACTGTCCTGCTTAGCGTTCCGTTTGTGTTTGGTTGGACTGAGTTTAGAAGAGCCGTGCAAGCCTTCTCTACTGTCCCACGAGGTGCGAAAATTGACCCCGTGACAAGTGGTATCAGAGCAGCAGTAGAAGCATGACATCGAAGTCACAACGTAATGAAGAGGCTGTCCAAGACAAGGAGCCTGAAGTTCGGAAGGAACCTTCCAAGAAACGTGACAAGAAAAAGGTAAGAGAACCTTCTTGCAACCCTTCTCTTGTTGGTAGAGCTGTTGGTGAAGAAGAAGAAGGTGCAGACAACAACCAACTCGATGAGAGAATCGTCGGAGTTGAGGTGGGGTTGTCGGCCTTGAATAGAAGGATTGTTGTGGTTGAAAACAACTTCAGTTCCCTCGAGTCCGTAGCCATTGAAGGGCTGGACGAGGTGAAAAATAACCTTGTTGAACTTGAGAATGTTCAAAAGGAGGGTCTGTCCACCCTTGAACTCGAGCTCAACGAGGCCATCTCTTCCCTTTAAAGAGAGGTGGAGGCGTTAAGACGGCAGGTTGATGAGGCTGCCAAGTCGGGGGTTTCTCCTCCCGTTACAGTCCGTGAAACCCGTATTGAGGCTCCTAAACCCAAAGAATTTCGTGGGGAAAGGAGTGCTCAAGACGTGGAGAACTTCATATGGCAGATGAATGCCTATTTTGAACACGTTGACATGCACAGCGAAGCTGCCAAGATCAGAACGACAGCTATGTACTTGAAGGATACAGCCATGCTGTGGTGGCGACGGAAGAAGGCAGACATGGAGAGGGGGGTTTGCCAGATTGACGATTGGGAGCAGTTCAAAGTTGAGCTCAAACGGCAATTCTACCCTCAAAACGTCATCCACGAAGCTCGTCGGAGGTTGAGGGAGTTGAAGCAGACCTTGTCTATTCGAGACTATGTTAAGGAATTTACGAAGTTAACACTTCAAATTCCAAGCCTAACGAGTGAGGACTTACTGTTTTACTTTCTAGATGGCCTTCAAAATTGGGCTAAGCAAGAGCTGGAAAGACGTCAAGTGCATGACATAGATGAGGCGATTGTAGTGGCGGAATCACTCAACAATTTCCGTGGTGATGCGGCAAAGGGGAGGGATAACAGGAGCAAAACTATTCCTCCCTAGGTCGACAACAGCAACAGGAGCAGGAGCAGACCAAATCCCAACCGAGGCAGCGACACGAGGGGCAACTCTCGTGACCAACCTTCCAATTTCCAGAAAAATTATGAGGACCGCAAGAGGGGTGCTCCTTATCGGGAAGGTTGTTACATCTGTGGGGAGACAACCCATGCTGCTCGGTACTGTCCGTCATTGAGAAAGCTGAGCGCTATGGTGGCTGCCGAGAAGCAGCAAGAAAAAGCTGCAACGCAAGCCGGAAGTTCTGCCGGTGAGCAACGTGGGCAGAGTAGCGGGTCAGACAAAGGCAAGAACGTTGTCGTTGGCATGTTCAATCACATGGCGCTGATCAACCACATTTCCATTGCTGCTTTGGCTGCCAAACCAGCTAGCGTCAGGCCGCGAGAATCTCTGTTCGTCGATGCCAAGCTGAACGGCAAAGACGTGCAGATCATGGTGGATACTGGGGCAACTCACAATTTTGTGACTGAGCAGAAGGCCAAGGAGCTTGGCCTAAGTTATGTTGCCAGCAACACAAAGTTGAAGACAGTCAACGCCACTCCTACTACCGTCCATGGCTTTGCGCCTAAAGTTCCAATTGAGTTAGGAGATTGGACGGGGCAGACTGACTTCACAATCGCCCATATGGATGTGTTTGATGTTATTTTGGGGCTTGACTTTTGGTATGAAGTCAATGCGTTCATCTCGCCGCGTCACAACCAGCTGCACATCAGTGACACCGGTGGTTCTTGCGTGGTACCCCTTATTCGGGTACCACAAAATGGGATGCATTTGTCGGTAATGCAGATTATCAAGGGCTTCAAGAGAGGCGAGCCAACCTTTCTTGCTACCCTGATTGAAGACGCCGAAAGCTGCACAGAGGCAGTTCCATTGCCCCCTTGCATCGAACAAGTCCTTAGTAACAATAGGGACGTTATGCCAACAGAACTTCCCCAACGGCTGCCACCCCGAAGGGAAGTTGATCACCAAATTGAGCTGGTTCCAGGGGCAAAGCCGCCTGCCATGACACCTTATCGTATGGCGCCCCCGGAACTGGAGGAGTTAAGGAAGCAGCTCAAAAAGTTGCACTTCTCGACCAGCTTTCACCCTCAGACAGACGGGCAAACTGAGAGGATCAACGCACTGTTGGAGTGCTACTTGTGGCACTATGTTAGTGCCAATCAGAAGGATTGGGCAAGGCTGCTGGATACTGCCCAATTCTCGTAAATTTGCAGCAAAGTGAGGCGACGGGAAGGAGTCCGTTTGAGTTAGCAATAGGGCAGCAGCCTAATACGCCCTAATCCTTGCCCGTCGATGCCGGTTTCAAAAGTCTGGGTGCCTATCAGATGGCAGTAAAGCAGGGAAGACAAAGCTGCCTATTTTTCAGCCTTGGAAAATCTGCCACATGGAGCCTTTTCTTTGAAGAGTTGGTGCCACACGTTTTTCAGCTTACTTAGAAGCCTTGTACATTGTCTTAGACAGATTATCACATAGCATACTTAGCATACTTTGTGTCTCTCTTACATTGAATATTTCTCTCTTGTACAAGCACTTCGAAGATTATTGGAAAATTGGCTTGTTGGCCTCCCAAAGACTTGGCTTCTTTCTTGCTTTCTTTAATTGTTTGTGGCTGCATTGTGGACTGTCCGATCATATCATATTATATTATAAGTGGGAAGCTTCAAGATGTAAAGTTGAATTACCATTTTATCCCTATACTAAATAAAAATGTTATATTCATATTTGATTATTTTATTTTTGAAAAATATGGAGCAGTAAACTTTTTTTATTATTAATGAATTGAGAATTATTTGAACAGTTATGAAAATTAAATAATCTATACCATTAAAGAAAATGAAGAGACAAATGTTAGTTAATGAGAGCAAATAGGTAGAGATTTAAGTTGCACATTAACTAAAATATAGAAGCAGTTACCTTTACATTGCTAGAATCTTAAAAGTTGTAGATTTCAATACAATGAATCTCATAGTTAATATATTAATATATGTTATTTTCAATGATAAATACATGAAAAGAAGCTAAAGAGACTAATTAATCATTTAAAGTGAAAGTATTATATAAAGCTAAGAACAGTTTTAATTTTCCTCAAGTCCCCTCTCCATTTTTATGGGCTCTAAAGAAGAGTATATTATTTCTCTGAGCAGTTTTTTCTCAATCAATGTCAAAGTTAAAGGCTATTAAAGTACGCTATGAACGTTGTTGGATTTGTCTAACAAATTTCAGCTATGGATGTTGTTGGATTCGTCAAAGATATTTCTTAGTGAAGAATACACTCATGACACTTATTATTTAATTTCCCTGCTAGGGCTTAATATGTGCACAAAGCACAACATTAATTTTACTGTAAAAGATTTCTATATGTTACTGGTTTTACACATATTTCATTAACGTAGCACATAACATTTCATTTATTCATTTAAATATTGTAGTTGTATAGTTTTTTGGATTTTGGATCTTAGAAACAAAAACACCATATAGGATGTTTATCAATTTTAAGAACATGTAATTTGCATTTTCTATTTTATAACACATAATATAACTTTAAAATATTGTTAATATACAATCTTCACAAAAAAAAATTTATTTATATGGCCACACGCGCGCGGCGCGTACCCAGAAACTAGTATTATTATAAGTGGAAAGAACTTAATCCCAAAGTTAATTTATTGTTTTGACCCTATAGTATTAGTTACTTATTAATTTATTAGTTAAGTATTAATTTTATTAGTTAAATATTAATTTATTAAAAAAATAAATTTGGCATAATTAAATTCTGCAGAAACGTAAAGGTTCTCCTCTACCTCCCTCGATCAGTGTAACAGTTGTATTAAATATTAAATTTTGCAGAATGATTTTAGGAGATGTGGAAGCAAGTGTAACAGCAACAGTTTGCTAGATTGATATTCCAACATGTTGTTGCATCTTCTTATGGGATTGTAGAAATATTTGTATTCATTCTCATGTGTTGCCTTGCTCTTGTATTCAATACACCAACTTGTTAATCAAATATCTTAAATTTATGGGTCAAAATCTGCTTAGGAATGCCCTCCTTCTTATTTGGCAGTTTTGCTCCTGACTCGGAAGTAGATATATTAATATGTATTTTGCTGGCTACAATATCAATCATTGATTTTGCAATTTTATTTTTTTGTTTTATTCACCATTCAAAAAAAAAAGTATCTTGGGCAATCATACAACGTTTTGATCTTTCATTCAAACAGATACTAATTACTTCATAAAATGGAAACTCAATCAACCCCCAAAAAAACAATTTTATACACACACATTAATGGAATGACCCAATTGAGGAAATAACAAATACCTGGATCTTCCAGAACTCTTCTTTACTCATATCTTCAATCTAATGAACAAAAAGGGTAATCTTGAAATGAGACAAGATGAGATTTTATAGCTAACAGATCTGGAAATAAACCAAAGACAACTAAAAATCAACACAAGTGAATTTACACGCCTTTCTTCATTCTTTTTTATTTTTCCTCATATGGGTTCTACCAAAAAAAATACAAAGCGCAAAAATGTGAATGAAAAAAAAATCTTGATTAGAAAGAAAAGAAAACTGAAGTGATTTAGAGAATTTAGTTCATTTTTTCAGTACATTTACAATCTCTTCGTGTTGTAATACTTTTAATAGGTTTCTTCCTTTCAACACCAACAAAATTGGTAACGTTTCTCCAACTTGAATATATTTGCTTCAATTAACATGATATTTATACTATTGTTAGTTGAAGTTGCTTGCTTTTAAAAGTAAAAAAAGAAGAACTAGCATATGTCTGATGAATACTATTTTCTTCAGCATCTTTATTGTTCAACCAAAAGAACACTAACTAGATACAAAAAAATTAACATTTACGACACAAATATATATTGTATTAATACATCCTAACTACTACAACCTTACAATGACAACTGTGAAAGAGCTCGAGAATCAATGCCTACCTATTAGCCAGTTGACGATATTAGTTGGCAACTGATATTCGTCGACAAAGAGGTAACTCTATTTTAATATTTTATTATATTCATTACATAATATATGTAGCCCTTATTTTATCTTACAAGATACAATTGTCACATTAATTTGATGTCTACTCATTGGTAAAAGCAATATCATATCTATACAAGTATATATATATAAAAGTCATGAATGTATCTCGAGAAAGAATGTTACAACTTAGCATGGCTTGCACGTGTACATTTCTAGTATCTAAAATGCACAGCAGCAGCTATTTGGTGTTTGGTCTTCTCACCTAATTTGCACAGCAAAAAAAGATGGAGCAATATACAAGCAAAGTAAAAAAGCTCTCCCCTATTCAAATTTCTATAGAAGTAAAACTTGTCTTTGTTACCAACAGGATCTTCTGGCTTTACAGTGGACTTCAACTACTGGCCAAAATTCATCTGTCAGTACCAAGAAAAACAAAAATGCCCACTTTTGAACTTTCTACCTGTTCAACAAAAGAAACAGGAACCACCACGAGGTTATTTTTTTTTTTATAGAAACAGTCGCAGGAAAATTAAGATATGTTTATACTGCAATATCTTTCTTAGTTCCACGGGTACCCTCTCTTAAAGTTGTACAAGTTAAACAAAGATGGACAGTCTAACATAGGTCCCCGAAAGGATCTCAGAGACTCAACAAAGTACAAAAGACAGGTTCTTTCAGAAAACGGATTCATATTCAAAGAGTGCATAACCACATGCTGAATACCCCTATCTGTAAAAAGACCTCAAGTTTCCATTAACTAAAATATGTTGATGATTGATTAATTGACTGGCAGCAGGAACAGTTGAAGCCATACCCGATCGAAAAAGAATGTTATTTATCCGTAACATATTTCAAGTAATTGTAGTAAAACTTGACAGGTTGACCTCGCGGATACTACTGCTCCTTTCAGCAGTAACGAGGGATCAATTGTGATCGCTTCAAATTGGACATAATCTTTGGGTTTTGTCATGTTATTCGATAGTATATGCATACAAAAGATACTTGATTATCAAAAGAAAGAAGAATACTACAACAACTACTAATTACTATGCCTTTGTCTAAAACAATTGATGTGATTGGAAGGGAAGAAAAGATGTACTTTATTCTTTCCATCCAAATTCAAAGGGACTGAAAAAAGCTAACCTGGAGCAATTGAGCTTTAATCTTCCCTCTTTTTTTCCCCCTCCTCATATCCTCCTTTCACCAAACATAGCATAGAACTCACCAGCACCTACTTTTGATTTAATTTGAAAAGAAAAGAGCGTTTAATGAGCTACCATATATGAGCTAAAGATATCTGTAAGCACGAATGCAGTGATGCTACAGAAAAGTGATATATTCCTATAATGACTCACTTCAAGAGTTCAATGGTAAAACTGATGGTCAGTTATTTTATTTTTTTTGAGCAAGTAACATTTGTATCATAACTCAGCAAGTCAAAGTATGGCAATATAACAAAGAACCTAATCCTAGCATGACTCTTTACACTTCTAGGATATTTTCTGCATCTATAGGATGTTTTTATTTTCTGTACTTTTCTACTCCTGTCTTCGAAACACCTAGCATTTATTTCCTTCCAGATGGTCCACCATACACAAGCTGGTATGGTTCGCCAGTAGCTCCTGTTTTTAAGCTCCTTCCCAACTAGATATAGTGTTAACAATCTTGCTAGGCATTGTCCGTTGTATGTCTCTATGATTAATGAAGATCTTCCATAGTTGGTCAGTTATTCAGCAATGCAAAAACAATTGGCCCAGTGTCTAAGCTGCCACACCACTAAGTCAGCTTCTTTTGCTAACAACCATGAGAAACATGCCACCTTCAAAGGTTCTTTGGTTCTCTAGATCTGTTTCCATGGCCATATGAAGTTCTGGTGCCACTGTCAAGTTCAAAAGTTTGTACCCTGAACTTACTCCCCCTTGTTGTGCCCATTCCACCATAGTCTATCCATCCAATTCTTTAGACTTTGAAAAGCTTCAAGAATTTCGAAGACAATTAGTCTAGGAATTTCCCAATCATTCAAGTTTCTATTGAAATTTAACTCCCAGCCTTGGAATGCCTACATGCCAGCTACTGTTATGCGTTGGTGGATAACTAAATCAAACAGATCAGGGAACTTCTCTGCAAGATTCCAATTACCTAACCACCTATTTTTCCAGAAGATGGTTTTATACCATCACATACACTAACGGTAGAGTAATTACGTAAATCAAGCCACCAGTTTCTAATAGATCTCTAAACAGTGACATCATAAGGATAGTTTGCTTCTTCAGTTATCCACCCATCCAATTCTCCATACTTTGTTCTGATCCCCTGTTTCTTGCTTGAGATGAGTCCTTCCACCTGACTAAGTGATAACCTTCCCTGGTATTATTCCCTTGCCAAAAAAGGATCCCCTGATCTGGTCTAGACTCTAGCCTCAGTACTACCCCTGCTGGATGAGGATTGGGGAAAAGGGTAATCATGTAGGTTGAGAGAGCATATAACAAAACATTGATCAAAGTGAGTCTCTCTCCCCCCCCCCCCCCCCCCCCAAACACACACACACAAATAGACAAGACAAGTATTGCCTCTCATATCTTTCCAGAACATCATCTCCTTGGACCTTGATTTGGTCCCCATTCTTTCTCCTTTTCTATAGTTAAATGTTTTTGTTGTGTGTGCAATGGCTCAGCTCTTCAACATCCCTTCAATGGAGGACACTAATTTCTACTCTAGTGTAGTGCATGCAACTTCTTCTACATTTACGACTTTGGATCCTCCGTGAGATCCTTTTCTTACCAATAGGTAAGGTGATGCTTGAGTAATGTTGAAGCTACTGTAAATACAACAAGAAGCAAGACATGGAGGTGCCGGCACACGGAGGCTTCTAGATTTTGTATGAGATATTTGTGTTTTGTTGCCTGATCCTGGAGATGGGGCAATTTTTAGGGCTTTCTTTTGTCGATATATTATTAGACCTTGGTCCAAAACTTTTTTCTTTTGATGATTTATATTAGGGAAAAAGGGTCAAGAATGCCCCTAACCTATTGGAAATGGTTTAAAAATACCGTCCTTTCCACCTTTTGGTCTGAAGTTACCTAATCTTTGTTTTCGGTTCAAAGATACCCTCCTTCCACCTTTTGGTTTAAAAATACTTCAACCCAAATTTAATTGAAATGAATTCTTTTACTAATTAGTTAGTTCTTTTACATAACAAAAAGACAATTATTAATTTATTCAAATTCTTGATATTAGCTCATTCTAAAATATTTCAAATATTTAAGTCTATCTCTATTTTTAAAAAAAAACATAAAATAAAATAAAAAATTTATTGTATAAAAATAAAAAATAAAATTTTCTAATTATTATCAAAATAATACAATACTAATAGAACCCATTCTTTATTTAGTCATCAAATCGTCATCACCTCTTATCATAGTCATAGTCAATGTAGCTTTTCCCCTTCAAGGATTGTAAAATAACGCTACAACATGTTGCTACACTACTGCATCTACCTCAAGTGTAAAAACTGTGTAATATCTAGTGTAGTTTAGTATATAATCTTTTCTACCGAAAAAAGGGCTTGTCAACAATCATTAATTCTTTATGTTAAAATTTAATTATATCAATAATTTATTATTATTATACATTATTTATTTAGTAAAAGTAAATTAAAGAAAAAATTAATTATTGATATGATTCAATTTTAACATGATAATATAAATATAATAAAAAAAATCAATCTAAATAAATCAAAATAATCATTCAACAAATTAAAACATAAAAAAATAATGTATAAAATGTAAATAAAATAAAATAAAATTATTCTCCAAAAATGTATCATAAGATTTTTATTGTGTTATCTTAATAATAAAAATAAGAGTTTCATATTTCATTTGTAAACAATAAATTCTATGTTTTATTTTACGTTAGGCTTAAATATTTTGAGATGAGCTAATAATAAGAATTTGTATAAATTAAAAATTGTCTTTTAGAACAAATAAAAGAATTGATTAGTAAAAGAATTGTTATTATTAAATTTGGGATGGGAGTATTTTTAGACTAAAAGGTTGAAGTTGCGGTATCTTTGAACAAGAAACAAAGGTGGAGGATATATTTTTTTTTGATGACAACGGAAGACGCTACTCTTTGGGTGCGCGCACTGGGTAAAAGCCCCACTCCTAAGCAATAGCTCGCAAACCTATGAGAGGTAACCCGCACTAAGCAAGCCTGGTCCGACCAGCTCGACCCAAAAAGCAAACCCCTTGCTTTCGCTGGCAAGGGGTTTCGAACTTGAGACCTCCAACATGGAAGTCCCAAGCCCAAGCCACCCCCCGAAGGGTAAAGGTGAAGGCTATTTTTAGACCAAAAGGTGGAAGGAGGGTATTTTTGAACCATTTCCAATAGGTTAAGGGCATTCTTGGCCCTTTCCCCTTTATATTATGGCCATTTGGCTACTTGTAATTTATTTATTTATTTTTTAAAAATAAAGATATAACATAAGAAGTAGCATAACTCAACAATGCTTACCAATATATAGAAGTGAATGCTTGACAAATGTTGAAGTTACTGCAGATATAATAAGCAGCACATAACTATACTTGTTTCCTTTTTCCTTACTCCTTGTGTTTGAAAGATGAAAGCAATAACTAATCAGACAACAAAAGTACAAATATGTACCCTTTTTTTTTAGAAATTTCAAAATCCAGTGTTCTGATGGTCTAATTGACTGAGAGAAACCAAGCAATATTTTCTACTGCTTCCAATAACAACATACAAATTTAAATAATACTAAAAGAAATTACCTTATGTAGAAGATTACTTCACTGGTTTAGCAGAATCTCCCCACAATTCCTTTCTGATCAGCTTAAGAATTTCAATAATCTGTATTGAATGAAAGGGATATGTAAACAACATACAATGTATACCTCTTACAAAATAGACTTCAGGGGGAACTGCAATTCGTCAAACTATTTACATCCCTAAACCCCCAATTCCTCCACCCATCCCCTGAAATTTGTTCACTAGCGGCGGGAAGAAGTCTTTTATCCTATTTGTCATTTAAATGCAGCTACTAATAGTCACCACATTGTTAACTACTACATATTTTTTCTTAATTTCTCTTCCTTGAAACCTTTGAGGCAAAAAAATCTGTCTTCAGATGCAAAGGTCAGTTTCTCAATCTTGAAACCTTATTTGGAAATATTTGTCGTATTAGTAAACCTTAGAGATGATAATTGAACAGATTACTTACTCAAAAGTTTAATCAAGAAAACCCAAAAACACTTGGATTGAAAGGTGAAGTTAAATAAGATTTCTTCGAACAGAAGATTTGACTTACTCCAGGATAATGCTGCAAAACTGGCAAGTAGTGATCAAGTGCAATGTATATCTTTTCAAGTAGGCGCAGAAGTGTATCAACCTCATCTCCCAAAAGATCAACCTGAGTATTGAGCAAAAAAATAAATATCAGGCTAAGTATAGAAGGATGGATAAATCAAAGCACGTTCGTAGTTACGTAATAAGGTTGTAGCTTACCCTTGATATCATTGCAGAGTTCACTAATATGAAAATGCTTTTATCAGATACTACTATGAAGATGCATAACCAAAGAGATATGCAGGAAAAACACAATATAGGTGTTTCTATATCTTCATAGCTATCCAAGTGAAATGGTATGAATATACTGATTAAATTGATAACCAACTAGTGTTGTTGTATAGCATGCAAATAGTTAGGAATTGATGGAAATGGAATTTTTATCTGGATGTCCATACAATTGCTTATTTTTTCTCTGTATAATTTGATCACTTTGGCATGGATCATAACGCCTAATGAGAATTGGGTTTTCAATTAACCTAACTCAGCCATCTCTTCATTAGTCTGCAGGCTACACGTACATATAACATACTCAAACTAGTCATATTCCATATACCTAATCAATGCAGATCATTACCTCAGCCTCGGCCATTTGAAGGTCCGAACATCTTTTTTCAAGCCTCTGTCGGTACAATAGCACTGTTCTTCTAAGAGAATTGGTCTTCTTGACGAGAGAATTCAACTGATTTGATGAATGCTTCCACCTGAAAGTATTGGAACGATCTATTATGCTGTAGGTAAATCAACAGAGTATAACTTCAAGAATTTATCTTCTGGCTTGACCTAGGATTATGAATAAGTTGTGCACACGTGCACACTTGTCTGTTACTTAAATAAGAACTATACATGTAGCAGTGTTTCACTGTACATCACTGTTAGTTGTTTTTTGAAACTGGTAAAGCACCGTGCATTCCACTTGTATTCGTATGTAATGATTAAGCCAATCTAAAATTGAAACATGGTGTTAATGCTTAATCAAGTTGAATATACTCCCCATTACTATACAAACCTAAGCCAGATATAATGTCTCTATACCTGATATCTGACGCCTCGAAATAAGTCAGGAGCTTAGTTGCGCGGACTCTTCAATTTTGATGCCGCACCCGTGTCAGATTCTCCAAAAATACACTACTTTTGGCGAATCCGACACGCACCCTTTGACATATTTGAAGAGTCCGAGCAACATAAGTCAGGAGCCATGAATAGAAAGTAGGATTGTAAACCACAATAAAGAAAAGCATGATGTGTTAGTGCTGAAATTACTTTGGGCACATGTTGGTGCAGTAAGCAGGTCAGTAAAGCTTGGCACAATGGGACTTAGGCATCATGTTGTAACTTGTAAGTGTTGTTCCAGTCATCAGTAAGCTCTTATTATGTTTTACATATTCAGGCTAGAAGGCTTTTTCCCCAGTTCAGACATCCACTATTTTTAGCTTCCGCATAGTACATGTTTTACTTAGTTATTTTCAGTATGTTTGATATATGCCAGACTCAGGGTTAGTTTGGGGCCACTCGTGATCCTCGGTTCCGTGTTACGTCTAGGGGGTAGCCTCGGGGCGTGACATAACCATTTCGGGGTATAGGATTATTTCAAGAATCATGCATCTCTTATGACATTATAGTTATTAATATTTTAATAAGGCTTTTACCCATTTTGGAATTCTAGTATTCAGATAGAACTTTTTGGTATCTAAAAATTTTGGTAGTACTTGCAAGTCCATACATGGAAAAATATTGTGTCTTAAAAAGTAATCATTAACCACCATTATGAAACACATACCTAGCATGATTTGCTTCCAGACTGCCACTCGCCTTGCATTCAAAATCTGCAAGCATTTTTGACAACTCGTGTACCCTACAAATTACTGCTTCCATATGCTTTCTCAGCTCAATTTCTTTGGTTTCATTTATTGCCAAAATGTACTGCCTCTCTTCAGAAACAGCAAGGATCATCTTTGCTTTGTCATCAGCTACTTTCAACTCCTCCTCCTTCTCTACAAGCTTTTGATTTAACTGGTGGATCGCCTCCTTCATTGCTTCAATTTGCTCCGATGCTTCTTCTAATTGACCCTTTATCACCTCTAATTCCATATTGCTCTCAGAAACTAATCTTTGCTGAGTACTTGCATGTTCTCTCACAGAATTAAGCTCTTGAGTTACCAGCTCAAATTGCTCCTTCTCCTTTGCCAGAGCAGTTGATGCATCACTTGCTAATTTTTCCTTTTCACCCACTGATTTTTCAAGCCGATAAATTATTTGCTTTAGTTTTTCCTTCTCTTCAACCTCTAATGTTAATTCATATTCCTTCTGAATAGCTTTCATCTCAAGAAATATACGATTTTCATTTTCATTTGAATAATTGTGGTACAATTCCTTGAGCTTGTCCTGAGCATCCTTAATTCCTTCACTGAAAATCACTACATAAAGATCTTGCATTATCAGACACTCCAACTCTGAATCTTCGAGTTCAGAATTGTAAGTACTTTCAGCAGTAATGTAAGCTTCCGTCAAAATAATATTATAAATGTCATTCATAATATGGAACTCCATGTTTGACTCATCAGCTTTACTACCTTTCTCTCTAATAAGATCCCTTAGAAAACATTTATACACTTCTTCCCTGATTGAAGCTGCTATTTGTGAATCTTCCACCACTAAATTGATATCTCCTATCTGCTTCTGCATATTTTCTTCATCCAAAGTGTGTTGCAGACTCTTCTCAGCAGCAGCAGAGACTTCGGACAACAGAAACCTAACTTCATTTTTCTTATCTCTAAGCATGTCTCTTAGCTGACGATTTTCAGAAAGAATGGTGTCAATTCTATCCTTCAAACTATCCAAATTTGTAGGTCTTTGAGTAAATTCAGGACACTTTTCCGTCTCTACAGAGATATCTTCTAATTTCATAATAACTTCTGGGATCTTCTTTCTAAGAAAATCAAATTCCCCCTGACCCTTCTTATGCTGCACAACAGACCCCCTTCCTATAAGAGTTAGATATTCAGCTCTTAGAGAAAAGTAGTCATCAGTTTTCTTTTCCAGAACGGATTCATGTTCTCTCTTCATCTTTGTCATCATATTATTAAAATAGTCCACCATTTCCTCGCGTGACATGTGTTTCAATGTGGCAGCTTCAAACTTTTCAGGTATATCACTCTTTGAATCCTCCCACTTCCCATTTCCCTCCAAAATAGATTTTGAAGATGTCACATGCTCACTTGACATCATGCGATGAAAGTGGTCAACATCCTGTGACCCATGTGAAGTCAGACTCTGTGTTTCTATACTAGACAATGACTTCAAAATAACCTCAAAGTCATTTCGAAGATTAGAGATCTCAGTCAGTTTCTCAATTCGAGCATCACAAGACTGACTATACTGATCCCACAATTTGTCCTCAAAACCTTCCTGCATACTCTGGATCAGATTCCGCATCACCATGGCCTCAACCTCCACCTCAATTAAATGCTCCTCCTGCCACCACTCAATTGATGCCTTGGACAACTGTACCATTCCATCCATACGTGTAAAAATTGTATCCATGATCATTTTCAGATGCTTCACTGTTTTGTCCACATGAACCCAACTTTCAGATTCACGCTCTCGCAAAATGCCACCGAGACCCACCAACTCTGAACCAGAGCAGATCCTCCTGATAGAACTGGAACCTCTAACCCTATCGATGCCCTTCTTCAGCTTCTTGAGTTCATCTGTTGCTGAACTTCTTAGTCCACCTAAAATCTCTCTCGTCTTTTCATGTTCCCGGAAAACATCTGTTAAAGTGAAATTCTTTTGAAAATTAAAACCTTCTAGCGCATCCTGCAAGACCGGTGTCCCCAAAGATTCAGTTTTACTGAGACCCACATCATGAAATTGCAAATACTCCTTAAATTTGGTCAATTCCATCTCCTTAGTCATTATTCTCTCAGCCGCCTCCTGTTCCACAGCACTTACCATTCCCTTAATAACTGAGTCACTCACCATCCTTGAAACAGTTAAGCGTTCGTTTATATCTTCCCAATACAACTCAAAGTCCTCTAAAATCTCATCACTCAATTTCTCAATTCTTTTGCCACCATTGAGTGTTCTCTCAGACCCACCATTCATTGTTCCCACATTAGCATTATCACAACATGAAGTTATACCATACTCAACTCCTCCGTTCTCTAACACCTCTACAGTACCCATAATTTAAACATACCTGCACACAGCATGCAAAATTTACTCATTTCCTGTATATATTGAGTTATTGACACAATCAATGCAACTATCAGAGAAGAGAGGCTATACTATATTAGCAAGAAGCAAACCTTTTCGCTATCATTTCCAAAATATTTAGACATAAATACCAATTATAATATCTAAGACGAAACAGAAAGCACTTGATCAAATTTTAAACTTATTTACATGTAAAAACCAATTTTTTTTAAAAAAATAATGAGTAATTTTTTTCTACTTCACAAGTGCATATAGGGGATCACATTGAGTATGTTGTCATGACATGTAAGAGAATAAAAGTAAAAAAAGGAAACTAATGATGAATCATAAGAAGAAAAAAAATACCAAATTGGTTTCAGAAATAATACATAGATACCTACAAAACAAAGTTAGATTCCTCAGCTCTATTAACTGAAGATTGAGCTAAACAAAGATAAGGCAAGGGTGTTCACATTTTCACAAATACTAAACCAAACAAAAAGAAATCAAGTAATGCATAAAACTTACAAAGGAAAGATAAAGAATTTGCAAATTTTGACGGCTCGAAAATGGGATTATTGAAGAAAAAATTCCCAATTCGACCGTTAAATGCTGAATTTTGGCAACTGGTTTAGCTTTTCAGAGTCATTGATTTTATTTTATTTTAGGGTTTTTAAGGAGAGAGAGAGATAAGCGAGCGGGAGTGAAGAGAAAAGTAATTATTTAGACTGAAAAAAGACGTTATTTGCAGAATTACCAGTCCTTAATTAAGGGTTTTATTCCCTTTTAATTAAAAAGTGGGTGAGGTTTGATAGAAACTAGAAACACTTTTTGTTCCCGAAATTGTTACGTATATTTTATAATATATCGTATTATATTATATTTTATATTATAAAATATTATATTTAAATTATTAATATAGTATAAAGCATAATAATTGATGTGTAATACGTCAATTAATAAAAGCAGTTGTTTAGTGTAGAAAAATAAAATAATACAAAATGGGGACAGTCACACTCTGGTCTCTGGGGTCTACGTATATATTATTTGTTTCCATGCAAAAATTAAATAATATTATTTCATCTCTCCTCTGTTTTTTTTTTTTTTTTAAAAAAAAATAATAAAGAAATAAGTCTAAAGTTTCTAGAAATTATTAATTAGATCAATTGAGTAAGGCAAGCCACGGGCCTATTCTTTGGGCGTGTTGCTAGTGAGAGTCACTTAGTCAAAGATAATAATTATGAGATTAGTTATTATGAGATAATTTATTTCATTATATATAAAAAATAATTTATATTATTATTATAATATAAATAGTAGGATAAATTATTTAATTTTAATTTAAAATTATTTATATTTGTTCGTCTTAAACAATCTCTAAATGACTTTTAAGCAGGTCTAAATATATTCTTAAGACCAATTAGTGACCTAAAATGGCGATGACCGCTACATCACTCAACTGTAATGGACTTATTTTCTGAATTGATTGCCTCAATATGTTTGTCCATAGCCGGTTGCGCGATAAAACTTTGAGCACGGCTAGACTGTCCTCACTTTTGTCTTTCATATCTTCAAAATATTATTTTCAAAAATGATATCGAAGCGAGTCTCTAAATGAGGTATATAAAAAAATGATGTTGGGGTGCAAATTGAAGCCCCAGATCCATAGGGGGTAAATCATATTAAACTTTGAGAGTAAAAATGTAAGTAGTAGGCGTGAAAATGTATCTTCATTGTTAATTAATTATTATTTTTTCTGTTTGAAGCCATTTTAGCTATATATATTATTATTAATGCAATGATATATATATTTTATACTTCATGCATTTTCAGGTTCTAGTGATATTTTCTAAAACGTATAAATAAATTATTATAGAAAATGACATTATTATAAATATTTTTGTAGATAATCATGTTTGAAATTAATAGGGTAGAGTTTTCATAGCACTATGTTCATGTGATTATAATCTATAGGTCTAACTCATCGATAGCCCCCAAAAGTTGACACTAACTTTTATTTTGACATTTTAAATAGATTTTGTTCATATTAGACACTTTATTGAAGGTTCTATTGTGTCATTTTGACACTTTCTTTACAATCAACAAAAGATATAAAGTGTGTGTAATAACGTGTAAAGTGTCCAATTAAATGATAACATTTGTTATTTGTGTCTGAAATCATTCTTAAATAATAAATTTTGAGAAAATTAAAATGTAGCCAATGAATCGATGACATGGCATTTTTGCCCACATAATTTAAAAAAGAAAAACATTTAACCAATTAAGAAAAAAAAATTAAAATAACAATTTTGCAGAAACGTTGCGCCTCCCCCTCCCCCCAAACAAACCATTTCTCAATCATACACCAACCTTTTATTATAGAAGTATAAAGTTAAGTCATGGATTCACATTCTTCTTAATCAATAAAAAAAACAGTAAAATTGAATAGAAATAATTAAAGTTAAGTAAAAACAATGAGAAAGCACTTACAGTGGAAGCAAAGTATGAAGATCAGTGAAGAATGAGAAAAAATCAAATCCACTTTCATATTATAAAAGTAAATTCCTCCAAAAAAGAATTGCATGACTATTGCAATATTTAAATCTTGAAATAAGTTATTTCTTAAAATTTTAAAATATTCGTCATGGATGGAGTTGAGCTTAAAAATTGGAGGCTAAAAATGGAGAAGAAGAAGAAGAAAAAATAATTAAAACTGATTTAAAAAGTTTTTCATACACAATAAACAAGTGGATCACACTCTCTATGATATTTTTGCGAAAAATGACACAATAAAAACTTACGTAAGGAATCTAAAATAAACAAAGTCTAAGTAAAGTGACTAAGTGAAAATTTGTGATTACTTTTACATTGTATAATGTGTATCCTTCCTCTTCTTTAAAATATATTGAAAATAATTAGTGCAAAAATTAATGAGGTTGGAAAGGACTAGTAAATATAAAGATGGATGATGATTTCACTTTTAAAGATTATATTGGCAATATTATTATTTTTGTGTTGTTAGTTGCTAGTAGTTATCTTTCTCAAATAGTAATTATAATATATTTTTTTCCCTATATTATGGGTTATTAGTAAATTTCTCAAAAAATAATCAATATTTTTCTATAGTATTGATTATTTATCAAAATTTATTTGTAAAATCATTGAAAGTCTTACTTTAGTCTATTTTTTTGTAATAAAATTATAAAAGTGAATTACATGAGCTATATTCCCCATATGAGACTTACTTTCTGTGTTTTGAGATTTACATCTCACCTCGTACTGTACAAAATGTATTGTTTCACATTCGTTTTTTAATCATCAAAATTCAAATTCAGCACAATTCAACAAAATTAAATAAATTTATCCTCTAAAAAACAAAATTAAATAAATTTATCCTCTAAAAAATATCTTCAGAGTAATTACTAAATACGCAATCTAAATACTCTTAGGTATATTCTTTGTGAAATTAAACTATATCATCTGACTAGTGTTGTGTCCCAGCACCCACTCATCTAGTTATTCATTCAAGAAAAGGAGAACAATTTACCCTACATATTGTGTTTATATACAATATTTATACACTGTTGCACACTTTTATACAAGGTTGATTCTTAGGTAAAATGTTTCCCTCCATGTACAATGTTGTATAATATTATAATTAAGCTACGTGATGCAATATTATATGTTAGGGTCATATCTTTTTAAAATTTCCCATTTAATATTGTATATTTAAGATTTATAAGTGTATACATTACAATAAAAATAATTTTCAGTAATAATAAATATATGCATAAATAAAGAAGTAATAAAATCATTAATAGCATTAGCTAATTGTCATTGGATTCAGTATCGTTATAGGCTTTATAGACATTTATAAAGAGTGTTAAATATCGCTAAAAATATATTTAGCACTAATTGAGCTATTGTTATTAATTAATTACCTCTAAACATTATTTTTATTTAGTGATAGGCACATTCAGTTGTTGATGAATAGAATATAACATTGAATTATGAAAACACATGTACACTAGTATATTGGTAATTTGTGTTGTCTTTATAGCTCCATTTCATATTAATTGAAACTATATTAAAATAGTTATTTTTGTTTATCTTATTAAATCAAGCAAACATTACTTTTTGCAATTACTTATTTTTTAAAAGTATTCACATTTATTGTGAAATTCTCAAACAGTTTTTTAAGGAATGAATAATTAAATTTATCTTTTTATTTATAATTACTTAAATATAGTACAAAATTAAAAGTTGAATTAACATTAATTATTCTTCAATGAAGACTCGCATTTAAAAAAGAAGAAAAAAGAGTAATCTATTTAATGATTATGCTCATTATGATTTATGACTCATGACCCACATGCTGGAAGAAAGTAAAGCTTGTAATTAACACAAAAAATAGTACAACTAATGATTTATATATTTCTTTATTCTTTAACCCTTTTTTAGAGTGCCAGTTTAGCTGCTGACCATTAAAATAAATCAAATTACAGCTCATATGTGATTTTTAGTTTCAAATATTCTATTAATATCCCCAAAAATAAAATGCATTTATATTAAATAATTATTTGGTCAACAACGTTATCTTCTCCTTGAGTGAGTTGTCTTCAAATTGCCCAAATAAATTGTCATTACTGACATTTACTCCTAAATCTTGATTCCTTTTTATTTAAAAAGTTGGTAAACATCATTATATTTGGACTATAAATATGTCTCATCTTATGCTCTTGTTTTATACTCCACACTGTGGACAATAGAGGAAAAAATATTCTTTCATTCTGCCCAGAGATGGTAATAGGGTGGAAAGGGGACGATTACGGGATAGATTGAGTTTAATCTGTAAAATTTAGTGTCACGACCCAAAACCGGGTCGCGATTGACACCCACATTTACCCTCCTATGTGAGCGAACCAACCAACCAATCCCTTAACATTTCAATGTATGTCAACAGAAAGTAATGCGGAAGACTCAAACTCATTATTAAAAACCAATTCAATAACTATTAATATTCAACATCTATTATTCCCCAAAATCTGGAAGTCATCACCACAAGAACATCTATAATCAAATGACTAAACTAAGAGTATTCTAAAAACTAAAACAAGTAAAAGCTAGTCCATGCCGGAAATTCAAGGCATCAAGACTTGAAGAAGAAGATCCAGTCCAAGCTAGAAGCATTAGCTCACCCTGAAGATCCGGTGTGACGAAGACTGGCTAGAATTACTGTTGAGTTGAAGACGACGGCCCGTTTGCTGCACTCCACAAATAACAAAGAAGAAAACATAAAAGTAGGGGGTCAGTACAAAGCACGGGTACTGAGTAGATATCATCGGCCAACTCAAAATAGAAGACAATATATATCAAGTAACATTATAAAACAACTATAATACTCAACATGTAGCAACAACAAGTACTATAATCATCAATAAGTACTACCAAGTTCATCCATGAGGACTCAAGCCTCAATACCATACTCATTTGGAAATTTGGTTCATTACATTGAGTATATTAACATTCTTTAAGATTCATTATCTTTCTTCCTCTTGTGTCGGTACGTGACACTCCGATCCATATTCTACCCTGGTGCCGGAACGTGGCACTCCGATCCTCATTCTATCCTGATACCGGAACGTGGCACCCGATCCATATTCTACCCTGGTGCCGGAACGTGGCACTCCGATCCTCATTCTATCCTGATACCGGAACGTGGCACCCGATCCATATACTATCCTGGTGTCGGAACGTGACACTCCGATCCTCATTCTATCCTGGTACCGGAACGTGGCACCCGATCCATATACTATCCTGGTGTCGGAACGTGACACTCCGATCCTCATTCTATCCTGGTACCGGAACGTGGCACCCGATCCCCTAATTCATCAAGCCTTCTTTTATACTAAGGCATCATCAATCTCATTATATAATTTATCAAGCCTTCTTTTATACTAAGGCATCATCAATCTCATTATATAATTTATCAAGCCTTCTTTTACACCAAGGCATCATCATTAACAAGTGAATTAGGGTTTCTTTCAAGATTTAGGATTCAATAGCTTCATCATGCTTATTTTATCACAATTTCATAATCACAATCATGCAAGCATACAATTAAGCATATAGAAGGGTTTACAATACTACCAACACATATCATTGGCTATTAAGAGTTTACTATAAGATAGCATAAACCATAACCTACCTCCACCGGAGAATTGAATTCAAACAAGCAATTTCCCAAGCTTTGTGTTCTTCCTCTTCGATCGATTCCTCTCTCTCTATCTTTGTTCTTTCTCTTTTTCTTATTCAAACCCCCTTTTTTTACCCTAATTAGCATATAATTAAGAATAAAAGATGGCAATAATAACCCACTAATTAACTAAGGTTACCTCTTTTAACCCCAAGTAATTAGACTTATTATATTAACCCACTAACTTTATAATTAAGGCAGGAATAGTCAAAAACGTCCCTTAAAACGTGTAAAGAAATCCGACCCAGACTGGGATTACGCAACCTGTGACGGGCCGTCGTGCCTGCGACGGTCCGTCCTGCAGGTCGTCGCAAAGTTCAGAGACCCAAATTTCCACCAAGGGTCTGTGACGGTCCGTCACGCCTGTGACGGTCCGTCCTGCAAGTTCGTCACGAAGTTCAGAGAGTCGATTTTCAGTACCCAATTTCAGAATTTCTAAGTGTTTTGAAACGAGACCCTGCGACGGTCCGTCGTGCCCATGACGGTCCGTCGTGGGGTCCGTCATCTCAGCCAATTTTCCAGAAATAAAATCTGCTGCTCAAAACGACTAAACAGGTCGTTACATTTGATACCAATTTACCCATCGTTCGTCCTCGAACGATCACAAGAAGGAAAACAAGGGCGGAAAAGAGTACCTGAATCTGTAAACAGATGTGGGTATTTTTCTTGCATGTCAGTCTCCTTCTCCCAAGTGGCCTCTTCAACCGGTCGATTCTTCCATTGAAATTTGATGGATGCAATCTCTCTCGACCTCAGCTTGCGAACCTCTCTATCTAAAATAGCAACCGGTTCCTCCTCATAAGTCAAATTCTCATCAAGCAAAACTGAATCCCAACGGATGATGTAGTTTCCATCCCCATGGTATCTTTTCAACATGGACACATGAAATACCGGATGCACTCCGGACAGCCCTGGAGGCAAGGCTAATTCATAAGCCACCTCCCCTACTCGCTTAAGTACTTCAAATGGACCAATATACCTTGGGCTTAGCTTACCTCTTTTTCCAAACCGCATCACCCTTTCATGGGCGAAACCTTCAACAAGACTTGTTCACCCTCCATAAACTCCAAATCTCTAACCTTTCGATCTGCATATTCTTTTTGCCTACTTTGAGCCGCTAGAAGCTTTCCTTGAATGCACTTCACTTTATCTAACAAATCCCTCAAGAGGTCAGTACCCCAAGGTCTAACCTCAAATGCATCGAACCAACCAATGGGAGACCTACACCTCCTCCCATACAATGCTTCAAATGGAGCCATGTCAATACTAAAGTGATAGCTATTATTGTTTGAAAACTCCGCTAATCGTAAGAAGTTATCCCAATGACCACCAAATTCTATCACACATGCACGAAGCATATCCTCCAACACTTGAATCGTTCGCTCAGACTAACCATCAGTATGAGGGTGAAACGCAGTACTAAGGTCCAACCTAGTACCTAATTCAACATGCAATGTTCTCCAAAACTTAGAAGTAAACTGCGTACCTCTATCTGATATAATGGAGAGTGGAACCCCATGCAACCGAACAATCTCTGAGATGTAAAGTTTGGCTAACTTCTCTGCATTGTAAGTCACCTTGACCGGAATGAAATGAGCAGACTTAGTCAATCTGTCCACAATTACCCAAATGGAATCAAACTTACCCAATGTCTTTGGAAGACCAACCACGAAGTCCATTGCAATTCTCTCCCACTTCCATTCAGGAATGGGCATTCTCTGAAGTGTTCCTCCGGGCCTCTGGTGTTCATACTTTACTTGTTGACAATTTGGACATTTGGCAACAAAATCAACAATGTCGCGCTTCATTCTACTCCACCAAAAGTGTTGTTTTAGGTCACGGTACATCTTGGTTGCACCAGGATGTATAGAATATCCGGAACTATGAGTCTCTATCAGAATAGTGGTGATCAAATCATCGATGCGGGGTACACATACCCTTCCCTTAATCCTCAAAACACCTTCCTCATCGATTGTTGCTTCTTTAGCCTCTCCTTGCAACACTTTATCTCGAATTCGACCTAGTTTCTCATCATCAAACTTTTTTCCCTTGATCTTGTCAAGAAAAGAAGATCTTGCCTCTAAACAAGCTAACAATCCTCCCTTCTCATTTATTTCTAACCTCATAAGGTCATTAGCCAGAATCTGGACCTCTCTAGCCAATGGGCGTCTAGAAACTTGCAAATGAGCTAGACTTCCCATGCTTCCGGCCTTTCTACTTAAAGCATCCGCCACAACATTCGCTTTTCCCGGATGATACAAGATAGTGATGTCGTAGTCCTTCAGTAGTTCCATCCATCTCCTCTGCCTCAAGTTCAAATCCTTTTGAGTAAAGACGTACTGTAGGCTACGATGGTCCGTATAGACTTCACATTTAACCCCATACAAATAGTGTCTCCATTGCTTTAGTGCAAATACTACCGCGGCCAACTCCAAATCATGGGTCGGATAGTTACGTTCATGCACCTTTAATTGCCTTGAAGCATAAGCAATCACCTTATTCTCTTGCATTAGCACTGCACCCAAACCCGAATAGGATGCATCACAAAAAACGATGAAGTTTTTACCCTTTACTGGCAAAGTAAGAATTGGTGCAGTAGTCAACAAGGTCTTGAGTTTCTGAAAGCTTTCCTCACACTCATCCGACCATACAAATGGAACATCCTGCTTAGTCAAGTTTGTTAATTGGGATGCAATAGAGGAGAATCCCTTGACAAATCGGCGGTAGTAGCTAGCTAAACCAACAAAACTCCTTATTTCTGACACGTTTGTAGGTCTCACCCAATTCTTCACTGTCTCAATCTTAGATGGATCCACCATCAGTCCATCCTTAGAAACCACGTGTCCCAAGAAGGACACTGAATCTAGCCAAAACTCACACTTGGAGAATTTGGCATAAAGCTTCTTCTTCCTCAATAACTCTAACACCATTCTCAAATGCTCCTCGTGTTCCTTCTTACTCTTCGAGTATATCAGTATATCATCAATAAATACGATCACAAAGAGATCCAGATATGGCTTAAAAATCCCATTCATCAAGCTCATGAAAGCAGCAGGGGCGTTAGTAAGACCAAACGACATTACCACGAATTCGTAGTGCCCATACCTAGTTCGAAAAGCAGTCTTTGGCACATTCGTTGCCCGTATTTTCAATTGATGATAACCGGATCTCAAGTCAATTTTAGAGAAGACACAAGCACTTTGTAACTGATCGAACAAGTCATCAATGCGAGGAATGGGATACTTGTTCTTGATAGTTACCTTGTTCAACTGCCGGTAGTCTATGCACATCCGAAAGCTCCCATCCTTCTTATTCACAAACAAAACCGGAGCACCCCAAGGAGATGCACTTGGTCTAATGAAGCCTTTGCTCAACAACTCTTGAAGTTGTGCTTTTAACTCTCTTAAATCCGCGGGAGCCATTTTATAAGGGGGTATAAAAATGGGGCGAGTACCCGGTTCAAGATCAATACAGAAGTCAATATCCCTATCTGGTGGCATACCAGGAAGATCTGCAGGGAACACATCCAAAAACTCACGGACTACCGAAACCGACTCAACCGAAGGTACTTGGGTAGTGTTATCTTTGAGATAGGCCAAGAAAGCTAAACACCCTTTACTAACCATTTTCTTAGCACGAAGAAAGGAGGTAATACGCACCGGATTGGAAGTGTAGTCACCCTCCCACACTAACGGATCTGTCCCAGGCTTGGCTAATGTCACAGTTTTAGCATTACAATCCAAGATCGCGAAATGCGGAGAAAGCCAAGTCATACCCAGAATTACATCAAAGTCAACCATTTCTAAGATAACCAAATCTACATAAGTGTTGCTCCCACAAAATTCACCAAACAAGACCTATATACTTTTCAACTACCACAGACTCACCCACCGGAGTAGACACACGAATAGGCATATCAAGTAATTCACAATGTAAATTAAGACCATTAGCAAATGAGGAAGATACATAAGAAAATGTGGATCCAGGATCAAACAATACAGAAGCCATACAATCACAAACCAAAAGATTACCTGTGATGACAACATCAGATGCCTCCGCTTCAGACCGCCCAGGGAAAGCATAACAATGGGCCCTATCGTTTGTCTGTCCGTTGCCCCTACCATGTTGTGATGTAGTGGCTCCAGTTTTCCCATCACCTCGGCCGTTTTGGTGACCACCATTACCTCGACTACTGCGTCCCCCAGAATGACGGCCTCTTCCATAACCACCTCTACCTCTAACCATTGGAGGTCTGTAACTCTGTTTTGGACAATACCTCTTAATGTGTCCAGTCTCCCCACATCCATAACATTCTCTGGGTTCAAGCATTGGTCTCTCAGAGAAGTGTTGACCGGTCTGAGGTGGACCCCAAACTATAGTCTGTAGTGAAGACTGAATTGGTCGGGCCGAGTAACCTCCGGAACTCTGTCCTCTAGAGTAAGAACCATTAAACTCACCTCCCTTTCGAAACCTTTTTGATGTAGATGTCGTGGTGAAGTCATCTGGATTCACTCCTTCCACCTCTATCACAAAGTCTACCACTTCTTGGAAGGATTTTGCCGTAGCCGCTACCTGTAAGGCCGAAATCCGCAATTCTGACCTCAACCCCTTCACAAACCGGCGAATCCGCTCTTGTGGACTGAAGCAAAGTTGAGTGGCATACCTGGATAATGCACGAAACTTAGCCTCATATGCATTAACCGACATCCTACCTTGCTCTAGGCTCAAGAACTCATCCTTTTTCCTATCCCTCAAAGTCCGGGGGATATACTTCTCCATAAACAAACTAGAGAATGAGGCCCAAGTCATAGGTGTTGCCTCTGTCGGTTGACACTCAACATGTGACAGCCACCACATTTTGGCGTTCCCTTGAAACTGATAACTCACGAACTCAACACCGAACCGTTCTACTATACCCATCTTGTGTAGTAGCTCATGACAGTCAACCAGAAAATCGTAAGCATCCTCAGATTCAGCACCCTTAAAGACTGGAGGTTTCAATTTCAAGAACTTACTGAAAAGTTCATGCTGATCATTCGTCATTATAGGCCCTGTAGTCAGACGTGGAAACGTGCCTATGTCCAATGAGGCATACATACGAGGAGCCATAGTAGCCGCATGTCGTATCTCTGAAACCGGAGGTGTTGGTGCAGAAACCACTGGAGGTGCTTGACCGTGATCAGATAACCCGCTAAGATAAGCAAGAACCTGATTGATCATCTCTGGGGTAGGTTGGGGTGACAATTCCTCATTTTGCACTTGTTCATTCTCCCCTTCCTCACCCTCTCTTATCACCTCCTCAGTCGGTGGAGGAGTCACCGCCCTAGTATCAGATGGGCTAGGTGCTTGTCCTCTCCCTCTAGAGGACGTCCTCCCACGACCTCTTCCACGGCCTCTTGCCACTGCTCTTCCTCGAGCCACAGCCCCAGAGGCTGGCTCAGACGTTTCTTGTCTTGCCGGTGTTGCTGTTAGCGCAGTCGTTGCTCTAGTTCTAACCATCTGCGAAATAGAGTGAAGATGGTCAGATACCAATTTGTATCGCCTAGATACCAATTGGATTCAAGTAATAGCACGAAAGAAAGAAAGAAAGAGTGGAATTTTCCTAAAGTCTTATAGCCTCTCAAGGAAAAGTAAAAGCGTCCCCCTACCGTTCCTTAAGACTCTACTAGACATGTTCTTGTGTGATGAGACCAACGAACCTAATGCTCTGATACCAAGTTTGTCACGACCCAAAACCGGGTCGCGACTGGCACCCACATTTACCCTCCTATGTGAGCGAACCAACCAATCAATCCCTTAACATTTCAATGTATGTCAACAGAAAGTAATGCGGAAGACTTAAACTCATTATTAAAAACCAATTCAATAACTATTAATATTCAACATCTATTATTCCCCAAAATCTGGAAGTCATCACCACAAGAACATCTATAATCAAATGACTAAACTAAGAGTATTCTAAAAACTAAAACAAGTAAAAGCTAGTCCATGCCGGAAATTCAAGGCATCAAGACTTGAAGAAGAAGATCCAGTCCAAGCTAGAAGCATTAGCTCACCCTGAAGATCCGGTGTGACGAAGACTGGCTAGAATTACTGTTGAGTTGAAGACGACGGCCCGTTTGCTGCACTCCACAAATAACAAAGAAGAAAACATAAAAGTAGGGGGTCAGTACAAAGCACGGGTACTGAGTAGATATCATCGGCCAACTCAAAATAGAAGACAATATATATCAAGTAACATTATAAAACAACTATAAAACTCAACATGTAGCAACAACAAGTACTATAATCATCAATAAGTACTACCAAGTTCATCCATGAGGACTCAAGCCTCAATACCATACTCATTTGGAAATTTGGTTCATTACATTGAGTATATTAACATTCTTTAAGATTCATTATCTTTCTTCCTCTTGTGTCGGTACGTGACACTCCGATCCATATTCTACCCTGGTGCCGGAACGTGGCACTCCGATCCTCATTCTATCCTGATACCGGAACGTGGCACCCGATCCATATTCTACCCTGGTGCCGGAACGTGGCACTCCGATCCTCATTCTATCCTGATACCGGAACGTGGCACCCGATCCATATACTATCCTGGTGTCGGAACGTGACACTCCGATCCTCATTCTATCCTGGTACCGGAACGTGGCACCCGATCCATATACTATCCCGGTGTCGGAACGTGACACTCCGATCCTCATTCTATCCTGGTACCGGAACGTGGCACCCGATCCCCTAATTCATCAAGCCTTCTTTTATACTAAGGCATCATCAATCTCATTATATAATTTATCAAGCCTTCTTTTATACTAAGGCATCATCAATCTCATTATAAATTTATCAAGCCTTCTTTTACACCAAGGCATCATCATTAACAAGTGAATTAGGGTTTCTTTCAAGATTTAGGATTCAATAGCTTCATCATGCTTATTTTATCACAATTTCATAATCACAATCATGCAAGCATACAATTAAGCATATAGAAGGGTTTACAATACTACCAACACATATCATTGGCTATTAAGAGTTTACTATAAGATAGCATAAACCATAACCTACCTCCACCGGAGAATTGAATTCAAACAAGCAATTTCCCAAGCTTTGTGTTCTTCCTCTTCGATCGATTCCTCTCTCTCTATCTTTGTTCTTTCTCTTTTTCTTATTCAAACCCCCTTTCTTTTACCCTAATTAGCATATAATTAAGAATAAAAGATGGCAATAATAACCCACTAATTAACTTAAGGTTACCTCTTTTAACCCCCAAGTAATTAGACTTATTAATATTAACCCACTAACTTTATAATTAAGGCAGGAATAGTCAAAAACGTCCCTTACAACGTGTAAAGAAATCCGACCCAGACTGGGATTACGCAACCTGTGACGGGCCGTCGTGCCTGCGACGGTCCGTCCTGCAGGTCGTCGCAAAGTTCAGAGACCCAAATTTCCACCAAGGGTCTGTGACGGTCCGTCACGCCTGTGACGGTCCGTCCTGCAAGTTCGTCACGAAGTTCAGAGAGTCGATTTTCAGTACCCAATTTCAGAATTTCTAAGTGTTTTGAAACGAGACCCTGCGACGGTCCGTCGTGCCCATGACGGTCCGTCGTGCCCATGACGGTCCGTCGTGGGGTCCGTCATCTCAGCCAATTTTCCAGAAATAAAATCTGCTGCTCAAAACGACTAAACAGGTCGTTACATTTGATACCAATTTACCCATCGTTCGTCCTCGAACGATCACAAGAAGGAAAACAAGGGCGGAAAAGAGTACCTGAATCTGTAAACAGATGTGGGTATTTTTCTTGCATGTCAGTCTCCTTCTCCCAAGTGGCCTCTTCAAACCGGTCGATTCTTCCATTGAAATTTGATGGATGCAATCTCTCTCGACCTCAGCTTGCGAACCTCTCTATCTAAAATAGCAACCGGTTCCTCCTCATAAGTCAAATTCTCATCAAGCAAAACTGAATCCCAACGGATGATGTAGTTTCCATCCCCATGGTATCTTTTCAACATGGACACATGAAATACCGGATGCACTCCGGACAGCCCTGGAAGCAAGGCTAATTCATAAGCCACCTCCCCTACTCGCTTAAGTACTTCAAATGGACCAATATACCTTGGGCTTAGCTTACCTCTTTTTCCAAACCGCATCACCCCTTTCATGGGCGAAACCTTCAACAAGACTTGTTCACCCTCCATAAACTCCAAATCTCTAACCTTTCGATCTGCATATTCTTTTTGCCTACTTTGAGCCGCTAGAAGCTTTCCTTGAATGCACTTCACTTTATCTAACGAATCCCTCAAGAGGTCAGTATCACTCTTATTTGATTTAGTTGATATAATAAAAGACAAAAATCGATCAGTATCACTCTTATTTGAAAATACTTTTTTAAAATATTGATTCTACTATAAACACTAAAATGTGTTATCAATATGAATATATATTTAAAAAAACTTTCAATTGATATTAGTTTTGAATTAAAAAAATAATGAATTTGTCATGAGATTTGTTATTTTTATTCGTAAAGAATGTTCCATCACTTTTATTATATGTAAAAAGTTAAAATTAAATTTGAATCTGCATAGATCCGCAAATCGCCTTGCCCCATCCCGCACAACTTTAAAATTGCTCCGCCCTGCATAGCCTTGACATATTTGTGTGAATATATATATATATATATTTGATTTACAAAAAGTCAATGGAGGAGGAGGCTTTATTTTTCTTGGTGATTGAAGAACTACTTAAATTATTGAAGAAATTTTTCTCTCAAACTCACATGAGGAAAAGTATTGACTTTAACCGAGAATCCATCAATTTGGTTGATGTGGAATTATTAGAAACTATTGGAGAAAAAGTTTCTTTTGAGAATATTATGAGTGATTTAATTAAGATTTTTTTTTTTTGGCAAAAGATTTACAATCATTATTTAGTTGATTTAAAATTTTTAGTCATGAATGAAAATGCAAGTAACTTACTTGATTGATTTCTTTGTTTTATGACATACTAAATAAGTTTATTTTATATGATGAGAATTTTACATTTTAAGTAGAAAACTAATCCTATAAAATGATGTTTGAGAAGAGAATATTCGATAGACACAATAATTTTATTTTGCGTTATAATTTTTGTGAAAATATATCAATGGAGTAGTAGAAAGAAAAATACTTTTTAAAAATGTGCATTGTTGTTTGTTAGCTCTTTTGCATCCAATAATTTTTTTGGAGAAGCTATTTTCTATGCTTGCAAGATACATTAGAGTGCCTTATTTACAAGAAAATTGAATCAATTTCTTATGATTTCTAGAAAAATTATTCCTATTATACTGAACTATTTAGTAGGTGTTTGGTCATGTTATACCATATCGGTGATATGGTATCGTGAGATGAAATCAGCGTTTGGATATATGATTTTACGCTGATTCCATCTCATGATTTCATAACATGAGATGTGATTTCATATTCTCAAAAATCATGATATGAAATTATATGGGAATTGTATATTATTGTAGACAATAAAATTCGCGTCGAGAAAACAATAATCAAGAACGAAAAATTACAGCAACAATCAATTTTATTATTTCAAATGCGAGTGTTACAATCTCTATAATTCCTTTGAATTCGCCTTTTCAAATATAAATTCAAGGGCTTTAAAGCTTGTTCTTGAATCTATGATGAACTTGAACTTGATCTCTATCTTGATCTTGACTTTTATTTGAACTCAAGGGCTTCTAGCTTGTTCTTGAATTCGGTGGTCTTGATCTTGATCGTTCTTGAACTTGAATGCTTGAATTCTTAAACTTGTAGCTTTGTAGAGAATTAAATGACGTTTGTACCACAGAGTTTCTCTAGCTTCTTGTTTTGAATTTTTTTTCCCCTGAATTATGAGGACCCCTATTTATAGTTTTAGAATAGAGGAGTTGCGATTGGAATAAGATTCCGTTCAGCCAATCAGATTGAAGTGACAAGGCATTTGGGCTTTATTGAGCGGGCTTGTCATCTTTGACTCATGTCATGATTCTATTGGTTTTCTTATTTGACTTGGCATGCCACATCATCTGGACACGTGGAGCCAAGATGGGCTCTAGAATGAGATGAGATTGGGTTTAACAAATTGGGTTCATCCAATGTAGCCCAAATCAATTAATTTAGACTTTAATTAAATCTATATTTATTGGACTTAAATATTTAACTCAATTATATCAATCCACAATATTTATTTGGATTAATATATTTATGAATTCAATATAATCCGAATCATTTTATAAATTTATATTTAATAGATTTTAAATGATTACAATCATGATTTATGATTTTTTAAACACAAAAATTAATCCACAAGTTTATATGTTTTAAAACAACCCACAGACTTTTGGAGCTTGGAAAATTAGATTCGAAATACTGAAACAAGGCATGAACATTATGATATTGACACACAAGTGAAAATTGTCATAGTTTGTGCAGTGTTACATAATTATTTGTGAAAAAGAGTAATGAAATATTTATAATCTATGATCATGAAAATATAGTTGCGGATGATATTGATAAAAAACTGACTCAAAGAGACAATGTTAGTTCTTCTTCCCGATCACATGATCGAGAAATGCAAGTTTAACGTGAGGAAATTGTCATTATTATGTGGGAGGATTATATTAAACACTAGCTTACTACAATTTAAGTTCAATTTTTTCATTGAATTAAAGTTTGAGAAAACAATTCCTTAAGTGAAAAACAGATAGCTTTGTAATAATTTAATATGCGATTTTATAATTTTTTGTTTATTCGGTAAGATTAAATAAATAATTGGGGCTATTTTAATAGTTTTACAACTTATGAGATTCTTATGTTTATGAGAAAATATATTACATAAAAATTTCATATCGCATGTCCAAACAAAACTCAATTTTATCTCACGATTTCATAGTATGATACCATATCATGATTTCATATCACGATACCATATCGTATGGCCAAATGGAAGTGTGGGATGACTTGGTAAGATTGTGTTACTTGATTTTTAAATGAAGAAAAAAAGAAGAAAGGTAAAATATTTATGTCGTATGTTTATGCTAATTATAATTAACTGTTGTATATTAATTTTATATGTTTGTTAATAATGATGATTAATTGGGGGTAACATTATAGTGAAGAAAAATAATTTTGAGGAATTTTTTCGTTTATAAGTCAAAATACCTTAAGTGGTTCTGTTATTCAAGATGATGTTTTAAAACGAAAATTTGCGGAGAAGAAACTAATAATTACAGAGAAGTAATTTTGGTGAATCCTTAAAATAGTGATTCTTAATATATTATGTTATGGTTGGATATATATTATTAATCAAGAAATTTATATTATTTACGATGCGTTTAGATATAGATTCTTTTATTGAAAATTTTCTTATTCAATTTTAATAGAAGATTTAATAGATCATATATTTATTTATCTTGATTATGGAAACGATGTAGTTCCAACTTCTTATGTAGTACATTTTGATTGAATGAGACCGAGTAGAGATAGATGTTTTAGATTGTTTGACAAAAATTATCACACCTCGTGCCTACACCTTTGACATGACCGGCACTCTATAATCATCATTGGTCCCCAACCGAACCTTAAGCCTGACTCACTACTTAGCCGAAGACTTACTTAAACAAAATAGGAACTTCAATTGCATAATTTTAAGTTTAAAGTCTAAATCAAAACTCAACTCCAATGAACATCTGGAATTAATTATCACGTTACAATAAATTGTCTAAAGATCTCATAACATCTCAACAAGAAGGGGAAATAATAATAGATTCCTCAACAATTACCTATCTATGAAGCCTCTAGTACTATAATAAATATCGGGACAGAACTCACGACAACTTAACAAAAAACAAGAAGTAAGTATGAAGCCATTCGAAAAGTAAGAAGGCTCACCAAAGCTAAATAGAGTGCAAACAGTATCAATGAAACGTCTACTGATAACCCTGAACACTCTGCATCATAATAAGATGCAAGTCGAATGACATCAACACATGAAATGTACAAACATGCAAGGGAAATGAAAGCATAAGAAACTGAACTAATAAAATAGATAGAGTACTCACCTTAACTCAACTCAAAGCAATAACGAAAGATAAAATATGTAAGCTTCACCATAAACAAATACTAACTCTAGTATGTATACGAAAATACAATAGTTTATTCTTATTTGAGAGATTGTCTAACCGACAACCATCACCATGAGCTATGTGATGATACAACGTCTAACTCATGCTGTCAGAACTGTCCTATACCTTGCTGGCACTATAGAACACCTCAATTAATGGATCCACTAAGATATGCTTAAAAGCAATAAGGAGTCATCTAAAAAGTTTGATCACTTACCCATGTTGGCTACATGGTTTATGAGGAATGTGAGTTGTTTGGACTCATCCTCATATCGGTGTTCAATACTACTACCAATAAATATATACTCATGCTCAATGTTAAAACAGTCTCTTTCTAAATTTGAGGTAATTACTCAAAATATTCCTTTTAAAAGAGGTAATTTTTTGAAATATCTCTGAAATTATAAACTCATGTAGAAATCAAAGTTTCTCGCTTTTAAATGTAAACGAATTACTTTTGGAAATACTAAATTTCATTATATCATTTCTCAAACATGAATACAACTCTTCTTATTACTTTCTCAAAACTTAGTTCAAAACATTGGTTACAAAATATTCTCAAAACAACTCAAAAGAACTTGTTTGAATTTTCCTCTTAAACTCAGTTTAGATTTTGATTTGTAAATTAAGATGGGTGATTAAAACATGTAAGAAATCTCAAGGATGAATAAATCCGTAAGGAGCTATTACAAAAAAGGTAACATAGTCACTACTCAAAGGAACACATTTGGAATGAAACATGAAAGGAAAAAGACCAAGCAACACTTGGTGCATTCATGGCACGGGATGCCACGCACCAAACATTTGGCAAAATTTTGGGGCACACTGTTGGTGTGAGCTATAGCGTCACGAACGGGGAGCACCCCCTAGAAGTAACATAGCGTACTTGACCTATCAGAGGTCTTATACAAGCCCATAGTCATAGTAAATTTAGCAAAAAATTTAATACTTTTCATAGCACATCATATGCTAGAAATATCACTTTATATATATATATATATATATTATATATATATATATATATATATATATATATATATATATATATATATATATATATATATATATATATAATTCATAATACATATTTAGACTCTAAGTCTCTTTTGTCACTGTAGAGTCGACATCATAGAATAAAATAGGGACACAACCCTTTAACAACATAACATAATATCTAAACTATTACATAATTTTAGTTAAGAACATAACATAGGAAATCCTTGAAAGATAAGGATCCCTTTTCTTGAACCTGGGGAAGATATCCAAGCCCTTTACATTAAGAGACATCCTCTAGTCATCAATACCTACACTTTGTGTAAATTGATGAAGAAGAATGGTGTTAGTACTAGAATGCACTAAGCATGATAACCATGCAAAAAATACATTTAAAGAGGACATTTGGTTAGAAAATCATGCATCATGCCTTTTTGTAAAACTTCGTTGAACCTTAGCACAATAAGTACAAAATAGCTCATATACTTCACATATGCATGGACACTATTCATATAATAACATAAAAAATAAGTCATTTAGAGCACATATATCATTTCATAACTTTATCTTATCTTTTAGCTTAGTTCACTTACCCCGAAGTAATCGTTTAGTAATACTTGGTGCAATGCATGAATAATGTCCTATTCCACTATCCACACTCAAGCATCACCTTAAGGCCACCAAGGTACACATTCATCTAACCTTGTTTTACTTAAACATAGGCATTCATAGGAACATAAAATATCCTAAGACACTTACTTCACATATGAATCAACATGTTACATGAACCACATATAATACTCACTTTAAGACCACATACGAGTCAACACTACCAATAACATCATAAGAGGCAATAGTCAACAATAGCATACTTGGACTTCACTTCATAAGGACAACATAAGACCTTACTCACAATTCCAATCTAAAGGCTACTAGTGCTATATACATGTGAAACCCCATAACCTCACATATACTAAGTAAACTCACAAAGATACCACAAACATCATTTACTTCCTATATCAACATGACAAGTATAGTCAACTACATACATGCCAAGCAACACCTTCTTCATATAGTCAATAATATTAACATTATGCATATAAGATAAGACCATATCAAATAGACATCATAGGACTCATACTATGCATATTATTATAATAAGTAGGTTAATACCATAATGTCATGCATAAGAGACATATACATATACATATACGTATACATATAGAACACCTTCCTAGAACTCCCCTCAAGAGCTACTTGTGCAATGTATAAGTAAAGTCACATACCCTCACCTACACTAATAAACTTTCCTTAGGTTATCCTAGTTAGGGTTATTACTTTAAAACTATCGTCTATTTTACTTTATGGAAATTCTAGCCTTAACCAACAATAAGACCATATAAGCCAAATATGGAGTTTAGTGTCTTTTCATCACACCAATAGAGGGTATCTTACTTGCCAAGGTAAGGCATGAATATCATTCTAGAATTTTAGGTGGATCCACTAGCTAGGTCTCAAAGGGCAACATAGTTATGGAAACTTAGAGGTATATATGGAAACCCTCTTTATGCCTTTTGGGCAATGTGGTTATCCTCCTCGTGAGGACTATGGTGAACAATATTTCCCACATTGGGAAAGGGCACCCCTCATCATCAAGCTCACTCGGTGCTAAGCTAACTTCCCTTCATAAAAAGTCTTAATTAACTTTACTTCATGAAAATGGCTTTAAGAGGTCTAATTCCTTATATGCTTAGCTCATAGGTTATAGATGATAGTGTCCTTACATCAACCTAATTCATGTGAGAAAACCTTTCACATGGACATAGTATATCCAAGCACAATCTAGTTTAGAGTACAATTAAAAATACCTCTCAAGAGACTCCCTCTTTACTAGATCATCATACATGCTTCATTTTAAACATTCATGTCTATGTATGTGTACTTACAGGAGAAGACCTTTCACATAAACACATTTAGACACTATATGCTCATACTTCATCATATCATATTCTTGAAATAATAATGTATATACTTTCATGTTCATGATATAGGCATGCATTCAAATTCATGTACATAGAGTAATCACCCTAGGAGTTATTCTGTCAAGGTAGACATGTGCAATGTATAGGCAAAGTCCTATACCCTTACCCATACTAGTACACCTATCAAGTCATCCTAGTTAAGATACGTTTCATGCTTCATGGACATATACTTTACATGCACAGTAGTAGACATTAGTGCATATGAGAATTATCTTTTCATTAGACATCATGCATCTATACTACTTATAAGTATGCATGAGGTGTGTGTACATTGGACGACATGACCACATAACGAAAACAACATAGTATTGAGGAAGCCACCCTCTAAAGACCACAACACGAGTACTACATTCACCAAGCCTTAAGTCACCCACATATAGAGTATTAAGGACTATAAACTACACACACTCACCTTACATCGTAAGAGACAAGAACATATCCAACATTTGAATAGAAGACTCTTAACCATGCATATAAACCACAAAATCAAAGATGGATACATATGAAAGGGGTCATTCATCAAGAGTACATTATCAATGATAAACATATACAACACACCTAACCCTAAAAACCTCATTCAATTATCATAACATCATAAAAAATACACCCTAGATCATGAATTAGAAAGGAAGACTAGGCATATAACTTCACATGTGTGATCATCATAATCACACTTCACCATATAAATTTGCCTTCAATGCCATGATCATAAAATATATATATATATATATATATATATATATATATATATATATATATATATATATATAACAAGAAGGTAAGCATCGCCACTATAAGTGGACCATACTAATCAATGCCATTCAAGGCCAATTCTACTACCATAGGCTAGGGATTAGGATGAACTCACCAATTATCCAAGATTTTATCACCATTGATCAATTACCAACAATTCATCATCAATTGACATAAAGGAATATAGAACTAAGTAATTCATTACAATTTAAATATAATTCAATCATAAACCCACATTATATCATAATTTGAGAATTTGGAAAGATCATGGGTTCTTCATAGAATTGGATTGAATTTCATCTTAAAATTAGTAACTAATCATGTATTCATCAATAGAATGTTTTTGAAATCAATTTGACAAGGAACTCATGGCTAGATTGAAAGATAGCAATTTTGATCATGAATTCTCTTTGAAAAACCTTTGAAGGAACTCCTTAGATGAATGGATAACTATTGATGAAGTATCACAAACCTTACTACATGAGAATCCCACAAAAAAGAAACCATGAAAATCAACCGCTAGCTTGAACCTTGAGTTTTCCCTCCAATGGAGGTTTGAGAGGATTTGGAAAAGAAGAGAGATTTGGGATTTTGATTTCTTAATGGGTGTTGGGGTTTTGGTTTGGGAAAGGCGATAAATAAGTAATAAAAACAGTTTATAACCATCTCCCCAAGTTACCAAAACACCCCCATACTTATTGAGACTTTTAGACATGTCAAACTTGACTTTGAAATGATGCAACCGAATCTGAGATGTGGTTGTGCGTCGCGGAGGCAGCCTTTGGATTTTACCTCACATATTTCTGAGGAAGTGAACCTCGTGTAGGGTGCGCGAAATGTGGCTGGTTCCCAATCTTGCTATTGCACGCTGCCTTGGGCAACTTCATTGTCCAACGTTTGGGTCCTCCTTTAGGGCCCTTAGGGTGGTCCTCGGGTAGTTGTACCTGAACGTTTTGACCCTTAACATGTCTATTAGGATGATAGGGTCACCCCTACTATTTTTGGACATCAAACAACACATAAAAAGATGACAAACATACAAGGACACACTAGCACGACTAAAGACCAACTTTCGAACGTATTGGACGTTCTTGGACGTTTGACCTCCAAATGACTTTAAATCAAATATGCATACTATAAAACACTTAATTAACCTATTTTAAACATTTTTAAACACATGTGATTCTCTAAGCACCTTAGTCCATTTTGAGGATCCTTATTTATAGGCCCTAAACTACTAACTAGAAGTCTTGACACCTTGCTGAGTGACATTGCTTGAGCAAAAAGTTGTACTAAAAAACTTAAACAAGTGAGGGCATCCATGGTATGTAAAGGAGTATATAATTGATGTGTTGGTATGAGTTTGTATTATCACGGAAAATAATAAAAGAGTCATTGTTTGAGCATGTGTTGTACTTGGCATATATGTGGAAAATTGTTGCATCCGATGTAAACTATAAGATCATGATTAAAAATTTTTGGTTGATTTTAATGTGAGTTGATAAAGCCAAGGGTTATGAAAAAAAGTTGATAGTCTAAAGATTGTTTGATGACAAACAAAAGTCTAAGTGTGGCATGGCGATCTTAGGCATATTTATATGCCTAAGTAGTCAATATTTGCCCATGATTTGATGGTATTAAAGGAAGATATTTAGTTTTTTAGCTTGATTTTGCGATTCTTTTGATGATTAAGCACTAATACATATGATTAGAAGTTTTCAAGAACTCTAAAAAAACAGGATTTTGAACAAAGAAAGGACGAGCAAAGACGAATATGAAAATGGCTTAAGATGGAAGCACCTGGGTGAGGCTAGGCCTGACATTTAGAGGCACTTTGCAGGCACGATAGTGGCGCATCGCACCAGCATGCTACAGACTGCAACACTTTCCAGGCGCATCGGTAGGAGCGGTGCACCAAGGACAATATGACTGAAGAATGTTCTAGGCGCAATAGGAGGCGCACATCCAATTAAAATTTCGATTCTTCCAAGTTTTAAACATTGCCTAGGAGTTCTAATTGAGTAGTATTTGTTCTTAACTTTATCTACTAGTATAAAAAGATCCTTAGGCTGCCATTTTGAAAATGTTTGTTTAGTGTGAAAGAGAAAGAATCAAGTTTGTAGTCCTTTTAATTTTTGGATTTTTGCATAAACAATTATCTTTTCTTGATTTATAAAAGCATGAGTATTTAAACGCCTTAGTTCTTGGGCTGTATCTACAAATTGATTGTTGCATATGTGAGACTTTATGAATTAATCTTCGGTTGTCAATTCAACAGATCTTGATCCACCCATTAAATTGAGGTGATTAGTGTTCAGGAGTGACGTCCAGACGAACACCTTGATTAAGTCGACTTTAAGATTAGACACTATATTTATCTCTAAATGGCCAGTCAAGCATTACTAAAACAAGAATATAAAATTAATTTGAATTGACAACCAAAGATTAATTCATAAAGCCTCATATATTTAACATTCAATTCGTAGCTACAACCCCAGAACTAGAGCGTTTAGCTATTCATGCTTTTAGAAATAAAAAAAATATAATAGTTCATGCAAAAATTCAAAAAATAGAAGAGTTAAAAGGATTACAAACTTGATTCTTGCTCATTCACACTAAACAAACATCGAACCCTCACAATTGCGGACTTAGAATCTATTTATACTAGTAGATAAGGTTAAGAAAAAATCCTACTCAAATTATAACTCATAGGAAATGTTTAAAACTTTGAAGAATCAAAATTTTAATGGAGCAGCGCACCTCCCATCGCTCTTAGAATATTATTCAGTCATACTGGCCTTGGTGCGTCACGCCTGCCTGTGCGCCTTGGAAGTATTGCAGTCTGTAGCATGCTGGGGCGACACGCCCCTATTGCACCTGCAAAGTGCCTCTGAACGTCAGGCCTTGGCGCAGTGCTCCTACCAGTGTGCCTTGCCCAGGTGCTTCCATCCTTAGCCATTTTCATGTGCGTCTTTGCGCGTCCTTTCTTTGTTCCAACTCCTATCTTTTCGAGAGTTCCTGAAAACCTCTAATCATATGTATTAGTGCATAATCATCGCAACATCACAAAATCAAGCTAATAAACTAAAGATCGTCATTTAACACCATAAAATATTTGGAAATACTGACTATTTAGGCATACAATATGTCTAAGATCACGCCTCCATAAACCTAATTTAGAAACTTTTGAGTTTTCCCTTTGTCCGCTCCATCAATCTGTCCACCTTGCTTCCCGACTGATCTATGGATTTCATAGTACCTTTTCTTGTTGCTTGTCAACAACAACCATATACTCTAATTTACTCAATAAATGATAATATCGAGCAACATGAGTAGTCTCACCTCAAAGATAACATCGCTTACGATGTGGAACATATTTCTAACGATCCTCATAATTTTTGTGGATAAGGGTGGTTTTGAGTATTAATCCTATTATCACTTTCTCGGTTGGGAAAATACTTGATTTTGTTCCGATTTTTGTCCACCTTGGCAGCAAAAGTATTGCATAGCTTATTTCTTAACTTTGATATATCGACACAAAAATCGGTTACTGATTCAGCTACTATAATTGCCTCATTAGCCACTACAATTGCCTCATCAACATCATTAACTTGTAGCATTTGAAGTTATTGTTTGGCCTAATTTTGGAGATCATCCAAGAAATAAAACAACAAGTCTTCGCTGGTCAGGTTCGTAAATTGAAAAGTGAGTCTTGTGAACTCTTTCACATAGTCACGAATGGAGAAAGTTTACAATTCCCTCAACTTTCGATGAGCCTCATGTACCACATTTTGGGGGTAAACTAACGTTTTAAATCCTCTCAAACTTCCCTTGATTTTCAATGAAATTGATTGCTCTCTCCATATCCACCTTTTCCCTCCATCACCACAACTTATAGTATCACCCAAATACATTGCTATCAGACGAATTTTGATAGCCTTACTAGTAATGCTCACATGCTCAAAAGAACCATCCATTTGCCATAAAAAGTTTTGAATGTCTAGGACATCCCTTTATCCACGAAACTCATCTGATGTAGGACCTTCAATACAAGTTTCACAAAAACACTAATGGGGCCAGTAACCCCAACAATTGCAGCTTCTTCAACTTGAACCTTCAAAGCCTCATACTCTATGTAGAGAGGGGATAACTTTGATGAATTTAAGTACAAGGTTTTTCATCCCTTTCCTTTTCTCTTCTCCAAGTTCAATAAGATTACCTTTAATGTGATCAAGACCCTCAATAAGTACTAATTCAAGAGAACTATTTTTTTCCTCAATAACAACAAGTCGTCCAATCAAAGTCGATAAACCAGCCTTAACTCTGGTAATTTTCTCATTGAGTTGGTTAGTATTGAAACCATCCACATCTTTATTGTGGACCTTGCCACCAACTGGTCGATTGGAAGAGGAGTACCTTAGCATACTTTTATCATATTTATTTGCAATATCCTTCTGAATATCGTGCTCTCTTTCATGAACAAACTCTTTATTGCGTTGTGACTTCGACGTCATGTTTGAACCTACGCTCTGATACCACTTGTCACAAACTTATTTTCAAAGGTCTCGTAGGGACAACCTTGCTAGGCTTGCACAACATCTCCACGGTCCAGTCCTAATAACAAATAAGCACAAAAGTGCAATAACAAAAACATCACAAACAATCCACAGGAAAACAACCAACAAGAAAGTAAAAGCAAGAAGAATTTTGGGAGGCAAGCCCCATTTTTTTTTTTTTTGATATTTCTCTAAGTGTTAAAATACATTGAGCTGACTTACAAGATGTTTACAGATTGAAAATAAGCTTACAAACAAAGGCGATCAAGGTCCCAAGAGAAAAATACTAAATTTGGGTGTCTTTACACTAGTCAAATGTTTTCATAAATGGTAAAAATAACACTCCCCCAAATCCAATTCAGCTTTGTGGTAGCCCTTGGACCTTGAAGCTAATTGAATTGTAATGAAGCTAATTGACTTGTAAAAGTCTCTAAATTATACTCCAAGGCTGGATGAATATTGTCACACGTTCAAGACTCGTTGAGGCACGGTATGAATCTACTCCACTCCCTAAAACACTAAAATTAATGTAGCTTTTTTTGTAGCAGTACAATTTGCTCATTTTGGCTGGTGCACTGTATCAATACAACCGCTTAAGAAGCCCCAAAACTGCTTAAGTGGAAGCCTCTTTAGTGGGTAGGGTGTTGCTTAAGCAAGGTCTCTCGGCTGTGGCTAGATGCTTTAGCGAACCTAGCTCCATTTAAGCGGTGGTTGCTTAAGCGGGTACAGAGACACTTTAGTTGGTCTCCATCATAAAGTCACAACTGTTTAAAAGGTAGGCGAGTCACCTTAACAGGGCCATTAAGTGGCCAAAGTGATGCTTTGTGACATTAGCCGATAGTTATACCAGTTTTTAGGACTTATTTCTCTTAAGTTTGTGATTGAATATTTATCTTGAGAACTCGAATTGTTGAGGGTATTTTGTTGGAAAGTGCTTATTACTGTTGGAAGGTTTTTCAGGATGATTGTAGGCTCATTAATTGGGTGTGTTAACCCATAACTCTTTTCTTATCTTCTTGATTTCTAGCTTTAATAGTAATTGGTTGTCCTCTTGTTGCATGATCTATTTTGGCTTGATTTCGAGTTTGGATTGTAACCAATTTAGGATCCAAGTTCCCACATCTAAATGGGATAAGTTGACATAGTCAATTTTGAAATTCTCGGTGCGGTCCCACAATGTTGTTTTGATTCATTCTTGGGACATCTTCATCTTTTGTGATTTGGATGTCAAATTAACGACCGTATTGATGTTATGGTAATTTATTTGATAGCGTGTCATCGATTAAATGTGGTTTGTAGGGTAAAACTCCAATTTAGTACTGTTGGAGTACCCTTTCTCAGCCTTTCATGTAGGCTATGACTAATTGATCTTAGCCTGAACTTGTGTTGGCAAATTCATGTTTTTAGCTAGTTATTGGATAAGTTTCTAACTTGAATCATGTTTAATAATTAGAATTCATTTCTTAGATTCCACTCGGCTAGTTTTCGAGTATATTGAGTATGTTTATTTTATTCGTGTTGTTGTATCATGTCGTGCAATGTCTATATATTTGGTTGTATGATTTTGATGGTTTGTTCTTGGCGTTAGCCTTGGTGTAGGCTGGTGATTGCCTTAGACATGCATTTTGGAGCTGTTATACCTTAGAAATCATCTAATGTCTCTTCAGATGGTTTAACTTCATACATATGGATATCATAGATTTGAGTCTATAGTATGAGTCCTGAGCTAGGCGATAACTTAGATCTTGTGAATGTTCATCCATAAATTTCCTTATATTTCATCCCTGGTGTTTCTTTTGTAATTTCAGGCTTATTGTTTTGGATCCTATCTTGTTCTTCGAGCTTGAGTGAGTCCCTAGTGACTCTGAAGGTGGTTTCGCTCTCTGATATGATTTTGCATGAAAAAGAGCTCGTGATTTGGAGAGATTCAGAGTATTTTATCCATGGTTTGTGTCACAACCGAAATCAGGACCCCAAACGAGATCGGCGTCGTTGACCTCTCAGAGGTCGCAGACAAGCCTGCATACGTCATCCTTATTTTATCTGGGTTAATTTTAGCGGAAAATTTGAATTTTTTTGTTTCTTAACATACATGTATTCATACTACTTAACATCATAGGCGTTCACAAATCAACCATCTAATAAAGAGATAATCAAATGAAAGAATCAGATCATAATTTTATCAAACATATTTTTGCCAAAACGGCACCAACACAAAGTCTGAACAAAAGTGGAAAGAAACACTAGTGGAACATGCTCCACTAGCTATAGCCTACATCTAAGCTAGATAATAACGGTAGACATCCTTGAAAGCATGAGGGCCTACCAAGTACGGATGAAAGCTCCACGTCCGAATAGCTGCAACGTCAACCTGTAAGCTCTAGCATCCACCTGTGCCTGCACCTAAAATTGAAGAATTGTATGGGATTAGTACACACTTGTACTAAGTATGGGTATATGCAATCACACATCAAGGACATGCATGAGTAAGAACAACTCTTTCCTAACAACATGATTATGGAAAGCCAAGTCAGTGGACTTTCCAAAATGGGATTAGGAAAGTTAGTGAGCTTTCCAAATTTGGATTAGAAAAGTGATGCCATGAGAGTACATGCATCATCATACTTATCATATTGCACACAACAATTAACATCTTACACATAGCACATATCGTTTTGCATATAGCACATAACATCTTTCATATCATTCATTCATATACCATGAGACCTTGAAATCATGGACTTGACATTAAGACTTCCCAAAATTAGGGCTCAACATATGGACCTCATCTAGGGAGCCTTCATTAGCAAACACAAAGTCTGCTTCATTCATTCATACGTACTTCATTTCATTTCGTTCATAGGCTAGTGTGAACACCAGCTATACCTAGTATGTAGTTTAAGACTTTCATCGGGTTCGCTGTGCAATGATCAAGAATGACCTAGTGTCATTACTTAAGTAGAGCTTACCTCTTGATCATCCTATCCTAACACCTTTGGTATCATTCATTTCATTATGTGCATCATTTGAGGCTGTCCTCATTTATTTATTGGGAACTTTAACTTTAATCGACATAGATCATGTGAGCATCATGGAATCCAGTGACGCCCACACACCGAAAAGAGGTGGAATCACCGACCAAAATGACCCAAAACATGCTAGCGCATATGGGAATTGAACCCCGCAAGATCCCTATATTGACATTATAGGTTCGAAGACTATGAGATATAAGAAGAACCATACCCGGCATGCCGGACAACCTCATCTCATGAGAGTTACGTGAACCTCCGCCTTTATCGAAAAAGGAATCACCGCTCATAGCTAGCCTATCAGTGCTCAGTATAAAGTTTCATTACATTCAACTCATACGTCATGGAAGCTGGCTTCTAGTATGAGGACATCATAGCTCAATAGATGATTTCTCATCTCATCATTAGTATTAAGTATACATTAATCTCAATAATTTCATTAGAGTGTTAATAGAGACTGGTCTCTTCATTAACTTTAACCTCTCATAGGTGAGTACGTTTTGGTAACATTTACTTAGGCTCATTTGAGATTGCTCTCATCTTTCACAATAGCCTTTTATCATGTTGTCACCACATTCATTATCTTTAGCACATTTTCTCTTCATAATTACTCACCCTTTTTTCCGTGAATGTTCATTTCATCATATGCTAATGCACTTGGCCATTTGGTGTGTTTCACACTCTTACTTAACCCTTCTAGGATTTCGTCATTTCGTTACATACATCTTAGATTCACTTACTTTTAAATGTATGCTAGACTTATGGGTCAATTCACACAAGCCATGAGGCTTCATTCATAGATCGTTTAAGTGATTCATATCTTCCTAAGATTATGTGGTACAAGACTTATGCATCTTGTAAGTATATCAAGATCTCGATTTCTATCTATGTAGACAACATTATTTTTGAACATTTTTTCACGTATGACTTATGTATCAATAAGGAATTTTGGCAAGGGAACCCAATTTCGAATCCCTTGGACAACACCTATATTTTTATTTATTTTGGTTTGATCCAGACGGCTTGGGGACCCAAGGTCGAGCCCCAAGGCCTTTATTTCATGTTTTCCTTGATTTATCCCTTTATTTTTTTGGTTCATTGGGACTTAGAGGATGTGAGATCGAACCCCCAAAACCTCATTTTCTTTTTATTTCCTTCTCTTTAATTTCTATCCTCTTGGCCGAGGGCGTGTGGGTTCGAACTCCCACAAACCCTACTTTAATTTTTCTCCTTAATTTGCCTGGGTTCTGCCTAGGGGTCGTGGGTTCGATTCCCACACACCTCAACCTTTTGTTTGTTTTTATTCCTCCTTAAATCTGATTGAGAGGTGCTGGGTTCGAACACCACTCCTCTCATTTTTTTTTCATTTTCGGATCAAGGCACATGGGTTCGAATCCCACATGTCACATTCCATTTTTCTCACATTATTTCAATGATTTTTAACATGGTGATGTCACGGGTTCGATTCTCAGTGGCCTCACATATTTTAATTCATTTTTACATAGCTTGATAATCCCCTTAGCTTGGCCGAAACTCATCAACAAGATGCTGGAAATTTTTACAGCATAGTTTCTCACCTCTTTCACATTAAATGTTTAGACGTTTTAAGTAGTTTTTAGTGAGTTCTTTAGGTGCATTCTCATGGATTCATTTGACTCTTAGTTTGCTCTCAAATCAGCATTTTTATATCACTTATGAACATCACGATTTAAGAAAGTTTGTTCACATGAAATACAACCATAAACATGTCATTTTTCGAACTTGAATCCAAGAATGTCTATCATGGCTACACATTGCACACACATCATTTTTCACTTAATTTCGGACAATATTCTCAATATTCACATACTTCTGAACATACATACATAAACATAATCATCACAAAAACACATTACATCCCTAATTATTACTAGATAACTTACCCAACCTATGATTCGATGAGAGCTAGTGACAAGGACATGCAACGGGGAACAACCCTAGTTTTCGGAATAGATTCTTCTGAAGCTTAGGGGTCTCTTGGGAAAGGGACAAAGAGAGAAGAGAACCCATACCTTTTTGACGTTCAAACCTTGACTTGCTGCCCAAAACTTTCTCTAAAGATCACGTCCAAATCCCCTCAACTTCAATACCAATTCGACGGACAAACCCTCTTTTTGCCTAACGTGTTTGATTAGCGTTTGTTTTCTTATATTTTCGCATGATTTCTTCAAGTGTGAAGAATTTGGTCAATTTTCTGTTATTGTTCAGGCAGAGATAACGTGAAAGAGAAGAGAGAATGATTGTGCGTTGAGAGATAGACGTGAGTAAGAAGAGTTTTCTTAGGATTAGGAGTTTAGTTTAGGACTTAGTCAAATAAGGTTTAGTTAAATGGTTAAAATATGATTTCTCTTTTATTTTAAATCATCCAATAAGTATTAATTGATTAAATTAATTACCAACTTAAATAAAAACAATTTAAATCATTGCTTCCACCTAGGTTTAAACCCGGATGGAGCAAGAGTTCACTTCAAACACAAATTTTTGGCCCTCTCTCCCCAAAGTACCCCTCCACATTATTAATTAAATAATTAATTACATATTTAAGATAATTATGATACTACCCTTATCCTGAAAAAAGACCATACTAACCCTAGACCCTCCAAACTTAAGATTTCTCCTTTTTAAAATTCGGTAAAGACTCATTCGGGTAAATCTTCATATTCGGGAGCCCTACATGGTTGGACCCAAACTTTCCTAGGTCAACTAACTCTCCAAGTTAGTTGGATTGGCTTTCACAAGGGTTCAGAGGTCTGGTTCTACGCGCATCAATCCGTGTGAACCCGGTCTAATCGTAGGCATTTTTGACACATTAAGCATTATTTAACATAGCCATTTTTAGGGTTGTTATAGTTTGACTCCTGGTACATCTCTTTAGCCTCGTTTTGAGTCCGAATATATCTCTTTTAGTTCGGTTTAAGTCTGACCATGTCTCTATTAGCTTGGGTTTGAGTCCGAGCACACTTCGATTAGTCAGGTTCGAGTCTAACACTAAGGTTATTCGGGGTTTTCAGTTGTAACAGAAATATATATTTTTAATATTATTTATCTACTTAATAATCTTTTTCCTCATCGATATTGGTTACATGTTAATCCATGTGCCCAGAACTAGTAATATAGAGAATTGATGGAGGTATTGGATGACTTTGGTGAGAGGGCATTTTTAATAGTTTATCAAAAAAAATAATAAAATATGTTATATTTTAAAATATAAAATAAAATGCGGAAAGCATAAATAAGTGGAAAATCAAATTCACCAACAAAATAGAAGTTCATATATCCAATTGAGATTCTAAGATTTCCTTTCAAATACGTTATATATACTTGAAAATTTAATGTCATTTTTCTATGATTTTCCCTTTCAAATAATTGCAATTGATACCTAAAGAGTTGCTATCGCTTCCATTGGTGTTTGGCCATGATAATATTAAAAAGAAGGTCACTTTGTTTGAAACTTTTGAAATTGGTAATAATATTTAGATTTTTTTTAAGAATTTAAATATATTAATTTATATCCTTAATTTTTAAAACTCGCAAAATAACTTTAACTAAACGTTCATAACTTCACTATTATATAAAATGTTTGAACATTAAAAACAACCATATGAAGTCATGTTTTTATATCTCGTAACATCACTAATGAACCATTAATAATACACAAATAAATAAATAACACTAGTAAGTGATTATTCTTTAATAAAATCTTCCTATATTATTATAGTACAAAAATTAAACTACACTACCACTGAAACATTTTAAATTTGGTTGCTGGGTAAAATAAATGAGGTGGTTTTATAGAAAATAAAAACTTAGAGGCAGTTTTAAAAAATAATGTTATAGTAAGGGTGTTTTCCGAAATTCCGAATATAACTTCAAGTTATCTTTGCTATTGATATGACCAAACAACTGCAACATGAAAATGATAGATTTTATCCAAAAATTCATGAATATATACAATTTCAAGAAATATCTAAAAGAAAAAAATTATTGTACCTCTTTGAGTAGCATTTATATGGAACAGTAAGTGAATTTGTGAACATAAAATTCAGTAATTTTATCCTTAGCTAATATTCTCAAAATCGATTTGCACCTGATAAATGAGAGAATTTTCAAAGTCATTGTGAGGATAAATAATGTAAGCTTTTAATCACTATAAATAATTGAGAAAATGGCCAAACAACCCCCCCCCCCTCCCCACCTATTGTCAGATTTCCAACTACATACTCATACTTAACGAGGGTCCAATTACTCTTCTCAATTTTATAAAATTGAAACCCCTAAATGGTTGCCTCGGAAAGTGGGTGTATTTCATTCTCTCAAGTGAGCAGCCAAAACAATATTTATATTTTTTTAAACTCGTCGCGTAGTACCACCATCTCCACTGAATTCATTATTGTAAATTTCTAACAATTCTCATGTAAAAAGTTAAAAAAACAAATAATTAAATATGCCATCTCCATCCATCTCCAATCACAAAAAAAAAAAATTGAATTGAATTTGAATAATATAATCAATCTGGGTTCAATTGCAGTTGAACCCTAAAAAAGAAAAAATATTTTTTACTTATAGATCCTAATCCCTCATGATTTTTTTAGTTTGTTTTCTAGATTTTCCGACAAGCAATTACCTTCTCTTGATTATAAAAAAAAACCTCCATCACACAGACTTTTTGTGGCAATATTCACAAACATTAATAACAGTCTCTAAGCATTTTTTCTCTTTTGGTGGTAGGCTTAAATTAGACTCATATAGTGGTATTGGTGATAGTGTAAATGTTCTCTTTTTCGAGCTTTATTCCTTGAAAGAAGTGTTGGTTAGATCTCCGAGTAGGTGGAGGATCTAATGGTGAAAGCGGAGAAATGACAAAGACATAGGTGGAGATGGTGATGGCAACAAAATTTTCAGACTATGCTTGTAGCGACGACATATATATCCCTCCATAGAAGACAAAATAAAGAGACCTCAATTTAACCCCCAATTTTTCTCCAAATCAAAGTTATCACAAAATAATTAGGGCGAAAATGAATGAAGAAGATAGAAAAAAAAAACATCTTTTAAAGAAAAGATCAACGAGTGAAATAGGCTTGTCAAGCGCGTGTGTTTCACCATAACATATCTAGTTATGGTGGTTTAAAGGACTAATTATTTCATTTTGAAGTATTCATGGGGGGTAATAGAACCCCGTAAAATATAAATGTGTAATTGAAAATCCAACTATAAATTAAAGGGACTTTTGATCATTTTTGATAAAAATTAAGTGATTTTTGGGTGCAAAAGGGTTATAACCTGTCAAAATAAGAACACTGTAGAAAATTCCTTAAAGTTTTATTGATGATCAACTCTGTACAATTACACAATATTTATACAAGCATATTACTAACTAACTCGACAGCTGGCTATTTCGCATTGGTTTACCTCTAACAAACTAAGATATAAATACAGAAAATAAGTGACAAAAAATGCCCTAATTAAGTTTCTAGAATTAGGCTTATTATTCCAAAGCCCATACGTTCAGATAAACCCAAAACATATCTGAGGCCCAATTGCAGATACCCTAAGAACATTTCTTTCAAATATGACAACTCTCATTTATGTGTTCTTTCCTTTGTCTTATCTTGTCTCTTTAATTAGTAGCCATCAGAAGATTGTGTATGAAATCCAACACCCCCCCCTCTCAAGTTGGAGGGGAGGCGAAGCCCAACTTGTGAAGAAGATAATGACGAGTAGGTCCAGTTAGAGATTTGGTAAACAGATCTGCAAGCTGAGAAGAAGAGCGGACATAAGAGTGAGATAAGCCCATCGAGGTATTGTTGACGAACGAAATGACAATCGATTTCGACGTGTTTCTTTCTTTCATGAAAATCATATTCTTAGCAATATGTGTAGAAGCAGAACTATCTGAATGAAGTGGAACCGGCAAACGGATTAGAACATTGAGATCTTCAAACAAACGGACCAACCAAGTAAGTTTGACAACCACTCTTTTGATTGACCTATATTCAGCTTCAACTGAACTGAGTGAGATTGACGCTTGTTTTTTTGATTTCCAGGTAACAAGTGAATATCCAAGGGACACATAGAACCCACTTACAAATTTCTGTGAATTTGGACAGGTTCCCCAATCGAAATCGCAAAAAGAAAGGAGCTGGAAAAAATAGTGAAGTAGTCATAAAAATCCCAAGACCTGGATCTTTGAGTAAGTAGCGAAGAACTCATATTGTTGCATTAAAATGAGGAATGGGAAGACCCTGCATATATTGACTAAGATTCTGAACAGTGAACGAGAGATCAGGCCTGGTATGAGTCAGGTCATTTAATTTCCCCAGTAAGTGTCGGTATAACCTTCAGTGGCCTTTAATTTAAATGAGGAATCCAGAGGTGCAGAAATAGGAGTGAGATTCAAACAATTGAACTCTGTTAATAAGTAAAAAATATTTTTTGTTTGAGAGAGAATCCGTCCCTTGGTTTGCGAATGACTTCCAAGCCGAGAAAAAATTTAAATTTCGAAGATCATTAATCTTAAACTCGTCATCCAAGTATAATTTGAGTTGTAGTATTTCTACTGGATGTTCACCTGGTAATAGGATATTGTCGACATAAACTGCAACTATAGAAATGAAATTAGTTGACTTCTTAAAAAATAGAAGAATAGTAATTGAGAGAATGACTAAAACCTTTAAAATTGAGGGCTGCAGTGAGTTTGGAGTACCATTGTTGAGATGCCTGTTTAAGTCCATAAATGGACTTCTTCAATAAACAAACATGATTAGGAGAAGGAGGAGAAACACCAATAGGAAATTTTATGTAAACTTCCTCATTGAGATCCCCATGTAGAAATGTGTTATTCACTTCTAATTGAAATAAACCCCTATCGTCTCTTTAATGCAATGGCCAAAGTACATCAAACAGTGGTCGTTTTCACCACTGGTGAAAAATTCTCATTGTAGTCCACTCCTTCCTTTTTGTATATCTCCTCTAATGACTAACCTCGCCTTACATCGCTCAATACTCCCATCTGAATGTTCTTTGACTTTATAAACCCATTTGCAAGGCAAAGCCTTCTTTCCATGAGGTAGACGAACAATATCCCATATCTTGTTTAACTCCAAAGCAGCTAGTTCTTGTCTCATGGCCTCTTTCCAAGAAGGATCAAACATTGCCTGTTCATAGCTAACAGGTTCATGAATATTAGAGACATAGTTGAGCATAACTTGATTAGTGGGGGATAAGTCTGTGAAAGAACAAGAATTAGAAGTGACAGGACTAAGGAAACAAAGGGAACTGAAACTGTGAGTTGTAAAGCATTGCAAACATAATCTTTCAGATAGGAAGGAGTCTTGGTATTCCTAGAAGAGTCTCTGATAAGAGTATCAATAATCAGACAATGATATGGAGAAACAGGAGAAGGACTGCTAGGAGAGTGATTGGGGTTGCAATCATACGAGGAAAAAAAGAGTAGGAGTATTACTAGAAACAGGAGGCATTGTATCAGGAACACTTGAAATTACAGATTTAGGTTCAGGAGTGAATAAATGAAAGTAAGAAACAATCTGAGGTGGGAACTGGAAATAATTTGTGAGAAATATGAGACATATCGGATAAAGAAGGAAAATATTCCTCGTAAAAAATGATATCTCTTGAAACAAAATTTTTCTTTTTTTTAAGGTTCATGACTTTGTACCCTTTTTTCCCATAAGGATAACCCAAAAACACACAATGCAAAGCTCTTGGATCAAACTTTGTTCTATGAGATGATAAATTTGAAACAAATCATAAACAACCAAAACATTGTTACGATCCTCAAGTACACCCTAGAAGTAAGGGCGACTCTTAGGTCGGAACACTGCGTGCTCGACCTCACAGAGGTCTTATACAAGCCTCTTAGTTGTCATTCATTACATAAGACATGAAAAGTAGTGTGGAATTAAAACTTTTTACGACAATGATGATAAGAAACATCTTTTGTAAAAACTAAGGAATAAGTCTCATCGTCACAAGCCAACTTAAAGACATGACATAAATATCATAGGGGCACGACCCTTTACATTAAAAGAAATACTTAAAACTCTTTACAAGTCTCAAAGAAGAACTAAAGAAAACATATACTATGACCTCGAATATATAAGGACATACTTAGTCTTGAGAGAGTCGATTCCCAAGCTTGTCTTCCAAAGACTTCCACTCGCTTCCAACCTGTACTTATAAAGTATAGAAAAGTATAGGGTTAGTACAAACATTGTACTAAGTATGGCATATACAAAATCATGCAAAAAGGGAAATTTTAGTATAAACATACAAGTCATGTTATTTTGATAAAACCTTCATGAATCAAGTTACAAGACATAATTTAAAATCATCATTTAGCACAAAAAGCAAAAATTCATTTTTCTTAATATAAGAACATGCTTACAGTGAACCCACTTAAAACTAACTCTTCATATCCCAAGTTATCTTAAGACTCACTTAGGTAAGACATGAAGGAATCACCCATACAATCTTTTCACTGCACACCCAAGTGATCCTTAATACTACCAAGGACAAGCATACTTCATTTCATTTAATAAGTCAACATTCAATACTAAAGACACTAGAGGAACATACTTGAATTAAGGAATTCACATAAGTAACCCTCTCAAGTGGATTTATAAGTCACACAATGTGCAATGTGAGAGTAGCATCGCATACTACTACCCCCGCAATGTGTTCCTTAAGGATTCCATAAGGTTAGATACACCCTTACTAGCATTTATAACTTCATTCACATAAATTTCATCAACATTATACATAAGACTTTCGTGATTCATGAACATATTAAACATAGAGTCACATTACTCCATAAATCTTAGACATATGATCATCATGCTTCTTTCATCATATAATGACCCATTCATACCTTTCATAAACGGACACATCAAGACTCACCTTTCAAGTTCTTACTTATGCAACGACATAGATTTCAGACGCCACCATCCCTAAGCAATACACTCATTAGAATACTAAGTTCATTACATTCTTTTGTGGGGGATATCTTTAATCGTCATAGACCATGAGAGCTAAACATGGAATTCCGGTACTACCCTTACTGGATGAGGGATCCCTACTTGCCTAAGGTACGGTCATTCTTTTAGCCTTTACATGGAGTCCCCAATAGTTATACCTATGCAGGCGCATAGTTAAGGGATAAGGAGATTTCTTCTAAATACTCATTGTCTACTCACAAGGAGTAGTCATCTCAAGAGGTACATTGGGTACAAAATGTCTTCTCACTACTTGTACCCACCCCTTATTCAAGTCCTCTCGGTGCTAAGCATAACTCCCCCACGTCTAAACATTCATTACTATAGGTTAAGAAATACTTGTTGGATATCACATCTCTGCTCACAACGGGCATCCATCTTCCAACCTATCTTAAAAGAACTCTTGGGAGATAGTGAGGTTGCTATTAAACACTTCATCTCAACTCACAGCGAGTGTTCACCACAAATCTCCCCTTTTCATTCATTTCATCTTTTAGGAAGAGTAGGTAAAGGTCTAGACACTCCATCTCTACTCGCAACGAGTGTCCACCCTACAATCCCCCATTCACATTCATTTTCTTCATTCATTCATTCATTGTGTGTGTGAAGCACACCTTTCATACAAACACCATTCTCATATAATTAAATCTAGACATACTTATACTTTCATTCATCATAATTCACACACTATCATGCTTAACATGAACATACTTTTCACTTAGATATAATATAATCAAGATGAACATTTAAATCTTCTAAGACATTTCATGCTTAAGACATCATAATCATCATTTCGCTTCACATCATATTCCTTCAAGGACACATTCAAAATACACACATCTATACAATATAATAATGAACTTCAAGTAAACACCGCCACCAAAGGTGGACCATACCACTCAAGGGTAATTCATAATAGGATTAAACAATATAGCCAACTTAACCTTCATCCAAGCTTTCAACACCTTTTAACAATTTATCCAATAATTCATAATAAATTATCCCTTAGGGAAGTAGCTAAAAACAATGAACCATCAAGAAACCATACTTTAACATTTCCTAATCATGCTCATTAAACCCATTTCATAAGTTAAAAGTTGATAAAAAAACATAAACATGATTCCATTGGGGTTTTGACACTAAAATAATCACTTAAAACTAAAAACAACCCATTTTAATCATTGAAACATTTCCATGCAAAGACCCATACTTAGAGTCAAAGAACAAAGAAGTTGGAGTTTGAAAACCCTTTCTGAAATCTCTTTGAATGGGCTCCTTGAATGAGAGAAGATTCAAGGATGAACTTATATACCGTAATATGAGTAAATCCACGAGATTTGGTGAAGAAAACGTCCACAACCTTCAACCCTATCTCCACCTTGAGTTCTAGCTCCAATGAAGTCTAGGAGAGCTTTTGGGAGAGAAGAACTTTTGAGGGTTTTGAAATTTTGATTTCTAAATGAGAGTTTGGGGTTTTTAGTTGATGGGAATGGGTGTGTAATGACCTAATATCAGTATATAACACCACCACTCCCCCAAATACCCCAAATACCCCTACATTGGTTGGACCACTTTAGACAAGTCAAATATCACTTAAATTTACAAAATTCCTGTCGGGAAACAAGTCCGTGTCTCGGAGTTGCTCCCACTAGGCTTTGGAAATTATTTTTGGACAGAGAAGTGGGCAATCTGGGCGCGACGTGCCTGTGTTTCACCAAGGAAGAAATCCTACTACCTTGAACAGCTTGCTTGGCCAAAGTTTGAGTCCTCCTTGGGGACCCTTAGGGTGGTCCCCGGGAAGTCGGACCCAGACATTTTGACCCTAAACATGTCCCTATAAGTTATAGGGTCATCCCCACTGATTTTAGACTCTGAAAAACACACATAAACTCATACAACATACAAGGACACACTAGCACACACACAAGACTAGTGTTCGAACTTCTTGGTCGTTTCGTGATGTTTGACTTCAAAACTTCACCAACTGACTTCTAATGCTAAAATACATCATTTTAAATCATTATTGACATATGGAAAACATGTGAAGCTCTAGTTTTACCTACTTTATTTTGAGGGTGTAACAAGCATTTTAGGTGAGAGTAATTAGGTTTAACTTTAAAAAGCACTTCAAAAGGTGTTTTATGTTATAGTATAGAAGGAAATCTGTAAATGAGATAGGTGGCAGTTAATAAACAGTCACCCCAATAAATCATAGGTAAATGGGATTGATACAACAAGTCTCTTGAAGTTTCAAGCAAATGCTTGTGTTTCCTCTCCACTATACCACTTTGTTGTGGAGTGTAAACACAAGTAATTTGATGAATTATCCCTTTGGAGAGAAAAATATCAGAATGCATTTTTCCAACCCCTAATTGAAAAGCATTGTCTGTTCTAATTATCTTGATTTGAGAGTTAAATGGTCTCTCAACTATAGAAAATAAAAGATTTAAGAATAGAGAAAGCATTGGACTAAGAACTAAGAATATAAGTCCATGTAAATCTAATAAAATCATCAACAATGGTTAAAAAAATACATGAAACCAGCATGTGTGGGAGTGTTATAAGGACCTCAAGTATCAACATGTATTAATTCAAAAACTGATTTAGTATAAAGAACACTCTTAGGAAAAGGTAATTTAGATTGTTTTGCCTTGGGACAAATAATACAAGGAGAGGAAAATCTGGAACATGACAAAGAAGTTGGAACTACATTCTTCATATTAATCAAAGGCATATTGTACCGCCCCGCAAGGCGGTACATTAAAATCCAACGTTTCCCACCAAGCAGCAGCATCACCTCAAAGGTTAGAGGGTCAACAGCCTTGCCAAACTCCCTCCCAACCGATGGGGGTTTCTTGTAGGCAAGGATGAACTTTCCATGTTCACCAGGCCAGCCAAGATCTTGAAGACAAAAATCTGTGCAGCCAGTCTGCCAAGTGGCAGTAAAGCAGAGAGGACAAATCTGCCTATTTTTCAGCCTTGGAAAATCTGCCACATGTAGCCTTCCCTTTGAGAGTTGGTGCCAAACGTTTTCAGCTTACTTAGAAGCTTTGAATATTGTTGTTAGATAGAATAGTAGATAGCATACTTTGTATCTCTTACTTTGTATTTCCTCTTGTTCAAAAAGACTTGGAAGAATATTGAAAATTGGCTTTGTGACCTCCCAAAGACTTGGCTTCTTTCTCGCTTTCTTTATTTGTTTGTGGCTGCATTGTGGACTGTCTTGCTTAGTATTCTTTTGTGTTTGGTTGGACTGAGTTTGGAAGATCTGTGCAAGCCTTCTTTACTGTCCCACGAGGTGAAAAATTTAACCTCGTGACAAGTGGTATCAGAGCAGCAGTTGAAGCATGACGTCGAAGTCACAACGGAATGAAGAGGCTGTCCAAGACAAGGAGCCTGAAGTTCGGAAGGAACCTTTAAAGAAACGTGACAAGATCAAGGTAAGAGAACCTTCTTGTAACCCTTCTCTTGTTGGTAGAGCTGCTAGTGAAGAAGAAGAAGGTGCAGACAACAGCCAACTCGATGAGAGAATCATCGGAGTTAAGGTTGGTTTGTCGGCCTTGAATAGAAGGATTGTTGTGTTTGAAAACAACTTTAGTTCCCTCGAATCCGTAGCCATTGAAGGGCTGGATGAGGTGAAGAACAACCTTGTTGATCTTGAAGATGTTCAAAAAGAGGGTTTGTCCACCCTTGAACTCAAGCTCAACGAGGCCATCTCTTCCCTTCAAAGAGAGGTGGAGGCTCTAAGACGACATTGATGAGGCTGCCGAGGTGGGGGTTCCTACTCCCGTTACTGTTCGTGAAACACGAATTGAGGCTCCCAAACCCAAGGAATTTCGTGGGGAAAGGAGTGCTCAAGACGTGGAGAATTTCTTATGGCAGATGGATGCCTATTTTGAACACGTTGACATGCACAACGAAGCTGTCAAGATCAGAACAGCAGCAATGTATTTGACGGATACAGCCATGCTGTGGTGGCGACGGAAGAAGGCAGACATGGAGAGGGGAGTTTGCTGTATTGACTATGGGGAGCAGTTCAAAGTTGAACTCAAATGTCAGTTTTACCCTAAAAATGTCATTCACGAAGCACGTCGGAGATTGAGAGAGTTGAAACAGACTTCCTCCATTCGGGACTATGTTACGGAATTTACGAAGTTAACACTTCAAATTCCAAGCCTGACGAGTGAGGACTTAGAGTTTTACTTTCTAGATGGCCTTCAAAATTGGGCCAAGCTAGAGCTGCAAAGACGTCAAGTACATGACGTAGATGAGGCGATTGTAGTGGCGGAATCGCTCAATGATTTCCGAGCTGATGCGGCAAAGGGGAGGTATAACCGGAGTAAAACTATTCCTCCCAAGGTTGACAACAACAACAGGAGCAGAGGCAGACCGAATCCAAACAGAGGCAACGACACGAGGGGCAACTCTCGTGATCAACCTTCCAATTTCCGAAAAAATTATGAGGACCGCAAGAGAGGTGCTCCTCATCGGGAAGGTTGTTATATCTGTGGGAAGACGACCCATGCTGCTCGGTACTATCCGTCATTGAGGAAACTAAGCGCTATGGTGGCTGCCGAAAAGCAGCAAGAAAAGGCTGCAACGCAAACCGGAAGTTTTGCCGGGGAGCAACGTGGGCAGAGTAGCGGGTCAGACAAAGGCAAGAACATTGTTGTTGGCATGTTCAATCACATGACGTTGATCAACCATATTTCAATTGTTGCTTTGGCTGCCAAACTAGCTAGCGTCAAGCCGCGAGAATCACTGTTCGTCGATGCCAAGTTAAATGGCAAAGACGTGCGGATCATGGTGGACACCGGGGCAACGCACAACTTTGTGACTGAGCAGAAGGCCAAGGAGCTTGGCCTAAGTTATGTTGCCAGCAGTACAAAATTGAAGACAGTCAATGCCGCTCCCACTACCGTCCATGGCTTTGCACCTAAAGTCCCAATTGATTTAGGAGATTGGACGGGGCAGACTGACTTCACCATCGCCCCTATGGATGTGTTTGATGTAATCTTAAGGCTGGATTTTTGGTATGAAGTCAACGCATTCATCTCACCGTGTCACAACCAGCTGCACATTAGTGACACCGGTGGTTCATGCGTGGTACCCCTTATTCGGGTACCACAAAATGGGATGCATTTATCGGCAATGCAGATTATCAAAGGTTTCAAGAAAGGCGAACCAACCTTTCTTGCCACCCTAATCGAAGACGCTGAAAGCTGTACAGAGGCAGTTCCATTGCCTCCTTGCATCGAACAAGTCCTTAGCAACAATAGGGACGTGATGCCAACAGAACTTTCCTAACGGCTGCCACCCCGAAGGGAAGTTGATCACCAAATTGAGTTGGTTCCAGGGGCAAAGCCGCCTGCCATGACGCCCTATCGTATGGCGCCCCCGGAACTGGAGGAATTAAGGAAGCAGCTCAAGGAGTTGCTGGATGCTGGACACATCAGGCCATCCAAGGCGCCATTTGGTGCGCCTGTTTTGTTCCAAAAGAAGAAGGACGGGACGCTGCGTTTGTGCATTAACTACCGGGCCCTCAACAAGGTCACGGTGAAGAACAAGTACCCCGTTCCTTTGATTGCGGAGTTATTTGATAGATTGGGACAGGCAAAGGTGCTCTCCAATATGGACTTGAGAATGGGTTATCACCAAGTTCGGATTGCCGAAGGTGATGAACCCAAAACATCTTGTGTAACTCGCTATGGTGCATTCGAGTGGCTGGTTATGCCATTTGGGTTGCCGAACGCACCGGCGACATTCTGCACACTGATGAACAAACTGTTCCACCCATACTTGCATCAGTTTGTTGTTATTTATTTGGATGATATTGTTGTCTACAGCAACAACATGGAGGACCATGTGGAGCACTTGTGCAAAGTGTTCAAAGTCTTGCGCGACAACGAACTGTGCGTGAAGCGAGAGAAATGCAGCTTCGCTCAACCGACTGTCCAATTCCTTAGGCATACTATCAGCCACGGTGAGATAAGGATGGACAGCGACAAAGTGGAGGCTATCAAAAATTGGGAGGCTCCAACAAGGTACCAGAATTGAGGTCCTTCCTTGGCCTTGCCAATTACTATCGTCGCTTCATTTTCAATTACTCAGCAATTACAGCCCCACTCACTGACTTGCTGAAGAAGAACCGTGCTTGGGAGTGGTCGGAGGCTTGTCAAACTGCCTTTGAGAGGCTGAAGTCTGATGTGGCTCAAGAGCCTATTTTGGCCTTGCCGGATTTCTCTAAGGCATTCGAAGTCCACACTGATGCGTCGGACTTTGCTATTGGTGGCGTCCGGATGCAAGATGGCCACCCAATAGCCTTTGAGAGCAGAAAATTGAACGAGGCAGAGCGGCGATATTCAGCTCATGAGAAGGAGATGACAGCCATAGTTCACTGCCTTAGAACTTGGCGTCACTATGTATTGGGCGCTCCCTTTGTCGTCAAGACGGACAACGTCGCGACGACGTACTTCCAATCCCAAAATAAGTTGCCGCTAAGCAAGCCCGTTGGCAGGACTTCTTAGCCGAATTCAACTTCACTTTGGAGTACAAGCTGGGGAAAGCGAATGTGGTTGCCGACGCACTTAGTCGCAAGACTTCTTTGGCTGCCCTTGTGAGTTCGAGTTGCAGCTCACTTGTTGAAGACATAAAGGAGGGATTACAACATGATCCCATAGCCAAACAACTCTTCTCCTTGGCCCACCAAGGCAAGACGAAGAAGTTTTGGGAAGAAGGTGGCTTGCTTTACACAACGGGCAGGCGTGTGTACGTTCCAAAGTGGGCTAAACTTCGGCGTACATTGATTAAAGAAGGCCACGACTCTGATTGGGCTGGTCACCCAGGGCAGAAGAGAACCTTGGCCTTAATTGAGGCTTCCTACTATTGGCCTCGGATGCGGGACGACGCCGAGGCCTATGTGCGAACTTGCCTCATTTGTCAACAAGACAAGGTTGAGACAAAGGTACCGGGCGGGACTGCTTGAGACGCTGCCCATTGCGGAAAAGCCTTGGGACAGCATCACAATGGACTTTATCACCTGCTTGCCAAACTCGGAAGGGTTTGGGACAATTATGGTCGTGGTGGATCGCTTCTCTAAATATGCGACGTTCACTACCACGACGGCCAACTGCAAAGCCAAAGAAGCTGCCCGGATCTTTTTGCGCGATGTCGTTAAGTACTGGGGCATTCCCAAGCATATCATCAGCGATCGGGATCATCGGTTTACTGGCTCATTCTGGAGGGAATTATTCAGCTTATTGGGGTCGGAGTTGCACTTCTCGACCAGCTTTCACCCTCAAACAGACGGGCAGACTGAGCGGATCAACACACTATTGGAGTGCTACTTGCGGCACTATGTTAGTGCCAATCAGAAGGATTGGGCAAAGCTGCTGGATACTGCCCAATTCTCGTACAACTTGCAGCGAAGTGAGGCGACGGGGAGGAGTCCCTTCGAGTTAGCAACGGGGCAGCAGCCTAACACGCCCCAATCCTTGCCCGTCGATGCCGGTTTCAAGAGTCAGGGTGCTTATCAGATGGCGAAATCCTGGGAGGAACAAGTCGACCTTGCACGTTTGTACCTTGACAAGGCTGCCTGGAAGATGAAGAAGTTCGCTGATCGGAAGCGACGTCCGGTGGATTACAGGATTGGGGATCGAGTTATGGTGAAACTCAATCCCAGACAATTCAAATCGCTGCGAAGTGTGAATCAAAATTTTATTCGCAAATATGAGGGCCATTCGAGATTATTGCCAAGGCTGGCAGAATTTCTTATCAGGTTGACATGCCTCATCACTTGAAGATTCACCCCGTCTTCCACGCAAGCCAATCGAAACCTTATTTCGAAGACAGGGAAGACAAAGAGCGGGGGCAGTCCGAGAGGGCCAGAATCTTCATCACGCCGCCTACCGTGGACAAGCAAATTGAGGCAATTATCGATCACCAGCTTGTTCGTGGAAAAGTCTGGAACAACTCTAGTTCCCAATTCGTAGTCCATTGGAAAGGGACAACACCGGAGGAGGCGACTTGGGAAAAATACGAAGACTTGTGGCAGTTTCGCGACAAGGTCCACCAATACTTGCAGTTGTGTGGCGTCGGGGTCGTCGCCAATTCAGGCGGGGGAGTGTGTACCGCCCCACAAGGCGGTACATTAAAATCCAACGTTTCCCACCAAGCAGCAGCATCACCTCAAAGGTTGGAGGGTCAACAGCCTTGCCAAACTCCCTCCCAACCGATGGGGGTTTCTTGTAGGCAAGGATGAACTTGTCATGTTCACCAGGCCAGCCAAGAGCTTGAAGACAAAAATTTGTGCAGCCAGTCTGCCAAGTGGCAGTAAAGCAGAGAGGACAAATCTGCCTATTTTTCAGCCTTTGAAAATCTGCCACATGTAGCCTTCCCTTTGAGAGTTGGTGCCAAATGTTTTCAGCTTACTTAGAAGCTTTGAATATTGTTGTTAGATAGAATAGCAGATAGCATACTTTGCATACTTTGTATCTCTTACTTTGTATTTCCTCTTGTTCAAAAAGACTTGGAAGAATATTGAAAATTGGCTTTGTGGCCTCCCAAAGACTTGGCTTCTTTCTCGCTTTCTTTATTTATTTGTGGCTGCATTGTGGACTGTCTTGCTTAGTGTTCCTTTTGTGTTTGGTTGGACTGAGTTTGGAAGAGCCGTGCAAGTCTTCTTTACTGTCCCACGAGGTGAAAAATTTGACCTCGTGACAATATGGCCTAATCTATAGTGCCATAGTTTTTCTTTTACATTTGAATCAAAAAAACTAGAACATGAAGTAAAAACATTTGCAACAGAATTGGAAGAACATAAACTAGTAGACTTAGAACTAGATAGACTTTTTGTGGGGAGAACTTCTGGATCACCATGACTGTGAATAGAAAGTCTCTTAGAAACTGCTTGTTGAATAGACTTGAAAATGTATAGACCTCCTTATTCCTTACCAACCTCCAGAGGGATCTTCAGTGAAGGGCCCTGCAACATAAAATATGTGTTAGGAGTAAACAAAAAGAATTTACGATAACTGTTTGCACAGTTTGTGAATAGACATGGGATTACAGTTGAAAGATTGAATATAAAGGACATTGTGAAGAACTAAATTAGGTAAGAGTTTCACAGATCCTGAATGAGTCACAGTATCTCTTTGTGAATCAGGAAGAGTAACCATAATAGGTTTAGGCAGAAGATTGAGATTAAAGAAAAGAATTTTGTTAGAGGTTATATGCTCAGAAGCTCCACTATCTAAAATCCATGAATTACTGCCAACTCTAATAGAGAAACATTTGAATTGCATAACTTGGGTATACCTTCACAGGTGGTGTCTGCAGAACCTTCGGTACTTCCAATCTGGTGGTTCATCTTTTGTAACAACTGCAATAGTTAGGCAACATTTTCCTGACTGAGTGAAGCTTGATCTATAGAATTATCTACAGCATGATTGTTCCCCTCAGATCAATTGAAAACATTGTTAGTAAGATGACCTTTTGGATATCTCTTATTCTTAGTAAACTTAAAATCAGCAGGGAAACCATGGAGTTTGTAGCATTGTTCAATGGTGTGACCTGTCTTTTTGCAATAGTTACACATGAGATTGTTTTTCTTAAAAAACTTCCCTTACTGAGATTTATATTCATCAGGCCTCCTGTTTCCTGAATTCCCAACAAGAAAGGAAGCATACTCTGTTGGATAGTTAGGAATAGCATGGATTTCTCTCTGTTTTTCATCTTGAGTTACTAGAGAATAAGCCTGACCAATGATAGGGAAAGGGGAAGACAAGAGAATGTTACTTCTAAACCCAATGAAAGTATCATTTGAACCTACAATTTATTCTACTAATTTGTTTGTGTGTCATCTTGGAATTTTCTTTTACTCCTTCCTCATATACTTTCATTTTTCCCTTAGAAACCCCTTCATTTTTCTTTATTACTTGATGACTTGAATTTACAATAAAATTAGTGGTGGAAGGTGCTAACTATTTTAACAATCCCTATTAATTTGTAATTTTCATCTATGGTGAATTTTAATGGTCACTACTTTTATTTATTTTATAGAATTGATTTTTTAATTACCTAACAACAACTTCGTGAGCCAACTTTTTTCTAATATAAATCTGAATATATTTAACACTACAACCAAACTATCATAATTAAGGAATATTAACGTTCCATTAAACATACAAATATTAAGACGAAATTGCATCATGTCATAAAAACGAATTCATCACAAATTATTCACATTAATCAACCAATCATATTATCATATATAACACATCAATTAAAAGAAATCTTAATGGTTGCCGTTGGAATTGCTAGAGTTAATTATATTATCATATATAATACATCAATTAAAAGAAATCTTAATGGTAGCCATTGGAATTACTAGAAGATGATGTTAATTACAAGATATTAATACTCTATATATTGAAAGGTCTTAATACTGATATAAAAAGGACAATTTATGCAAAATTATTGACATACGAGATAATTGAAGAAACAATCCAAGGTTTAGCAGAATTAATTATACCAGATGATTTTGACTTAGATTTATATGATGATCTAGAATTATTCATAGATCAATGATAGATTATTTATACTTACAATTCTGGAAAAAACTAAAGAAGAAATAGAACTACTTGAAAAATTACTAATTGAAAATTTATACAAATATTTGAGAATTAGAGAAAATAAATATTTAGAATATATTGCAAACAACGCTAATGAAATACAACGATTAGATCTACTTAAAAAGAATATTATAAAAAAAAAATTTATTCTTAAAAATATGAAGATTAATCAAACATCAAATAAATTAACTACCATAACAAAAACTAAGATAGAAAGAAAAGTACGAAAGATACAGAAAAAGTTAAAAACCTTATACATAGAATATGAATTATTACAACTTACTAAAACAAATACGAGCAAAACAAATCTTTTGATAGACATAATTTCTAAAACAGAATATAAATATATTTGTTATCTGAAAAAACAATATGAACAAAGAAATATATAAGCAACAACTGATAGAAAAAATAATTAAAAAAAGACAAGAGTTAAAATACAGAAAAGGAAGACTAGAAGAAAATATGTTAGCAGGAGTATGTAATAAATCAATATTAGCACAAAGAAAAGTTATATTTATGCTAGAAATACAAATAAATTGCCTCGAATATAAATTACAACATGATATAAGTTACAACATGAATTATAATGAATAAAGAAGAATTTGCAGTAGACGAAAAAACATATGAAAATCAAGAAGGATTAGTAATAAAAATAATATTTTCAAATTTACGAAGACGAATTTGCAGTAGATGAAAAAACATATGAAAATAACTTGTATTTAATGTTAGAAAAGGAAACAACAAAATTAGAAGATAGTTTAACAGCTATGGTAAGAATAACAAAGGAAAATGAAGAAATAGATAAATCAAAAGAGATTGAAAAAATAAAAACACAAGCAAAACAAGAAGTACAACATCTAGAAGAACTAAAAAATACAAAAATAAGTGAATTAGAAAAAGAATTAGCTAAGCTAAAATTATTATATGAAACCAAACAAAAAGAAAAACAGGTAGAAAAAGATAAAGAACTTGAATTGACTAATTAAATAAATAAGATGAAACAAAAATCAAATGAAAATCTTGAAATAGACGAAATAGGCGAAATAAATGAATCAGATACAATGAACTATCAAAAATCAGAAATAAGTGATATAAGCGAAACATACACAGAAATTCTAGAACAAGTAAATAAGCCGAAAAAATTAGAAATAAATACAGGAGATATAAATCAACCTAACACATCAAGAGTTAAAACCCCGGATAATAGTCCTAGGAGTATTCCCAGATGGATAGCACCAACTTATTATACAGATAATTATGAACGATCAGATAGAACAAATGCAATATGGAATAGTAGATTAAATAATAAAAAATGGACGCCTAGACCAATAACTGAACAATATAACCTTTTAGATCTAGATTGTGTTATAGATATAAATAAAGCAATCTTACTATGGGTACGAAATATATCTAAACAACTAATTGATAACAAAATAACAACAAAAGAAACGCCAGGATATATAGAAAGAACATTTGTTGGAACAACAAAATTATGGATAGGAAATTTACCCCCAGAAAGTCTAGAAACACTTAGGAGTGATAAGAAAATAGATGGGTCTCCATCAACAACAAATATAAATATACTAGATAAATATGAATTAGCAATACGAAATGAATTTGGTGGCATGACTACAGAAATAAAAGAACAAAATAGATAAAAAATAATAAATAGACAACTTATGACAAAATTAGCTATATGTAAAATGTACTATATAGAAGAATACACATGTGCATTTAAAGAATATTATTATAAAGTAAGATATGACATAAATGAAGCAAAATAAATAAGACAACAATGATTTACAAAACTATCAGAACCATTTAGTACAAAAATAATTAAAGATTGGAACAATGAAGGATTAACAGATACTTTAGGATCTAGAATAAAATTTCTACATCAATGGTTTGTACAATTATGTGAAAACCAAAAAGAAAAAATAAAAATGGAGAAAGTACTAATTAAAAATCTAGCATGTTGTAAAGATAAAACAGCACCACAGTTTGGTTGTACAAATAAATATTATAAAAAACAAAGACCTAAACGACATAAAAATTATAGAAAAACCAAAACTAGATATAAATACAAAAAACCAAGACAAAGATATTATGTAAAAAATTATAAAATAAAAAGACAGTATAGACCAAAGAGAAAACTATCAGAATGTACTTGTTACAACTGCGGAAAGATAGGACATTTAGCTAGAGATTGTAAGTTACCTAAAAATCCAAAAGGAAAACAAATTACAGAAGTAATTATAGACAATGACAAATACATGCAAATATATTACATAGATAGACTATGAATTAAGTGAAAATGATAGTATATATGAAGTATCGGATATAGAACTACTGAATTAGGAAATGAAGAAAGAAAAGAAGAAACAAATATTGATCTAGATAATGATGAAGAAATCTAATGTCTGAGGATGTAATAAAAATAATATCCAAAGAAGACTATCAAAACGAAGAATTATCAGAACAAAAAATTATATTTGATAATACAATCTTTGAACAAATAAAAGGAAAAGAATTAGATTTAAGTGTTGAAAAAGTACTTGAAATACCTACCTTAAGAAATTGGTTCAAAAGACAAAAAGACGAATTGTCACGACCCAAAACGAGCCGCGAGTGGCACCCACACTAATCCTACTATGTGAGTGAACCAACCAATCTAAACCCCAACATTTCAACCATAATGAACGAAATACAATGCGGAAGACTTAAAACTCATTAACGAAATCAATTAAATAACTTCTCAAATTTATCAATCATTATCCCCAAAATCTGGAAGTCATCACCACAAGAACATCTATCCTCAAATTACTAAATCTAAGAGTATCTAAGAAGCTAAAATAAATAAAAAGCTAGTCAATGCCGGAAGTTCAAGGCATCAAGACATGAAGAGGAAGATCCAGTCCAAGCTAGAAGCAATAGCTCACCCTGAAATCTGGCTTGATGAAGACTGGCTAGAGTTGCGGTTGAGTTGAAGACGACGGTACGTTTATTGCACTCCACAATTAACAAAGAAAAACAAATACAAGTAGGGGTCAGTACAAGGCATAAGTACTGAGTAGGTATCATCGGCCAACTCAAAATAGAAAACAGTATATATCAGATAATAACATAAAATCAACTAATATTCTTAACAGGCGACATTAACAATTACTATAACCCTTGGTCACAACACCAAGCACATCAATGAGGACTCAAGCCTCCCCATCATACTCATTTGGGAATTAGTTCTTTACAATTTAGTATATTATCATAATTCAAGATTCATTATCTTTATTCCTCTTGTGTCGGTACGTGACACTCCGCTCCATATATTATCCTGGTGTCGGAACGTGACACTCCGATCCATATACTATCCTGGTGCCGGAACGTGACACCCGATCCATATACTATCCTGCTGTCGGAACGTGACACTCCGATCCATATACTATCCTGGTGCCAGAACGTGACACTCCGATCCATATACTATCCTGGTGCCGGAACGTGACACCCGATCCATATACTATCCTGGTGTCGGAACGTGACACTTTGATCCATATAATATCCTGGTGTCGGAACGTGACACTCCGATCCATATTCTATCCTGGTGTCGGAACGTGACACCCGATCCTCTATTACTATCCTAGTGTCGGAACGTGACACCCGATCCTCTAATCTCATTACTTTAGTTCATCAAGCCTTCTTTTATATCAAGGCATCGTCATTAACAATGTAAATTTAGGATTCAAGATTCAATAGCCTCATCATGCTAATTCATCACAATTATATAATCACATCATGTAAGCAGACAATTAATCATATAGAAGGTTTTATAATACTACCCAACACATATCATTCGCTATTAAGAGTTTACTACGAATAGCATAAACCATAACCTACCTCCACCGAAGAATCGCGATCAAACAAGCTACTTCCCAAGCCTTTTGTTTTCCTCTTCGTTCTCCCTTTTTCTCGTTCGTTTCTCCCTCTCTTTGTTCTTTCTATTTTTCTTATTCAAACCCTTTTTCTTCTACCCTAATTGTCATATAATTAAGTATAAAAGATGATAAAAATAACCCACTAATTATTTCAAGGTTATCTCCTTTAACCCCCAAGTAATTGAATTATTAACATTAATCCACTAACTTTATAATTATAAGCATGAATAGTCCAAAACGCCCCTTTAAAAACTTTAACAGAAATCCGACCCAGTCTGGGTTACGCAACCTGTGACGGTCCGTCCTGCAGGTCCGTCACAAAGTTCAGAGAGTTAATTCTATGGAAGATTTGTGACGGTCCGTCGTGCCTGCGACGGTCCGTCCTGCCATTCCGTCACGAAGTTCAGAGAGTCGATTTCAGTACCCAAATTTCAGAATTCTAAGTGTTTTGGAACGAAACCCCCTCGACGGTCCGTCGTGCCCATGACGGTCCATCATGGGATCCGTCGACCAAGACAGTTTTTCCAGAAATAAAATCTGCTGCTCAAAACGACTTAACAGGTCGTTACAATAGATACCGATTTACCCATCGTTCGTCCTCGAACGATCACAAGAAGAAAAACAAGGGCAAAAGGGAGTACCTGAATCTGTAAACAGGTGTGGGTATCTTTCTTGCATATCAGCCTCCTTCTCCCAAGTGGACTCTTCAACTGGTCGATTCTTCCATTGAACTTTGATGGATGCAATCTCCCTTGATCTCAACTTGCGAATTTCTCTATCTAGAATGGCAACAGGCTCCTCCTCATAAGTCAAATTCTCATCAAGCAGAACTGAATCCCAACGAATGATGTAGTTTCCATCCCCATGATATCTTTTCAAAATAGACACATGAAATACCGGATGCACTCCTGACAGTCTTGGAGGCAAGGCTAATTCATAAGCCACCTCCCCTACTCGCTTAAGTACTTCAAATGGTCCGACATACCTTGGGCTTAGCTTACCCCTTTTACCAAACCGCATCACCCCTTTCATGGGAGAAACCTTCAGCAAGACTTGCTCACCCTCCATAAACTCCAAGTCTCTAACCTTTCGATCTGCATATTCCTTTTGCCTGCTTTGAGCCGCTAAAAGTTTTTCTTGAATAGATTTCACCTTCTCTAATGAATCCCTCAAAAGATCAGTACCCCAAGGTCTAACCTCAAATGCATCAAACCAACCAATGGGAGACCTACATCTCCTTCCATACAATGCTTCGAATGGAGCCATATCAATACTTGAGTGATAGCTATTATTGTATGAAAACTCCGCTAAGGGTAAGAAGTTATCCCAATGACCACCAAATTCTATCACACATGCACGAAGTATATCTTCCAATACCTGAATCGTTCGCTCAGACTGACCATCGGTCTGAGGGTGAAATGCAGTACTAAAGTCCAACCTAGTACCTAATTCCGCATACAATGTTCTCCAAAACTTAGAAGTAAACTGCGTACCTCTATCTGATATGATGGAAAGTGGAACTCCATGCAATCGAACAATTTCTGAGATATAGAGTTTGGCTAACTTCTCTACATTGTAGGTCACCTTGACCTGAAGGAAGTGAGCAGACTAAGTTAATTTGTCAACAATTACCCAAATAGAATCAAACTTTCCCAATGTCTTTGGAAGACCAACCACGAAGTCCATTGCAATTCTCTCCCACTTCCATTTAGGAATGGGCATTCTCTGAAGTGTTCCCCCGGGCCTCTGGTGTTCATACTTTACTTGCTGACAATTTGGACATTTGGCAACAAAATCAATAATGTCGTGCTTTATTCTACTCCACCAAAAGTGTTGCTTTAGGTCACGGTACATCTTGGTTGCACCAGGATGTATAGAATATCCGGAACTATGAGCCTCTGTAAGAATAGTGTGGATCAAATCATCAACACGGGGCACACATACCCTTCCCTTAATCCTCAAAACACATTCCTCATCAATTATTGCCTATTTAGTCTCTCCTCGCAACACCATATCCCGAATTCGGCTTAGTTTCTCATCATCAAACTATTTTCCCTTGATATTGTCAAGAAAAGAAGATCTCGCCTCCACACGGGCCAAAAATCCTCCCTTCTCATTTACTTCTAGCCTCATAAAGTCATTAGCCAAGTTTTGGATTTCTCTAGCCAATGGGCGCCTAGAAACTTGTAAGTGGGCTAAACTACCCATGCTCCCTGCTTTTCTACATAAGGCGTCTGCCACAACATTAGCCTTTCCTGGGTGATACAAGATGGTAACATCATAATCCTTCAGTAGTTCCATCCACCTCCTCTATCTCAAAATCAAATCCCTCTGAGTAAAGACATACTGTAGGCTGCGATGATCCGTATAGACTTCACACTTAACCTCATATAGATAGTGTCTCCATTGCTTTAATGCAAACACTACCGCAGCCAACTCCAAATCATGGTCGGATAGTTACGTTCATGCACCTTTAATTGCCTCGAAGCATAAGCAATTACATTATTCTCTTGCATTAGCACTGCACCCAAACCAGAATAGGATGCATCACAATAAACAATGAAGTTTTTACCCACTACTGGCAAGGTAAGGATAGGTGCAGTAGTCAGCAAGGTCTTGAGTTTCTGAAAGCTTTCCTCACATTCATCCGACCATACAAATGGAACATTCTGCTTAGTCAAGTTCGTCAATTGGGAAGCAATAGAAGAGAATCCCTTGACAAATCGACGGTAGTAGCTAGCTAACCAACAAAGCTCCTTACTTCTGACACATTAGTAGGTCTTACCCAATTCTTCACTGTCTCAATCTTAGAAGGATACACCATCACTCCATCCTTAGAAACCACGTGCCCCAAGAAGGTCACTGAATCTAGCCAAAACTCACACTTGGAGAATTTGGCATAAAGCTTCTTCTTCCTCAACAACTCCAATACAATTCTCAAATGCTCCTCATGTTCCTTCTTACTCTTGGAGTATATCAGTATATCATCAATAAATACGATCACAAAGAGATCCAGATATGGCTTAAAAATCCCGTTCATCAAGCTCATGAAAGCAGCAGGGGCATTCGTAAGACCAAAAGACATCACTACAAATTCGTAATGCCCATACCTGGTTCGAAAAGCAGTCTTTGGCACATCCGTTGCCCGTATTTTCAATTGATGATAACCGGATCTCAAGTCAATCTTAGAGAAGACACAAGCACCTTGTAACTGATCGAACAAGTCATCAATGCGAGGAATGGGATACTTGTTCTTAATAATTACCTTGTTTAACTGCCGGTAGTCTATGCACATCCGAAAACTCCCATCTATTTTCTTCACAAATAACACCGGAGCACCCCAAGGGGATGCACTTGGTCTAATGAAACCTTTACTTAACAACTCTTGAAGTTGGGCCTTTAACTCCCTTAACTCTGCTGGAGCCATTCTATAAGGGGGTATGGAAATGGGGCGAGTATCCGGCTCCAGATCAATGCAAAAGTCAATATCCCTATCCGGTGGCATACTAGAAAGGTCTGCAGGGAACACATCCAGAAACTCACGGACTATCGAAACCGACTCGATTGAAGGTACTTGGGTAGTATCATCCTGAGGTGTGCCAAGAACGCTAAACACCCTTTACTAACCATTCTCTTAGCACGAAGAAAAGAGATGATACGAACTGGAGTGGAAGTGTAGTCACCCTCCCACACTAACGGATCTGTCCCAGGCTTGGCCAACGTTACAGTTTTAGCATTACAATCTAAGATTGCAAAATTTGGAGAAAGCCAAGTCATATCCAGAATTACATCGAAGTCAACCATTTCTAGGATAACCAAGTCTACATGAGTATTGCTCCCCACAAAAGTCACCAGACAAGACCTATATACCTTTTCAACTATCACAGACTCACCCACCGGAGTAGAAACACGAATAGGCATGTCAAGCAATTCACAATGTAAATTAAGACTAGTAGCAAATGAGGAAGATACATATGAATATGTGGAGCCAGGATCAAATAATACAGAAGCCATGCAATCACAAACCAAAAGATTACCTGTGATAACAACATCAGATGTCTCCGCTTCAGACCGTCCGGGGAAAGCGTAACAATGGGCCCTATCACCTGTCTGCTCGTTGCCCCTACCATGTTGTGCTGTAGTGGCTCCAGTTTTCCCGTCACCCCGGCCGTTTTGGTGACCACCATTACCTCGGCCACCACGCCCTCCAGAATGATGGCCTCTTCCTTGACCACCTCTACCTCTAACTATTTGAGCTCTGTAACTCTGTTTTGGACAATACCTTTTAATGTGTCCAGTCTCCCCACATCCATAACACTCTCTGGATTCAAGCATAGGTCTCTGAGAGAATGACGAAGTCTGGGGGTAACCTCCAAACTCAGAGAAGTGTTGACCGGTCTGCGGTGGACCCCCAACTACAGTCTGCAGTGAAGACTGAATAGGTCGGGCTGGATAACCTCCTGAACCTTGCCCTCTGGAGTAAGAACCATTAAACTCACCTCCCTTACGAAACCTTTTTGATGTCGATGCCATGGTGAAGTCATCTGGCTTCACTCCTTCCACCTCTATCACGAAGTCTACCACTTCTTGAAAGGATTTTGCTGTAGCCGCTACCTGTAAGGCTGAAATCCGTAAATCTGACCTCAACCCCTTCACAAAACGGCGAATCCGTTCTTGTGGACTGAAACAAAGCTGGGTGGCATACCTAGATAATGCACGAAACTTAGCCTCACACGCGGTAACCGACATCCTGCCTTGCTCTAGGCTCAAGAACTCATCTCTCCTCCTATCCCTCAAGGTCCGGGGGATATACTTCTCCATAAATAAGCTAGAGAATGACGCCCAAGTCATAGGTGGTGCCTGTGCGGGTTGACACTCGACATGTGACCGCCACCACATTTTGGCATTTCCCTGAAACTGATAGGTTACAAACTCAACGCCTAATCGTTCCACTATGCCCATTTTATGTAGTAACTCATGACAATCAACCAGAAAATCATAGGCATCCTCAGATTCAGCACCTTTGAAGACTGGAGGTTTTAATTTCAAGAACTTACTGAAAAGTTCATGCTGATCACTTGTCATTATAGGCCCTGTAGTCAAACGAGGAAACGTGCCTATTTCCAATGAGGCATCCATGCGGGGAGCCTCAGCAGCGGCCTGTCGTACTTCCGGAACCTGAGGTGTTGGTGCAGAAAACACTGGAGGTGTCTGGCCTTGATCAGATAACCCGCTAAGATAGGCAAGAACCTGATTAATCATCTCTGGGGTAGGTTGGGGTGGTAATTCCTCATTCTGCACTTGCTCACTTTCCGCTTCCTCACCCTTTCTTACTACTTCCTCAGTCGGTGGAGGAGTCACCGCCCTAGTACTAGATGGGCCAGGTGCTTGTCCTCTTCCTCTAGAGGACGTACTCCCGCGACCTCTACCACGGCCTCTTGCCACTAATCCTCCTCGAGCTACAGCCCCAGTGGATGGCTCAGTTGCATCTTGTCTTGCCGGTGTTGGTGTTGGCGCCGTTGTTGCTCTAGTTCTAACCATCTGCGAAATAGAGTGAAGATGGTCAGATACCAATTTGTATCACCTAGATACCAATTGGATCCAAGTAATAGCACGAAAGAAAGAAAGAAAGAATGGAATTTTCCTAAAGTCTTATAGCCTCTCAAAGAAAAGTAAAGGCGTCCCCCTACCGTTCCTTAAGACTCTACTAGACTCGTTCTTGTGTGATGAGACCAACGAACCTAATGCTCTGATACCAAGTTTGTCACGACCCAAAACGAGCCGCGAGTGGCACCCACACTAATCCTACTATGTGAGCGAACCAACCAATCTAAACCCCAACATTTCAACCATAATGAACAAAATACAATGCGGAAGACTTAAAACTCATTAACGAAATCAATTAATAACTTCCAAAATTTATCAATCATTTTCTCCAAAATCTGGAAGTCATCACCACAAGAACATCTATCCTCAAATTACTAAATCTAAGGAAGATCCAGTCCAAGCTAGAAGCAATAGCTCACCCTGAAATCTGGCTTGATGAAGACTGGCTAGAGTTGCGGTTGAGTTGAAGACGACGGTACGTTTGCTGCACTCCACAATTAACAAAGAAAAACAAATACAAGTAGGGGTCAGTACAAGGCACAAGTACTGAGTAGGTATCATCGGCCAACTCAAAATAGAAAATAGTATATATCAGATAATAACATAAAATCAACTAATATTCTTAACAGGCGACATTAACAATTACTATAACCCTTGGTCACAACACCAAGCACATCAATGAGGACTCAAGCCTCCCCATCATACTCATTTGGGAATTAGTTCTTTACAATTTAGTATATTATCAAAATTCAAGATTCATTATCTTTATTCCTCTTGTGTCGGTACGTGACACTCTGCTCCATATACTATCCTGGTGTCGGAACGTGACACTCCGATCCATATACTATCCTGGTGCCGGAACGTGACACCCGATCCATATACTATCCTGCTGTCGGAACGTGACACTCCGATCCATATACTATCCTGGTGCTAGAACGTGACACTCCGATCCATATACTATCCTGGTGCCGGAACGTGACACCCTATCCATATACTATCCTGGTGTCGGAACGTGACACTCCGATCCATATACTATCCTGGTGTCGGAACGTGACACTCGGATCCATATTCTATCCTGGTGTCGTAACGTGACACCCGATCCTCTATTACTATCCTGGTGTCGGAACGTGACACCCGATCCTCTAATCTCATTACTTTAGTTCATCAAGCCTTCTTTTATACCAAGGCATCATCATTAACAAAGTAAATTTAGGATTCAAGATTCAATAGCCTCATCATGCTAATTCATCACAATTATATAATCACATCATGTAAGCACACAATTAAGCATATAGAAGGTTTTATAATACTACCCAACACATATCATTCGCTATTAAGAGTTTACTACGAATAGCATAAACCTAACCTACCTCTACCGAAGAATCGCGATCAAACAAGCTACTTCCCAAGCCTTTTGTTTTCCTCTTCGTTCTCCCTTTTTCTCGTTCGTTTCTCCCTCTCTTTGTTCTTTCTATTTTTCCTATTCAAACCCTTTTTCTTTTACCCTAATTGTCATATAATTAAGTATAAAAGATGATAAAAATAAACCACTAATTATTTCAAGGTTATCTCCTTTAACCCCCAAGTAATTGAATTATTAACATTAATCCACTAACTTTATAATTATAAGCATGAATAGTCCAAAACGCCCCTTTAAAAACTTTAACAGAAATCCAACCCAGTCTGGGTTACGCAACCTGTGACGGTCCGTCCTGCAGGTCCGTCACAAAGTTCAGAGAGTTAATTCTGTTGAAAGATTTGTGACGGTCCGTCGTGCCTGCGACGGTCCGTCCTGCCATTCCGTCACGAAGTTCAGAGAGTCGATTTCAGTACCCAAATTTCAGAATTCTAAGTGTTTTGGAACGAAACCCCCTCGACGGTCCGTTGTGCCCATGACGGTCCGTCGTGGGATCCGTCGACCAAGACAGTTTTTCCAGAAATAAAATCTGCTGCTCAAAACGACTAAACAGGTCGTTACACGAATACTATGTATTTAGCCAGAAAGAACACATCATAGATTGTAAATATACAAAAGGAAAAGCACAAATACCTATACTAAATAAGAGGATAATAAATAAAGAAATACAAGATATAAAAGCTAAAACACCCATAAAAAATACGTACATTTAGGAGGAACAGAAATATTGATAAAAGCTTGTTTTAGAGAAGGAATAGATACACCTTGAGAAATATATTTAGCAGATTATAGAATTATATACCCTATAGAAAAAAGCGTAATTAGTGCAGTAAAAAGAAACTTAATATACCAAAAATTTAAATTTATAATAAGTGCCAACTACTCAGTAGCATTAACAGATAAAAATATAGATAAATCATTAGTTCTACATTGGAAAATGTTTGGAATAGAACTAGCACCAGACAGTAAAATATTTACAGCAAGATGTAAAAACTTATATATACTAACAACAAAACATAAAGTAACGGAAAGAAATAAAATTGATAAAACAAAAATAGAAAATCCTTTTGAAAGAATAATTACTATAATAGACAACAATGACTATAGCTATAAAGAAATTGACATAGAAGAAGATTTAGAAATTGTAAAAGAAAGATTGAGTACTTCAAATGTACCAAATACATTAACTAGAACTACCTCATCAAGAATGAGCACATCTAAAAGGAACTATGAAATCTCGCAAAATTCATTAAATACAGAAGAGATAACACTATAGCACTATTTTGTAACAGGAATAATAGACCAAAGAAGATATAAAATTTAATAAACACAGGACAAGAAGAGAATTATATAACGAGAGAATTAGTGTTAGAAACAAAAATTATAAAAACAGGACACTTATGCCCCGGATTACCTAGTGAGATAGTAACCACAAACGAAGAAATGACAGAAAAAGAAATAATTATAGGAGGAATACCATTGGTAATACCATTTAAAATCTACCAAGGAAGCCAGAACATTACCCTAGGAATAAAATGGTTAGAAAAAGTTAAACCAGATAATATAGAGAATGAACAATTAACAATAGCTTACCAAAATAAGAAAATAATTATCAAAAGAACAAAATGAATAATGAAAATATATATACTTGCAAAAATTATTGTAGAAGGATACCACAGCAGGTATTATAACCCCATGATAGATACAGGAGCAGAAGCAAATATATGTAAATATAATTGTTTGCCAGAAGATAAATGAGAAAAATTAAAAACACCTATGATAGTAACAGGATTTAATAATGAAGGTAGTATGATTACATATAAAGCAAAAAATATAAAAATACAAATATGGGATAAAATACTAACAATAGAAGAAATGTACAATTTTGAATTTACAACAAAAGATATGTTATTAGGAATGCCGTTTTTAGAAAGATTTTACCCACATATTATAACAAAAACACATTGGTGGTTTACTACACCATGCGGAAATAAAATAAGAGCAAAAAGAGTAAATAACAAGCAACGTAAACCCACAAAATGGATAAAAGGAAGTGAAAAAATAAACCAGGAAATGGAAAATATAAGTAAAAATCAAATAACACAATTAGAAATTATCATATTTACAATAGATAAAGTTAAAATAATTAACGAACAACTAGAATTATTATATAGTGAAAATTCATTACAAGGATGAGAAAAGCATAAGATGAAAGTAAAAATTGAATTAATAGATGAAAATAGTATAATAACACAAAAACCATTAAAATATAATTTTGATGATTTAGAAGAATTTAAAATGCATATAGATGAACTATTGAAGAATAATTATATACAAGAAGCAATAGTAAACATACAAGTCCAGCATTTATAGTTAATAAACATAGTGAACAAAAACGAGGTAAAAGTATAATGGTCATAGATTATCTCAACTTAAATGCTAAAACTAAAACATATAATTACCCAATACCAAATAAGATACTAAAAGTAAGACAGATACAAGGATATAATTATTTCAATAAATTCGATTGTAAATCAGGATTTTATCACTTGAAACTAGAAGAAGAGTCTAAACAGCTAACAGCATTTACTGTACCACAAGGATTTTATGAATGGGATGTTCTACCATTTGGATATAAAAATGCACCAGGTAGATACCAACATTTTATGGACAATTATTTTAATCAATTAGAAAATTGCATTGTCTATATAGATGATATATTATTATATTCAAAAACACAAGATGAACATATCAGGTTATTAGAGAAATTAATACACATAATTAAACATTCTGGTATAAGCCTAAGTAAAAATAAAGCAGAAATTATGAAACCTCAAATAGAATTTCTAGGAATACAAATAGATAAAAATGGGATAAAGATGCAAACCCACATAGTACAAAAAATAATCACCCTTGATGAAAATGTAGATACAAAAAAGAAATTACAATCCTTCCTAGGATTAGTAAACCAAGTAAGAGAATACATACCAAAATTAGCAGAACATTTAAAACCATTACACAAAAAACTTAAGAAAGATGTCGAATATCATTTCGACAATAAAGATCAAGAACATATAAGACATATCAAAAACTTATGTAAGAAACTACCAAAACTATATTTTCCCAATGAAAATAAATCATTTACTTATATTGTTGAAACGGATTCGAGCAATCACAGTTATGGAGGAGTCCTAAAATATAAATATGACAAAGAAAAAATAGAACACCATTGCAGATATCACTCAGGATCCTATGCAGAAGCATAAATAAAATGGGAAATAAATAGAAAAGAATTGTTTGCACGATATAAATGTTTATTAGCATTTGAACCATATATTGTATACAATAAATTTATTGTGAGAACAGACAATACACAGGTAAAGTGGTGGATAACCAAAAAGGTACAAGATTCAGTTACAACAAAAGAAATAAGGAGATTAGTATTGAATATATTAAATTTTACATTTACAATTGAAGTAATCAAGACTGACAAAAATCTCATTACAGATTACCTCTCAAGAGAAAGATACAATGGAAAAAATACTAGCTACAATGACAATACTTTGTCAGAAAATGGAGAAACTAGAAAACGAAGTACAAATACTAAAAGAGACAGTCAATAGTCAGCAGCATGACTCAAAACATGCGGAGCTAAGTCAGCAGCATGACTCAAAACATGCGGAGCTAGAAGGTGACGTTGGGAAACACCTTAAAACCCATAACAAAATGATATATGCAGCTGCAGGTAGCACATCTACAGGAGGATCAACTACAAAAAATGAAGATGGTAAGATAAAATACACAAATACCAATATGAATAAACTATTTTCCGAACCATACCTTTCAGAAAATACCCAAAAAGACATATTTGTACCTCCACAAATAAATACCTACAAAACCAGTTTGGACTCACATAAACAAATATATAACCATATCACCGGGACGTATATAGAAAATATACACAAAATCAAACCTTTTTGAATCTAAACCCCAGAGCAAAAAATACCCAAAATCCAAATGAAAATTATATAACCCAACACTTACAGGGATATAATAAACTTATAGCACAACCAGGTACCAATTCAAATGTAGTAGCAACTTGCTACAATTATGGAATTTTAAGTACAGTATACACGACAACAGGAGAATAAGTAGCTAAGATACCAGAACTACACAAAGCATTTCTACATTATAAAAGAATAACTAAAGGAACTTTATTTTATATAAAGTTTTACTCAGCAACTGCAGAGATATTATGCGAAGAAATTAAACCTATAATACAAGTTATCAAAATAGGTTTAACCAAAGAAATGATAATCCCGGAAAAAATAGAAGTACAAGAAGAAATACAAAAGGTAAATATCCCAGAATTCTATGCAAATAAAAGGACTATTGGGATAGCTGCCATTTAAAATGAATTATCGAACAATTATCTAAATGAAAATGCAATTTGTAGCTACTACAATCGAGACCAGACGATGATATACTCCAATTGCAGAGAGCTAAAAACAGCAGATATGGAAGAACTACGCCAATGGATATTGAGCTTGCTGAAACTAGAGCAGCCACCTACCACAAGAGCTATCAGAAAAAATTTTATTTCACCAAATCTGATGACTAGATACTGTAAATTAGTAGGCCAAAAATACTCAGATCATCTATGCACAAAATGTGACGGAGAAGACAACTATATCCCAGAAGTACAGCTAGAATAAAAAGTAAAGGTCATTATGTAAAGATAAAGTTATGAATAGTAGTATGTCGGTCATATGTAAAAAGTAAAGGCCATTATGTAAAAAAAAATTGTTTTCTTGTGTCGGCCGAAATAAAAAATGCCATGTGTAAAGTAGTGTCGGCCACTTGGCCAAAGTGGTAAGTTTTTTTTTGTATAAAAGGAGGGTTTCCCCTCATAATAAAATAAGTCCTTCCAAGCAACTCTCTCTTCTTCTTAATTCCGCTTCCACCCCCAAATTGGTACCAGAGCATCTTCACTTGGCGGCAAATATAAAAAACCAATTGAAGTTATACTCAGGGAGTGTAATTACGATGGAAGATATTTTTCATGAAAAATATATATATATTTTTTTTAAAATTCTATGAAAATAAATAGATTCTAATAAGTTATACTGTTGTGTTCGCATGTTTGATGTATAGATAAATAATATTATGGGTAAATCACATAAATGTACCATATTAAAAAAATATTTACGATTTATGTCAATATAATTTTTCTTACTAAATATAACAATTTTTAAGAATTAAAAAAGTGTACAGTTGATCTTTCTTCGCCTCTTTCTCCATACTTTTTTTCTTTCTCTTCTTTTTATATTTTTATAACTTCTTCATCCATCTCTTTCATATGTCAATCTCTCTTTATCCTTTTTTTTAAAATAATTATTTTTAAATCAATTTTTTCCATATTTCATTATTTTTATTCAAAAACATGACAAAAAAAAAAGAATAGAAAAAACAGAAAATTGTAGAATATAATGTTCTCAAATAGAAATTTAAGTTTTTAAAATTTTAGAAACAATATATCATGATTGTATTACAATTTTTAAAATTTTGAAACTCGAAAAAGGTGAACTTCATGGAAAGGTATCGTCAATCATGATTGTATTAAATTTGTATTAGATATGTTTTATAATTGTATTAAAATTATATTAAAATCACGAATAATACATTTCTAATACATACTACAAACTTCTCTCTTTTTTTAGTGATATCAACTAAAATAAATTAACACACTTGTAATACATATTGCAAATATCACTCATGTTCTCAATGATACAAATTAAAATAATTTGTAAGACACATATAGTACATGTATTATTTATGAATATTCTCTTGTCTTTCGTTAGTTAATTTTTCAATTATTATTATGTTTCTCTTCTAATTCAACTTTAATATTGTGTAATACACTTTTAATGCAAGTTTAATTCATTTTGTAGTTTATTATTTGTTATTGTTAGATTACTTGTTTAATTCGTTATTAGTATAAATTTAATTCACTCTATAAATCATTGTATGGTGTTTCATTAGTTAAATTTTTTTATTTATGCTTAATTCAACTTTAATATTTGTGTATGTAGTTTTAATACAAGTTAATTCATTTTGCAGTTTATTGGTTGATTTGTTATGATTGAATTACATGTTTAATTCATTATTGATACAAGTTTTATTCAATTTACAACTTACATAATGCTCTTTCTTTTGCTACATTTTGCATTCATATTTAATTTGCTTCTAATTTAACTTTAATATGTGCGTAATATATTTTTTGTTCAAGTTTAATTCATTTGACAATTTAGTATGTTTCTTCATTTGTTACAATTAGATTACTTGTCTAATTAATTGATTATCTTAGTGATAAAAGCAAAAATAATCTATAAGATACATATGATATAAGTTTTATTCATGGATTATATGAGTTTAACTCTGTTTAAATCGTTGTCTTGTCTTTTGTTAGTTACGTTTTTCACTCATTCTAAATTATCTTCTAATTCAACTTCAATATTGTGTAACACAATTTTAAAGCAATTTAATTTATTTTGCAATTTTTTGATTTATTTATTACTATTGAATTACTTTTTTAATTCATTATCAATACAAATTTAATTTACTCTATAGATCATTGTGTGTAATACATTTTTAATTCAATTTTAATATGTGGGTAATACATCTTTAATTCAAGTTCAATTCATTTGCAATTTATTATGTCTCTTCATTTGTTAAGATTAAATTATTTATTTAAGTAATTAATTTTTTATACGAATTTTATTTATTTTACGAATCATTGGCTACTCTACGAAAGAAAATAAGGAAAGAAACAAAAGAAAAAAAGTTACAGAAAGAGAGAGAGAGAGCAAGAGAAAGAAAATAAAACAGAAAAAAAGAAAAAGAAAAAGGAAGTACAAGAGATAGAGCAACAAAAAGAAAGAGCGAGAAAAAGAGAAAAGCAAAAAAATTGGAAGAGAAAAAAGAGAAAGAAGCGAAAGAGAGAAAAATCTGACAATAAAATATATAATACTATTATTTTTATATTGCTATAAATGGTGATATTTAAAAAATATATCTAAAATAAGTAATTATTTTTTTAAAAGGACTCACTCAAGTAATTAATCCTAATATTATTTTATAAGTATTTGTATATAATCTAGACAATACTACGTGAAGTAAAGGTGGACATGGAGGTAGTAGTGTGGGGTGGTGAAGATTGGGGCTATGGGGTGGGTGTGGAGATGATGTATATTGAAAGGTGGGGATTGGAGGATACTACTAATATAGGACGCCCACTTGTGTAATTTATTTTCATTAGAGAGTAAGTTTTTTTTAATTTTAAGAAATCTATTTTTCTAAAGAAAATATTTTAATTTTTTTTGATCAATTGAATATGAAAAATTGTAGAAAATATTCCTTCTATTTACAAAGATAACATCTTTGACGATGTACCTAATCAAGAAAAATTTGAGTCTAGCACTATAACAACATGAGAAAATACATAACAAGATGTCCATTGGATCCTAAGTGCATACTTATCTATTATTGTTTTACCTAAATATTTCCTCCGTCTCATTTTGTATGTTATCATTTTCTATAAATAGTTGGTTTATAATACTTGTCACTTCATAAAATTAATGCATAAATGATTTTATCGTTCTTTTTTTTTTTTTTTATCTTTATGGGTTATTAACCTTGAAAATATATATTTGACCAACTTAGAAAATCTAAGTAAATGATTCATGTTCATTAGTTAAATTAATTAATCAAATAAATTATTTTATATTCATTGATTGAAAACTTAAATATGAGATAACATATAAAATGAGACGGAGAGAATAGTGAAGAATATCTTAATCATGGCATCACATCAATTTGAAATCATAAAGCCTCCTTATGTATTCAAACTTTAATTGAAAATTATTCTTGTTTCCATGGATAGACGAACATATATAGACTCAATCAATGCCGTGATTTATTCCATCAATTACTATATATAGTTTTATTGGCTCCAATGATTTAACTTTTTCAACAACCTTCAAAGTGACACTTGTCTTGGGGTAACATAACAGCTACCATAATGCATTATTTGGAAGTTTGAAAAGGCTTATAAATATTCCTTACTAGTGAAAAAAAGATTTATAAATATTCTTATTTCGCCTTTTGATTTTAATATATATCCCTAATTTATTTTTTTTGACTCGACAATACTTTTAATTTATTGAAAATAACTCAAAAATATTCTTCCTCTTTAACATTTTAGTCTAAAATACTCGCAACCTTTGTTTTTGGTTAAAAACAACCCATTTCACTTTTTAGTATAAAAAATATCATCAAACATGTTATATGTTTATATCTATAATATTTAAGATTTTCATATCAGTTAAACTTTTATCATATAAAAATTTGTAATTTTGTTAATGAATTTGTTTTTTTTTTTAACTGTTAAGTTGAAGATAATCTTATAAAAAATATTACTAAACTGGTGGTCATACTTTCTCTCGACCCTCAGATTTAATTTTAAGAACAACATTATCTTTAAAAAAAATATTTTCTGCTCTTAATAATTTCTATATCTTTTATAACATTGTCAGAACTCAACACAATTCGAATTCTAATTTATTCACTTATGTTTATAATTTTTAATTCTCTTTTATTAAAAATTATAAATACAAGAATATATCATTAGCCTTATCATAAGCAAACATAACAAGAGATCAACATATATGAATGCAACAGATCTTCTCAAAGTATCATTACCGATCATTATGTTAGTAAAATGTTGAGTTGTTTAAATCACTTTTTTATTTAGTATTATTTCTAGAAAGTTGGTTACCCCTATGATTGGGTAATTTAATAATCAATATATATCTAATATTTATTTAAGTGTGATAAAATCGTTTAAGTCTATGAATATATTAATTAGTCAAATTATTTACTTTTTTCTTAACTCCGTTATTATAAAGTTTTATAAGATAAAAAATTTATTTTTTATGTCAAATATAATTAGACTTACATATTATATTTTAGAACGAGCTAATATTTAGTATTTCATAAATAAAAAATTATCCTTTCAACAAATAAAAGAATTAACTAATTATTAAAAGAATGTATTTCAATTAACTTTTGGTTGATTGTGAAAGGAGGTTTTTTCTTGAACTCAAAACAATGGTTAAGAGTGTTTTTAGACAAAAAAAAAAAAAAACAGAAGGAAAATATCTTTGAGTCATTTTCAACAAGTTAGGGGTATTCTTGAGCCAAGAAAAATAGGTTGAGGATATTTTGAAATCAAAAGGTGGAGAAGGGTATCAATGATCCTTTTCTGATCATAATTTATAAAATAGTTTTTGTTTCGAATTTTATGTGACCAAGTTGATCGCTTAAGAAATAATTAGTAATGTGAAAATTAGGTACATAACATTTTATGTAGTAACATTCTCAAGGTATAGCATTAGAGTTTAACTTTCAATATATAATGTTTAATATATCAAGTTATAACATATTATTATAAATTAAACGTTGATTTTAAATAATTAAAAATATTTATTTTTTAAAATAAATAAATAAATAATGTTTCTGTTTTTAAATGGAAAATAGCACGATCGTTGTGATTATAAATAATAATATAATGATAGATTATAACTAATTAGTATATATTAACGAATTCAAAAAAATCATATATTCAGTTTCCTTAAAACGCTCAATTAAATTGAAATCAAATTAAATTCTAATTTGATTTCTTAAAACGCTCAAATAATTTGAAATTAAATTAAAATATATTTTCTTTTCCTCTATCGTGTTTCTCTCTCTTGTTTGCAGATTGAATTTTCAATTTTTTTTTGGTGATTGAAGATATTTTATTGTGAAAAAAACGTGATTTGTTGTGATGGACAACAACATATCCATATTAATTAAACATGGTAGAAGGTGAAATCCGTCAGGGTGGTATTTATCATAGTTTGTTGGTTTGTTTTTGATAATTTTCTTCTTTATACAGTTTATGGTGTTTTTTGTTTCACAGCGCTTATTGATATGTACCATATTTGCAACAGCATGAAACAATATAGACGTCTTTGTTTTATTAAAATTAAAAATTCGATTAACACGTGTTTTCAGGGAAGATAAAAAAAAATGAATAATGATGACTTAATTTACTAGTAAAACAAGCAAATGAAATTGATATTACAGTGTGTTTAGTAACGTGCAAGAAAGAATTATTTATAACGTGGTGGATCATTGTTGTATGACATTTGTAGTAAATGCGTAGGAAGAGTGAGTTTTTTTGTTTGTATGAATTTTGTTTTGAAGACCATTGTTTTGTACGTTTTTTATGATGGAATTGTGAAATTTCTTTTTTTTGTATGAAGTATTTTTTTGAATAGCAATTTCTGTATGAAGTGTGTATGAGGTTTGAATCCTTTTCGTAAGAAACCATGTGTAAAGAGCAATTTCAATATGGTACATGATGATGAAAGGTATATTAATTGTGTATGAAATTTATATCCTTTTCGTATGAAGTGTGTTTTGAATAGCAATTTATGTATAATAATTGACGATGAAAGTTATATTAATTGTGTATGAAGTATATATAAAATCGTGAAATTTGTATTAAGTGGATATGAAATGTGAAAATTTTTATTGCACTTAATTTATATTATGGTATACTAATTGTTATTTTATTGTAATGAAATACATTGATTTCAATATGGAGGGGATCATATATGACGCGTCTAGTATACATAGTGGTCTAGTAAGTGCGATAATATCGTTACTTAATATATATGTTAACATAAGCGCTATTGAGATAAAATATATGGTTAATGATATGTTCCACACGTTAGTATTCATAATGATGTTGGGGTGATGATTTTTTTAGATCAAAAGAAAGCTAATTTAGATTTATTTACAAAATATCCATTGTGCATCACTTTGAAAGATTTAGAGAGGTGTAATCAAGATTTTTTAGTTGTTACAGATAGGAGAAATTCTGAAGTTAGTATAATACAAACTAACGTTGATTTATACTCCAATAATTTCATCCGTTTGATACATGTGAATTTAGACGGAGATGTCAATGAGAATACTGAAGAAGATAATGATGTAATAAGTGACCATTCTAACTTATTTGTAGCTGAGAATCAGATTTACAAAAATAGGGAAATACTTAAGGAGGTGATCAAGCATGTTGGAGCTGTCGAAAAATTCAATTTTTGTATATCGCGTTGTTATGCATCTAAGTAAGTACACATAATTGTTTTAATTTGTATTTTCTTGATTGATTTTTGTATATAAAATTTAAATATATCTTTTTTAATCTGTGAAACAGTTATTACCTGATGTGTCATTCTGATACTTGCTCCTAGATGATGAGATCATCGTGTTTTAATAAATCAAATTTATTCAAAATCAGGAAGTTCAGTGCTGAACACACTTGTTTGTTAGAGATAGAGTGTATGCAAGGCGTTAGGGGATAACTGACGTTGTAGCTGTCTTAATAATGGATAAGTATATTGATCCATCTACTGTATACACTCGAAAAGATATAGCAAAGGATATGTTGAAATTACATGGTATTTCACTGACATACATACAGGCGTGGAGAGCTTAAGAAAAAGCGATAAAATTGATGCGCAGAGATTCGGCCGAATCATATGTCAAACTATCAGGTCATTTCAATCTAAATTATGAACTAAAATGTTTTGAATTGTAAAAAAAAAACTAGTATGCAGTTTGTTTTTTGAATGAATTGGAATTGTCTGTTTAATATCATTGATGTATCACTTTTATATGCTTTCGGTATGTAACTTTAGTTAAATAGGTATTATAGTTTGTATCTTTTTTGCATCAATTAAGTGTTTTTCTTTGTATCCATTCAGTTATATATGTGATGTTTTATAGTATTAAAATATCTCATTATATAATTATAAAAATTTCATGTTATCTATACATATTGGAGCAAATATATGTTGGATCGATTTTGAAAATAGAAAGCAAGGAATGTGATAAACTTTTATACGCATTTGTTGCATTAGAAGCATGTATTAGAGGCTAGGAGTATTGTAGGTCAATTGTAGTTGTTGATGGGGCAGGTTTAAAATGTTCATATGGTGGTACAATGTTTACTGCACGCACCATGTATCCGAGAGGTAGTTTTCTATCCCATATTGTTTTCAATTTGTGTGATATTTTTTTCAAAAATGCATCATATACTTCCATTGGCGTATGCAATAGTGGATTCTGAAAATGATGCTTCATGGGCCTAGTTCTTTGAACAGTTTAGGGAAGCATATGGAGTTGGACAAAACATCTATTCAGAACGAAAGGAGAGCATATGGAAATGAACTGCTACCCAAATCCGAACATTATGCTTGCATATGGCACCTATGTTGTAATGTGTTGAAGAATTTCAATAGCAATACTGAAGATTTGAAGATTTTATTTTTTACAATGGCAAAGGCTTATACAAAACAACAGTTTGAGACGATTATTAGAAGAATAAAACAGATAGATCCACAAATAAGAGGTTATTTATGTGAAAACAGTTATTGCAAATGATTAAGGGCTTATTCAAATTGTAAGCGCACATGGACCATGACTTCAAACATCGTCGAGTCATTGAATAATGTTAACAGGATAACAAGGAGATTACCAGTAATTTCACTTCTTGAATTTATAAGGGTAACAATTGAAAGATGGATTCATAAGCACAATGAGGAGGCTGCTAAAACAAAATCTGAGCTGACAAAAAATTATGATCTTTATCTACAGAAAAATATTGTTTTGTCTTAAAATATGAGGGTATGTTTTTTTCTCTATTCAATAATAATTAAGTGTATTTTACTTTGAAATTTTTTATGGCATATTTTCACAATTTTACATTGAATTTGTTTGTTAGGTAATACCATCAACGGTTGGATTGCATGTTGTTGCTGAAGGAGCAAAGAAGTACATAATAAACTTAAACACAAGGATGTGTAGTTGTGGGAGATTCAACATTATGAGATACCATGTGGTCATGTAATTGCAGTTCTTAGATACAGAAAACTGCATGAAGCAGATTTCTGTTATGCTTTTTATAGCCTGAAATTTCAAAGATGCATATGTCATCCCTATTGAACCTATCCCATGTGCGAGTACATGAGATATACCAAATTATATTTTAGAGCCTAAATTGATGTCACCCGGTCCAAAGAGATCAGTTATGTTTAACTATAGTCTTTGCTACCTTTTTACGATCTTGTTAATTATAATCTACTAGCTTACCTTGGTTGCCTCGTTTCAACGTTTCGAGTAATGTCAATTTATATTGGACTTTCGAAGCCGAGTCAGCTAGCAAAATAAATTCATTAAATTTAATGACATGTGTTCCTCTCGTTAATTCAAAGAGTATATACACTACATCAATATATCAAAAGTATAACAAATGCTATTTAGATATCATTTATGATAATTTTAAATATATATTTTTTTCATTCTTTTAAAAACAAACTATAAAAAGAAAGTGATTTATATTTTGTCAAAGAGAAGGAAAGTGTATAATAGGTAGTAGAGTGATAAAAGTTAGTGAAAAATATCTACTTCAATTTTGATACTAATACATATGTAGGACTACTTTATAAAAGATTTCATACAAACACTTCATAACTTTTTTGCTTCTTCCTTTGATGAGAAGCAAACTCCAACTCTCTTTTTCAGTATTTAGAGAGAGAGAAAGTGTGTTGCAAGGATAAGGTTAAGCTATAGAAAAAACAAAATGGATCAAATTTTACAAAACACTCTCTTCTTTATCATCATCATAATAATTGTCTCCATTTTTCCCCCCAATTCATACGGCAGAGAACTCCGTCCATCGGAGCACGGCTTACCATATCAACACTCATCATACCCAACCGCAAAATCTACAGATCCAGAATTGCATTCATTCTTCGCCGGCACCGGAGAGAAAACACCCTCTTCGCTACCGGAGGCTAGGAATTTGACCTGGTGGGATAATTCCGGCGATCAAATGTCACGTGACAGCAACCGTAAAGATCACGTGAGACAAGTGCTATTGATTTCCAGCTTGGTTTGTGGAGCAGCCGGCGTCGTTTTGCTCGCCGTTTCGGCGGTTGTTTTTGCTGTTAGGCTACGAAAGAGAAAGCAAAGAGAGACTTCATTGTCAACGTTAGGGTCAACGTCAGTGGCTAACGTCGTTAATAAATGAAGAAGTAAAAGTATAGAGATTATAATAATGTTTGAGAAACACGATAAGGATAAGAGTTAAATTCTACTTAATATAGCTTTCATTTTGATTTTTGTGTACATAATAATTCATCATTTAATTATTGAGATGAGTGACATATACTTCTTCCTCTTATTTTTATTATTTCTTTAAAAAAATTAATTAGTTGTAAATTTATTTGTTTTTTTGTTCTCAATGGCCCTAAAAGGGCTACTATTGTATTTTGTTCTTCAAAAGAAATTATATGAAAATAAAATTTCCGTGGAAATTTTTTAGACAAAATTACCCTCCAAAAGTGACTAATCAATGAAAACTTGATATTATATCATTTCTCGTTGACACTATTTGGATTTATGAGATATTTTATAAATCTTGTTGTAGAGACAAAAATTTGACACTATCACATTGAGTCTTGATTTACGCATGCTCTACGCCTCTTGCTTTATATGCAAGTCTTAAGTCTTAGAGCCTGTTTGGTTCAGTTTAAAAGCTGGTTTTTGACTTATTTATCTGTTTGACAATATTCAAAATAACTTATTTTAAGTTAAAAGAAAAACTTATTTTAAGCCAAAAGTTAAAAGCTGGGGTAGAGGAGCTTTTTTTTTTTTTTTTTTTTTACCTTATAAGCTGTTTTAAGTTGACCATATTTTTATCTTTTTGCCCTTGATATTTTTATACAATCTCCAAATTATCCATATAACTCTAACATCTCTTTCTTCCATTTTTCCCTTTTCACGTTTGGCATAGCAATTTCAGCACTTTTATCCAAGTGCATAACTTCTTATTTTAAAAATAAGTTTCAGTACTTTCAAAAGTACTGTTTTAAAGCTGCTTTTATTAAGCCCATCCAAACGGGCTCTTAACCCAAGGACTTCTAAGGAATAAGTTATTTGGGAATGTCTATTAAAAGGGATAAACTAATTTATCAATTAGGTAGGAGTTCTTCTGGTCTTAAAAATTAGATAGAAGTGACAAATTTTAACTTTTACGCTTTAGTCTAGCAATTGTCGTAGTTATTGAGATAACTTTTTTAATCGTTCGACAACTTTAATAGCTGTCCAAGCAATTTTAGAAGTTGTCTAGAGACAACTACAAACATGTTATTAGTTTAGTCCTTTTATTAGAATTAAAAATAAAAAATGTAAAGAAAAATAAAAAGGGCCCACTTGTCCTATTTTTTTATTTGAAAACTTGTGAGACACTTTTAACTCATTTTTACAAGTTTTGAATTTCATAGATAAAAAATTTTGATTTATGAAATATCGTATAATTATTGCCATAGTGGCAAGGCTTATTAGCCAAGGACTTTCAAACAACAAGTTGCACTCCATAGAAAAGACTTAACACTACCATATTTTATCTTAATTTATGAGATGAACTATAATTCTCGTCTTAGAGGCAAAACATAGACCAATAACTTTCAAATAATAAGGTGTGCCTCATGAACAACAGTTTACACTATTTCACCATGTCTAACTTATGAGATACTTTTTAACTTTTGTCTTAGATGCAACACATACTTCAGGGCTTAAAGAAATAATTTATGCCTCATGAATAATGGTGTTTTTAAACTACAATATTCTTCTCCATAGATTATTACTCAATCATTAGATGCTAACATACACTATTTTTCTTACATTAAGTATATGACAAATTTTGATTTTACAATTGTTGTTGACTTAACTTGAAAGTAAAACTTTTAAATGGATAAAAGGGACTGAAAAATACTCAAATTTTACCCTCTGCACTATTTAATAGTATATTCTAAAGGTATATATGTGTGCATGTGGATACATTACTATATATAATTATGAATTGTGATATCCTCTCGAGCACATATATACCTTTAAAATACACTATTAACTAATTCAGGAATAAAAAGTCATCTCCAAAGTTTGATATCGTTACGACAATTTCGATCAAAATTCCAATATATTTCAGACCTTTTTCTCATTTATTTACACGTCAAAAAAAGATGGATCATATTTGTGGATTACTCAACTTTCTATTCATTAGCAAAATAATAAGAGTTTTGAAAAAAAAGAAAAGAAAAAATAATAAATGAAAGAAAAATAAAGAAAGGGAGGGGAAAAAAAATTAAATAATTAAAACCACTCACTTTGGGCGACTAATGTTCTACCTATATGCCGTGACAGTCCAAAAGCTCTTTTTTTTTTCTTTTTAATTTTTAAGCATTCAGTATTTGAAACTCACTGTTTTCACTGATGAACATAAATCTCAATCATTCCACCACAGTTCTGCATAGATTTGGCTAATATGATTTAGTCCATGTGCATAATTTAGGGAAGAAAACAGCTGAGTGTGCAAGAGAGAATACAACAGCATGGATTATCCAATACTTCTGATTCAAAAGTTCATACATGTGATTATTTCAAAAACACAAATGGGAGGGTAAGTAGCAAAAAAAACTAAAATCTTATATACACCTATTGGTCAAGAGGGATCCACTCTAATTCTAATTCAAGATCTCCAGATTCAACATTTTGTAGCTTAAGATTTACTTCTTGTTTCACCTTACCGTCCACGATGTTTACAGTGCTATCATCCAGCAGGGCATTATCATTTGATTTTAGCCATTTTCCAATCTGCATGTTACCAAACATTCCAGCATCCCCAAATGCCATGGCAGATGTTATCATAGGCTGGATGTCTATCTCGGCTTCCCCCATTATATCATCAGCAGAGAATGTATCGTGATCATATACTTGCTGCAGTTCCAAGTAAAAAGAAAGATGAGAGTAATGGTGAACAATGGATAACAAAATGAATGCAAAATAAAGAGTAAGGATATAATATCGCCACAAACAGAAGGTGCATTTACAGTAAATAGTTCCCGAATTTCACAAGTCTCGGTTATATGACATGCATCAAGGGAATGCATAGGCATAAAGATGCCGGACAAAAAAAGAAGGATTATTTGTACAATACATGCTATTTTTAATACACCGAACCAAACATTGCATAAGAAATAATCTATTGTATAACTAATGCAAGCATAACTAATACAAACATTACTAATACACTCTATTTAGCATTATTTGTATACATTCTACCAAATGATCCCTTACAGATTTACCTCACTTTTTGAAACACCCAATGCTAGTCCTAAGAAGCTCATTTAAAGAGGCATAGGCCATAGAATCCAATAGTACACATAATTTGGAAAGCAACATAGGACTTAATTGAAATATTTTGAGCAACCAAGCAACATTTTTCCTAGAAAGAATGAATAAGATCAAGCAACGGCTGAGACTGTGACAAAGATGATAATTAGATAGCAACAGCAAGGTCTCCTGATTTAACACTCTCATTTTACCACAGATTTCCAATAGTACCATTGGTACCACAATTTCTGCTTGCACATAAGATTTTAATTACGAATCAAGATCATTTTTGGCAGTATGCAATATTCACTTTAACAAAAGATTGAAGTAAAGTGAGAACCAAGAAATGTGAAGTGCTTGATACGGACTTCTTTTTATCCAAATAGCTTTCGCAGATGTCATTAAGTGGCTCACTAAAGATCAGGCATACTGTTGACTTGATAAATGCTGTTGAGTACAGTACACCAGGAAAAGAGCTCTTAAGAGGGTACTCAAGGTGGTCTTTCTCCACTCATCGGACATCCAACCACTTCTTTATATAGCATAGAATAGCTTGGTAACCTATCCTACTCAAATCTCTCCAATACACATTCAAACATCAACGGGATACCATCTTGAACACAAGCTTTTCATTAATCATATTTTTCATGGCATCTTCCTCTCTGTTGGCCTAATTTATGTGTATCTAAATTTCTATCATACACAAATATATGGTGATCTAAAGTATTGTTCTCGTAGTTGTGTTTCGTTGACCAAAATTATTCCTCCCGTCTCTTCTTAATCTCATAATCTCCGGTCAATACTTATTGAGAATCGTCTTTAAGATGCTTCACCTTGTCTAATTCGTTACTCTGTTTCTCTCAAGTTGTACTAGTTTAGATATTTCTTTCTCCCTTGTTCATGTTCGAAACGACCCATATATGGCTTCCCCTCAAGCTTTAATAATAGCTTTCTTAGCTTCCCTCTTGACTCTCATATACTCTTGAAAGGTCTCTCCTTCTGCTTTAGGCAACTTTCTAGAGCACACTCTTTCAGCTCCCAATAATTTTTCCCTCCCTTCATTCCCATGTGAATTTCATCATATTCGAGGTCCTATTTGTGTCAATAAGTTGTAATTGAAAAAGACAATGCAATTTCACTCAATAATTATCTCCATATCTCACAATAAATGGTCTCACAAAATTATGCAAGTATATTCTTTGGATTGGTGTTGCCTCGTTAGTTGATAGGAACATGGGTGGCTCTAGTGAGACGTTTTTTAGTGTTTGCTTTAGTCACCCACAATTTTGAGGCCCCACAATTTATTTTCCTTGAGACAATATTGAAGATTGTAGATAGATACATACAAAATTTATATTTATATATTTTTATTCAAAAAACAATCTATCTACTTCTTAACAGGATATTTTAGAATTCTAAATAAGCTACTTAAATTTTTATATTAATCGATTAGTTTTTACAACATCCAAAATAATGTATTATAAACACATGGCTAACATCTTATCAACTTGACTTAATTTTAACTATTATAAATAAAAATATTACTATTTCCAGTTAAAAGTGGACGATGCCTACGAACACTTCTATTTGTTAAGGAGCTGGAGACAATTGGAAGAAGAAATTTTGAGCGAGACAGGTGGAAACTAATTCCTAACCCGTATCTGGTGGACCTTATGGAAGAAAAGAAATGCGAATTGTTTTCAAGTCAAAATCAACAACATCCAGAGAACAAAAAATGAATTGTATTAACTTCTTTTATTTTTTTGTGTAAACAAAATATGGTGGGCATATAGATTTTTTAGTTGACTCCATGGATTTTAGACCTGACTTGCTAGTTTCTTTTTGTAATGTCCAATAGGGTTGTAACTAAACATTCCATTACTTTTTTGCATGATATTTTTTTGTGAATACAAAGTTACATTTTTCAAAAAAAAAAAAAAGTTTTATCCGTTTAAAAATGCTACATTAAAAAATAAGTATAAATAAATAGAAAATGCAATCCATATTTATTGTTATTGTTCAGTTTCTCTAAATTCAATTGTGTATCTTTCCTTTTCTATTAGCTTTGTATATGTGTTACTTACACTGGTATGATATTGTTGTGTAAATACTTAACACCGACTAATAAAGTTTGTTTTTACGTCCCTAATTATATTAAAACTCCTTAACACTGAAAAAACAATGGAATAAAACTTGCTCACTGAAAAACAACCAAATAACTGCAATATTTTTTCTTTTACATAATCATTTTCATCCTTCTGACACTATTAAGTTCCATAAAATAATCCATTCAGCAATTAGAAGTTCCATATTTAATCTTGTATAATCAATAAACGAAAGTTCTTGTTTAATCCTCTAACAAAATGCTTATAATTGTAAGCATATACATAAATCCCTACAAAGTTGTATAAATAAAAGCTAGCATATCAAGATGAAGGAAAAACAGAAAAGATGAAAAAGTTAATAGACATTATTCTCGAGACAAGTAGAATAGAATTATTACCAGTCTTACAACTCCGTAATCTTGTGGAACAGAAAGCATTACTTCCTCATTCCAAATTGGATTTAAATTGCTCTTTACTACACTTGTTTGCACTTTCTGAACAAAAGAACCAGATAAGAGACATATCTAATCAACTTCTTCTTGTTAGTTATTCGACAATCTATGTATAAGTAAGAGGATGCATCATCAAAAGGTCTAATAATTATTTGCCAAGCAAAATACGCAAGATTTTTTCAAAATATAGAGACAACTTTCAACAAATTCTGCCTCAATTCAATCATTTAATAAAATGACGAGGTCAAATGCCTCCCTAATGTATTATCGGATTCCCAACTACACTTAATTTTTTTTTTTTGACGACAACTACATTTAAACTTCACTATCGTCCTATCACCCCTGAATTTCTGTGGTAAATCTGGTGGAGATAGTAGTGGCGGCAACTACTTAGGAATGGTGTTAGATAGACAGATTTGATCATGAAAAAGGAAGAAGTTTCTCTAAAGAAGAAAGAAAAGAAGGAATATATATATATATATTATATACATATATATACCAAAAAGTTCAATATTTGTTTTCGGTGCTCACTTTCTCAGGGAGAGTGAAATACACTCACTTCGCCACATAAGCATTTAGGGAGATGATAATTTCAGTTTTAAACTGTTCTGGGATGATAGGACCCCATGAAGTTTAAGTGTGTAGATGAGAATCCGATAATAGGTTGGGGACATCTGACCATTTTCTCATCAAATGACCAAAAACAAAGACTTTGAACTTTTGTTTCTCTTTCATTTCAAAATTTGAGTCACGTGTCAAAAAATGACTAACCTGTTTCCCAAGATTCAGGACAACATAAGGATCACTTGAGAGCATATCTCTGATGGCTAAGTTTGTGCCTTTAATTACTTTAACCTTCAGCATTCCAATAAATTCTACCATGCCTTCCTGTGACCAAATTGAGCATTAACAACATAAAATTGGTTATGGAAATGCAATTAACATTTAATGATATTTTCAACATTATTGTGAAATAACTCCATATTGTGTAAATTTCGCCTGTGATGAAGTACTTCCTTTGTTTTAATTTGTTTGTTAGTGTGTTTCAAAAAAAAATACCTCTTTCCTAATTTGGCAACTCTTTGATTTCAAGAACCCACATGACATATTTAAGACCACAAGATTAAAAGGTCATTTTGATACATTACACATATCTTTAGTATTTTATGACAAGATTAAAAGAGCATTTTAGTACATTACACACAAAAGAGGAATGTCTTAGGCAACACCAACAATAATTATTTGACACATTACATGCATGATGGGGAAGTTTGTCTGATTAGGCTCCCAAAATTTTGAGGCGTCAAATTTTAATAGTGAATTTTAGAATTTTATTCACTTTAACTATATTGAAATTTGTAAAAAAAAAATAAGAAGTACAAATTCTTTCTTACAAGAGAAAAAGGGAAATATTGCCTATTTTTAACCATAGAAATATTTTAGAACTTCAAATTAAAGAACTCAAATCTTCACAATAGTAAATAAAAACAATTCTCAATATTAATAATAATATATTTAGAACTTACAGATTTTTGTGAAGTTGAACTCGAACTTCGAAAGCTGTCTGTGATCTTATTAGATAAACTTGTTTTGAGAGATCCTTTTTTCTGATTTGACAATATACGCAAGCTTGGTTTCAAGAATTCTTGTCGCTCATACTTGGACCTTGAAAAGAAATGTGTTTACATCAATAAAAACAAGACCTATTAGAAATTAGAATACTAACACACAATCAATAAGGAAGGGGTCATGAAGACCGATATTCAGTGATACAAATTGCTTTAAGAAGTAAAGATGAATAGAAAGAACAACACTTCCACATCTGAACTAACCTAATGAATTTAGAACGCTGCTCATGGCTAGCATCTGCTCCTGGCTTTGAAATGCCTTCAGGAATATAAGCTTCATAGATTGAATTTGCTGAAGCATTGCCTCCAACCTCAACCATTGCATCAATTTCATCATCAGACCATTCATCCAATGTCACAGACAAAACCTGCAACATCATAGTCAATCGTAATCAAAATTTTGTATTAACAAGAACAATATTGTCATTTCCCATGACAGAAAAAATGCAAACATGAATCTACACACTTGACAATTTTAAAGATAGAGCATGACTTTTAGTAAAGAACATTGCTAAGGTATATGTTCTTGTCTCCCTGCTATGTAGTAAGCTAAATGAAACCGAGAAATTTAGCGTTTTACCGATCCTAGTCTCGACTTAAAACAAAGGTGAGTAACAAAACTTTTTAATTCAAGATAACTCTCTATACTTGAGAAATATTGAAACATTCACTAAATTGTTGAGGCAACAGATAGTTATTTAGAACTAGATTGCTAGAAGACAATTAGCAACACATCAAACTGTCAGGACGGAGCCAAACATAAAATGTGCCATGAAAAGTAGAATACTTCTGAAGTTTTTCTGTAATCTTGGCAAACTGATTTAAGAAATCAAAAAGTATAATCTGAGATAGCTTGAATATTTCAAGTACTTTAAATCAAATTTAGCAGGAAATTGTTGCTGGAAACCTGCCAATAACAGTAAATCTGGGTCAAACCGAAGATGACCAGACATTCGTCAATCTTACTGCTACCTATTCTCCTTTTTTAGTGAACAAATTGCAAGCTACCACACATGTGCGTTGATATCAATCATAAAGGGGAAAAAATATTTTACCGTTTACAGTGACAGGAAACAAGCTCAATTTGGTTAAATTACAACAAACAAATAGTTCAAGGCTATAAGAACTTGGTGATGTGCTACATTGATAATGGTTATAGTAGCAATCTCTATAGAATTTGGAACAACAGAACATTATTGTGCAGTCAATTATGAAGACATTGGGAAAAAATTTGGTTCTCTGCCTAGGAAAAGTAAATCGATAGAACTAAGTTACATACATATCTCCAAAAAGAAAAGCTTAGTTCAAGCAGTAAATCATGGCCAGCATCGACTTTGAAGTAAAGAAGAGAATACCCGTGAAAAACTTACTTTTGAAATGTGAGTTCCAAGGCTTCTGTGCACACCACAGCATTTTAAGCATATGAAAACACCAATATTGGTCGACCTGGAATCGATGAATACAATGCAAGAACAATAAAATTCAGGGAGAGAAATAGAAGAGGAGAAAGTTATCTTGAGATACTTGGAACAGATATGGCCTGAAAGAGATATTTGACCAGTAAAAGAAAATGACATTTCACCTTGTCACTTATGCTGTTTTTCTTAAAAGTAGTTTTCCGAAACAAGAGGCAGATAGAACTAGAGCAACTGCACATAGTTTACTCAATAAATATCTTTTAAGGTTGAAGCAATGCCATAATCTTCCGAACTGTCTCAATTAAACCTGATAAAAGGGTCATGTCAACCAAGAAGTTGGACTGACCAGACCTGGTAAGCTGTAAGAGGGCCATGGAACCAGCCATAGCTCGAACCAGCTTGGCCAAGTGAGGCTCAATGCAATCCCTCCATTTCCCAATCTGATGAGTCAAGTGAGGCCCCTATTTTTGTACAATTATTTACACTATTACCTAAAACCTAAAACAACAAAATACCCGCTAATTATTTATTTTTCAAAGACCAATTTACAGTTATCACTATATTCTCGTAACACTCGCTCAAGCTCTCATTTTCTTAAGTTCTGACTTGTTCTTGGTGATTGAAATTTGCAAACCAAATTTTGACGCCTACATTTTTGTTTCAATTTTGGAAAATGATCCCCATGTTCCATCTTTTCATAAACAATTACTTAAATATTTTTAATCTTTATTTGCATATATAATGACACCCCAACTTGGTTGGAACTTGGGCATAGTTTTTTTGTTGTATAGACATCTTCATCTGGTTCATAATTTCACTAAATTAAGACCTTTATATACTATCAGTTTGACACTGAGAAAGTTATGAATTTTATTACTCATAAAGTAGCATTAACATTTGATCTATGTCATTCAATATTAAGTCACGGTGAAAGGAAAAGTCAAGCTAATATCTTGTACTTGTCACCATAGCTTTTTATGTAATAACTAGTAAATGTACTCGCGCTTCGCGCGGTTAGAACACTCTTCTTTAAAATTTATTAGAATAGAATTTTTCTTGTATTTTGATGTTATTCCAGTTGCTTGAATTATGAGTAGGCTAGGTATGGTCGTAATAGGCTGCACAGACAGGGTAGTTGAGCCCAGACAGGATAGTTGAGCCCAGAAGCTTATATCAGGAAGGAGTTAGCTGTCTTTTACCAGAATCATAACAAATGAACTTCTTCTCACCATATCATAACAATGATTGGCCAATACAAAGGTCTTTAATGGCTAAACTTTTGCGTCAGACATTAAACTGAACTAAACAGTCCTTCATCTAATCGCTTTTTCCTTTTTCCACTCAACCTGACAGATATCTGTATATGGTTGTTCTCTATATGAGGGAAGCTTAGCTAGCTGAACACACAGTCCTCAGGAACAGCTTGGCTATATACATGGCAAGAGTTATAGAAGAACAGGAAGAATAATAAAGAAAGCTACATCTAAGAAAGTGACAACCCCCTCCCCACCTCCAAAAGAAAAAAAAAACAATATTATAACTTCACATTTATGTCTATATATATACAGAGGCCCATAAATTACAACTATAAAATCATTAGATATGTGGATTATGCATTTCATGTTCCTGTTATTATCCAAAAAGTATCCACACTTGTTCGAACAGAAAGATAAGTAGGCATCAGGTGCTGAAACTTACGCCCATTTAGGGTCTGGAGAACCACAATCAGCACATACACGATTATCTTTTTGAAGCAAAAGGTCTTTCAATCTTCTCTTGCCTGTGAATTTACAATAACCAGTCACACAAAAAGAAGGATAAATCTAATTATTCAAAGATTGAAAAGGTTGGAGGTATCTATCTATACAAGGACATGGTAATAGCATACTGTGACCAATGAAGACTGAGTTATCAATTTGTAGCAAAACATAACAGTTATTTGGAAAAAATATGAAGCCTTCAACTATCTCAAACAGCATAAAAATCTGTCAATGCACCATATGGGCTATCTTTTATGCAACGAGGAAGAGAAAATTGGTACTTCAAAGTTAGAACTTATAACTTCAAATCCTCATTCATTTATCTCACAAAGGACTACTTCTGCCAACTATCAATAGAGAAGCCGTCAATGTTTGGCATGTTAAGTTGTAGAAACTCTGGCCCAATAACCATCAAACACAACAAATAAAAAGGATGAAACTTTTTTTCCGTCTTATAAGCAGTTTTAACTTTGTAAATGACCAATGCCTACTGGATCCCATAGACCACTTAACAAGGAATAGGTAGAAGAAAATTTAAGAAAAGTAAGAAGTTTCAGCATGCACGATCAAACTTTGGAGTATCATCAATGTTTGGCATGTAAAATCGTCGAAACTATGGCCCAATAATCATCAAACAAATAAAAAGGATACAACTTTTTTTATTCCTTCTTATAAGCAGTTTTGACTTTGTAAATGACCAATGCCTAACTGGATCCCATAGACCACTTTACAAGGAACAGGTAGAAGAAAATTTAAGAAAAGTAAGAAGTTTCAGCATGCACGATCAAATTTTGGAGTATTAAGCTAGGTGTCTTTCATTATAGTCAACTCTCAATTAAATGAATCTGTAATTTCTCAATTACTGTATGAAGTGAACAGCAATAACAAAAGACAAGCATATACACTTCAGCCTTTAAAAATGCTCTAACATCAGTTGCGGAGACACTTCTGCCAAGGGGTTTCAACCAAACCCTCTTCACCGGAAAATTGTACAATGTATACAGGTGAAAGATCTTTCTTTTTATGACTGCGGTGTCCGGGCCAGCTTTTCGTGCGCCTTGACTAATTCCATGGAATACCTGTCACCTCTCACCAGCTACAGGTACCAAGTAACTCTAACCACCAAGGCTAGGACAGATGAGAAGAATCACCTAGTGTTTTTTGTCTCCGCAGATCCTGAGACCTCCGGATTCTCAACCACTTCATTGACCACTCGGCCACACCCTTGGGTGCAATACAAGTGAAAAATATTCTTATGCGTATATATAAAAATTGTTGAATATCCTAGACACAAAGAGAGCTTTTCTCAAATCCCCTTGATGAAATTCCTAGCTCTACCACCATTCTAACAATTAAAGGTTGAGTACAGACATGGGGATCCACCTACATGGCTAACAAATTATGGATCTTTAGTGTAATCACTTCAACTTTCATGTGAATTTCTTCCAAGAAGAGTTGGATAATCTCCCACACAAACAATTAAAAGAAAAAAGAGGTGTTTGACTTTTAAAGAGTATGCCTGAAATTCTCCTAGGAGCGTTCTATTGCTAGCAAGCAATGAGGAAGCCTGAGCATGCGCATAAATGTAAGAATACAGACACAATCTCCAATGAAATCGAAAGACATTATCATCTCAGAAATTTGAGAAGTAATTATTTACACCTTTGTATCAACGACTACAAACTTGCAGTTTTCTTAAGCTTAGATGTGTCAATTTACAAAAAACTCTATTGGATGCAATTTCCAGATACATCATGAACAACACATAAGACACAATAAGATGGTTGTAGTGAAGCGAAGTAACTACTCTCATACAGAGCTAAATTAGCACATAAGCAGACGTTTGATAGTGCAGTGAGATCATACTTGAAGTTGGTCTTGTAAGTGCAGACGGGCGCTGGCTCATTGCTCTCTACTAAGTTGCTCTCCTTCAACTTGACCACCTTTTACAAGGAACCAACATATAATGAGTCAGTCAGCTGAAAAGCTTAAGGAAGATACGGATGTGACAAGGGCCTTCACATATTTGCATTTGTAAAAATCCTACAATCATTTTTTCCTTGAAGGCAAATGCTTTTTTGCTTTTGGTTACCTGAAGTCATTTCCTATACAACTATCCCAACTCTCATATTATTTTACTCTATACACAGTCAATTAGACATTGTTATCAACCTTCAATATTCAAACTAACATCAAGACACTATCCTTATACCATATATAACCAACCCAACTCTTAAAAATGGCCCACAAACAAAATTCTCAAGGTAAAACATTTTCCCCTGGAAACATTTCTCGTCATAATGTACATTCCATAAATCAGGAAACATATCAATGATGACAGACACTCTGGCAAAACAAAACACCAGGAAGAAAAATAGGCTGCTAGCAGGACAAGGAACAACTAGGAAACAGAAGTGTAAAAGTAATTGGTAGCATCAGAAGCCCATAAATCAAAAAAAGAGAAAAGGATAGAAGCCGTTTGAATTCCACAAGAGAAACATATAACATAAATGGTAATCGGAGCAATCATGCAAGCGGAATCCAGGTACACAAAACTCAGATAATTCGAAGAATCATTGAATCCCAAAATACAAAGATATGAGCATTAAAAAAATGAAGGAAACATGTAATCGAGTACCCAGATGTGAAATGCATAAAAGATCGAAGAACAATCATCACCTAATTTGTGGCAAGACTATTGATTTGGAATCTGAGATTATGCTTCAATGACAAAGGAAACAAGACGGAGAGAGAATAAGAGGGAGGTGGGAGAGAAATGCGAACTTTTACCTCTTATATGTTAAATTTGATTGATTGATTAATAAAGTGACAATAACAAACCACCTCTATTAGACTAGTATTCTATATCAACTTCTACCCACAACCCATGGGTCCCAATAATTTTTAATGTGACATTTGAATTGTATCAATTTTTTAAAAAGATTTTTTATTCACCTTATATAGAGTGTGTGTTCACTCAAAAGAAGGAGTAGTAATCTAAAATAACTAATATAATTTATTATAAAATATTTTTTTTTTATAAAATTATATAAACAATGAGATAAATAACATATGGAGAAGATAAAAGACCTTTTATTCATCTTAAAGTATGTTCAGTATTTATGGATCTTCTTTACAAGAAAGGAAAATCTTTTTTATTTATAGGAGAAACATAACTTTGTCTCCAACTAGGATTTCTAATCATATCCTAAAATGACTCCACATAATTAGATGTTCACTATGATACAAATATGTTTATAACACTCCCCCTAGAATGTCGGTAGATTATTTGCCTCGTTAAAACCTTTATTCGATAAAATCTAGTGAAGGAAAAAGAGTATGCATATCTAATAATACGCGTTATGGATGCCTCATTGAAAACCTTACAAGGAAAACCCAATGGGGCAAAACCTTGTGAGGAAAAAATAGTACATCGATATCGCGTATTAACTCCCCCTAAGGAGAACGTCTATCCACAGACTTGAATCTTCATTTTCCAAGCTTGAGCACCATCTTCTTGAAATTTGTAGTTTGTAAAGGCTTGGTAGATAAATCAACTATATTATTACTTGAACAAACATGTTGCGTGTTGATATCACCATTCTTGGGAGGTCATGAGTGTGGAAAAAGTTTAACGAAATATGTTTTCTTCTATCTCCTTTTATGAATCATAACTTTAGAATCAAAGATTCCTGCAAGTTCCTTACTTCAACTTCTTTAAGCAAATAATCTATTGCCTTTTGAAAACTCTTCAAGAGTTTCAAATCTAGTCATTAGCTTTCATCAAATACTTGTATATGCTTTATGCATTTTGAATCTGTTCAATCTTATGAGGATTATAAACAAGTTTTTCAAAAACTTGTATATATTTTAGATTTTGAATCCATTGGATATTTTCATATCAAATATTTTCAAGTGACAACATTCAATATTAAATGTATGACATTTTCTAGTGCCTAAATTGCAAGTCAAATAAGCTTTACGCTAACCAAGATGCATCATTCCACTTTTTACTTGATAATTATTTATACACCAACATGCTTAAATAGATGTAAAATTCATATCATCATAATCTTTTACAATATTGCGCGCTATTGTATCAAAGATATCGTCAACGATACATGACTTTGCAAAGATTCACAGTACAACATAACTTATTGAGATCTCATCACTTCATTATTTTTAGATACGTACCCCTCTCATGAGGTTTTATGAAGTGTTATGTCGTAAGTTTTTCAACAACACATTGTCTCCTTATTATGGTCATTTGTATCCTTTGATTTTTCCCCCTTTTTCAAGGATTATTTTATTAAAATTGATTAGTCTATCATGCTTCATGCATGTCATAGACTCTACCCTTAAGGGACATTCAATAGGAGTATTTACAACTGTTGTGTTGCTTCTAATCTCCCCCTTATGTTAGACAAACTAACATATATCTCAATCTCTGGGAAATATATATTTGTGCATCATTGTTTTCATTGATTATATAATACATACCAAAATAATCAGATGAAAAATATCTGGTCTCCGAGAATAATCAATTGAAATAAAATTTGATCATAATTTATTGGTATGATGCATACAACTACATTATATTTCAGACTATGAAGTTTTGTTCTCATAATCAATGATTGACTATTTATTTGAGGATTTTGATGTCACATCATCTTGGATATTTATCAAATTATCAAGATGAATTATCTTGATTTCATATTCTGAAAGTTGTGCTCTTAACTTAATTATCTTGCACAAACAATTACGTGAATGTCTAATGACAAGTTGAAAATAAACGCACAATTGATTATCTTATAGATGCATCCTTTTATCGTATCATATGATAGGTGAAAGGGTCCATATTCACCTTTTATACTTTTCAGAATTTAGGGATTTAGTCTCAACTTTAGTTGATCCAATCAACTTGTCATGAGAACAAGCAACAAAAGAATTCTCGAAGAATCTTCTAATTTTTCAATGTATGTCCATTACTCAGTATGCACATCTTTGAGATGTCCAAATTATTCATGTCAACTAATAATTATTAGTATTTGTAAACTCCAAGTTTACTATGCCATGTGTCTTTTGCTTTAGTAAATTTCTAATTTACTATAATATGAGTAAATTTTAATTTTAATACTCTGGGAGTAAATTTCAGATTTTTTTCCTCATAATTACTCTACTCTGTCTAGAGGTGAGTCATGATTCCATCACTAAATGGACTACTCTGATTATCAGAAAACTGTGCCTGTAATCGTATTATTCATGCCAATATTTTTGCAAAAATCAAGTTGCGAGACAACGATCGGCATACGTGAGACCATCTTGAAGAAACATCTATTAGGACCATTAAGTATCTAAACAATCCACTGTGGGGATAAATATGTCCACAAATATGTGTATTCGTTCCTAGAACGCAACGGATTCAATCTCAACTTTCATTTATGATGGTCTCACAATTAATTTGCCTTGCTAACAAGCATTACAAAAAAATTCACCATTTACAAGATTTTTTAGGTTCTTCAATGGATGTCCATTTTTATTTTCCATAATTCATCTAAATATTATGTCACATTCCGAGACCACACCATAGAAGATATGACACTCTCGGAGTGTAACCGGCATACTTGACCTTTCGAAGGTCTTGTACAAGCCCTTTCGTATCGTTCATCGCATATAAACATAGAAAAAGTAGTGCAAAATTAAAACTTTTCACTAACATTCTATAAGTCCTTAAAATATCTTTCATATAAAACTCATAAGAAATACTAAGTCTCATCTCATCAAATCTTAGACACAAGAGTACCTTGGGACACGACCCATACACAATAGAATACTACTAAGTCTATTAAAATACTTCGATAAAGAAAATAAAAGACATCTATGTCCTCAATTCAAACGAGGACATACTTCAACTTGCTTGAAGTATCTTCTAATCCAAGCTTATCTCTCCAAAAGCACCTTCACCTATGAATCACGTTAGAGATACATAAAAGCATTGAATTAGTACAACCACATGTACTAATTATGGCATAATGCATAAATATTATAAAAACAGACATTTATTGAAAATATGCATCTTTTAATTTAAGTATCATAATATAATCATAAGAACAACATTTAACAACTTAGAAACACATAAGAAATCAATTAATCAATTTAGGACGTTTTTAAGAAAACAATACAATGAAGTATATCACTGTTACAGTGAGACAGTGATGTTTCTTAGTTTCACCATAGACACTTTATAACATTTAGTTCCCTCACTAAAAGCTATCCTAAGACTCACTTAAGTAAGACAAAGAGAGAACGCACATACACCTTCTCTAGGCACACCTAAATGATTCTTAAGACCACCTATAATGAGTTACACACACTCATAATACATCAACCACATGAACATGAGATTATCCTACAAAAGGTGATTCTAAGTCTCACTTGAGTGAGTTGTGAAGCGACCGCCCATACAATCTCTTACACACACACTTGAGATCCTATAGACTACCTAAGATAGAATCATTATCACTTAATACAACAACATGTAAATGATATTGACATTCTCCTTCCAAAGGCTATCAAAAGACTTACTTGAGTAAATCAAAAAGATAATGTCCATGATTGACCTCTTCAAGATTACCTAAATAATCCTTAAGACTACCTAAGGCTTAGATCATGTCTACATAATCAAGTAACTTCCCCAATTAGAGTCATTCTTAAGACTTATGTAGGTAAGATACGAAGTAACCATTCCTATGCTCCCTTCACACCTTAACTAGACATCCCTTAACTACTCTACATAAGTACTTATTCATTTAACATGCTTCCTTTACTTAAGTCATTACATTCATTAGTTCATTTAAGACTCATTCATAACATAAAGGACATTCAAGTAATGGTCTTGGAGAAGACCTAGGGACTCTAACTAACACCTTCAAAGCCTATTGTACAATGTCTAGATAGTGTCTCATACCACCTAAACTTCATAGAACTTCTAATGCTAGTAGGTATCCCACATGATGAGAATAGGCAATAACCGACATAGACCATGATAGCTAAACATGAAATCCGGAGTTCTAACCTACTCCGATGAGGGTGCTCTACTTGCCAAGGGTAGAACTAAGACACATCCCCTGTAGGCACATGGTTAAGGAATATGAAGGGTTTTTATGTACTCTAGTCTCATTCTCAAGTAGAGCTACATTGTACTCTAGTCTCATTCTCAAGTAGATCTACTTCCTATAACATACTCACTCGGTGCTAGCCTTTGTTCTCATAGAGTCATTTACATTAAAGGTTCATACAAAGGGGTTCTATATCAAGTTCATAACCCAATCACATTTACCCTACTAAAGAGGTCCAGCAGGGCTACCTTACAATGGAGACAAAGATAGCTCATTATGAATTTCCTAAGGATGATACGATGTCGTTCCATCCAATCAACTCTAAGTCCATCATTCATTACATGAAGGATCCAATTACGGCTCTCGACTTCAAAGTTTATAACCTTACCCCTAGGTTTAAGGTTCCACGTACATGACCTTCTTAATATCATTTAAGGTCTTATATCTCATTCATTCATACATGAAAAGGGTGCACTAAGATTACCTAGTCAAGAAATCTCATAATTCACATAGCATTCATATATGTATCAAGTTAGGGACATAAGTCTACCAAACAAGACACAACATACTTTACTTTATTACATATAGTATATCATTCTTTGAAGCACTTAGGAATGACCTTTATCATCTTTATGTCATATTATACATTACTATATCATCATCATTATAACCATCATAAACTCATATAGTCAAGTAGGAACAATCATGCATCAACTCTAAGACTAAACTCGTAAGCACATAGTCATAGTCTAACATGATCACCTAATATCAATAGAACACATACTTTCACATTAATCACATGTAGATAGATATGTTCATAATTAACATAAATCAACTAGACAAATCATCGTAGTACTTCAAGTAGTTCTGACTAGGTCATGATCATCATATGACATAAAGTAGCGCCGACAAGGCCACATCAATTGCAAGTAAAGCACATAGCACCGCCACCATAAGGGGACCATAACAATCACAAAATAATTGAAGTCTAATTAACATAGAATAAAGATAATTAGGGCAGCGTACCACTAATTCATTCTCTCCACTTCAATCCAAAGCTAAATCTTCCAATTCAATACCATAAGGCCCTTACCCATGGTCATGAACATCAATTCAATACATAAACTAAAGTACTCAATGAATCTAAGTCAATTCAATATAGATTTATCAATCTAAGACCAATTAGACACCAATTGAATGCAATGCTTACATCATTCAATAGCCTAGAAAACTACACTAGAATTCATAAGCATTAAGTCAACATCACTTAACTCATAAAGTAGTCAAAAATTAGGATTCATCAATTACATGAGTTCATAGGTTAATTGAGTAAAAATCATCTAAGTAATAAAAACTCAATCAATATACAATGCTTTAAAACGTTTAATGTAAGAACCCATGGATAAATGATGAAATTGGACAAGTTCATCTTTGAAAACATTAGAAAACTCTTTGAATGTTGGACTCCTTGATGAATAGAGTTTCAAGGATCAAAAATCATACCTCAATGATGTTAATACACCAATTTGATGAAGAATCTCCACTCGATTCTCCAATCCAAGCTCTTCCTTGAGTTTGACTCTAATAGAGTTCTAGAGAATTTCTAAGAGAATTTGAGTTTTGATTTTGAAGAATGAATTCTTCTAAGCCTTTAGGACTTATAAACCCACTTAAAATACCTAAAATACCCCTAAGTAACCGTCCTTTATCTTAGTTGGATGTGGGATGAATTTACCAATTCACCCCTGAGTTAACTGTAAACTTGCGCAGGAAAAGCACCATCGACGACTGCCCAGTCGACGGACCGTTTGTCAATCAACGAACTGTCCTAGCATCTCGTTATTTGGTTCAGAGACTTGAATTTGGTATCTTGATCTCCCTAGGCTAAGTCTTGACCCACGACACCCATCGACGGGGCGTCGACTGACCCACGAGCCGTCGTTTGGGGCTTGGTCTAGGCAGGCTTGGCTTAAATAAAGGACCCTTGGATGGTCCTTGGGGATATGTGTCCGAAAGTTTCCAACCCGAATATGTTCATATATGATTTTAGAACCTACCACATCAATTTCATCCAAAAAAATAGGTAAAACTCGACGAAACATGCCAAGACACACAAGGTCGTTTCAAGGCAAACCTTTCGAACGTCATGAACATTTGACCTCCAAACTTCACGAAACTTTACACACTGCCTATAAACACTATAGTAACTAATACGAATGCTTAATTAACTCATGAAACACACATATAAGCACATAAACACTCATGAGACCCATAAGTGACTTAGTCGTCTAACGTTTTGGTCGTCCCTTGACGTTTCACTTCCAAATCACCTAAAACTCTAGACACTGCCTTAATACCACATTATAGACCATTTTAGGACCCTAGACCCTCATGAAAACCATGTTAGGTTCTAACTTCACCTAAGTCATTTTTGAGGTATTACACATTATAGGCTAATGATGTGCGAGACAATCATGCCAAATTAAGAAAATATTGAAATTAGTAAACTTTTTATTTACCATAGAATGTACCTCAATTGCACTAGTTTTTGTCCAATACAAGCATGAAACTTTTCTATAAAACAAGTCTTCTTAGAGACATACTTGGTGATTCTACATCATTGACCAAGGATCGCAATCTTTCTCACGCCTAGCATGGTGGCTCATACCTTATTCCCTTTAGAGAATGGATCTATATTTTTAGCATTTATCAAAAGTTATCATTCTTCGTGATGGAACACAAACATGTGAGCATATCAAATTATGATAGCTTTAGTACCTCATTCCATATTTATGTGCATTATTCAATCATTGTCCTCTTTCAGACATATTATGCACTACTTCCATATTAACTCTAATAATGGATCAAATACAGTAAATTTCATGACTTCTCATAAAAAAACATATTAGTTTTTCTGTAGTCATTATTATATAATCAATATGGTGCATTCAAATTCAAATTCAATGTCTTATCCATATAAAAATTCTTAGGTCATAAATCAATAGAACTTGAACCCAATATCTTCTTATCGTGGTGTACCGGGACTTTAACCCAATGTCTTACCCTCTTGGTGCGATTGAAAGTAAATCCACCGTCTTATTCTTTTGGTGCAATAAAACTTAAATCTACCGTCTTAACCACAATGAGGCTCAACCTCAAGCCTTCATAATTGTAATTTTGTCACTTTTAATGATCATTAATATGATAAAATTGAGATTATTGTTTTATTTTAATCACCATCAGTAGTTAATAGATATAGTTTAATAGATCACATACCTCATATAAAAATTGAAACATACATTTCACTGAGTTGTGTTTAGTTAATCATTAAAATAAATTAAGAAATTCTCTTCCCAATCGATTAAAATAAAACGTATAAATATTGACAGGTCTCTTTAAATACTTGCTTCAGATGGTAACTCCAAATATGTCAAAGTAAAGATGAATCATACCTTACATATATGAGAACTTTATCGCATAACTTATGCAAGATCATCATACCTTACATATATGAGAACCTTATTGCATAACTTATGCAAGATCTCTTTTGCACTTTTTCCTTATTATTTTTTTCTCTTTCTTTCTTCTTTCTCCTTTAAATTTCATTCTATTGTACATAGAAGCTTTTCATTTTCAATATGATCATTTTATCACAACTTCACCTTCTTCTTTTGTACTTGTAGTTTACTCTCTTTAATTTTAAAATTTTATCTAAATATTTTTTACATTTCGAACAATTTGATAAATCCATTATATTTCAAGATGATTAGAAGGTATCATATAATTTTTTTATCCGATTTCAATCAAGTTCTTTCAATATTTGAGAAATTGATAGATTCTTTTAAAGTTATCATTTCTAATTTTGAAGTTATAGGAAAAAAATAATTGATGATACCTTTAAAATTTCAAATTTTCTTAGAAAAATAATTAATTTTGTTATCAATAATTCTATAAAATCTAGAAAATAATATGATTATTTTTATAAAAAGAATCACTAAAATAAAAAGTTGATTGAAGAAGAAAAGGAAAAGAAAAAAAAGGAGAGAGGGGTTCAACTTGATGATGTGGGGGGTGGAGTGAGGGTGGAAGGTGAAGAAAAAGAAAGAAAATGGAGGGATGAATCAGATTGAAAGTGGGGGTGAAAGATGAAGTGGAATTTAACATAAAATCATAATTAAAATAAGCCAAAATTAAGAGAAAGCTAAAGAAAAAATTTAAAATAATAAAAAATTATTAAATTAACACGTGTCATGTAATGATTGGTGTACATTTACTACTTAATTTGATATAATAATATTAATTCATAATTTTTTAGTGGGGTAATAGGATGATTGCAAAGTTAAGTTGTATTTTTGAAAATTCTGAACAACTTCAATAGTATTTTATGTCTTTTCTCTATCTTTTATCTAATTAATAATATTTGTCAATTGCATTAAGGTCCATGGAACAATATGTTATACTCCTTCTATCCCAAATTTATGTAACATTTTTCATTTTTCGAGAATCAAACAACTTAAGTTTACATACTAGTCTTATTTTAAGAAATTTAAGGATATAGTCTAAGGACCCGTTTGGCCATAGATTTTCCAAGTTATATTTAGGAAATTTTTTGGCAAATAATGTTTGTCCATACAATTTGTCATTATTTCACAAATATCTCAAATTTTCAAATATGAATTTTTTCTAGTATTTTGGACAAATCTCATTATTTCGAATATGTTAAAAATTGAAATCATACACCAAACTTTTATCTTTACAAAAAATACTCTATAGTAATTGTTTGCATTGTATTACATAATTTTTTACGTGAACACCAAAATAGTGATGCAATATTCAGTGAATGAAAGTAATAATATGATTATTGACGAAAACGATGAACAATCGGCTCAAGATAACATAGTCATGTGTTTTGTCTACTTCAAAATGTATGCAATGATGGTAGTTTCACTCACTCCAAACTACCATGTTGCTCAAGTGTCATGACCACTACTTGTTATTTGTTGCAATGAAGATCCAATTGACTTGTACTACAAACTTATGGTTAGTTTTGATAGTTTTTGTCATGACCCAAAAATGAGTGTGATGGCACTCATCTTATCCCACCAACATAAGTCATCCCTAAAACTCAATCACCTAATTAAGTACGGAAATAAAACAAAAGTCTAATAATAATTCAACTTGATTCAATCCCCAAAATCCGATTGTCACGTGCACAAGTCTCTAATGTAAATACTAGAATTGAAATAAAACACGCAAGTCTAAAATGAAATTGTCTTTCCAGTAAAAACAAAATCATAAATGGGAGTAGGAAGGTTCGCTGAGATGACAAACAATTACCTCACAATTTTCCACTAGAGATGCCTCGGAAACGGAGATAATGGAAGGTCTCACGAAGATCCAGGCTCGTAACCTAAAAAAATTTGTAGAAGAAAGGGGTGAGTACCAAACCGCACGGTACCTAACAAGCAAACCGCTAAACACAAGATAAGAGAACAAAATACGGGTACTCCATATCCGAACCTCTACACTACAATCTGCATAAAGTCAACCCAACCTAACAGTTCACAAGCACCCAGCTCAATAATTATACTCTAACAGATTACAATTTCCAATAACAACTCAATATTTATCAATCACAAGTTCCACAGAAAATCACTCACAAGATTAAAAAAAAAACAAGTATAGGTTCATCAATAATCAAAATGTGCAATGCTATGAAATGCAATGTCAAATACAGTGATGCATGTCTGACCTAATAATACGCATCCGCTGCCTCTCAGTCTGGGACTCATGGGGAACATATCTATTCATGCATCCATCGCGGCGTGCGATACGACCCTCGATAATAGTAACCATCGCTGCACGCGATACGTCCCTCGAAATATAATACCCATCGCGTCGCGCGATATGACCATCGAAACAGTAACCCTCTTATCACATGACACTTATCACAACCATGTCTCAGAGCAATGCAAATGGCATGCTCAAATTAAAAGAATGAGGAGATAACCACTTTGATAGCAAGGCACACCTTACAACAATTCAACTATGATACTACACTAACAGGTAAACAATAAGTCTCAAAATCATTCTCAAACATCACACAATGAAATTCACGAATTTCATACTCTTATCAAGGGTTCAAAAATTCACTTGCCTTAGACAAACGATAATCACTCTAGGACTTGAGCTTTTCCTTTCCGTTGAGCTTCCGAATCGATGCAATCTATTCAAGTATATATTCGCAATAAGGTTTCAGAACTAACAACACCCACATTACTATGTGTTTAACCTTGACCAAAAAAATTCACCCAAATTTATAATCAAGTTCAAAATTCTTGATGCCAACTAACATTTCAACTATCATATTTTTCAAGTTCCAAGTTCCAAGTCTAAGGCTAAGTCCCTTTTTTTTATAATACCAACTCTATTAATTCATGTATGAATAATATACCAATACTTAATTTCCTATCTTAGTATAGCAAAAACTTGAATTATAATATGATAACAATAGTAAAGATTCTAAAGATATTAAAAGAAAACTTAGTTTGTGGACAAAATTCCACGGAAACCAACAATTTTCCAGAATCCACTTTGGTACGCATTATGTTTCTATAAATTTACTCTCCAATATTTACCTATCTAGTTAATGACATAATTAGTAATTGTCACTTTCCTGGTAAATTCTCAACTTTGCAGAATGCAAATGTTTACATATATTTTCCCTTCCAATTACTTCCAACAACCCAATATAATAATATCTTATTTTCATAGAATCATTAATGTTCTATGATAAATTTTACTTGTAAATTGTGTACCATGCAACAAATATACTCCACTTACCATTTTATATTGCAGTTATATTTATGCCTATCAAGAATTTATTTAATACTAATAACAATAAGTTATTCACATTCAACAATCTAATGTACATAAATAAAAATAACCAATAACATATCTCCAGCCATTATATAAAATTATTAATTAATTACTGCTCAATCACTTGTAACCCTGTCAACAAATTAAATTTTTTCTTTAACCTCGAACATATTTTACACTCAACATTGCGGCTACGCTTTACACCTCTCCTTCTCTTTTCAAAATAAAACTCTACTAACTTATTTTTAATATCTTAGACATAGACCCTATTATTAAAAATGATCAATTTACCCATAAATTAATAAACTATTGTTCAATGACTATTTAAAATTATTTAAAAATGACCTTTCGGATCTGGGTTATTACAATTTTTAGAACTTATGGATATAAATCATATTTTTTCTAAAAAAGGGAAAATATGATTTCCAATTACTATGGTCAACACAAGGTGAAATTTCATCCAAATTTTCACTCAGATAGTATTTGTCAAAAATATTTGGAAATTTATGGACAAATGTTAGTTTAAGGGTATAATTTAAAGAAAACTCCAGAAAAACATAAAGCATGTGTCTATTCTTATAAATTTGACAGAGACAGGCTTAAATGAAATGACACGAAAATGAAAATTTACTAAATAGTTGATCGCCAGAGGTGAAGTTAGGTGGGGTTTCATGGGCTCGGGTGAAGCCATTAGTTTTCCATAGACCTTGTATTTATATTAAAAAATTAGATAAATATATATGTATATTGACTTGTAATCCCCTAACAAAATTAATTGATAGCTCAGTGGATATAAAAAAAGACGATGAAAATATTTTTCACACTAATATTATGGGTTATTGAACCCACTATCAATAAAAAATTCTTTTTTCATTTTTAAAGAAAACATGCTTTATAATATTTTATTTCTTCTGTTCCAAAATATAGAACCATCATTCTCCTAATGGCTCATTTGTTATTATGGAAAATTGCAATTATTTTTGTTTTGTATATTCCGGGCAAATCAAATATTGGGATGACAATAACAGTAACAAGTGGATATGGATGAGTCACCATACACAAATAAGCAACTTTCACCCTTTCAAAAAAAAATTGAGTTATTAGAAGACGTCACACTTTTATAGCAAGTTTACAAGAAACTTTGAGCGGGAGATCAGGTGCGAACCCGATTAAAAGACTAACTACAAATAATATCAACTCTGAAATACAGAGTAGGCACTTTACTCTGATACATCATACCATGCCTGATGCCTAACAAGAAAAGATTTACATGCCTAATATTAAGTAATGAGTCAAAATAATCCTAAACTATGAAGAAGAAAAAACACTTTTACATGCTACACCTAATGGCCATTACCTTCAGTGTCCTCCGAAATTTATTAAAGTATCAGCGAATGAAACAGCTAAAAGTAATTACAATACGAAAATGATAAATCTAAAAAAACCCAACTCAGAAAGAAATCTGAGAACAACATCTTGCAATTGCACATTGTCATAATTCAAGAAGCATTTTCTGAAGAAGTAACCTCATTTTATTGGAGTCTGTATTGGCGTTTGCCTTCGACTTATTACCAGATTCATTTGTTCACTTTGTACCCATAAATCAACCTCCACACCCTCTAGCTCTTCTCAAGGCATGCAAATTCCGAGATTCATGCAAGATTATTTTGCACAGTAAGACCGCCATGGTCTAATTGGTTCTTGAAACACATCCCCAAAAAGAGATTACAACTCTATTATATGACTAGATTTAATCATAACTTTGACTCTACGTACCTATTTACTAGGAAATAAAAGATATTATTGATCAAGATCAAGATGTTCCTGATATAGCATGCTTTCAAACTCAGAGAAATCTCAAGAATCATATGATTTTATTATTTCTTCAGTCGCATTTCTCAACTTCTGAACACTTGTACAACTAAAGATTACAGACAACATGGACCACTTCTAACTACATTTCTGTGGCTGTAACAGAGAATCACAAAAAGTAAAAGGTTAGTAGTGTTTAGAAAGTATACACAAGTTAAAAATACATCAGGTACAATCCTAATATCAGAATTAGGCTTGATCAACAATATATTTTATTCTCTACTAGTTATTGTTGTGACACTGTACATTATAAATGAAATTTTTTTGGGGTTACCATTGTGTATTGACCTCAAAATAGAAATTCTACAGGTTGGTAAAACTGGTAGGCTAATGTATTGGGAAATTGTAACGACCTGTTTAGTCGTTTGAGCAGCAGATTGAATTACGGGGAAAAACTGGCTGAGACGACGTGTGTCCCGACGGACCGTCGTGGTCACGACGGCCCGTCGAGGAGGTGTCGTCCCATGACACTTAGAATTCTTCAAATTGGATATTAAAATCGACTCTCTGTAAATTGTGACGGACCTGCAGGACGTGCCGTCACATACACGACGAACCGTCGTGAGTTCCGTTGCAAAACACTTCAACTTTTGAGAATTTGGTGCAAGAAACGAGTTTCTGACCGTCATGACGGAGGTGCAGGACGGACCGTCACAGGGGTGACGGGCCGTCACAGACCACCTGGAAGTTGGGAGGTTGCGACGGCCATCGTGACGGACCGTCGCAGGCACGACGGCCCGTCACAGGCTGCACAATCCCAGGCAGTTTAGGATTTCTCCACACGTTTTAAGGGTCGTTTTTGACTATTCTTTCCTTAATTATAAAGATTGAGGGTTAACATTAATAAGTCTAATTACTTAGGGGTTTAAAGGGGTAACCTTAAGTTAATTAGTGGGGTTTATTGTCCTTTTTCACACTTAATTATATTGTAATTAGGGTAAAGGAAAGAGGGTTTGAATAAAACAAAAGAGAAAGAACAGAAAGAGAGATTGATCGATCGAATTGGTTGAGGAGAATATCAAGCTTGGGAAATTTCTTGTGGATTCCAATTCTTCGGTGGAGGTAGGTTATGGTTTATGTTACGATATTCGTAGTGAACTCTTAATAGTGAATATTATGTGTTGATAGTATTGTAAACCCTGCTATGTGCTTAAATTGTATGCTTGCATGATTATGATTACGAAATTGTGATGAATTAACAAGCATGATGAAGCTATTGAATCCCAAATCTTGAAAGAACCCTAATTCGCTTGATATATATTATATAATAAGATTGATGATGCCTTAGTATGAAAGAAGGCTTGATAAATTATATAATGATAATGAGGATGCCTTAGTATAAAAGAAGGCTTGATGAATTAGGGGATCGGGTGCCACGTTCCGGTACCAGGATAGAATGAATATGAGGATCGGAGTGTCACGTTCCGACACCAGGATAGAATATGAGGATCGGGTGCCACGTTCCGGTACCAGGATAGAATGAATATGAGGATCGGAGTGTCACGTTCCGACACCAGGATAGAATATGAGGATCGGGTGCCACGTTCCGGTACCAGGATAGAATGAATATGAGGATCGGAGTGTCACGTTCCGACACCAGGATAGAATATGAGGATCGGAGTGCCACGTTCCTGCACCAGGATAGAAATAGAGGAGCGGAGTGTCACGTACCGACACAAGAGGAAGAAAGATAATGAATCTTGAAAGATAATGAATATACTCAATCTAATGAACTTAATTCCCAAATGAGTATGGTATTGAGGCTTGAGTCCTCATGTGTGAACTTGACGGTAATTGTTAATGATAAAGTAATTGCTGTTGCTACATGTTGAGTATTGTAGTTAATTTACATTATTATTGATATATATTGTTCCCTATTTTGAGTTAGCCGATGATATCTACTCAGTACGTGTGGTTGTACTGACCCCCTACTTTTATGTTTTCCCTTTTGTTATTTGTGTTATGCAGCAAACGTTCCGTCAACTTCAACACAACAGTAATTCGGGCCAGATTTCGTCATACCGGATCTCAGGGTGAGCTAACGCTTCTAGCTTGGACTGGATCTTCTTCTATAAGTCTTGATGCCTTGACTTCCGGCATGGACTAGTTTCTTATGTATTTTTAGCTTCTTAGACATTCTTAGATAGTTTAGTTTAGTAAATTGATCATAGATGTTCTTGTGATGATGACTTCCAGATTTTGGGAATATAAATAATAGTTGAGTTGTTTATTTATGAGTTTAAGTCTTCCGCATTATTTCTGTTGATATTATATTGAAATGTTAAGGTTTAGATGGGTTGGTTCGCTCACATAGGAGGGTAAATGTGGGTGCCAGTCGCGTCCCCGAATTGGGTCGTGACAGAAATATTAATCAGTCATTGAACCAATAAGTTGTCAAATGTAGCAACTAGGTAAAATGATGACAAAAATGCATTTTACAAAATATCTTCCTAGATTTTAGAAGTTTAATGTCTGGTTCAGCTTTTGCACGAGATTGTCGGCGCCTCAAGATGTCATGACACTGTTTTACATTAACGAAAACAGGTTCTTCCACAACATTTGATGGCAGAGGAATACCAGCTTGTTGAATTCCCATCAACTGAAGTCGAACCTGACAAATCATGGATCAATTAAGCCTATAAGCTTTGCAGACATTTCACCAGATACAAAATGAAAAATATAACTAGTCAAAAATATATACCATTGACGGTACTGGATAAGGTTGTGCAGAATAAAGTTGTGCGTCATAGGGTGCAAAGATGCTCATGTAGTAAGGATCTGGATAACGCTATGCTATTTGCACTTGCAAGCATGAAAAATGATAGTAAATTCTAGTTCCATTTCATAGGAAAAAACATAACTGATTGAGGAATCAGTCTAAAAATAGTAGTAGCAGATGGACATTGTAACTAATGGATGACATTATGCCATTTACAGGAAAAGGCAAACATCATATCATTGTTCACATTTGAACTGTTAGAAAATTATGAAAAATCTTGACACTAAAGACGTAAAAAAAATCACAACAGGGGAAAAGATTAGATGCTTATTAATTTGAGAGAAAAAAAGACAAATTGATCTCTAGATTAACGTCCCTTCACTATTAATACTCCCTAAACCAACATCAATACATTCACATGCATCATTTTTTGTGTTCTTGTACCAAATTTAACGAGAACTCTAATACTAAACAAAGTGGGCAGCTATAGAACTTAAAGAATCACCAAAAAGGGTAAGGGGTGCTGCATCCACTAGCAAAAATATCAGTACATCTGCATTTCCAAGTTGAGAAGGTATCAAGTAGCTAGTGCATGTCTGTTGGCACAGTTCCAAGAACAGACAATTTAGCTGCAGGGGATGAAGACTAACTTTGCATCTCTGACTGCTTTTGTGGTTGTTCATTCTCGCAATTATCTGAAATTTATTTAACAAACACATTAAAATATTATATTAGCCACAGATAATACAAGTTCATCTACTATAGGCTAAATAATAAAAGCTGATTTTCATGCAAGAAAGAAAAACTTCCATAATTAGAAACCTCTATTAGCAATTAAAATTATGAGTTAGTTGACCAGTGAGGAGAGATAAAATTGAGCTGATCTGCAGAAAAAGTAATTTAGTTATTAGCATTGTGTACTACTATGAACATGGATCCAAGTTTTGTAACTAGTTGGTTAAACTTCAACTTTGCTATCTTGATCCCTTCTTCTTGATTTATTCTTTTCCTTTTCTATTCATTCAACTTCTTTGATCAGGTTGTAAGAACTCTTTTGTCAATTTATATAGAGAAATGGACAGAAAGTGAATAATCTAATGTATTAGAGATTGACTTCTTGAACCAAAATTCAATCTATTCATTGATGAGAAAAAAAAAATATAGGAACAAGAAATAGATCAACCATCCATAAGTGCTTTTGGCTTTTCAGTTTTACAATATTTTGATAATAAAGCCTAAAGACAAGATAAATTGTTCCTGTCTCTCTTAATCTCTCTCTCTTTCTTCATATAGCATAATTATTTTGATTAATGTGAAGTATCTCTGGTTCTTTTGACGTTGATAATTGCTTGTCAAATAAACTTTGATGGGGACATTAGGTGCGAACCCGACAAATAGCCTAACTAAAAATAATATCTACTCTGAAATACAGTGCACTTCACTCTGATAAATTATACCATGCCTGATGCCTAACGGAAAAATATTCACATGCCTAATAAGTAATGAGTCAAAACTTTTGACTCAAAAGTAATCCTAAATTATGAAGAAAAAAAACAATTTTACATGCCACACCTAATGACTATCACCTTCAGTGTCCTCCCAAATCTATTGAAGTCTCAGCGAGAGAAACAACTAAAAGTAACTACAATACGAAAATAATAAATCTAAAAAAAAAAACAACTCAGAAAGAACATTGAGAACATGCTAACAACATCTTGCAATTACACATCCAGCTGCTTGCTTTGTGATGCCATAATTCAAGAAGCATTTTCTGAAGAAGTAACCTCAATTTTGTTGGAGTCAGTATTGACGTTTGCTCAGGGCGGCTCAAACCCGTTGGTGTACTAAGGCCAAAATCAAATTAGAGGCATTAACAAAATTATAAATGATTTTATTTTAAATCTATTTTTCTAGCTTTTTGAGATGCAAAGTTGTTAATAATTTGTGTAATCAATCTCTTCTAATAATTCTTTTTCAATTGATAATATAGCCAAACCACTTAATCTTTCTTGAGACATTGTTAATCTTAAATAAGATTTTATTATTTTTAATTTTGAAAATTTCTTTCTGCTGAGGCGACTGTTACGGGAATTGTTAACATTATTCTATAAGCAATGTAAGCATTTGGAAAAGAATAAGTCTTTTTATTTTATTGAGTATCTCAATTAGAGTATTTTCTTCTACTTTTATGATTTCCCTTAACACTTTTAATTCAGAAAATAAGTCCAGACCGTCAATATCGGGGTGAATATTATGTTTTAAGGAACATTAAAGACTAACACAATATTTTTTTAAAAATTTCTCATCATCTAATGATCTCAATTTTTTTCCACTAAATAGAAAACCAAAAATATTTTCATATACTTCAAATTGTTCAAATCTATTTTGAAGTGAAAAGATGGTTTGTCTACTATGTATAGAATGTGATTAACTCTAAATGATTCTTCAAGGGATCTTGTGATTTCATTATCAACATTCTCATCAAATCATTTTTTTCTATGAATTACACGTTTATTACGAAATACAGGTTCTACCTTCATCTCTAATCCAATTTCCTTAGCCGAAATCTTAGCATTTGAAAATCCTTCTTCTCTATATATTTTTTTAAAAAGAAATTAAACCTCTCAATTAATTAATAACGACATACATCATACCAAATAGTCATACCCAATAAAAAATAAAAAAATTCAAGCTTAAAAATTGCTAAAAATTAGCTTCACTTTTAATTTTTGGATCATCATTAACTTCTTCTAATTTAAATAAAGCATCTGTTATTTGTGGAGTTTAAAACCTTATTGCTTTAACACTTTCAATACGACTTCCCACCCGTGTTTGTGACAATGATTTAAGAGTTAAACTAGGTACACTATCTTTTAAAATTTTCCACCGTTTCGTAGATGAAGAAAATAGTGAATATATATGTTGTACCACTCCAAAAAATGATATAGCTTTTGTACAAGACTTAGTCATATCACAAAGTACCAAATTTAGATTATGACAACCAAATGGTGTATAAAATTATCTAGAACTGATATCAAGAAGTCTTTTTTGCACTCCTTGATGTTTTTCCTTCATATTAGATCTGTTATCATATCCATGTCCTCTTAAATTATCAATATCAAGTCCAATGCATTTTATTTCATCTAAATAACTTCAAAAAGACCTTTACAACTTGTATCATCCACTTTTAAGAATTCTAAGAAATATCCAGTTACATTTATTGGAGTTGTCATAATATCTACACATCCATATTATAAAAGACATTTGGTCTTGATGACTTGTATCTGGCGTTCAATCAAGTATGATAGAGAAATACTTTGTTTTTATAACTTTTTCAATAATTTTGTTCTTAATTTCACTTGCCAATTAATTTATTAATTCATTTTGTATATATGTCCAAGATAATGATTATGAATTTCATCATGTTTAATTCGTCAAATATGTTCTTGCATATTTGGATTAAATTCTGCAATCATTTCAATAAGACTCAAGAGGTTTCCGTTATTTTCTTGATAGATTTTTTCATTTTTTCCCCTAAACGCCAAATATTTCTTTCAAGAGTTTTTATGAAAGAAATAATTCTTGACAATACATTTTTTCAATGTTCTCTATCTTTATTAATTTGGTCGTTCTCTATCTCTATTAATTTGGTCTTGAATGTTTTTAGCGATTGTATTATTATTACGCAATCTAATTCTAAATCAATCCATAAACTCATATTAATAATATGTTGGTTAGTTGTTTCATGAGTTCTAAGTTTAATTGTAAGATTTTTTCAATCTCTACTACCTTCATTAGCAAACTTATTATTCTTTGCATTAAAGGTCGTATGAATTAACTTACAACAAAAACAAAACACATTATTCAAATCTTTGGAATAAACTAACCATCTTCTTTCATGTCTTTCTCCATTTGTCTACTTTTAAAAATAATATGTAGTAGAAAAGTTCCTTAAAAATTTATCCTTTGAAAAAATGTGTAGATAATTCTACTTGGTCCCTTTACTACTAATAAATCTCTTAACTTTGTATCAATAATATTCCATTGACTAGGATCATAGATATTTTAGAATTATGATTATTTAATTCATTTACGAGTACTTGATTTTCTTGTGAATCTACATCCTATTTTTCCCTAATTTCTTCTCCTTCTTCTTCTTTTTGATTTATATCATTATCTAACTCAACTTCAAGAAAGTTAGTAACTTGTTCTTCTAAAGAGCATTCCCCAACATTTTTTGATTTAATTTTAACATTATTTTTCAAAAATATATCAAGAGCACCTTTTTGAGATTTATCAAGTTATCGACTTTTCTTTTTTTCTTTTTATAAGTTTTGAATGACCGGATTCATATTTTCTAGTTGACACATTAAAATGTAACATCAAGTAGCTAGTGCATGTCTGTTGGCACAGTTCCAAGAACAGACAATTTAGCTGCAGGGGATGAAGACTGACTTTGCATCTCTGACTGCTTTTGTGGTTGTTCATTTTCGCAATTATCTGAAATTTATTTAACAAACACATCAAAATATTATATTAGCCACAAATAATACAAGTTCATCTACGATAGGCTAAAGAATAAAAGCTGATTTTCATGCAAGAAAAAAAACTCTTATAATCAGCAACCACTATTAACAATTGAAATTATGAGTTAGTTGATCAGTGAGGAAAGATAATATTGAGTTGATCTGCAGAAAAAGTAGTTTAGTTATTAGCATTGTGTACTACTATGAACATGGATCCAAGTTTTTGTAACCAGTTGGTTAAACTTGAACTTTGCTGTCTTGATCCCTTCTTCTTGATTTATTCTTTTCCTTTTCTATTCATTCAACTTCTTTGATCAGGATGTAAGAACACTTGTATCAATTTATATAGAGAAATTGACAGGAAGTGAATAATCTTATGTATTAGAGATAGGTTTCTTGGAACCAAAATCCAATCTATTCATTGATGAGAAAAAAATATAGGAAGGATAAATAGATCAACCATCCATAAGTTCTTTGGCTTTTCAATTTTACAATGTTTTGATAATAAATCCCAAAGACAAGACAAATTGTTCCTGTCTCTCTCAATCTCTCTCTCTCTTTCTTCATATAGCATAATTATTTTGAATTATGTGAAGTATCTTTTGGTTCTTTTGACGTTAATAATTGCTTGTTAAATAAATTTTGAGGGGAAGATGAGGTGCGAACCCGACAAATAGCCTAACTACAAATAATATCAACTCTGAAATACAATGCACTTCAATCTGATACATTATACCTAGCGAGAAAATATCCACATGCCTACTAAGTAATGAGTCAAAACTTTTGACTCCAAGGTAATCCTAAATTATGAATAAAAAAACACTTTTACACGTAATCAGAAAGAAGATTGAGAACATGCTAACAACATCTTGCAATTACACATCCATCTGCTTGCTTTGCAATGCCATAATTCAAGAAGCATTTTCTGAAGAAGTAACCTCAATTTTGTTGGAGTCAGTATTGACGTTTGCCCAGGGCGGCGTTCGTGGACTAAGGCCAAAATCAAATTGGAGGCATTAAAAAAATTATAAATGATTTTATTTTAAATCTATTTTTCTAGCTTTTTGAAATTCAAAGTTGTTAATAATTTTTGTGTAGTCAATCTCTTCTAATAATTCTTTTTAAATTGATAATATACCCAAACCACTTAATCTTTCTTGAGACATTGTCGATCTTAAATAAGATTTTATTATTTTTAATTTTGAAAAACTTCTTTCTGCTGGGACGATTGTTACGGGAATTGTTAACATTATTTTATAAGCAATGTAAGCATTTGAAAAAGAATCAAGTCTTTTTATTTTATTGAGTATCTCAATTAGAGTATTGTCTTCTACTTTTATGATTTTTCTTAACACTTTTAATTCAGAAAATAAGTCTAGACCGTCAATATCGGGGTGAGTATTATGTTTTAAGGAACATTCAAGACTAACACAATATTTTTTTAAATTCTCATCATCTAATGATCTCAATTTTTCCCACTAAATAGAAAATCAAAAATATTTTCATATACTTCAAATTGTTCAAATCTATTTTGAAGTGAAAAGATGATTTGGTCTACTATGTATAAAAAGTAATCACCTCTAAATGATTCTTCAAGGGATCTTGTGATTTCATTATCAACATTCTCATCAAATCGATTTTTTTCTATGAATGACACGTTTATTACGAAATACATGTTTTACATTCATCTCTAATTCAATTTCCTTAGCCGAAATCATAGCATTTGTAAATCCTTCTTCTCTATATTTTTTTAAAAAGAAATTAAATCTCTTAATTGATCAATAGCGATATCAATATGCATATGTTTTAATTGTAAATTTTTGCTAATTGAATTTACGACAAATAATACATCATACCAAATAGTCATACACAGTAAAAATTCAAAATTTTCAAGCTTAAAAATTGCTAAAAATTAGCTTCACTTTTAATTTTTGGATCATCACTAACTTCTTCTAATTTAAAGGGATAATGCCCAAGTACCCCCTCAACCTATGCCCGAAATCTCAGAGACACACTTATACTATACTAAGGTCCTATTACCCCCCTGAACTTATTTTATTAATAATTTTTTACCCCTTTTTAGCTTACGTGGCACTATCTTGTGGGCCCAACGATGGTTGACTTTTTTTTTCAAACTAGTGCCACGTAGGCTAAAAAGGGGTAGAAAATTACATATAAAATAAGTTCAGGGGGGTAATAGGACCTTAGTATAGTATAAGTGTGTCTCTGGGATTTCAGGCATAGGTTGAGGGGGTACTTGGTTATTTTCCCTAATTTAAATAAAGCATCTCTTATTTGTGGAGTTTAAAACCTTATTGCTTTAAAACTTTCATTACGACTTTCCACCCGTGTTTGTGACAATGATTTAAAAGTTAAACTAGGTACACTATCTTTTAAAATTTTCCACCGTTTAGTAGACGAAGAAAATAGTGAATATATACGCTGTACCACTCCAAAAAATGATATAGCTTTTGTACAAGACTTAGTCATATCACAAAGTACCAAATTTAGATTATGACAACCACTTGGTGTATAAAATTATCTAGGACTGATATCAAGAAGTCTTTTTTGCACTCCTTGATGTTTTTCCTTCATATTAGATCCGTTATCATATTCATGTCCTCTTAAATTATCAATATCAAGTCCAATACATTTTATTTCATCTAAAATAACTTCATAAAGACCTTTTTCACTTGTATCATTCACTTTTAAAAATTCTAAGAAATATCCGATTACATTTATTTGAGTTGTCATAATATCTACACATCCATATTATAAAAGACATTTGGTCTTGATGACTTGTATCTGGTGTTCAATCAAGTATGATAGATAAATACTTTGTTTTTATAACTTTTTCAATAATTTTGTTCTTAGTTTCCCTTGCCAATTAATTTATTAATTCATTTTGTATACTATGTCCAAGATAATGATTATGAATTTCATCATGTTTAATTCGTCGAATATGTTTTTGTATAATTGGATTAAATTCTGCAATCATTTCAATAAGACTCAAGAGGTTTCCGTTATTTTCTTGATAGATTTTTTCATTTTCCCCCCTAAACACCAAATTATTTCTTTCAAGAGTTTTCATGACAGAAATAATTCTTGACAATACATTTTTTCAATGTTCTCTATCTCTATTAATTTGGTTGTTCTCTATCTCTATTAATTTGGTCTTGAATGTTTTTAGCGATTGTTTTATTATTACGCAATCTAATTCTAAATCAATCCATAAACTCATATTAATAATATGTTGGTTAGTTGTTTCATGAGTTCTAAGTTTAATTGTAAGATTTTTCTAATCTCTACTACCTTCATTAGCAAACTTATTATTCTTTGCATTAAAGGTCGTATGAATTAACTTACAACAAAAACAAAACACATTATTCAAATCTTTGGAATAAACTAACCATCTTCTTTCATGTCTTTCTCCATTTGTCTACTTTTAAAAATAATATGTAGTAGAAAAGTTCCTTAAAAATTTATCCTTTGAAAAAATGTGTAGATAATTCTACTTGGTCCCTTTACTACTAATAAATCTCTTAACTTTGTATCAATAATATTCCATTGACTAGGATCATAGATATTTTAGAATTATGATTATTTAATTCATTTACGAGTACTTGATTTTCTTGTGAATCTACATCCTATTTTTCCCTAATTTCTTCTCCTTCTTCTTCTTTTTGATTTATATCATTATCTAACTCAACTTCAAGAAAGTTAGTAACTTGTTCTTCTAAAGAGCATTCCCAACATTTTTTGATTTAATTTTAACATTATTTTTCAAAAATATATCAAGAGCACCTTTTTGAGATTTATCAAGTTATCGACTTTTCTTTTTTTCTTTTTATAAGTTTTGAATGACCGGATTCATATTTTCTAGTTGACACATTAAAATGTAACAAATATTTTAAACATTATTTACAATATCAAATAAAAAATATAATAAGCATAAGACACAAAACAAAATAATATTAAAAATTAGAATGATATTACCGAATTCAAAAACTAGGAAGACTTGATTTCCAAAAATGAATCGAGCTGCTACAATTATTTTTCTTCAAAATTAAAATATAAACTATCAATAGAGCAAGTAAGTTCTTAATCTTTTAAATTTGAATAAGAGAGATATAAAATTAGAAAAGAGAAGTAAGAAGCAATAGAAAAGAGGATGATAAAATATATAAAAATAATTTTTTATTAAAAAAAAGATAAATAAATTAATACGTGTGCATTAGAAGAAAGTACACAACTTTTTGAAAAGTTGAAAAGTCAAATCATTTTATTTTTTAACCGTTTCCACTTAATTTTTCTTTTAGCCGTTTGCATTGTTATGTGAATTTTTTTTTAATTTACCTAATTATCTTTAAAAAAATGGGGCCTCCTAAAATTTTGGGGCCTAAGGCGAGGGTCTTTTTCTTTGTACAGGCTAGTTGCCCCTACATAAGATACAAAAGAAGAATAATATTAGAAATTAGAATGATATTACCGGATTCAAAAGTTATGAAGACTTGATTTTGAAAAATGAATCGAGCTGCTACAATTATTTTTCTTCAAAATTAAATTATAAACTAACAATAGAGCAAGTAAGTTCTTATGCATTGAAATTTGAATAAGACAGATGTAAAATTAGAAAAGAGAAAGGGAGAAGAAATAGAAGAAAATATGATAAAATATATATAATTTTTTTTTAAAAAAAAACATAAAAAAAATTAAATAACGCGTGCATTAGAAGAAAGTACACAACTTTTTGAAAAGTTGAAAAAGTCAAATAATTTTAATTTTTAACCGTTTTCACATTATTTTTTTTAGCCGTTTGCATTGTTATGTGAATTTTTTTTATAAAGTTACCTAATTATCTAAAAAATGGGGTCCTCTAAAATTTGGGGCTTAAGGCGAGGGTCTTTTTCTTTGTAGTGGTTAGCCGCCCTGCATAAGACACAAAACAAAAATAATATTAAAAATTAGAATGATATTACCGGATTCAAAAGTTATGAAGACTTGATTTTCAAAAATGAATCGAGCTGCTACAATTATTTTTCTTCAAAATTAAATATAAACTATCAATAGAACAAGTAAGTTCTCAAGCTTTGAAATTTAATTAAGAGAGATATAAATTAGATAAGAGAAAGTGAGAAAAAATAGAAGAGAGGAGGATAAAATATAGAAATATTTTTTTAAAAAAAATAGATAAAACAAATTAAATAACGTGTGCATTAGAAGAAAGTGCACAATTTTCTGAAAAATTAATAAGTCAAACCATTTTAATTTTTAATCATTTCCACTTAATTTTTTTTAGCCTTTTGCATTGTTTTGTGAATTTTTTAATAAAAATTTACCTAATTATCTATTAAAAAAATGGGGGCCCTAAAATTGGGGGCCTAAGGCGAGAATCTTTTTCTTAGAACTGTCCAGCCACCCCTTCATAAGACATAAAACAAAAATAATATTAGAAATTAGAATAATATTACCGGATTCAAATGATATGAAACTTGATTTTCAAAAATGAATCGAGCTGCTACAGTTATTTTTCTTTAAAATTAAAATATATACTATCAAATGAGCAAGTAAGTTTTTAAACTTTGTAATTTGAATAAGAGAGATATAAAATAAGAAAAGAGAAAGTGAGAAGAAATAGAATAGAGAAGGAGCAAATATATAAAAACAAAATTAAAATAAAAAGATAAAATTTATTAAATAACGTGTGCATTTGAAGAAAGTATACAACTTTGTTGAAAAGTTGAAAAGTCAAATCATTTTAATTTTAACCATTTTCACTTAATTTTTTTAACTGTTTGCATTGTTATGTGTTTTTTTTTAATTTACCTAATGTCACGACCCAAATCGAGCCGCGAGTGGAACCCACACTTATCCTACTATGTGAGTGAACCAACCAATCTAAACCCCAACATTTCAATATAATATAAACAGAAAGTAATGCGGAAGTGTCACGACCCAAACCCGAGCCGCGAGTGGCACCCACACTTACCCTCCTATGTGAGCGAACCAACCAATCTAAACCCCAACATTTCAATATAATATCAACAAAAAGTAATGCGGAAGACTTAAACTCATTAATAAAAATCAATTCAATAAACTTCTAAAATTCAATAACTATTATTCCCCAAAATCGGGAAGTCATCATCACAAGAACATCTATCCTCAAATTACTAATCTAAGAGTATCTAAGAAGCTAAAATACATAAAAAGCTAGTCCATGCCGGAACTTCAAGGCATCAAGACATGAAGAGGAAGATCCAGTCCAAGCTAGAAGCATTAGCTCACCCTGAAATCCGGAGTAATGAAGACTGGCTAGAATTGCGGTTGAATTGAAGACGCCGGTATGTTTGTTGCACTCCACAAATACAAAGAAAAAAACATACAAGTAGGGGTCAGTACAAAACACGAGTACTGAGTAGATATCATCGGCCAACTCAAAATAGAAAACAGTATATATCAGATAATATCATAAAATCAACTACAATACTCAACATGCGGCATTTACAATTACCATAACTCTTGGTCACAACACCAAGCACATCAATGAGGACTCACGCCTCCCCATCATACTCATTTGGGAATTAGGTTCATTAAATTGAGTATATTAACATATTTCAAGATTCATTATCTTTATTCCTCTCGTGTCGGTACGTGACACTCCGCTCCATATTACTATCCTGGTGTCGGAATGTGACACTCCGATCCTCATATACTATCCTGGTACCGGAACGTGGCACCCGATCCATATACTATCCTGGTGTCGGAACGTGACACTCTGATCCCACCCGATCCCCTAATCTCACTACTTTCGTTCATCAAGCCTTCTTTTATACCAAGGCATCATCATTAACAAAGTAGATTAGGGTTTTTCATGATTTAGGATTCAATAGCTTCATCATGCTTATTTTATCACAATTATATAATCACATTCATGCAAGCATACAATTAAGCAAATACAAGGGTTTACAATACTACCATACATATCATTCGCTATATAAGAGTTTCTACGAATAGCATAAAAACCATAACCTACCTAACCTACCTCCACCGAAGATTCGTGATCAAGTAAGCAATTTCTCAAAGCTTTGTTTTCTCTTTGTTTCCCTCTTTCTCCGATCGTTCTCTGTCCCTCTCTTGTTCTTTCTATTTTTCTTATTCAAACCCTCTTTCTTTTACCCTAATTAGCATATAATTAAGTATACAAGATGAGGAATTAACCCACTAATTAACTCAAGGTTATCTCTTTTAACCCCCAAGTAATTAAACTATTAACATTAACCCACTAACTTTATAATTAAAGCAGGAATAGTCAAAAACGCCCCCTAAATTTCTTAACAGAAATCCAACTCAGCCTGGGATCACGCAGCCTGTGACGACCCGTCGTGCCTGCGACGGTCCGTCCTGCTGCTTCCGTCGCAGAGTTCAGAGACTCAATTTCCTTGAAGAGTCTGTGACGGTCCGTCGTGCCCACGACGGTCCGTCCTGCCATTCCGTTACGAAGTTCAGAGACTTAATTTCTGTGGAAGATGTGTGACGGTCCGTCGTGCCCACAACGGTCCGTCCTGCCATTCCGTCACGATGTTCAGAGAGTCGATTTCAGTACCCAAATTTCAGAATTCTAAGTGTTCTGGAACGAGACCCCATCGACGGTCCGTCGTGCCCATGACGGTCCGTCGTGGGATCCGTTGTCTCAGCCAATTTTCCAGAAATGAACTCTGCTGCTCAAAATGACTAAACAGGTCGTTACAATAGATACCAATTTACCCATCGTTTGTCCTCGAACGATCACAAGAAAAGAAACAAGGGCGAGAAGGAGTACCTGAATCTGTGAACAGATGTGGGTATCTTTCTTGCATATCAGCCTCCTTCTCCCTAGTGGCTTCTTCAACTGGTCGATTCTTCCATTGAAATTTGATGGATGCAATCTCCCTCGACCTCAACTTGCGAATTTCTCTATCTAGAATGGCAACAGGCTCCTCCTCATAAGACAAATTCTCATCAAGCAGAACTGAATCCCAACGAATAATGTAGTTTCCATCCCCATGGTATCTTTTCAACATAGACACATGAAATACCGGATGCACTCCGGACAGCCCTGGAGGCAAGGCTAATTCGTAAGCCACCTCCCCTATTCGCTTAAGTACTTCAAATGGACCAATATACCTTGGGCTTAGCTTACCTCTTTTACCAAACCGCATCACCCCTTTCATGGGCAAAACCTTCAGCAAGACTTGCTCACCCTCCATAAACTCCAAGTCTCTAACCTTTCGATCTGCATATTCCTTTTGCCTACTTTGCGCCGCTAAAAGCTTTTCTTGAATAGATTTCACTTTCTCTAATGAATCCCTCAAAAGGTCAGTACCCCAAAGGTCTAACCTCAAATGCATCAAACCACCCAATGGGAGAACCTTATCTCCTACCATACAATGCTTAAATGGGCCATGTCAATACTTGAGTGATAGCTATTATTGTATGAAAACTCCGCTAAGGGTAAGAAGTTATCCCAATGGCCACCAAATTCTATCACCACATTGCACGAATATATCCTCCAACACCTGAATCGTTCGCTCAGACTGACCGTCGGTCTGAGGATGGAACGCATTACTAAGGTCCAACCTAGTACCCAATTCCGCATGCAATGTTTTCCAAAACTTAGAAGTAAACTGCGTACCTCTATCTGATATGATGGAGAGTGGAACCCCATGCAAACGAACAACTTCCGAGATGTAAAGTTTGGCTAACTTTCTCTGCATTGTAAGTCACCTTGACCGGATGAAATGAGCAGACTTAGTTTAACCTATCAACAATCACCCATATAGAGTCATACTTACCTATTGTCTTTGGAAGACCAACCACGAAGTCCATTGCAATTCTCTCCCACTTCCATTCCGGAATGGGCATTCTCTGAAGGGTTCCTCCGGGCCTCTGGTGTTCATACTTTACTTGTTGACAGTTTGGACATTTGGAAATAAATTCAACAATGTCACGCTTCATTCTACTACACCAAAAGTGTTGCTTTAGGTCACGATACATCTTGGTTGCACCAGGATGTATGGAATACCTTGAACTATGAGCCTCTGTCAGAATAGTGTTGATCAATCATCGACGCGGGGTACGCATACCCCTTCCCTAATTCTCAAAACACCTTCCTCATCAATTTGTGCTTCTTTAGCCTCTCCTCGCACACTTTATCTCGGACCCGGATCAATTTCTCTCATTAAACTGCTTTCCCTTAATCTTGTCAAGAAGGAGATCTTGCCTCCACACAAGCCAAAATTCCTCCCTTCTCATTTACCTCTAACCTCATAAAGTCATTAGCCAGAATCTGAACTTCTCTAGCCAACGGGCGTCTAGAAACTTGCAAGTGAGCTAGACTTCCCATGCTTCCCGCCTTTCTACTTAAAGCATCTGCCACAACATTCGCTTTTCCTGGATGTTACAAAATAGTGATGTCGTAGTCCTTCAGTAGTTCCATCCATCTCCTCTGTCTCAAGTTCAAATCCTTCTGAGTAAAAACATACTGTAGGCTACGATGATCCGTATAGACTTCACACTTCACCCCATATAAATAGTGCCTCCATTGCTTTAATGAAAACACTACCGCAACAAATTCCAAATCATGGGTCGGATAGTTACGTTCATGCACCTTTAATTGCCTTGAAGCATAGGCAATTACATTCTTCTCTTGCATTAGCACTGCACCCAAACCAGAGTAGGATGCATCACAATAAACAATGAAATTCTTACCTTCCACTGGCAAGGTGAGAATGGGTACAGTAGTCAACAAAGTCTTGAGCTTCTGAAGCTTTCTTCACACTCATCCGACCAAACAAATGGGAAATTCTGCTTAGTCAAGCTTCAATAGAAGAGAACCCCTTAACAAATCGGCGGCGGTAGTAGCTAGCTAAACCAACAAAGCTCCTTACTTCTGACACATTAGTAGGTCTCTCCCAATTCTTCACTGCTTCAATCTTAGATGGATCACCATCGCCCCATCTTTAGAAACTACATGCCCCAAGAAGGACACTGCATCTATCCGAAACTCACACTTAGAGAACTTGGCATAAAGCTTTTTCTCCCTCAACATTTCCAATACAATTCTCAAGTGTTCCTCATGTTATTCCTTACTCTTTGAGTATACCAATATATCATCAATGAATACGATGACAAAGAGATCCAAATATGGCTTAAAAATCTCATTCATCAAGCTCATGAAAGCGGCAGGGGCATTCGTAAGCCCAAAAGACATCACTAAGAACTCATAATGCCCATACCTGGTCCGAAAAGCAGTCTTGGGCACATCCGTTGCCCGTATTTTCAATTGATGATAACCCGATCTCAAGTCGATTTTTGAGAAGGTACAAGCACCTTGTAACTGATCGAACAAATCATCAATGCGAGGAATAGGATACTTGTTCTTAATAGTTACCTTATTCAATTGTCTATAGTCTATGCATATCCGAAAACTTCCATCCTTCTTCTTCACAAACGAAACAGGAGCACCCCAAGGGGATGCACTTGGTCTAATGAAGCCTTTGCTCAACAACTCTTGAAGTTGGGCCTTTAACTCTCTTAACTCCGCGGGAGCCATTCTATAAGGGGGTATAGAAATGGGGCGAGTACCCGGTTCCAAATCAATGCAAAAGTCAATATCCCTATCTGGTGGCATACCATGAAGATTTGCAGGGAATACATCCAGAAACTCACGGACTATCGAAACCGACTCAATTGGAGGTACTTGGGTAGTATCATCTCTGAGGTGTGCCAAGAACGCTAAACACCCTTTACTAACCATTCTCTTAGCACGAAGAAAGGAGATGATACGAACCGGAGTGGAAGTGTAGTCACCCTCCCACACTAACGGATCTGTCCCAGGCTTGGCTAACGTCACAGTTTTAGCATTACAATCCAACATTGCAAAATTTGGAGAAAGCCAAGTCATACCCAGAATTACATCAAAGTCAACCATTTCTAAGATAAACAAGTCTACTTGAGTATTGCTCCCCACAAAATTCACCAAACAAGACCTATATACCTTTTCAACTATCACAGACTCACCCACCGGAGTAGAAACACGAATAGGCATGTCAAGCAATTCACAATGTAAATTAAGACCATTAGCAAATGAGGAAGACACATAAGAAAATGTGGATCCAGATCAAACAATACAGAAGCCATGCAATCACAAACCAAAAGATTACCTGTGATGACAGCATCAGATGTCTCCGCTTCAGATCTCCCAGGGAAAGCGTAACAATGGGCCCTATCGTTTGTCTGCCCGTTGCCCCTACCATGTTGTGCTGTAGTGGCTCCAGTTTGCCCGTCACCCCGGCTGTTTTGGTGACCACCATTACCTCGACCACCACGTCCTCCAGAATGACGGCCTCTTCCATGACCACCTCTACCTCTGACTATGGGAGGTCTGTAATTCTGTTTTGGACAATACCTCTTGATGTGTCCAGTCTCCCCACATCCATAACATTCTCTGGATTCAAGCATTGGTCTCTGTGAGAATGACGAAGTCTGGGAATAACCTCCAACCTCAGAGAAATGTTGACCGGTCTGAGGTGGACCCCCAACTACAGTTTGTAGTGAAGACTGAATTGGTCGGACTGAGTAACCTCCTGAACCCCGTCCTCTAGAGTAAGAACCATTAAACTCACCTCCCTTTCGAAACCTTTTTGATGTCGATACCATGGTGAAGTCATCTGGCTTCACTCCTTCCACCTCTATCACGAAGTCTACCACTTCTTGAAAGGATTTTGCCGTAGCCGCTACCTATAAGGCTGAAATCCGCAACTCTGACCTTAACCCCTTCAAAAAAGGCGAATCCGCTCTTGTGGACTGAAACAAAGCTGGGTGGCATATCTTGATAGTGCACGAAACCTAGCCTCATATGCAGTAACCGACATCCTACCTTGCTCTAGGCTCAAGAACTCATCTCTTTTCCTATCCCTCAAAGTCCGGGGGATATACTTCTCCATAAACAAGCTAGAGAATGATGCCCAAGTCATAGGTGGTGCCTCTGTTGGTTGACACTCAACTGTGACCGCCACCACTTTTGGCGTTCCCTTGAAACTGATAAGTCATAAAAACTCAACACCAAACCGTTTACTATACCCATCTTGTGTAGTAGCTCATGACAGTCAACCAGAAAATCGTAGGCATCCTCAGATTCAGCACCCTTGAAGACTGGAGGTTTCAATTTCAAGAACTTACTGAAAAGTTCATGCTGATCATTTGTCATTATAGGCCCTGTAGTCAGACGAGGAAATGTGCCTATTCCAATGAGGCATCATGCGGGGAGCCATAGTAGCTGCATGTTGTACCTCCGGAACCTGAGGTGCTGGTGCAGGAGAAAACATTGGAGGTGTCTGGCCCTGATCAGATAACCCGCTAAGATAAGCAAGGACCTGATTGATCATCTCTGGGGTAGGTTGGGGTGGCAATCCCTCATTCTGTACTTTTTTCATTCTCCCCTTCCTCACCCTCTCTTACCACTTCCTCAGTTGGTGGAGGAGTCACCGCCCTAGTACGAGGTGGGCTAGGTGCTTTTCCTCTTCCTCTAGAGGACGTCCTCCCACGACCTCTTCCACGGCCTCTCGCCACTACTCCTCTTCGAGCTACAGCCCCAGTGGCTGGCTCAGACGCACCTTGTCTTGCCGGTGTTGGTGTTGGCGCAGTCGTTGCTCTAGTTCTAACCATCTGCGAAATAGAGTGAAGATGGTCAGATACCAATTTGTATCACCTAGATACCAATTGGACCCAAATAATAGCACGAAAGAAAGAATGAAAGAATGGAATTTTCCTAAAGTCTTATAGCCTCTCAAAGAAAAGTAAAGGCGTCCCCCTACCGTTCCTTAAGACTCTACTAGACTCGTTCTTGTGTGATGAGACCAACGAACCTAATGCTCTGATACCAAGTTTGTCACGACCCAAACCCGAGCTGCGAGTGGCACCCACACTTACCCTCCTATGTGAGCGAACCAACCAATCTAAACCCCAACATTTCAATATAATATCAACAAAAAGTAATGCGGAAGAATTAAACTCATTAATAAAAATCAATTCAATAAACTTCTAAAATTCAACAACTATTATTCCCCAAAATCTGGAAGTCATCATCACAAGAACATCTATCCTCAAATTACTAATCTAAGAGTATCTAAGAAGCTAAAATACATAAAAAGCTAGTCCATGCCGGAACTTCAAGGCATCAAGACATGAAGAGGAAGATCCAGTCCAAGCTAGAAGCATTAGCTCACCCTGAAATCCGGAGTAATGAAGACTGGCTAGAATTGCGGTTGAATTGAAGACGACGGTATGTTTGCTGCACTCCACTAATACAAAGAAAGAAACATACAAGTAGGGGTTAGTACAAAACACGAGTACTGAGTAGATATCATCGGCCAACTCAAAATAGAAAATAGTATATATCAGATAATATCATAAAATCAACTACAATACTCAACATGCGGCATTTACAATTACCATAACTCTTGGTCACAACACCAAGCACATCAATGAGGACTCACGCCTCCCCATCATACTCATTTGGGAATTAGGTTCATTAAATTGAGTATGTTAACATATTTCAAGATTCATTATCATTATTCCTCTCGTGTCGGTACGTGACACTCCGCTCCATATACTATCCTGGTGTCAGGACGTGACACTCCGATCCTCATATACTATCCTGGTACGGAACGTGGCACCCGATCCATATACTATCCTGGTGTCGGAACGTGACACCCCGACTCCGATCATATATATTATCCTGGTACGGGAACGTGGCACCCGATCCCCTAATCTCACTACTTTCGTTCATCAAGCCTTCTTTTATACCAAGGCATCATCATTAACAAAGTAGATTAGGGTTTTTCAAGATCTAGGATTCAATAGCTTCATCATGCTTATTTTATCACAATTATATAATCACATTCATGCAAGCATACAATTAAGCATATAGAAGGGTTTACAATACTACCAATACATATCATTCGCTATTAAGAGTTTACTACGAATAGCATAAAAACCATAACCTACCTCCACCAAAGATTCGTGATCAAGCAAGCAATTTCTCAAAGCTTTGTTTTCTCTTCGTTTCCCTCTTTCTCGATCGTTCTCTGTCCCTCTCTTGTTCTTTCCATTTTTCTTATTCAAACCCTCTTTCTTTTACCCTAATTAGCATATAATTAAGTATAAAAGATGAGGAATTAACCCATTAATTAACTCAAGGTTATCTCTTTTAACCCCCAAGTAATTAAACTTATTAACATTAAGCCACTAACTTTATAATTAAAGCAGGAATAGTCAAAAACGCCCCCTAAATTTCTTAACAGAAATCCGACTCAGCCTGGGATTACACAGCCTGTGACGACCCGTCGTGCCTGCGACGGTCCGTCCTATTGCTTCCGTCGCAGAGTTAAGAGACTCAATTTCCTTGAAGAGTCTGTGACGGTCCGTCGTGCCCACGACGGTCTGTCCTGCCATTCCGTTACGAAGTTCAGAGACTTAATTTCTGTGGAAGATGTGTGACGGTCCGTCGTGCCTACAATGGTCCGTCCTACCATTCCGTCACGAAGTTCAGAGAGTCGATTTCAGTACCCAAATTTCAGAATACTAAGTGTTTTGGAACGAGACCCCCTCGACGGTCCGTCGTGCCCATGACGGTCCGTCGTGGGATCCGTCGTCTCAGCCAGTTTTCCAGAAATGAACTCTGCTGCTCAAAACGACTAAATATGTCGTTACAGGAAGACTTTAAACTCATTAACAAAATCAATTATTAACTTCTAGAATTTATCAATCACTATCCCCAAAATCTGGAAGTCATCACCACAAGAACATCTATCCTCAAATTACTAAATCTAAGAGTATCCAGGAAGCTAGAATAAATAAATAGCTAGTCCGTGCCGAGACTTCAAAGCATCAAGACATGAAGAAGAAGATCCAGTCCAAGCTAGAAGCATTAGCTCATCCTGAAATTCGGTGTAATGAAGACTGGCTAGAGTTGCGGTTGAGTTGAAGACGACGGTACTTTTGCTGCACTCCACAATTAACAAAGAAAAACATACAAGTAGGGGTTAGTACAAAACACAAGTACTGAGTAGGTATCATCGGCCAACTCAAAATAGAAAATAGTATATTTAAGATAATATCATAAATCAACTACAATACTCAACAGGTAGCAATAACAGGTACTATAATCATTAATAAGTACTCCAAGTACACCCATGAGGACTCAAGCCTCAATACCATACTCATTTGGGAAATAGGTTCATTAAATTGAGTATATTAAAATATTTCAAGATTCTTTATCTTTACTATCCTGGTGTCGGAATGTGACACACCGATCCTCATCATACTATCCTGGTGTCAGAACGTGACACTCCGATCCTCATCATACTATCCTGGTGTCGGAACGTGACACTCCGATCCATATTCTATCCTGGTGTCGGAACGTGAAACCCGATCCATATACTATCCTGGTGTCGGAACGTGACACTCTGATCCATATTCTATCCTGGTGCCGGAATGTGACACCCGATCCATATACTATCCTGGTGTCGGAACGTGACACTCCGATCCATATTCTATCCTGGTGCCGGAACGTGACACCCGATCCTCTAATCTCATTACTTTAGTTCATCAAGCCTTCTTTTATGCTAAGGCATCATCAATCTCATTACTTTAGTTCATCAAGCCTTCTTTTATACCAAGGCATCATCATTAACAAAGTAAATTTAGGATTCAAGATTCAATAGCCTCATCATGCTAATTCATCACAATTAGATAATCATATCATGCAAGCACACAATTAAGCATATAGAAGACTTTATAATACTACCCAAAACATATCATTCGCTATTAAGAGTTTACTACGAATAGCATAAACCATAACCTACCTTCACCGAAAAATTCGTGATCAAGAAATCTACTTTTCCAAAGCTTTGCTTTCCTCTTCGTTTCTCCTCTCTCTCGATCGTTCTTCCCCTTCTCTGTTTCTATTTTTCTTATTCAAACCTTTTTCTTTTACCCTAATTAGCATATAATTAAGTATAAAGATGACAAAGTAACCCACTAATAATTCAAGGTTATCTCTTTTAACCCCCAAGAAATTGACTTATTAATATTAACCCACTAACTTTATAATTATAAGCATGAATAGTCAAAAACGAACGCCCCTTTAAAACATTTAACAGAAATCCGACCCAGCCATGGTTACGCAGCCTGCGGACGGTCCGTCCTGCTTCTTCCGTCACAGAGTTAGAGCTAAATTTACAAGGATCTGTGACGGCCCGTCACGCCTGTGACGGCACGCACGCTGTGACGGCCCGTCTGCCTGACGGTCCGTCCTGCCACTCGTCGCGAAGTTCAGAGAGTCGATTTCAGTACCCAAATTTCAGAACTCTAAGTGTTTTGGAACGAGACCCCCTCGACGGTCCGTCGTGCCCATGACGGTCCGTCGTGGGATCCGTCGACTCTGCCAGTTTTTCCAGAAATAAAATCTGCTGCTCAAAACGACTAAACAGGTCATTACAATAGATACCAATTTACCCATCGTTCTTCCTCGAACGATCATAAGAAGAAAAACAAGGGCGAAAAGGAGTACCTGAATCTGTAAACAGGTGTGGGTATCTTTCTTGCATATCAACCTCTTTCTCCCAAGTGGATTCTTCAACCGGCCGATTCTTCATTGGACTTTGATAGATGCAATCTCCCTTGACCTCAGCTTGCGGACTTCTCTATCTAAAATAGCAACAGCCTCCTCCTCATAAGACTAATTCTCATCAAGCAGAACTGAATCCCAACGGATAATGTAGTTTCCATCCCCATGGTATCTTTTCAACATAGACACATGAAATACCGGATGCACTCCGGACAGTCCTGGGGGCAAGGCTAATTCATAAGCTACCTCCCCCACGCGCTTCAGAACTTCAAAGGGACCAATATACCTCGGACTAAGCTTACCTCGCTTACCAAACCGCATCACCCCTTTCATGGGTGAAACTTTCAGCAAGACTTGCTCACCCTCCATAAACTCCAAGTCTCTAACCTTTCTATCTGCATATTCCTTCTGCCTACTTTGAGCCGCTAAAAGCTTTTCTTGAATGCATTTCACTTTATCTAACGATTCCCTCAGAAGGTCAGTACCCCAAGGTCTAACCTCAAATGCATCAAACCAACCAATGGGATATCTACATCTCCTCCCATACAGTGCCTCAAATGGGGCCATATCAATACTTGAGTGATAGCTATTGTTGTAAGAGAACTCTGCTAAGGGTAAGAAGTTATCCCAATGACCACCAAATTCTATCACACATGCACGAAGCATATCCTCCAACACTTGAATCGTTCGCTCAGACTGACCATCGGTCTGAGGATGGATGCAGTACTAAGGTCCAACCTAGTACCCAATTCCGCATGCAATGTTTTCTAAAACTTAGAAGTAAATTGCGTACCCCTATCTGATATAATGAAAAGTTGAACTCCATGCAATCGCACAACTTCCGAGATGTAAAGTTTGGCTAACTTCTCTGCATTGTAAGTCACCTTGACCGAAATGAAGTGAGCAGACTTAGTTAACCTATCAACAATTACCCAAATGGAGTCATACTTACCCATTGTCTTGGGAAGACCAACCACGAAATCCATTGCAATTCTTTCCCACTTCCATTCAGGAATGGGCATTCTCTGAAGTGTTCCTCTGGGCCTCTGGTGTTCATATTTTACTTGCTGACAATTTGGACACTTTGCGACAAACTCCACAATGTCACGCTTCATTCTACTCCACCAAAACTGTTGCTTTAGGTCACGTTACATCTTAGTTGCATCAGGATGTATAGAATACCTTGAACTATGAGCCTCTGTAAGAATAGTGTGGATCAAATCATCGACGCGGGGTACACATACCCTTCCCTTAATTCTCAAAACACCTTCCTCATCGATTTTTGCTTCCTTAGCCTCTCCTCGCAACACCTTATCTCGGATCCGAATCAATTTCTCATCAGTAAACTGCTTTCCCTTAATCTTGTCAAGAAAGGAAGATCTTGCCTCCACACAGGCCAAAAATCCTCCCTTCTCATTTACTTCTAACCTCATAAGGTCATTAGCCAGAGTCTGAACCTCTCTAGCCAATGGGCGTCTAGAAACTTGCAAGTGAGCTAGACTTCCCATGCTTCCTGCCTTTCTACTTAAAGCATCTGCCACAACATTACCTTTTCCCGGATGATACAAAATAGTGATATCGTAGTCCTTCAGTAGTTCCATCCATCTCCTCTGTCTCAAATTCAAATCTTTCTGAGTAAAGACATACTGTAGGCTACGATGATCTGTGTATACTTCACACTTAACCCCATATAGATAGTGCCTCCATTGCTTTAATGCAAACACTACTGCAGCCAATTCCAAATCATGGGTCGGATAGTTACGTTCATGCACTTTTAATTGCCTCGAAGCATAAGGAATTACATTCTTCTCTTGCATTAGCACTGCACCCAGACCCGAATAGGATGCATCACAATAGACAATGAAATTCTTACCTTCCACTGGCAGGGTAAGGACTGGTGCAGTAGTCAACAAGGTCTTGAGCTTCTGAAAACTTTCTTCACACTCGTCCGACCATACAAATGGAACACTCTGCTTAGTCAAATTTGTCAATTGGGAAGCAACAGAGGAAAATCCCTTGAGAAAATCGATGGTAGTAGCTAGCTAAACCAACAAAGCTTCTTATCTCTGTAACATTAGTAGGTCTCTCCCAATTCTTCACTGCTTCAATCTTAGATGGATCCACCATCACTCCATCCTTAGAAACTACGTGTCCTAAGAAGGACACCGAATCTAGCCAAAACTCACACTTGGAGAATTTGGCGTAAAGCTTTTTCTCCCTCAACATTTCCAATACAATTCTCAAGTGCTCCTCATGTTCCTTCTTGATCTTTGAGTATACCAGTATATCGTCAATGAATACAATGACAAAGAGATCCAGATATGGCTTAAAAATCCCATTCATCAAGCTCATGAAAGCAACAGGGGCATTCGTAAGCCCAAAAGACATTACTAAGAACTCATAATGCCCATACCTGGTCCGAAAGGCAGTCTTGGGCACATCCATTGCCCGTATTTTCAATTGATGATAACCATATCTCAAATCGATTTTTGAGAAGGTACAAGCACCTTGTAACTGATCGAACAAATCATCGTGCGAGGAAGAGGATACTTGTTCTTAACAGTTACCTTATTCAGTTGTCTGTAGTCTATGCACATCCGAAAACTCCCATCCTTTTTCTTCACAAACAAAACAGGAGCATCCCAAGGAGATGCACTTGGTCTAATGAAGCCTTTTCCTAACAGTTCTTTAAGTTGAGCCTTTAACTCCCTTAACTCCGCAGGAGCCATTCTATAAGGGGGTATAGAAATGGGGCGAGTACCCGGTTCCAAATCAATGCAAAAGTCAATATCTCTATCCGGTGACATACCAGGAAGATCTGCAGGGAATACATCCAGAAACTCACGGACTATCGAGACCGACTCAATTGAAGGTACTTGGGTAGTGTCATCCCTGAGATGTGCCAAGAAAGCTAAACACCCTTTACTAACTATTATCTTAGCGCGAAGAAAGGAGATGATACGAACCGGAGTGGAAGTGTAGTTGCCCTCCCACACTAACGGATCTGTTCCAGGCTTGGCTAACGTCACAGTTTTAGCATTACAATCAAAGATTGCAAAATTTGGAGAAAGCCAAGTCATACCCAAAATTACATCGAAGTCAACCATTTCTAGGATAACCAAGTCTACATAAGTATTGCTCCCCACAAAAGTCACCAGATAAGACCTATATACCCTTTCAACTATCACAGACTCACCCACCGGAGTAGACGCACGAATAGGCATGTCAAGCAATTCACAAGGTAAATTAAGACCAGTAGAAAATGAGGAAGATACATATGAAAATGTGGAGCCAGGATCAATAATACAGAAGCCATGAAATCACAAACCAAAAGATTACCTGTGATAACAGCATCAGATGTCTCCGCTTCAGACCGTCCGGGGAAAGCGTAACAATGGGCCCTATCGCCTATCTGCCTGTTGCCCCTACCATGTTGTGCTGTAGTGGCTCCAGTTTGCCCGTCACCCCGGCCGTTTTGGTGACCACCATTATCTCGACCACCACGTCCTCCAGAATAACGGCCTCTTCCATGACCACCTCTACCTCTGACTATTGAAGGTCTGTAACTTTGTTTTGGACAATACCTCTTAATATGTCCAGTCTCCCCACATCCATAACACTCTCTGGATTCAAGCATAGGTCTCTGTGAGAATGACGAAGTCTGGGGATAACCTCCAAACTCAGAGAAATGTTGACCGGTCTGCGGTGTACCCCCAACTACAGTGTGGAGTGAAGACTTAATGGATCGGGCTTGGTAACCTCCTGAACCCTGTCCTCTGGAGTAGGAACCATTAAACTCACCTCACTTAGGAAACCTTTTTGATGTCGATGCCGTGGTGAAGTCATCTGGCTTCACTCCCTCCACCTCTATCACGAAGTCTACCACTTCCTGAAAGGATTTTGCTGTAGCCGCTACCTGTAAGGCTGAAATCCGCAACTCTGATCTCAACCCCTTCACAAACCGGCGAATCTGCTCTTGTGGACTGAAACAAAGTTGGGTGGCATACCTGGATAATGCACGAAACTTAGCCTCATACGCAGTAACCGACATCCTACCTTGCTCTAGGCTCAAGAACTCATCTCTCCTCCTATCCCTCAAGGTCCGGGGGATATACTTCTCCATAAATAAGCTAGAGAATGACGCCCAAGTCATAGGTGGTGCTTGTGCGGGTTGACACTCAACATGTGACCACCATCACATTTTGGCATTTCCCTGAAACTGATAGGTCACAAACTCAACACCAAATCGTTCCACTATGCCCATTTTATGTAATAACTCATGACAGTCAACCAGAAAATCATAGGCATCCTCAGATTCAGCACCCTTGAATATTGGAGGTTTCAATTTCAAGAACATACTGAAAAGTTCATGCTGATCACTTGTCATTATAGGCCCTGTAGTCAAACGAGGAAACGTGCCTATTTCCAATGAGGCATCCATGCGGGGAGCCACAGCAGCTGCCTGTTGTACTTCCGGAACCTGAGGTGCTGGTGCAGAAAACACTGGAGGTATCTGGCCTTGATCAGATAACCCTCTAAGATAATCAAGAACCTGATTAATCATCTCTGGGGTAGGTTGGGGTGGTAATTCCTCATTCTGCACTTGTTCATTCTCCCCTTCCTCACCCTCTCTTACCGCTTCCTCAGTTGGTGGAGGATTCACCGCCCTAGTATTAGATGGGCTAGGTGCTTGTCCTCTTCCTCTGAGGACTTTCTCCCGCGACCTCTTCCACGGCCTCTTGCCACTACTCCTCTTCGAGCTACAGCCCCAGTGGCTGGCTCAGACGCATCTTTTCTTGCCAGTGTCGGTGTTGGCGCAGTTGTTGCTCTAGTTCTAACCATCTGCGAAATAGAGTGAAGATGGTCAGATACCAATTTGTATCACCTAGATACCAATTGGATCCAAGTAATAGCACGAAAGAAAGAAAGAATGTAATTTTCCTAAAGTCTTATAGCCTCTCAAAGAAAAGTAAAGGCGTCCCCTTACCGTTCCTTAAGAATCTACTAGACTCGTTCTTGTGTGATGAGACCAACGAACCTAATGCTCTGATACCAAGTTTGTCACGACCCAAATCGAGCCGCGAGTGGCACCCTCACTTATCCTACTATGTGAGAGAACCAACCAATCTAAACCCCAACATTTCAATATAATATAAACAGAAAGTAATGCGGAAGACTTAAAACTCATTAACAAAATCAATTATTAACTTCTAGAATTTATCAATCACTATCCCCAAAATCTGGAAGTCATCACCACAAGAACATCTATCCTCAAATTACTAAATCTAAGAGTATCTAGGAAGATAGAATAAATAAAAAGCTAGTCCGTGCCGAGACTTCAAGGCATCAAGACATGAAGAAGAAGATCCAGTCCAAGCTAGAAGCATTAGCTCAACCTGAAATCCGGTGTAATGAAGACTGGCTAGAGTTGCGGTTGAGTTGAAGACGACGGTACTTTTGCTGCACTCCACAATTAACAAAGAAAAACATACAAGTAGGGGTCAGTACAAAACACAAGTATTGAGTAGGTATCATCGGCCAACTCAAAATAGAAAACAATATATATCAGATAATATCATAAATCAACTACAATACTCAACAAGTAGCAATAACAAGTACTATAATCATTAATAAGTACGCCAAGTACACCCATGAGGACTCAAGCCTCAATACCATACTCATTTGGGAAATAGGTTCATTAAATTGAGTATATTAACATATTTCAAGATTCTTTATCTTTGCTATCCTGGTGTCGGAACGTGACACTCCGATCCTCATCATACTATCCTGGTGTCGGAACGTGACACTCCGATCCTCATCATACTATCCTGGTGTCGGAACGTGACACTCCGATCCTCATCATACTATCCTGGTGTCGGAACATGACACTCCGATCCATATTCTATCCTGGTGTCGGAATGTCACACCTGATCCATATACTATCCTGGTGTCGAAACGTGACACTCCGATCCATATTCTATCCTGGTGCCGGAACGTGACACCCGATCCATATACTATCCTGGTGTCGGAACGTGACACTCTGATCCATATTCTATCCTGGTGCCGGAATGTGACACCCGATCCTCTAATCTCATTACTTTACTTCATCAAGCCTTCTTTTATGCTAAGGCATCATCAATCTCATTACTTTAGTTCATCAAGCCTTCTTTTATACCAAGGCATCATCATTAACAAAGTAAATTTAGGATTCAAAATTCTATAGTCTCATCATGCTAATTCATCACAATTAGATAATCATATCATGCAAGCACACAATTAAGCATATAGAAGACTTTATAATACTTCCCAACACATATCATTCGCTATTAAGAGTTTACTACGAATAGCATAAACCATAACCTACCTTCACCGAAAAATTCGTGATCAAGAAATCTACTTTTCCAAAGCTTTGATTTCCTCTTCGTTTCTCCTCTCTCTCGATCGTTCTTCTCCCTCTCTCTGTTCTTTCTATTTTTCTTATTCAAACCCTTTTTCTTTTACCCTAATTAGCATATAATTAAGTATAAAAGATGACAAAGTAACCCACTAATTAATTCAAGGTTATCTCTTTTAACCCCCAAGAAATTGACTTATTAATATTAACCCACTAACTTTATAATTATAAGCATGAATAGTCCAAAACGCCCCTTAAAACATTTAACAGAAATCCGACCCAGCCATGGTTATGCAGCCTGTGACGGCCCATCGTGCCTGCGACGGTCCGTCCTGCTGCTTCCGTCACAGAGTTCAGAGACTAAATTTTACCAAGGGTCTGTGACGGCCCGTCACGCCTCTGACGGTCCGTCCTGCCACTTCTTCGCCAAGTTCAGAGAGTCGATTTCAGTATCCAAATTTCAGAATTCTAAGTGTTTTGGAACGAGACCCCCTCGACGGTCCGTCGTGCCCATGACGGTCCGTCGTGGGATCCGTCGACTCCGCCAGTTTTTTCCAGAAATAAAATCTGCTGCTCAAAACGACTAAACAGGTCGTTACACCTAATTAGCTAACAAAAAATGGGGCACCCAAAAATTAGGGGCCTAAGGCGAGGGTCTTTTGCTTTGTACAGTCCAGACACCCCTGCATAAGACATAAAACAAAAATAATATTAGAAATTAGAATGATATTACCGAATTCAAAAGCTATGAAGATTTGATTTTCAATAATGAATTGAGCTGTTACAATTATTTTTCTTCAAAATTAAAATATAAACTATTAATAGAGCAATTAAGTTATTAAGCTTTGAAATTTAAATAGAGAGATATAAAATTAGAAAAGAGAAAGTGAGAAAAAATAGAAGAGAAGAGGATCAAATATATAAAAAAAAAATTAAAAAATAGATTAAATAACTTGTGCATTAGAAGAAAGTACATAACTTTTTGAAAAGTTGAAAAGTCAAATCATTTTAAATTTTAACCATTTCCACTTAAATTTTTTGTTTTAGCCGTTTGCATTATTATGTGAATTTTTTTTAATTTACCTAATTATTTAACAAAAAATGGGCCCCCCTAAAATTAGGGGTCTAAGGCGAGGGTCTTTTTTTTTGTACTGGCTAGTCGCCCCTGCATAAGGCACAAAACAAAAGTAATATTAGAAATTAGAATGATATTACAAGATTCAAAAGCTATGAAGTTTTGATTTTAAAAAATAATCGAGCTACATCAATTATTCTTCTTTAAAATTGAAATATAAACTGTCAATAGAGGAGGATAAAATATATAAAAACAAAATTATAAAAAAAAAGATAAAATATATAATATAACGTGTGCATTAGAAGAAAGTACACAACTTTTGAAAAGTTGAAAAGTCAAATCATTTTAATTTTTAACCGTTTCCACTTAATTATTTTTAGTTGTGTGCATTGTTATGTGATTTTTTTATTTTACCTAATTATCTAAAAAAAAGGGGCACCCTAAAATTTGGGGTCTAAAGCGAGGGTCTTTTTCTTTGTGCTGATCAGCCACCCATGCATTCCACAAAATAAAAATAATATTAGAAATTAGAATGATATTACCAGATTCAAAAGCTATGAAGACTTGATTTAAAAGACCAATTTGTGGGACTCAAAAATTACAAATAACGGGGGTTTAGAGCCCTCCAATTTGTTGTTACAACGGTTTTAGAACTCCCACATTTAGGTTTGTCGCTATTACTTTGTGGCAGTTTTAAAGCAACCCCGCAACCTTTGCTACAAACAATTAGTTTTTTTTTTTGTGTGTGTGTGTATATATGTATATATATATATATATATATATATATATATATATATATATATATATATATATATATATATATATATATATATATATATATTATATATATATATATATAATAGGATAAATTTGACATGCTTGGAGCCTACACACTGAACTTGATCGGCACCCAAGACCATTGTTGGCGTTGAGGAACCCTTGACCTCACTTACTTAACTCAGTGAAAGACTATACTCATATCAGATAAAAAATTAAAAGAATTTTCGTCAAATAACTTAGATAACTGTATTGGCCAAAATGACGTTTAAGTCTCAACACTTGGACATATGAAATTTTAAAATAACAGAGACTCGAAAACTGAACTACTAACTATGTATGAAGCCTCTAAACAACATGAGATGGATGGTGAGACAGACCCCACAACATCCTAATGAACTAAACTAGAAAAGCAATTAAAATGATGTCCTCCAGAATGCAAGGAGGCTCACCACTAATTCTGGAGCTCGATCTGGATCAGCAAAGCACTGCGTGCTGGTCCTGGTTACTAGCGTCTGCATCATTAGACAATGCAGGCCAACTGGCAATAGTATATTGAATATACGAGTATGTGAGTTGGAATGCTAAGCTCATATATATAGATAAACTCACCTTGGCTCTCCTTGACTTATAAGATAAAACTCAATATAAAGTAATAAAGATATATATATAAAGATATATATATATATATATATATATTTATATAAAACTGATAAAACATTGTAAAAACATAGTTCATTAAAGATAAAACAATAATAAACTCAACTTTACGTATATATGAAAGTAATATAATTTCTGTGGGATATTCTCTAACCGACAACCATCACTTTGAGCCTAAAATAAGATACAATGTTTTACCTCATGTTGCCCAAGGACCATCCTATACCTTGCTATCGGTATAGGACCTTACTTAACTTAGTAAATCCACTAGCTTAACTTATGTGATCCTCTAAAAAAGTATGACCCGTTAACACCCATGATGGCTTCATGGTTTACATGGATACTTGAGTTAATATGAACTCTCATCCCCACTTCGATGCTCAATACTACTCCCAAAGTATACTTTAGCTCATGCTTTTAACAAAACTTCATTCCTTTGGATTGAGATAATTTAGTGAACCATTTAGTTTTTAAAAAGCTCCTTTTTGTTGCCCCTTTTTGTTCAAAACTCTTTTGGAACTCGTAGTTTCCTCTTAACTGTAAATGTTCAAACATTTATAACCATTAGGAAATACATATCCCCCTTTGATAAATTAACTCAACTCTTACTCTTTACTTAACTTGAAACTTAACTCTTAGGGAATACTTAGTTCCATATAGATTTTAAGAATTTAACTCAACTCCTTACTCTTTACTCAACTTGTAACTTGATCCTTAAAATAAAGTTAAAATGTTTGTTTAAGAATTCTTTGAAAACTTTAAGAACTTACTTTGACTTGCTTCTTAACTTTTAAGCTTGACTCTTAATTTCTTTGATCATGATCTTAACTTTCCTTGATTGGAATATGGATTCAAGGATCATGATTTCATATTTATGGACGATTTCATGATGTTTAGATGTACTTTAGAGTGTTTAAATCAACTAGGAACAATTGGTACATCAGTTAGGAACTAGTACGAAAAGATAGGGAAAGAACGGGGTCTCTAGGTGGCCTTGGCGCTCTTGTAGGCACAACGCCCCAAGTTGACAGGTTTTCTGATTTTTCTTCTCCGATTTTCAATTCTAAACTTCCCAAACTTCCATGGATCCCACCCCAAACACTTAGGATCACTAAATACCACATTACCCAATATATTAGACCCAAAAACAGTTCAGAAACATGACTCAAATGTACTAGATATCAACTACAATTAAACCAACAAGAATTTCAAAAAATTTCATAAAAAACTCCCATGTTCATCATTCAAATAAACTCTAACTTTATTAATTGAATCAAATTAGGATGTGGGTGAAAGTACCCACACAGAATGATCTCACATACCTCGATAGGGATCTCCTTCGACGAAATCCACGTAACGATTTTGGCTTTCTTGGACAATTCTTGATCTTTATCTTCTTTTCTCTTTTCTCACAAACCCTAAGCATTCTTAATTTTTTGTTAAACTGAATAGGTACTTGGATTTTACCCCTAAATACCCTTAAATGAATTAGGAAATATAGGGTGAAAAGACAACTTTGCCCTTACTGAAATCCAAATTAGACTTTCCTCAGTCCAATAACCCAACTTCCGAAAGTCATATCTCCCTTATACAACCTCAAAATTTCACAAACACGACACTGCTGGAAAGTTCTTCCCAAGAGATTTACATCCATATAAAAACTCACCCTTACTCTTCCTGAGCTAGAAGTCATGACCGTTTGAAAATGACCAAAACTCACTTTTAAATTTGGAATTTTTCAGATTTCCCTATTTATTTCCAAAAATGATTATTCTTGGTTTCTTAACTTATTCTTAGTTATTTCAATTTACAATATATGAGAATATCCCCCCCTTGGGAACATTCATCCTCGAATAAGAACTCTTTCACTAAGCTAAGGGTAGTAACATCATTTCAGCACTTAACAACCAAAACGATTAATAACATGCTTACACATAATCTTATAAAGTGCTAAGAGGAGAATTCAATACCTTGGTTTTCACTCTCTCCAAACTCAAATAGATGTGAATACCTCTTCTTCATATCCTCCTCCTCAGCTTCCCAAGTCGCTTATTCAACGATTGATTTCTCCAAAGGACCTTGACTGACGCAACTTCTTTTGTCCTCATCTTGCGAACTTGAAGATCCAAAATCTGAACTGAAACTTCTTCATAGGATACGTTATCCTTAATCCCAACATTTTCAGTTGGTACAATCAATAAAGGATCCCCCAAGCACTTCTTCAACATAGAAATATGGAATACTGGATAAACCGCTGCTAACTCTTGGGGTAGCTCTAACTCATACGCTACATTACCCACTCTCTTGGAGATTCTATAAGGTCCAATATACCGGGGACTAAGTTTCCCCTTCTTACAGAACCTCATAACACCCTTCATGGGTGAAACCTTAAGATACACCCAATCATTTATTTTAAACTGTAATGACCTTCTCCTAATATCCGTGTAGGACTTTGGTGACTTTATGTCGTCTTCAATCTTGCTTGAATCACTTTCACCTTTTTCATAGCCTGGTGAACTAGATCTGGCCCTATCAACCCTGCTTCACCAACTTCAAACTACCCAATAAGAGATCTGCATCTTATCGCATAAAGAACTTCATATGGAGCTATTTGGATGCTCGAATAGTAACTATTGTTGTAAGAAACTCAATGAGAGGCATGTATTCATCCCAATTCCCATTAAAGTTGATCACACAAGCTCTCAGCATAACTTTTAAGGTCTAGATAGTACTCTCTGCTTGTCCATCTGTCTGAGGAGGAAAAGCAATGCTCAAGTTCACCTTCAAACCCAAACCTTTCTGGAAAGATTTCTAGAACTGTGCAGTAAATTGTGCACCCCAATATGAAATGAGATCGGAACTCCATGAAGTCTTAACACTTCTTGTAAGTACAACTTAGCATCATCCTCGGCCGAATAGGTAGTCTTTACCGGCAAAAATTGGGTTGACTTTTTCATTCTGTCCACAATCACCCAAATAGAATCATGTTGCCTTCAAGATCTTGGAAAGCCAGTGATAAAGTCCATATTTATCATCTCCCACTTCCATTTCGGAAATTCTCTAGTCCGAGACAAACCTCCAGGCCTTTGGTGCTCGACTTTCAATTGCTAACAATTTGAGCAATTGGCAACAAACTCAGCAATATCTTTCTTCATGTCTTCCCACCAATGTAACTATCTCAAATCGTGGTACATCTTGGTGGAACCCGGGTGAATGGAATATCTGGAGCTATGAGCCTCCTCCAAGATCTTCTCTTGGATTCCATCCACCTTAGGTACACATAATCTTCCTTGGTACTTCAACATACCATCTACCCATTGTTCAAAATCCAATACTCTTTGCTTATGAACACTTGCCTTCAAATCATGCAAAATGGGATCTTGTTCATGCTTCTCTTTCACCTCTGACACGAAGGACGACTCAGCCTCATTTGTCACCACTATACCTCCTTCTGTGGAATCCATAAGTCAGACTCCCAAATGTGCAAGTTTGTGCACATCTTTAGAAACTCCCTCTTTCCTTCTTCAACATGAGAAGTACTCCCCATGGGTAACCTACTTAAGGTATCAACAACTACATTAGCCTTACCTGGGTGGTAAATAATACTCAGTTCATAATCCTTGAGTAATTTTAACCACTATTTCTGTCTGAGATTGATCTCTTTCTGAGTGAACACATATTGAAGGCTCTTGTGGACGATGAATATATCAACATGAACACCATACAAGTAGTTGGGCCATATCTTCAAAGCAAACTCCACTACATCCAATTCTAATTCATGAGTTGGATAATTCTTCTCATGAACCTAGAGGCATAAGTTATAACCTTGCATTCTACATCACTTGATGCATCACAATACACCATAAAACCTTAAGTACCATCTGGTAAGGTCAAAATCGAAACGGCAGTCAAACTTTTTGTCAACTCTTGAAAGCTTTTCTCACAAGCTTCAGAGTTCAGACCATTGAAACTTGACTGTCTTCTAAGTTAACTTGGTTAAAAGAAATGAGATAGACAAAAACCCTTCAACAAATCTCCAATAATAGTCAGCCAAGCCCAAGAAACTCCTTATATTTGTTGGAGATGTGGGTCTAGGACAACTCTGAACTGCTTCAATCTTATGAGTGTCAAACTCTAATCCCATCGCCAAAAACTATGTGTCTCAAGAATGCCAAAGACTTAAACCAAAACTCATACTTGGAGAACTTGGCATATAGCGCTTCTTTCAAAAATTCTGAAGAAAATCCTTAGGTGACTAGTATGATCTTCATTTCCTTTAATAAACCAGTATGTCATCAATGAAAACGATGAAAAACAGATTAAATAACGTTTGAAGACTCTGTTAATAGGATCCATGAATGTTGCAGGTGTATTTATCAAACCAAACGACATAACTAAAAATTCATAATGCCCATATCTCGTTCTGAAAGGCGTCTTTGGAATATCACATTCCCTAACTTTCAACTGATGATAGCCTGATCTGAGGTCAATCTTGGAAAAACAAGAAGCAGCCTGAAGTTGATCGAAATATCATATAGAGGATATTTATTCTTGATGATCACATTATTCAATTGGCGGTAGTCTATACATATCCTAAGGGAACCATCCTTCTTCCTCACAAATAAGACCGGAGCTCCCCAAGGTGAGACATTTGATCAAATGAAAACCTTTATCTAACAAATCTTTCAATTGTTTTTAGCTCTTTTACTTGTGTTGGTTCCATTCTGTATGAAGTAACAGATATAGGACGAGTATCTAAGATGATGTCTATGCAGAAGTCTATTTCTCTTTTAGGAGGGACTCCGGGTAGATCATCAGGAAAGACTTCTGGAAACTCTTTTACTATTGGAACTGACTGAAGAAAAGGTACCTCAATACTTTAGTAATTAACTCAGACTAAGTAATAGATACAACCCTTTGAAATTAACTTTCTCGCCTTAAGGTATAAAATGAGACGAACTTTAGGCACTGCTGAACTACTTTTCCACTCTATGACTGGCTCATTAGGAATTTGAAACTTGACAACTCGAAATCTGCAATCTATTGATGCATAACAGGCATGGAGCCAGTCCATACCTAGAATGACATTAAAATCTACCATGCCTAACTCTATTAAATCGGCCATAGTACTCTTGTGATTGATGGACATAGGACAATTACGATAGACTCTTTTCGCTAGTATAGACTCCCCAACAGGCGTAGAAACACAGAAGGGTTCACAAAGTTTTTCAGAAAGAATCTCAAACTAATTTGCAACATAAGGAGTTAAAAAACATAAACTTGAACCTGGGTCTAACAAAGCATAAACATTAAAGTAAAGACTTTGATAATAACCGCGACAACATCTGGAGAGTTCTCTTGCTCTTGGCGGCTAATGATTGAATAGAGACGATTTGACCCTCCGCCAATACCAAAAGTGGCTCCTCTAGATGCAGCCTTGTCTAGCGGAGCAACTGATGAAGATTGAGCTCTATTGCCCGAATTTCCACCACCTTGCTTATTCTTAGGGAAATCTCTCATGAAGTGAACCTTTTGACCACACTTGAAACAACCTGTCTGACCATCATGACATTTACCAGGGTGGGTTCTACCATACCTACCACATGCAAAATCTCAACTACCTCCTTGTGCCACACTACCTTGGGACTGGGTTGGCCTAGCCTTGAAGTTCTGAGAATTCTGGCCATTATATTCACCTTTGTTTCTGGGCGCAGGGCACAAGAATATGATGGTGCATGCCCCTTTGATTTTTGAAATTGTGGTCGACTTGAACCACCCTTCTGTTGACCAGACTTATTGTCAGTCTTCACTTTCTTATTTCACTATTCCACTCTGTCCCTCAGCTTCTCCTTTTCAACTTGTTGCACATATACCATAAGTCTGGATATGTCCATGTCACCAATCAACATTGCAGCCCTACCTTCTTTGCTTGAAGCACGACCTAAACCAACAATAAACAAGCTAATTCTGCTCCTCATGTTCTTTACCATCTCCGGAGCATAGCGAGATAGTTGGGTGAACTTCAACCAACAATCATGATCATTCATGGTGTCCTGTTTCAAAGTGAGGAACTCACGTACCTTAGCTTCCTTCAGTTCTCGAGGGAAGAACCTCCCCAAGAAGGCTTCTTCAGCAAACCCAACTTGGATGTGGTGCATCTTCAGCTTTTCCCTCCTTCCATTGGTCAAACTAGGTTCTAGTCACACTCTTCAGTTGATATGTAGCTTATTCAACCCTGTCAGTATTAACTACATGCATTACCTCAGACACTTTCTTCAATTTTTCCACAAAGTTCTCTGGATCCTCAATAGTGTTTGATTCAGTGAAGCTGGGAGGATTCATTCTTAGAATCTCAGGAACCCTTGAGGTGTTAGCCCCTTCTTGTCGAGCTTCACTCTATTGCCTGACTTGGTTGGTTACTACTTGACTTAACATCTGAATAACTTTCCGAAATTTGGCGTTGGTAACCTCTCTTTGGGGTTGCACAGTGGTGCATTAGGAACTTCATGTTCTTGAGATTCAACATTTCTTCTGGCTGGACGACCTCTTACTGCTCTTTATGGAGGCATTCTTATCTGAAACACGCGTAAGCACGAATTAGAGGGAAACTTTTAGATATAAACTCTAATGCACAAAAAGGATTTATGAAAGAAGTGAGGATTCCTAAATGTCGCAGCCTCCTAATCATAGATATGGCGCGCTCACCGATGACTAAGACTCTACAGACGTGGCTTCATAGACTCCCTAGGATTTTTGAACTTTGTGCTCTAATACCAAGTTTGTCACGCCCAGAGCCTATACCCTGGACGTGGTCGGCACCCAACGATCATTGCTGGCCTTGAGCGAACCCTTGGTCTGGCTTACTTAACTCAGCGTAAGACTATACTCATCTCAGATAAAGATTAAAGAATTCTCGTCAAATAACTTAGATAACTGTCTTGGACAAAATGGCGCTAAAGTCTCATCACTTGAACATATGAAATTATAAAATAAAAGACTCCAAAACTGAACTACTAACTATTTATGAATCTTCTAAACTGACTGAGATGGATGTTCGGAAAAATTCCACAACATCATAATGAACTAAAGTAGAAAATCAATTAAAATGATGTCCTCCAGAATGCAAGCAAGCTCACCACTTACTTTGGAGCTCGATTTGGATCAACGAAGCACAACGTGCTGATCCTAGTTACTTGCGTTTGCAACATAAGACAATGCAAGCCAACAAACATCAGTACATTGAATGTACGAGTATGCTAGTTGGAATGCTAAACACATCTACAAATAATGAAATGGATTAAGGAAGAACTTACCTTGGCTCTGCTTGACTCATAAGATAACAAATCAATATAAAGCAATAAATACAGATGCAATATATATATAATTGATGAAATAGTGTAAAAACTTAGTTCATTAAATACAAAACAATAATAAACTCAACTTTACGTATATATTGAAGTAATATAATTTTTGTGAGAGATTCTCTAACCGACAACCATTACTTTGAGCCTAAGTGATGATACAATGTTTTACTTCACGTTGCCCAAGGATAATCTTATACCTTGCCATCGGTATAGTACCTTACTTAACTTAGTGGATCAACTAGCTTAACCTACATGATGATCTAAAAAGTATGACCTGTTAACACCCATGATGGCTTCATGGTTTACATGGATACTTGAGTTGATATGAACTCTCATCCCCATATAGGTGCTCAATACTACTCCTAAAATATACTTTAGCTCATGCTTTTAACAAAACTTCCTTCCTTTGGGTTGAGATAATTTACTGAACCCTTTCGCTTTAAAAAGCTCCTTTTCGAATCAATGTTCCCCTTTTTGTTCAAAACACTTTTGGAACTCTTAGTTTCCTCTTAACTTTAAATGTCAAAACATTTATAACCTTTAGGGAATACTTATCCCCCTTATTACCTTTGTGAAATGAACTCAACTCTTGATCTTTACTTAACTTGAAACTTAACTCTTAGGGAATACTTAGTTCCCTTATAGCTTTTGAGAATTTAACTCAACTCTTTACTCTTTACACAACTTGTAACTTTTGCCTTAAAAAAAGTTAAAATGTTTGTTTAAGACTTCTTTGAAAACTTTAAGAACTTACATTGACTTGCTTTTTAACTTTTAAGCTTGTCTCTTAACTTCATTGGCCATGATCTTAACTTTCCTTGAATTGGACTATGGATTCAAGGATCATGATTTCATGTTTAAGGATGATTTCATGATGTTTAGATGTACAATAGAGTGTATAAATCAACTAGGAATGATTGGTATATTACTTAGGAACTAGTACGAAAAATAGGAAAAGAACGGGGTCAGGTGGACTTGGTGCTTTGCGCGGAGCGTCAGAGCCTAACGGACAGAGGTTGTCCTTAGGCACTCTGGCTGGCACGGCGCGCTAGGGCCTGACGGATGGGTTTTCCAACTTTTCTTCTGCGATTTTCAATTCTAAACCTCCCAAACTTTCATGGATTCCACACACTTAGGATCACTAAATACCACATTACCCAATAGATTAGACCCAAAAATAGTCTGGAAATATGAGTCAAATCTATTAGAGATCAACTACAATTCAACTAACAAGAATTTCACAATTTTTCATCAACACCTCCCATGTTCATCATTCAAATAAACTCTAACTTGCTGAATTGAATCAAATTAAGGTGTGGGTGAACGCAATCACATAGAATGATCTCAAATACCTCGATATAGATCACCCCCGATGAAGTCCACGCAACGATCTTTCCGTTATTGGAAAACTCTTAATCTTTCTCTTTATTTCTTTTTTCTCCCAAACCCTAAGCGTTTTTTTTGTTAAACTTAATTGGGAAATGGTTTTTACCCCTAAATAACCCTTAAAATGAATTAGTAAATACTAGGGTGAAAAGACAACTTTGCCCTTACTGAAATTCGGATTAAATTGTCCTCAATCCAACAATCCAACTTCCGAAAGTCATATCTCCCTCATACGACCTCAAAATTTTACAAACTTGCCGCCGTTAGAAAGATATTCCCAAGAGATTTTATATTCATATAAATAACTCACCCTAACTTCTCCTGAGCTAGGAGTTATTGCCGTTTGAAGATAAAAAAAAAACTCACTTTTAAAATCTGGAAATTTTCCAGATTTCCCTATTTATTTCTTAAAATGATTATTCTTGGTTTCTTATCTTATTCTTAGTTATTTCAAGTTACGAGATGTTACAAAATTAGAGCTTCACATTTGTTTCTTGAGTTAATAACTTGATAAATTAATGAGAAATAGTATCTAAGGTCATGTTTGAGTGGTTTTGAAGTCAAACATCTAAAAACGACCAAGATGTTCAGAAACTAGTCTTGTGTGTGCTTGTGTGATCTTGCATGTTGTATGTGTTTTGGTGTGTCATTTGGAGTCTAAAATAATGGGATTTGACCATACTATCTAGATGGTAGTGTTTAGGGTCAAAATGTCCGGGTACGACTCCCCAAGGACCACCCTGAGGGTCCTTGAGGAGGACTCAAACATTGGCCAAGAAGCTTTCAAGACATCTTGAGTTAGGACCATGAGTGATGTCACTTAACTCATGTGACACCCCATAGGTCAGGGGCATTGCTACGCACTTAGTTTTGGGATATTAACCTCTTTTGATTACCCTCAGACAAGTTCCACGATGTGTAGGACGGCCCGTCATACCACCTACGGTCCGTAGGTGGTGGTAGTAGGTCACCACCTGCAATTTTATCTTTGTCTCGGCTAAGTGAGGGGTGAATTGGTGAATTCACCCCCCATGTTCCAATTAAGTCATGGACAGTTACGTTTAGTGCTTTTAGGTATTTTAAGTATATTAAAACAATTAAACCCTCACTTAGACCCTAACATCAAAAATCAAACTCTTCCCTCTCAAGTATATTCTCTCAGGAACACCATTGAAGGTCTTGGTCAAATTCAAGCTAGGAGATGGGATTTCAAGTGTTTTCTTCATTAATTTTCGTGGGATTTCTACCAATAAGGTATGATAATCCTTCTTTCTTAAATAACCTCTCATTGAAGAAGTCCAATTCAAAGGTTTTCAAAAGTGAATCAATTATCAATTTTCCCAATTTCTATTCTATGCATGGGTTCATTGTTAAAATGTTTTCCAAGTCATGATATTGATGTATTAATGTTGAATCAACATTGTAAGATGATTTTAATGGAATTCCTTGAAGAATCCATGATTTTGTCTAAATCTCCTAAATTGACTTAGAAAGTGGGTTTGATGATTGTGATGTGATATTGTTAGAATCGTCTTTATATTATGTCGTATCATTGTTATCTATTTCTATCCATGCCTATTTATGATGAATTATTGGAGAATTAAAAAAGGGTGATCATGTCTTGGATGAAGGGTAAGTTGAGCTAATTTTTCTAATTCTTATTTAATTGCTCTTGTGTGGTACGGTCCACTTATGGTGGCAGTGTTTAGTTAATGTATATGAATTGGTATATGTATTGTGGTTGTGGCTTTGAAAATATTTATGTGAAGTAAATTAATGTTATGATGCTTATGTATAAAGATGTGTTATGAAGTTATACATGTGATTCTTGAAGATAGCATGATTATTGAAGTATAATGTAAATGTGAAGTATGATCGTGTGTGGATTATGATAAATGTAGTATGATCATGTTTAGAAGATAATGTTATGAATGATGGTGGTTATGTGAAAGACTTTTTCACGTATATACACACAATGAATGAATGAATGAATGAATCCAATGAAAATGTAATGAATGAGAGTTTATTGAAATATGTTCTCAATAGATCTCTAATGAATGAATGGGGAATTTCGGGGTGGACACTCTCCGTGAGTATAGGTGTAGTGTCTAATAACAACCTCAATATTCCTAACAATTTTCTAATGAATGAATGATAGGTTGGGATGGGTACTCTTCGTGAGTTGAGATGTAGTGCTTAGTAGCAATATCTTAACCTATAGCTAATAAATGTAATGAAAGTCAAATACTCTACGGTGATTAATTCTTAGCACCGAAAGGATTTGAAAGGGGTGGATACTCTTCGTGAGTAGAGGCGTAGTGTCTAAAATCAACCTCTTGAGATGGGTACTCTCAGTGAGTTGAGGTGTAGTACTTAGAAGCAATCTCCCTATCCCTGAACTATGGTCCACATAGGACTAGCTAGTGGTATTCCACGTAAAGACTAAAAGAATGACCCTACCTTAGACAAGTGGGGATCCCTCAACCAGTAGGAGTTAATACCGAGATTCCATGTTAAGATCTCATGGTCTATGTTGGTTAAAGCATGCCCCCACAAATGAATGTAATGAACTAGGTCTTTCTGAGGGTGTAATACTTAGGTTAGGTGGTGGAATAGGACGTCATCTATGCATTGCACAAGTAGGCATTTGGAGGGAGTCTTGGTGTGTCATTGTAATGTTAATGAATGAATGGGTTTCTGTATGATGTTTAAAGAAGTTAGTTGACTTTATATCTAATGTTGATGAAACATGTTGGTCTTATATATATTGTTAATGAAGGTTATGTGAATGGTTGAATATGAGGTGCCTAGTCTATGGTGGTTACAAAGGAGAACTAAGTGGGAGTAGTAGATTAGGATGTTACTTTCACATTGCACTAGTGTAACTTAGAATTATCCTAGGGGATGGTCTTTCTATGAAGTTCTTAAATGCATGAATGTTCCCCATAGTATCTCTAGTAATGAATGTTGACATGCTGAGTTGTGATGGAAAGGAAATATCCTTATATTTGGTAGACTTAAGGAACATTTAGATGTGTATTGAAGAGGTTGTATGAGCGGTCTCTTCATGTCTTACCTAGGTGGGTCTTAGGATAAGTTTGGATAGAGGGTCTAAATGGTTAATGGGTTAATGAATAAATATGGTTATATATTGAGAATCATGGGAAGTATTACTTTGTATGTTGATGATGGACTTGTATGATGTCTTTTACACTTGGTCCATGAAGTTTATCAAAATAGCATGAAAAACACATTTAAACTAAAATGTCCTCTTTAAAGCATATTTTTGCATGATTGTCATACTTAGTGATTAATTGTACTAACTTCATATTCTTCTCTATTTCTACAAGCATAGGTGAAAGGAAGTGAGGATCTTAGAGTTGAAGATTTGGAAGTAGATTGTTTTCTCAAGACTCTTGGTATGTCCTCGTATGTTCGAGGACATGGATGTTCTTTCTTGGTTTTTTTCATCAAAGACTTAGTATAAAGAATGGTATCTTTCTTTCAATGTAAGGGTTATGACCCTATGATAATAAGATGTGTCTAAGATGACTTGTCATGAGACTTAATTCTTCTTACGTTTTATAAAAGAGTTTTCTTATTGACTTTATTGTGAAAAGTTTTAATTCCTTACTACTTTTCATACTTATGTGATGAATGAATGATAAGAGGTTTGTATAAGACCTCCGAGAGATCAAGTACATCGCGTCACGACTTGTGGATTGTCTCGGGTCATGACATATATATATAGTATCATTCAGGTTTCTTAATCAGAAATGACTCATTAGTCAATGATACTATAAGAGTATACTATTATAATATCATCGCATATTAGTTAAGCGAAATTATCAACCTAAATGATACCGACATAGTGTGTGTGTGTGTGTGTATATATATATATATACACTGATTTAGTATCAATTAAGCGAAATTAGCCGAGGAATATATTGTGCAATTATTTAGTGGGGTATGAATGTAAGGGAGTATATGTATATGATTATTTTATTTTTATAGGATATATGCTTAATTTCCCCATGAAAATATGAATAAACTTGTATGTTACTCAACCCATTCGTTACCCAATCTATTTTATCCATATGAAATATAGATATTTTGAATTATTACTCATTTTATATTGACCTATTTTCAAATATCAAAATTAAATGAAACCCATTGATTTATCACAACTAGTTATGCCTTAAAGAAAACAACAATACTACTGGTCAAAGTTTGGACCTTTGGTTAGTCCAGCCAGCTCATGGACATGCTTAGTACTTAGTAGGCAGTAGCTAGCTAGGTGATGCATTATATGACTAGTTTTTTGGCAAAGTCAGTTGTCAAAATAATTGCAAGTGAAAACAAGTTGTTTGACCAAATTGATTTTGCTTATTGGTTTGGCTCTTGGTGTTGATTAAGGGTTCCTTAAGCAAATAACTTTGGTCATAATCCTGGCTAAAGCACCCCTCTAAAAGGCCAAACCTTTTTGCATCTTCACGTGCCTACCATCCCTTTGAAAAATTTAATCATATTCAATTTATTATTTAAAAATATATGTGGTTTATTTATCTTACTTTTTGAATTTATCTTTTTTATAGTAAATTCAATACATATTTTTATATTGAGTAGCAATTTAATTTTAAAATATCTATTTTATTTAATAAAATGATCTATAATTTGTACTCGTATAAACATCTATTACTTATTTTAATATGTGCCTGAAACACTTTTTTTTGTTGATAAATAAAAATAAGTTCAAATAATTTGTTGACCATCGATATTTTATTATTAAGTGGCGTTCTCTACCATCAAATTAAAGCATTGATAGTCAAGATCACAATGGGTATTGACTAATTTTGAATAGTTAAGTTGACTGCTCTGTTACTTTTGAGCTAAAGTTTAATGATTAAATATTTTTGAAATTTAACAACACTTAAGTTTTCCTCTTAAACTGTCTTGGGTTGACAACCTAATGAATATAAGAGTATCCTCTCCTTAATAATTTTTATTGACCCAGGATAATTCGCAGTTGCTACAATTTTGTCACAGCCTCTATCCTTTAGGTGAGCACTTTGTACGCATTAAGCCCCCCACTATATAATAGCCTGCAAACCACACAAGAGATGTAAATCAAACTAGGCAAACCTTATATGATGATGGTTTAAATTGTGTTATTAACTAATAAAGTACGATAGAAGTTAGGGGTCGTTTGGTAAGCACTACATCAAAAATATCATTAGAGACAATTAAGTATTTTTAGCGGTAATTAACATTCTTTGCATATGCCCCTAAAATCTTTAGTGACATTGGTTATAATGACACTTAACTTATGCCGGTAAAGGCTTCAATACTCTTTATTAATGTCAATATTTATTACCGCTAAAAGTTATTATTGTTATAGTGAAGATATATAAGTATAATGTTAATTAACGTATATTTAGTAATACTAAAAGCAATTATGTTTCCGTTAATTATGTAGAGATTAATTCTTATGCATTATGTATTTAGTTTGGTATATAAAAAATAACATATATTACATATTTTGTTAAAAAAATATATAAATTTATAAAGATATCCTCCACAAAATACAATATCATGAATAAGATATAAGAAAGATTTTAAGAGGCAATGATCTCCTTAACCACTGTAGTGCATGTACTAAAATCCCTTACATTATTAATATCATGAATTTAGTTATATAAAGATTGAAAAAATATAACATATATATTATTACTAATATATAAAATTAATAAATACATTATTTGTCGTAAGAGAATTAGGTGGAGAGGACAAATTAAGGGGTTGATACATTATTTTTTAAAATAAACCAAGAAAGTCAAATGTCACAATATTAGCGTCAAATGTTATGCAACTTATATCTTTATCAAAATGGTATTAATAATTGGGCAACTTTCACATATAGTAAATAAAAAATTTATATTTATATGCTGTAGCAAAGTTTGTATAATTGCGCTCCATAGCAAACATAAAAACTGTATAATTCGCTATACATATACTGTTGAAGCAAATTGTATAAAACGAAGTGTATTATTATAAGTGTATAGAACGATTATATACAATTTGAATTTGTATAAAATGAGAAAGAGAGAAAGACAAAAGAGACTTGATAAGGAATATACAATTGAATCGAATTGTATAAAATGAGAAAGAGAGAAATTAGATACAATTTGAAACTTGTATAAAACGAGAAAGAGAGAAAGGCAAAAGAAAGTGGACAGGGGAGTATTTTTATTGTACAAATCTCGCTCGCCACCCTCGCCTTTCTGTTTGTATAAGTGAAAAAGGTAAGGGTGGCGAGTGAGATTTGGGAGAGTGCGCGAGCGAGATTTAGAAGAGGAGAGAGAGGGAACAAAAATATATGTATTTATACAATTTTCTCAGCTTTATACAATTAGAAACAATTTTTTACACTTCTGTTTGTATAAAAAGTGATGAAGCGAGCGAGAGATTGGAGGAGAGTGGCGAGCGAGATATTTGGGAGAGAGGCGTCTGGCAATTTTTTGCAAACATTTGCTGTGGAGCACAATTAAATCAACCCTAGCTACTTCATTTATTTTAGATTATTAGTTTGCTATTATATATAATTTTTCCTCCATAATTTTATATTCTTGTCATTTTCCTAACAGTGCAAATAGCAACAATAAAGACTTCAAAATTAAAATGGTATGAGAAATTCTTTGACTCAATTAATAACTACAACTGCAAGCTTGGATCGAAAATGAGACAAACTTTGCGTTAAAGTATATATCATTATATTCAGAGAAAAGTTTGAAAAACATTAAAACTACTTTTTTTTAGTTTTATTTTATACTTTTTAAATTATTTTATTATATACTTAAATTATCACTTAATAATTTGAAATCATACATAGTAGTATATGTAATAACTCTCTTTTTTATTTATAAAAATCTTATTACACGATCTTTCACATGAATAAAATATTTTATCTTGACAAAAATTAAATAAACTATCAATATTAGTTAAAAGCAAAAAATTAAAGTATTTCTATCCTAAAAATAACAAAATTAATTTTTAAAAAAAAATAATAATTTTTTAAAATAATAAAATTTAAATATTTTTCTCACCCCACCCCAACACACCACCTTATCTTCACCCCGACAAACCCCCCGTCCTTTTATTTTTTAAAATTTCTTTCATAAAATATTTTGAAAAAATTCAGACCTTACCCCTATCCGACTCCCTCCTAAAAAAAGTTTGATATCATTTTGATTTTTTTTATCAAAGAAAAAAACTACACTATTCCATCTAACATTCTACCTAATTTATTTTAATTCATTTTTTTTTTCATTTTGTATTAGATATGTACATATATTCTTAGGAAAATAATTTTTCTACTTGGGTACCAAATACAACTGAAATAAAATTTTATTTTTAAAAAAGTCTTGCGGCCATTAAAAAATTTCAATTCTAAATTGGAAGCGGAGGGTTATGTGCGGGCTAGGTAGAATTTTTTTTTTAAAAAAAATAAAATAATATATAAAATATTATTTGAACGGATTGTGGGACGGGGGATGAGGTAAGAATCTTTTTTAAAAACAAAAAATTTTAAAAAATGGAGGGAGGGGGGGGGGGGTAGAGGACTAATAATTTATTTAATTTTTGTCAATATGAAATGTTTTGTCCATGTGAAGTGTGATATGATAATAATTTAGATATAAAACTCAAAGAAAAAAGTAGTTTAAATGCGTTTTTATCTTTACCTCTTATATTTATATATTTGAATGGTGATTAACGATGAATTAATATTGCAAAATGTTAGAAAACAAAAATAAATTTTTGTATTAGTTTAACATTAACATGTAGAACATTATGACTCAAAATAAATCAAATATAAATTATTTTGTAATTTTATTTGTAAAATAAATATATCTTTTGAAATGAAAACACTTTTTTTATCAAGTAGCTGAAATTTTTAAAGAGGTATTTCTCACCCAAAAATAGAGGATGCATTCCATTTCAGAGGTTAGAACAAGGCGTTGTACCCCAATCAATATCTAATAGAGGTCGTTTGATAGAGTGTATTAGAAAAAATAATACATGTATTAAATTTGTGTATTACTAATATCTTATTTGATACTTTTTTTCAATCTAATGCATTAATTATACACTCTATTGTGTATAGGCATTTCCCTGTGTAATAAAAGATAGGAAGATAATGGATAAAATGTGAGAGCGCTTAGTCCATTACTGCTTTTTTTGTAACCAACTATTTTGATTTTAAATGAAAAATCTCTTTTTCTTCTTCTGGTTTCCTCATAAGAGATTAGAAGAGAAAAAATATTAAAAGGAAATTAGAGTCTTGTCTCACCTCAAAAACAAAAAGAGAAATAATATGTGCAATTCTTGCATTTGATTATGTTTGTCAATTGAGTCTTCATATGTTAATTAAATTCTATTTTAAATCTCTTGTTTTACTTAACATCCTATGTGATATATTTAACCAAGGTGCATGAGATACACTATATCTACTACCTCGTTATACCAAGGAGTGGTCGATGAATTTCCCAAAGATCTTTCTGAACCAACAAACCACTAACCTACATTCCCGATGATCGAAAACATCTCTAGAATTCAAATCATTTAAAAATTTAAGATGTAGCGTATGCTACTGAAGTCCTTCGAATCTCATAGAAGTTTAGGACACAAGAATCAACAACCAAAAGTTGTACTCACAAATTCATCAATAAAAAATATCTATTTTTTAATTTATTTTTATTTAACTTGTAGTTGATTTTTGACACTTTGAAAAAATTGCGAACAATTTTTGATACGCCTAATGGGGCCAATTATGATCTTCATCTCTTTCGCTTGAAAATTAGAAACTATAAAGTCAACTACTGCAATAACCTTCAAGAAGATCAGTGATGTTTCATCCAAGGACTGTACTACTATCGTCTTTGTTGATTTCAGACATGTGGACTGAATGACTCGACGTACATTCAAGACTAGTGGCTCGGATAAATATGAATACTTCACATTTTTGAAAATGGTGAAAACAACAACTTTCAAACTGCAATCCTAAGGGGGGAATCTCACATTCGTTTTGTTTGGAGAAGTTTCTAAAGATGGCTCCAACTTTGGTGAATTTGATGATTCGACGGATTGGCCAACTTCAATAAATGTCAATGCCTTGATGGTTGGCTCCAATAGCATGGAAAAGAAATTCACAAAGATGGAGAAAATCATTGAAGTCTTGAAGAAATTTATTAACGATAAAAATCTTTATATTTCTCCAACCCATGAACAAGATAAAGGCCTTCAATACTGAAGAATCAAGTCACGTCCTCACTTTTCCACCTGACTTTAATCCACAAAACAAGTACGTTAAGGAATCTCTAGTTAAATCCAAATTTCAAAAGGAGAAATAATTTGTTTCAGTGATAACATTATTTGTCCAACACCAACAGAGCTTAATATGACGGAACACCACAAAGTTCATTGTATTAGTCCAAGCCATATAACATACGAATTGATTGTAGATCTATGTACAACAAACTATTAATCTTCAAAAACTACAACAGATTGATGGCAAAAGGAACGCAATGCAATACATTGTCCACTTTGTTGTAACATGTAGCAATACAGAAACACATGGTGTGCTTTTGTTAAAATAGTTGGTTCATTTGCTGAAAGAAAATGCATTCAACTAGTATATCAATTCGAAACATGAGTTTCTTAATATTTGGGAGCAATTCGAGAAGGAATTCCTCAACTATATATGTAGTACTCGGCGAATCATAAGTATGATAGAGTTGATCGGTACTAAGTAAAGAAAAAATAATCCTATTGTGGATGACATTAATTGTTAGAAAGCATTGAGTTTGGATTGCAAAGATCACCTTCGTGAAATATCTGATGTGAAAGCGTGCATTCAAGGTATGTATTAGAGAAAAGATCTACATATACTACGAGGAATCAAATCACGAAAAATTTGAAAAACTTTCTACATTAGGGCATGACATGGAGTTGAGCATCACAAGTCATGAAAAGACATCTTTTTTTACTGATTTAACAAAAGAAAAAGAGTTCAGGAAAGGAACAACCTCAAAGATCCAAAGTAAAGAATATATGGTAGTGTAGAAACTTCTGTAAAGGTCACCATCAAGAAAAAACTGATAGAGGAGGAACCCCAATTCAATATCTAAAGGAGGAGAAATAGTGCCTAATCTTGAAGGAGTTATAGGTGAACGTTCACCCATTTCTAGATTAAAATGTACCTATGATCCTTGATTAATTGCTAGCTAAAATTTCATTGATATCCATGAATCAAAGAGTCCTGAAGAAATTAAAAAAGGTTAGTGATCCTAAATAATGTAAATTACATAATGTCATTAGCGATCCGACAAGTAAATGATTTATTTTAAAGGGGAAAATCACGATGTTAGTAAGTGAACGGAAAATTATCATTGACATGGATGAAACAGTGGATGCAAGTCATGCCATTGTAACACCCAATCAAAATAAGCGTTCAAGGTCAAAAATTAAGTCAAACACCATTTTCTTGCAATTCGAAAGTTCCATGCTTGTTGAAGTTGACTTAAAAAAAATATCTGTGGAAGATTCAGTAGAGATAGACAACAACCAAAAAGAAAGTGAAGATGATGATTGGACTATGGTTACTCATAGGAAGAGGAGACATAAATCAATTCTTAGGATACGACTCCCTAACACAAGAATAATACGAAGTGATGTGAGTCAAGTACAACCATAAAAAACATTAAATCTTGTACTCGTCAAAAGATCAAGGATTTCTTATCGCATAATATTTGAAAGCCTATTACATTGTATGAATTATTATCAGAAAAGTTCCTTCGTGGTAGTCAAAATAGTGTGATACATGTTTATAACACAAACAAAACAAAGAAAAGCAAAGGCTAGCATAATACACCAATAACACAAGAATTATGTTACCTTTTATTTTGCTACAATTTCCTTCATAGATGATGACTTATTGGTAGGATCTAAGTTGTATATAGGTCTTTATTAATTGTAGGAGATATTCGAGAACTATATCTCCCTTGCATACTAATCAATGGTGGTTTGACAGTCAATATCATTCAAAAAGAATATCTACCAAAGCTTATAATTTCTATTTGTTAACTGTCCAAAAGTAACAAATAATCTAGGTGCGCCAAGGATTAAATATTTTCTCATAATGAACCTGCTAGTGTTTACATGATTCAAAGTGAAAAAAATCCTTAGTTTTTTATTGAAGAGACGTAAAAAATCTCAAGGGTGATTGCATGCTAAGGAAACTTAGAAAGTACAATTTACTTCTTATCAACTCTATGATTTGATCGATGTATATGAGAACAAGGTCGTGGTGAGAATGTATCTCCAACATTTGGGGATAGCTTCGAGATATCATTTTTGGATCATTTTTTTCACAAGAGTGATACACTCAAATTACACCTCCCTAAAGAAGCATATGCAATTATCAAGTAAAGAACCCAACTTGTAGGTTGGGGTCGATCCCACGAGGTATATGGCCTAGACTTAAGCTCAATTTATAATTATCTTTGTTTAGCCAAGATAGTTCAAAAACAAGTAACTAAAAAGGGGATATGTGTAACAAATTCGTAGAATTGTATGAGTTATCAATGAGCAAAATCTAACTTCGATGTTATCAAGATGAGAAAGAAACTACGGCGTATGTTTTCCCCATAAGCTCATAACTTCGTAATCCTAGTAATAGCAATACTTTCCTAGTGTATTACATGCAAAGCGATAAGTTATGTATCTCTAAATTCTTGGTCCGACATCTAAAGAAATTCACCCTGCACCTTGGTCGGGCTACGTGTGCATAATTTATTAACCCTTACCATTACCTCATATTAGACGTCACATCGATGTATGACTTAGTTTTCATCCTCACTCCAATCAACATTTATTCTATTAGATAGTATCACACTAAATATATGTTGATAATTCTTTTCTTATTAACTACCTCTTTGGTCCGGCAAATAGCAATAAGGGGAGTTCTAATGTTGGCCACCGTCAAAAAAACTTCTAGACGAAAGAATTGTCAATACATGCAAAAGTACTATTCTGGAATTACTTAGTTACTATTCATACTGCGTTATTTGCTCATAGTTTCCACAAGCCTAGTTGTGGATTTAGTTACACGCACTAGAAAGAACACAATTTATAATTTTAGATGGAAGAATCATGAACTTACGTAATACGAATGAGAAAAACCTAGAAATCCAACTTGAATTGCAAACCGCAATCTTAAAAAAAAATCAATAAATTGCTCAAGTTGCAAATTAATTTCTAAGTCAAAAGCAGAACTAGAGTAATAATGTCTAACACCATAAATGAGGTTTACATACCTTTTTTTTTTAAAAGAACACAAGTCCTAATTTAAAAGGGAAACAAAAATAAGGAAAGTTTGTTCAGGCACATATCTTCGTTCCACAAGACTGACTCATGGACTGTCAATGGATCTACGGTCCATGAGTCCTTTCCATTAGGACTTAGAAAATATTTTAGCTTCCAAACAGCAGCTTCTCTGAAGCAAACAACGGAATACCAGTAGTACAGTAGATCGATGTACGGTCTGTCGATCCCTCTATATAGCTCCATACTTAGAATTTTTCACAAATCAGGTATTGGAACCCTCGCAGTCACATTCTACGGTTCAGTAGTATGGTCCATAGATCAATCTACGGACTATTAATGGTCATTGTGGTTCCGCACTTCGATTTAAACACTACTACGGGTCCTCCATGAATGCAGACCCTTGCCCGCGAACATGAGTTTTAATATCTTGGATCTCTGCAAACGCGGTTGGTCACCTGCGAACGCGGAGGTCAACGTTTTGACTTCCCACGAACGCGGTCAAGACTCTACAAACGCGGTCAAGACTCTGCAAACGCAGGGTACTCATCCCATCCTCTCTGCGAAAGCGCCACAAGCTCCGAGAACACGGAGGGTTGCACTTGAACACAGAAGACCAGCCAACTCAAAAATCATCAAAAGGACCCTCGGGATTCATTTGAAAACCCGTACACAAAAATCACATATGCAAATCAATTATATTTGACATTTCGGAATCAATAGACTCGTCAAAACATGAATTCGAGGTCTTCTTGACCGGAAATCTGTGAAAATCACAAGAAACTAACTCACATCTAAAAGGTTAAAACAAGATCGGGACCTCTAAAAAATCAACCAAGACCTCACATAAGCCTAAAATCATCGTCCTCGAATCCCTTACCAAAGTCAACCCAAAGGCTAAATTTTCATAATTTCACAACTTAGGACCTCAAATCCTCAAAAAGACTCGAAATCAGAAACTGACAACTCTCAGGATTCAAATTTCATATTTTTGAATTTCGTGGAATTTTAGAATTCCATTCGAACACTTGAAACCCCAAAAGACACCGAAAAATCACTTTCTTAACAACTTAGCTTGTCAAACTCCAAACATATCAAAGTCTCAATTTTTAACTCAAAGTTCAAAATCAACTTTTTAAAATTCAAACAGAGGAGACTCGGAATCAATCACAGAGAGTAAAACATAAGTTTATAAAAAATAACGGACCGAATTATTACAAATTTTTTCTAACTTCCATTTCATATGACTCTTTGCAGAGTAATATAATTTCGTTGCACATTCTGTCTAGCATATTTCACTATGATGCATCTATAAGGGTATAACAATGACTCCTATAAGTAATCTCTCTCAAGGCCAGAAAATCAAATTTGCGCAAACTTCTCCACCCTTTCTACATATGCTGAGTTTGTTGCTTCCATTGCAATCACATTACACAAAAAGCAAAGACATAAGAAGTTGATGCTGCTTTTGAACCATAGACAAAATAGTAGTCCCTTCGTTTCACAAAGAATGATCTGATTTGACTTGGTTCAAAGTTTAGGTAAATAAAAAAGATTTTTAAATTTTGTGGTCGTAAATTAAAGTTATTCAAATGTATAAAATTGTCCTTTGATCACGTGCCCTTAAACATGCCACGTGAAAAGATGAAATTAAATGTTACTAAAATAAGAAAGAGGTCATTCTTTTCGAAACAGACTAGAAAGAAAAGGAGATCATTCCTTTTTTAAACGGAGGGAGTAGCTTAATTAAACAAATATGCAAAAGAAAAAAAAAGTTTCTTAATGAATACTTACATGAAAGATTCAAAATTTCCTCAGTAAAATTAAAATTGATCGACAAAAGCATATTCTACTTGTTTATTCTGTTTTTTTTTTTGGATTTGATTGGTGAGTTAAATATTGAGACTAAATTTTAATTGAAATAAAATTATATCTATGTAGATGTTATAGATAGCTGAGAAAATTGAAAATAATAGGAGTGGTGACACAAGACTTAACAATTTAAGAATAAATATGTATAGATTGATAAAAAAAAAAAATAGGTTTAAGTCATCGACAACCCCTTAAAGTTGTCCGCATAATCCACTTAGATACCTCAACTAGGACATATACCTATTGAATACCTAAATTCTTTAAAATATTTGTCAATTAAACACAAGTCGCTGATGTGGCGAAATAAGTGTATGTCAGTGCTGCTTAGCGCGTGAATAGAGTAAAATTTTATTATTTATTTATTTTTTGTTAAATGATACCTATTTTTTAACTGTTGATATGCATTAACTAAATAATTAAAAAATAATATTAGTTCCACATTAATTTCTTCATACCAACCCTACCACACCCCCACAACCATACCCATGCACCAGTGGTCATCTTCTTCCTCCACCATTCTAATGATTTTAAATTCTTAGCGTTTTGTTTCATTCTTTTTCTTTCTTCATTTTTTGTAAAAAAAATCTGCTAATTTAATATGTGAGAAGAAGAATAATTTGAACACTGGAATTAAAAATTGATCGATATTCGTCCATCTCTATTTCGATCACTCCGATTGAACAAACATCGCCACTCATTAAACTTATTAAAGATGATATAAAAAAATTCAACATACTTTCAATTTTTCTTCATCACGAATTTAAAAAATAATTTAGTGACGTTTATTTATTTTCACAAAAATCTCAAAACAAATGGAGAATAACGTATCTAGAAGAATGAATTTGAGCGGGAGATTTTTATTTTTGTTATCTTAGTTAACAATGGTGAAATTGATGGTGCCTTCAGGGTTCACAAGGTAAAAGGAAGAACAAAGGTCAAAGGGTTCGGTGGGTGTGGGAGAGATTTTCTTTTTAAATATTTTTGTGATTAATAAATAAAGGCTGAAAAGAATTTTTTATTTTTTAAAATTGAAAAATTATATTTTATTGCTAGGCTGGGACCATGTGCCAAGTGTATAATTTTATTTGTCATTATTTTAAGACGATGCGCGTGAATTACACACAAAACAATTTTAAAAAAAGTTTTCGTTTTATGTTCAATAGATACATATTCTTTAATATTAAAATCTAATAGGTAATAGTCTTAATTAAGGTGTCTATACGGACCACTTTAAGAGGCTGTCGATAACTTAAAAGCAAAAAAATTACGAACTTTTTTTTATCAGAACATAAAGACAAATATGACACTTTTTCCTATTTTTAAAAATTAAAAATAATGAACCTTTTGAAAAGAAGAAAATAATATAATACTACTAGTGTTTAGTTAAAGAGCTCACAAAATTGAAATGGATCTGTGAAAAGCCATCAATCTTGTCCTTTGCCAAACTCCAAAGGATCATTACTTCTACAATCACTCCCCCTATTGGCCTTGCCAACTTCCCCATTTCTTCTTCCCAACAAAACCCCTCAATATATAAACCCTTCTCCATCTTTCTTCCTTCAGAGTTTTTCTCCCTATACACAAATTGATAGAATCGGTCATTTGATCAGATCATGGCTCATTCAGCTATCTCTCAGGTAACTACTACACTAATACTTCAAAAAGATTCCATTTTTGTCTATATATGTTGTCTTCAAATTCTGGATCTCCTCCTGTTTTAGTTGTTAGCTCAAGGGTTTTAGAGGGTTTTTAACAAGGTATGCATATGAATGCAGGTGTCAGTTGCTGTTCCTCTCCAAACGGATTCCTCTTTCCGAAGATCTACCTTTAAGGTTCTTCAATATCTTTATTTATTGTTAATTCCTAACACATCAACTCACTCAGGAAAAAAAAAAAAAAAGGGGGGGGGGGGGTTTATCTGTTTTTTTCAACAAAAAGAGGAAAAAAAGTTATTTTGTTATTTTCTACCAGTCACTGTCATAGCTTGTGTTATTGGAGTTTGATATGTCCCAAAACTGTTCAGATATTTGATGGATAATTGTATGATGTTGGACTTAAGGTATCTGAATGTGTAGTGAGCTCAATTACATTTTGAGTGGTCCAATTGGTGAGTGTGACAGTCAATTTGCCTTCCCCTTTTTTTTTCCCTTTTTATGGTTCAAAATGCAATTCATCTTGATTAAAATTGGTTTTCTGACTATGTGCTAAATTTTGAAAGATTTAATGAAATGAAAATTTGAAACAACTTGTGTGTCTTGTACATTCAGGCTTGCTCACTCATCTCTTAACTAATGTTGCTATGTCTTCATGCTCATAATATTTATGGTTCTGTCTTCCCAAAGATCTAAATGAATCACAACTGATATGCTTCATTTTGATCCCCATGCTCCTAGAATGCTGACCTTTTTCTGTCCCGTAATGGTAATCGAGAGTTTCATGACTAATTCCTTCTGTATCTGAACCTTGATTTCTTACTCATTCCTCTTGAATTGAAGTCTAATAGTATGAAGAAGGCTTAACACATAGTTTGCTCTCCCACAACTTGTAATGAAATCCCTTTGATACACCTCTAATTCATGGGAAAAGCTATACCCACTGAACTTTTCCTAAATTATGTATAATTCATACCATTTTAGCTACATGGCACTCGGATGTTCTTCACACAAAAGAAGCGAGTAAATGCAAATTTCTTTTGTCAGAAGTTTTACATGGACGCTACGTGTCCGACTTTTAAATCTATTCATTTGTTTTGAGTCCTTTTCATTTTCTACAATTGTTTTACACTTGTTATGTGTAAAAGTTAAATTTCTCTATCTCACTCACCACCGGAACAACCATTTCTACCCTCCCAAATGACCTTCTTCATGAATATCTCTCACGGGTACCTCATTCTTCAATTCCTTCTTTACCTTTGCTTTGCTGTCGTTGGTCCCAACTCCCAACTTCTTTATTCCTGGACATTTCTGCTTCATCCTCATTGCACACAAGTTGAGCATCTTGACTTTGTGAAAAGATGCTTGAAAACCGGACAAGAGTTTTTTTAAAAATACCGCTCTTGCTCCCAAATTATTCTCAATAGTGTAAAAAATCAGTATGTTTTTTGTCAATGTAAATACTTGATCTAATTAATGAGAAACTAGACCTACTAAAAAGATGAGCGAGGGACTAATCCAAACACTTTGCTAGACAACACTGAATTGACTTGTTTGAATTATGCAAAGCTTGGGAAGAGAGAGGAAGCTGGAAAAGGTTTCCAAGACAAGGGCTGATTTTTCCAAGGAAGAAGTACACTCAGAAGGTTGTGGATGTGAAAACCTACATTGGCGGGGGGGTTGTGCAAGGGCTGCAGCAGTGAAGGAGTATGATCCGACGAGCAACACATGGCGCATGAAAATATGCTCTTTGTGTGTTTGTCATTGGATGAAATTGGTGTGAGAACTTTATTTGTGTCTGTTAATGGCGTTACAAGAACCAGCCATGGGTTTTACTTGTGGGTTTGTAGATTTAGGAAGGTTATGGTATTTTGGGTTTTGCTTCTTGAGAATTGAAGGTGGATAGAAGAGAAGATGAAAAAGTTGTTGAAGAGAGACTGATAGTTACAGGAACATTTTCCCCTTGGATTGTTGCATAGAAGGACTGTAACTTTAGTATTTTCTTGAGTTAATGACATGTGTCGAGTTAATGACATGTGTCATGGCAACAATTGGTGCTTGCCATACACTTGTGGGGAAAATATGATCAAACATTGAAGAGGTGTGTAAAAGCTATGGTTGGGAAGAGAATGGTGTGTAAAGCTTTTCCAGGTGTGTATCAAAGGGATTCTGTACATATGCGGGTGGGGTGGGAGGATATGTATTTAAACAAATGAAGAATATTAGATCTGCGTTTCGGTATCCATTAGTGATTTCCAAGGGTGTAACCTGATTCCTACATATTCACTCAATTCTTTTGTGGATATCAGCTTGTATATCCTTATTAGTGAAAAAATACTGATGTCATGTGTTCCATAACTTTTGGCCATCTCTAAGCTGTTAAGTGAAGAATCACTTGAGAAAATATCCTAAAGTTTCTGTCTTTATAAGTAACTTATACATTTTACGTCTGCTTTGTGACCTCGGATCATTTAGATGTTTCCTAGTAAGCTCATTTGTTTTTCATTCTCGGTCCTTTTGTTGCTAATATGTGTATTGGTATATGTATCAGCATGAAAACAACCTTTTACTGGTGGCAAACAGTTTTTAGATTCCCCTTGCTTACTTCTAGTGCATATATCTTTGTTCTAAGAACATGTTTTTCATTTTCATCAGTAAAATAATTATTTGATGGACAATGCAACACGCGCCAAGGTGAGTCATAGAAGTACATGGGCAGCAAGTATTACAATAAAAGGAACAAAACCAGAGAGATGAACTAAACCGTAAAATGAATAAAAAATAAATCTTGTGAGTCGAAGGATATGAGGAACTCTGATAATATACTTAATGAGGAAAGAAAAATAAAGTAGGATGTGATAGGCTGATTGCTACTTACATCGGTTGATATGTGCACACCTAATTTAATATGTGTTTCCTGATCTAAACGATCATATGTTTTGTCTAGTTCAATGACTGTTTGATAGTGATTTGGCTAAACTAAAGAATACTATATAGCAGTTAATGTTTTTTTATCCCAAATTGATATGCATTTCATTGTTACAGGCTACAAGCTTAACATTCAGTGATAAATCATGCATTTCTATGCCATCTATCGATCTAAAAGCGACTCGATCCAGAAGCCAATACATTGTTTGCATGTCAGTGCAACATGCTAGCAAAGCCAAGGTTTCAGTTTCACCTTTATCACTTGAAGATGCAACAGAACCACCCTTGAATATCTACAAGCCCAAGGAGCCATACACAGCGACAATTGTCTCTGTCGAAAGGATTGTAGGCCCAAAAGCTCCTGGGGAGACTTGTCATATTGTCATTGATCATGATGGCAACCTTCCTTACTGGGAAGGACAAAGTTATGGTGTCGTTCCTCCTGTAAGTTCTGGTTCTATTTTCCCAATTTATTTATTGCATTGAAAAGCTTTCTTGTTTTGGCCTGAATATACAGACCAGTTATTTAACATTTTGAATAAAATCTGTGTCCTCTTTACTCTAAACACATCTCCATTTGGTGTACTCAGTTTGAAGGACAACCATGTTCATTGCTGCCACTAATTGGACATTTGCCATGAATATTCACTTGCTATTTTTACTACTTCGCGCTTTTGACATCCCAATAGACGGAAGGTGCCCCAATACCTCCAATCTTAGCCCTGGCTTGCTTGTATTTTAGCTTCTGTGTTCCAGATGTTTTGGTCATTGATACTATGTGTCTGACTATATTTGGTCTGAACCTTAGTTCCCCACCCCCCACCCCCCTCCTTTTGCGATGCAAAAATTATAAAAAAGTGATATCATGATTCTTTTATCCTTCTTTTTTTTGCTAAGCCTCAGTATGAGCTTCGTATAATTTCTACACCACCGGTCTTTCAGAGTCTCACTTTTAACTTCTTTCAGGGTGAAAACCCGAAGAAACCAGGGAGTCCCCACAATGTTCGTCTATATTCAATTGCATCCACCAGATATGGGGACTCTTTTGATGGGAAAACAGCTAGCTTGTGTGTCAGACGAGCTGTCTACTATGATCCTGAGACAGGAAAAGAAGACCCATCCAAAAATGGTGTTTGCAGCAACTTCCTATGCAATGCGAAGCCTGGTGACAAAGTGAAGATCACAGGTGAAATCCAAATAGTCCTTTTACGATGTTATTCAAAGACTTTGCATGGCAACACTACTCGTGTCTTCCATACATAGCATTTCAATTTGTCATGTCTGATCACATCGTTTGCATTTTGGCTTAATGAGTAGTTTTTCCAACACTTGAGTAGAGGGACAAGAAAATGATCTTTGAGGCAGCATACTGTTAAACATGGTCTTGTCAGCAGGAAATTATACTGTCCAGTGGACCCTTTAGGTTATACAGCATAACGGATTAAAGATATTTTCCTTTTCCTTGTGTGCTTCAAATTGCCGACTGATGTGCATACTTTTTCTCCAAAAAGTGCATCAGTGCTTCGTTCCGTCACTGTCTCATTGAATCTTTTACCTTGACTATCTGATCATATGATGATTCCTTAAATGCCTATTATGTAATGATTTCCTCACAATTATTAACAAAGAAAGTAAATTTTGCCTTCCGTTAGTATGTTATAATTTATAAATAAGATACCCTGCTGAGCATTAAGTGTGGTGATGCTTTGCAATCAAACAAGATATTTCATGTGGCTCTTAGATTCTTATAATTTGTTGGTGGGTTGCATATTCATTGGTGAAACACTCCGAGATTCAATTTTTTTTTTATTGATTGCCCTTTGGATGTTTTCACAGGTCCTTCTGGTAAGATAATGCTTCTACCTGAAAATAATCCTAATGCCACACACATCATGATTGGAACTGGTACTGGTGTGGCTCCCTTCAGAGGCTACCTTCGTCGTATGTTCATGGAGTCAGTTCCAATGAAGTTTAATGGCCTTGCTTGGCTTTTCCTTGGGGTCGCAAACACTGACAGCCTTCTATACGACGATGAGTTCACCAAGTATCTCAATGACTACCCAGGCAATTTCCGATATGACCGTGCTCTTAGCCGAGAACAAAAGAACAATAAAGGGGGGAAGATGTATGTTCAGGATAAAATTGAGGAATACAGTGATGAGATCTTCAAACTTCTGGATGAAGGGGCCCACATCTATTTCTGCGGGTTGAAGGGTATGATGCCCGGCATCCAGGATACCCTGAAGAGGGTTGCTGAAGAGAGAGGTGAGAGCTGGGAGCAGAAGCTTTCACAACTCAAAAAGAACAAGCAATGGCATGTTGAAGTCTACTAAATAGGAAATTTTTAATTGTTGCATTTGTTTGTGATTGTTGATTGTTGTCAACTGAACTTAGCAAGCAGTTAGATGACACATTGTATTGCTAGTTGACATACAAATTGTTCATGTTGCATGGGAAATGAAATAATAACTGTTGCTGCTTGAGGCAGTTTACCTTGCATTGTCTGTATTTCTTTCGAGATATCTCTGGTTGGCGGTGAGCTGCTCTATTGCACTGGAAATCAGTATAAGTTGCTTGTTTTTGCATATATATATCTCCCAATGCTGATGTTAATCAATAGTAGCTGGATTAAAAACCAGGAGGGGGACTAAGATATTACTGGATTGTGTTATCCTCAGAAATGTGGATATGCATTTGGAAAAAGTTAAAATGTCAAGTTTTGAGGTACCCGTACATTTTTTTAAATAGAAACAAGTTCAAAATGAGGGGGAAAAAAATCCAACAATATCCCCTATAATTAAACTCGGTAAATTTTCATATTCTAAATATACTCAATGATGACATAATTATTTATATTTATTAATATTTCAAACTCTGTGTAACTTGCTTAATAAAAAGTGGCTAAAAGATTCACATACATAATTTCATTAACAGAAACGAAGTCTTACCTTAAAATTTTGACTCACAGCAATAAATATCTAAGAAGATCAATGAAATCATATGAAATTTTAGTGTCGTCTTTTAATAAAAACATGTAATTTTTTTTAAATTTTTTAATAAATTTACATTTTCGATAAAATTGAAATTATTATAGTCTAAACAATTTTTCACATGCATTAAAATGATTTAGATAGGAAAAAAAGGAAAATTCAGCGTCTTGTTTCCCAAATTTTGACCAAAAAAAAAAGAAAAGAAGATAATTTTGAAGGAGAAGGTTTAAAGCAAACCTTAATTATTTGTGTCATTATAAATTATCTTATTAAGAGCAAAATGAGAATTATAAATTAAAGTTTTTCTAATATAGAAAAGTAACATTTTTTGTGATAGTCTAAAAAAAAGTACGCCACATAAATTGAGATGAAAACTGTATTATGCTAAAATAGAAAGAAAACAATAAGTCAACAAATTGCAGTGACATATGTGGGTTCGAATCCTTATCGAGAACCTATTTTAAATTTTAAAAAATGTAGCATAAATGAGTAACACAAAGTGCAACCCCCCCCCCCCCCCCCCTATATATTGTGTTGTGGATGACAAGTTTAATATTTGTGTAATATTCAATACTTATGTACATATATAAACATAATTTTAACGAAGATCACTGGGTGACATGATACCCCGACGACAATGAATAGATTTATCCCTTTTATAGTAGAGATTGAATTTTTTTAACATCAAAGCTATTTGATTAAGTTATTCTATATATCTTTTCAAGTTCTAATCTTAAGCAAAAGATTAATAGTGTTTGCTCCACTTTTAGTTCGGTAGGGATGAAATTTCTAAGAATTTTAATTTTTTATTTTTAGTCTCAATCAAATCGTAAAGAAAACACTTTTAGCTATGGCAATGGGTATATACCTCTTTCTTCCCCTACTTGATCAATGGACCACTTAGAATAGATTAAATCGAAGATGGTAAGCATTTTGTAATCAGTTAATATTTTTCAGGCTCTCTATTTTCTTTGCATTAAAAGTAAGAGTAGGAAATGTTGTAGGTAAAGTAGTCTCTCCATCACTCTAACTTCATTTTACTCTATCAAAAATTGTTTACGCAAAAAGATTATACTAGTTTAATTTCATAAGACAAGTCAATTTTATCAGGAGTTCATTTTATTAAATTAACTTTTTTAATTCTATTTTGAAAATTTAAATTTGACTATCATTACTTTATATAGTTGTTTAATGATTAAAACGGTATGAAATGAAAATAGTTAACTTGTCTTAATTTGTTAAGATGATAAATAAATTAATATAGAGAAAAAGATATTAATTCAATGACATAATTACCCCCATAATTCAATAATTATGGAGAAGCATACATGTTGACAATGATGTGTATGTTGTTCTCCTTGATTAGTTTAATGGTTTTGTGTATCAAGAAGAAATAATGTATTTGTTTACTAATTTAATCAAAATAATAGGAGAAGTATGAACGTAAAAAGGGCAAACATGTAGTCTTTCCTCGTGAACCTATGACTGATTGTGAATCATTTAAATATAAATTTTTTTCCTTTTAGATATTTTGTACTTGGTAATTTACTATGTGCATAACATAAATGATTATCATCATAAATATTTTAATATTTTATTTTACGCAATATATTATTTACAAAATATTATTTAAAATAGTTGAGGATGACGGTTATAAAGGGGCAGTTTTACAAAGAGTGTGATGCTATAAAGAATGTCATTGTAGTTATATATATATATATATATATATATATATATATATATATATATATATATATATATATATATATATATATATATATATATATATATATATATATATATATATATATATATATATATATATAAGACATGAAAATTTGATTCTGTAGAAATTAGATGATCATAATGATACGTCATTATAACGAATTACAATTATAGAAAAGTTGACAATGTGTATATGTATAAACTTTTGAGAAAACAACACAAGTTGTGCTAATTACTTGTCTTTTCGTGAAATTTTTAAAAGCACAATTCTTATCATATTTCGGTCTCCAGATATATGTATATGGTGTATGTTGATACATGTATCTCAGATACATATTAAGAAAATCCATCTAATTATGTGTATCTAAATATGAAATATAACTGAAACGTATTAATCTAGGAGCAAATCACACGTTCTTCCCTAAATTTCTGAAATTTTTCTCCAAAGAAATCAAAAATTTCGAATATCTTCTTGTTTTCTTTTAGCATAAAATATATTTTCTCATAGATACATATAGTCTTAGCTTAGATACATGTGCTACATTAGATACAAGAACTCTTATGTCATGACCCAAGTCTACACCCTGGGCGTGGCCGACACTCCAGATCATTGTTGGTCCACAAGCGAGCCCGCATCCTGGCTGACTACAAGCGGAAAACTAACTCAAGCAGACATAAGCATTAAATTAAAATAAACGTTTAAAAATAATTTACTGAATCTCAAAACTTTGCTGAATATATGAGTATGAAACATAAATTTTGAATAAAATATCTGAAACTGAAGGACTCTTCAAAACTATCTATTTATGAAGCCTCTACTATACAAAGATAAATATCGCGACAAAATCCACGACTCCTTAAAAGAACTACTACTAGCAACTCATAAAACTGGAATTCAGCAAGGAGGTCTTACTCATAAGTAGACGAGTCAATGAAGTAACAAAATCTTGTTGAGGATCCTAATAACTTATATTTTCATCATTAAAAAATGCAGGTCGAAAGACATCAGTATGTTATATTGAATGTACGAGTATGTAATATAATTGAATAAAAAATAACTGAATGAGAGGACTGGAATAGATAGCAATGTACTCAAGTTGAATGTAAAGAAATAAATGAGTTAAATCATTTAAAGTTTCACAAAGTTCTTTCTCGTCAATGAACTCAACATAATAAATAATATATTAAAATACACTTTAACTCTATTAGAGATTATCCAACAAACAACCATCACTATGAGTTACATGATGATATAGGATCTCACTAACGCTGTCAAAATTGTCTTATACCTTGTCGATGTACAAAACATCTTCAACTAAGTGGGTCCACCAAGCTACGCTTAAATACAATAAGGAATCATCTAAAAAGTATGATCCCATGTTGACATACATAATTTATGAGGATTTGAGTTGTCTGAACTCATCCTCATATCGATGTTCAATACTACTCTCAATAATATATATTCATGCTCATATGTTTAAGAACAAACTATTCCTCTGGTTTAAGATAATTGTTCAAACTAGTATTTAAAAAAGTAACTTCTCTTAAAATATCTTTTAAACTCATAGATCATTTAGAAATCTCAGTTTCTCGTTTATCAATGTAAAGTTTGATACGTCTGGGAATAATAGTCTCCTCATACTCTAACTCAAATCATACTTGAAAACTCTTACTCAAAACATTTTAATAACATATGATAGTATGATCATTTATGACTCAGTAAGTCATACTATATAAGCATTGATAGTATATCTAGATACCATACTACTCATACATTGATGGCATACTCGATTGTCATACTAATCATGTTTTTAGTGAACTCTTTTTCAAAAATATATCAAAATCATATTTTGATCATTGATCACTCAGAAAGTAATATTGCATAAACATTGATGGCATACTAGATTTTCATACTTAGCATATTTTAAAAACTCTTTCTCAAAATTCATCTCTATTTTCTCAAAAACTCAGTTTAAAACTCAAATGTTGGCTTTAAAAAGTTTCTCAAAATTTATAACTCAATTGATAGTGTTCATGCAGAATTATGGACATGAACTCAACTCAAGGTCTTAATAACAATATAAAAACTCATTACTCAAATTAAAGAACTCAAGGAAACTAATCATCTCAAGAATACTCAATTCATGGTGTTCATGTTGAAGTATAGACATGAAAGAATTAACTCAATAATCTTAATGTATAACATATAGAAATTCAATAATTAGGAATAAAATTTCAAAAAGAAATAAGAACTCCAGAACTAAATCAACTCATCTCAAAAATACTTATATCTATGGGTAGAATCTTCAATTTCACTTTTACTGATTTGAAAGTAGATGTAAGGCGAAAAAATGAATTAGTCAGACACTATGATACCCTTACATACCTGGAAGAATAATGTTCTTGAAGAGTCTTGAAAAAATAACTTGATTAGAGTCTTGAACCCTAGCTTGAAGGAGAAAAACTTAGAAAACCTTTTTTGAGATTTCTTGAATTAGTTCTTGAAACCCTATGGCCAAGAATTATGATTTTCATTAGTGATTCATAATTGTATGGAGGAATTTGAGTTGGAAAGAATAAAATTCTTAGAGAAAGACTTACATTGAATATAACATCTCGCTAATTGAAAGAACTAAAAAAAATTAATTGGAAATAGTCATTTTGGAAAGAATATGAAAATATGGAAAATTTGTTAAGTATGTTAAGTTGAGTTTTTGGTAAACTTCAGACGACCTTTCTAGCTCAAAATGATTTAGGTTTGTTTACAGATACCTTAGAAAGATTTTGGAATTATCCTTCCAACACCGCCAAATTTGCGCGATTTCAAGTTTGTGTGAGTGAGATATGCCTATTAAAAGTTGGATTGTTTGAATAAGGAAAGTCTAAACTGAATTTTTGAAGGGCGTTACAGTCTTTTCCGTACCTATTATTTTACTTCTTTTTTAGGAGTTTAATTGGATCTAAACTGAACTTGGTCAGTTTAGCTTTTGGAATAGAGTAAGGGTTTTGAGAGAAGAGAAATAAATAGAAAAAAAAAGAGAAGAAGCAAGAATCGTCAAATTCTCAAAGCTAAGATGTGAATTTCGTCAACGGGTGATACCTACAAGGTATGTGAGTCTTTAATAGCGTTGGGTTCGTCCACCCATGTTTCAATCACTTTTATTTCAGCGAAATTCGTTCTAGAAAGTTGAAAGTTGTTGAATCTTGAATGGTGTTCTTGAAATTGACCTTCGTTCTTGAGTTAGATTGAGATTAAGGAGTTCCTTGAGGTTATAATGTCATTTACTTGAGATTTTTTTAATTTATATTCTTGTTTAAACGTGTTGGGTATCTGAATCTAAAGAGAATTTGAGAAAAATAGTCGAGTTTAGGCGAATCGGAGCTAGAAAATGAAGAAGGAAAAAGTCAGATGAATTTGGGCACTAGGTCAGCATCGCGGACCAGCTCCTCATATTTGGGGAAAATTTCTTCTTGGAGAGAAGTGGTCACGGACCGATCTGCCTTTAAAATTATTTTTCCGATTAAAAATTTAAAATGCATTTCCGCATCGCAGACTTGCTTCCACACAGTGATTTTTTGATCTTTTTTCATGTTTAACTATCTAAAAACACTACTAAACAACATGATATATTCCTATTAGAAATCACAATCCTTGAACCACAATTCAATTTAAGGAAAGTTAAGAGTCAAGTCAATAGAAATTAAGAACCAAGTCTAAAAGAGTTCATAGAGTCTTCCAAAAGTCTTTTACAAATGTTTTACCTTTGTTTTAAGACTTGAGTTTTAAGTTGAGTAAAAATTAAATTTTGAAGTTCATTTCCTCAAAAGAGTATATCAGGACTATGTATTCCCAAAGACTAAAATGTTTTCACATTTAAAGAATAAAGGAAACCTTGATGCTCTGTAAATATTTTCGCATTTGAGCAAGAAAGGAACATCAATTTCAAAAGAGCTTTGAAAAGATATTTTAAGCTAAGTTGTGATTAATTATCTCAAACAAAAGAAACAAGTTTTGTTTTTAAACATATGAGCTGAGTATTTTGGAGTAGTATTGAGCACAGATATGGGAACGAGTTTGAGTTTAGATAACTGCCATAAAACATGTAGTCATCATGGGTAATAAAGGATCATACTTTTTAGATGAATCCTAAAGTGCTTTGTAGTACAGACTAGTAGTTAAGGTGTTCTATACGACGTCAAATTATAGGATAGTTCTGACAACGTGGGTAAGTGTTGTATCACCACTTAGGCTCATAGTAGTGGTTGTCGGTTAGAGAAACTTCCACATAAACTATATTTATTATATGAGTAAAGATGAGTTTGTTATTGCATTTTCTTTGATGAACTAAGCTGTTTTCTATTGTTTTAAAATCTTTCTACATATTGCATGTGTTTTATTGCTTTATATTGAGTTGAGTTATCCATGAGTTGAGTAAAGCCAAGGTAAGTATTTCTCTCAAATTCTTTACAGGCCTATGTTATGTTTAACATTCAAACTCGCATACCCGTAAATTCAATGTATTGATTCCAATTGGCTTGCATCATCTTATGATGCAAACGCAGGTAACCGGATTAGCATCTTGCGCCTCGTTTAGAACACCTTGAAAACTAGATCCAGAAAAAAATTACAAAAACCAACTTAATGCAATGAACTACGACACCATGGTAGGGTCCACGATCTGTTGACCTGCCTATGGTCATGACTTGGAAGTCACTAGGCCTAGATTTCAGACCACAAGCGCTTTCACAATTTGTGATCTTGATGACGGGTCGTGGTGATGCCCGTAGAGTCAAACCAATAGGCCAGCAAAACTAGCCTCAGACACCCCTTTCCTAAGTAAGGACCATGGGGACCTTTACTGTCCGTGGTCCTAAAGATGGGTCATGGAGGAATATGTGGAAGCCTAACTTATCCCCCTTAGCCATCTCCTTAGACTCCCTTAGCCCAATTGAACACCAAGGACACCTTCACGGTTCGTGATCCTTCACACGTTCTGTGAGAGGGTCCATGAGCCGGGAGGCTTAAACTATCGGACCAAGTGAAGATCAAAGGAGCCTTTACGGTCCGTGAACCTTCACATGGTCCCTGGTACGGCCTGTGGTCAGCCAATCTTTAAGCCAGGGGTCTTTTGGTAATTTTCTATTTCATTGGACCCCTAAACTACATAAGTTTAACCCTAAACTATGTGGTTTTGGTTAGTTTTAGCCTAGATAGATAACTAGAACTTACCTAAGTCAAAACTTAGAATAAAACGTAGAAAATTAAAACCTAGAGAGAAGAAAGAGGCAACAAAACCCTAATTCAAGAATGCAACAAGATTCTATTAGTTCCAAGCCCAAAATCAAAAGATTTCTCTATGGAATTCTTCACCAGGTATGTGAGATTTCCCTAGTTTGTTCCTATTACCCATTCGGTTTCTAGAAATCAGTCACATTCTCGATTCCTATTATCAACTAAACGTAAGTTTTTCCAAAACTTCAACAGAATATCATAAATTAGTTATTTATATGTTCCAAATCAGATTATCATATTATTACTTGGTTTCTTGCATGAATTACAGAACCCTAGCTATGTATTTCTTTAAGTTGTTGAATTACACATGTTGGAGTATATATTTCAGTATTTCACATATACGTGACTTAGTCTTGAATGTTTCATTATTAGTTATTAATGTGCATTCTCAGATTCCATGTAATTTTTGAGCTATCCAGTATATTACATAATTCTGTCATAATATGTTAACCACTTAATCCATTAGGAGCAGCACAATACCGAGTTGGACTAGGGTCATTCACCCATATAGTCCCAAACTACTAGTCACGTAGGTTGTTAAGTCATTTCAGTGAGAATCATTTTAGTTATCACCCAGCATGCTTCTACACTTTTGGCCATGTGTATTGGGTCCTCTCAATGAGGAGTATACATTGAACTCCATATTTAGCTCATATAGTTTCGTTATCGGTTATTAGTATCCCCCACAATTCAGCTAGATTTGATTGCAGTGACCACATTTATAGTACAGTCAGTATTTAGTCTCAGCATGTTATAAATTTGGTCATTGCATTCATTTAGCTTAGTATCTGGAATCTAAATCAGGGTTTAGATTCCATCATTGCTCATTTGCTTTGTTTAATTATATATTATTTCAACTTTATTCTATCACTCATGCTCACTACCCTTCATGTACTAACGCATACATTGCGCTACATCTTCTCGTGATGTAGGTTCAGGTTCTCAACATCCTGATCACACTTATAATTATTCCTGATCTTTAATTCAACAATATCAGTGGTGAGTCCTCATTCTTCGAGGACTAGTAATATGTTTATCTTTATCATTTTTAGCTTTAGTTTCAGTTTTGCTAGATCTAGTTAAGGCATGTCCTAATATTTCTAGTCAGTTTAAAGGCATATTTCAAACATAGTTAGTTCAAATTTAGTATTAGAGTATGAATTCTCTTTTGTATTCAAACTCATATATTTCATATATTTAGATACTATATGGGTATTCCCCATCATTTTCATTTCATTATTAGTTAGTTTCCGCAAAGTTTTATGACTCAGTTTATCTTTAGTATGCTAATGATTATGCCACCACGGTTAGCTTGGGGTCACTTTTGATGCTTGGTGTCATGTCCACGTCTTGGGGTAGCTTAGGACATGACAAACTTGGTATCAGAGCACTAGGTTTAAGTGTGTTAGGATGTCTGAAATGTCGCACTATGTAGGATCTTTTTCATGGGTGTAAAGTGCACTACATCTAATAAGAAAGAGGCTACAAAGTGTTTTAGGAAAAATCTTCATTTTCTTGTTACTCTTATTGTGCGTAAAGCATTATTTAATTCCAAATCTAACAGTGATCATGCATACTCGTAGAGCTAACGCCAAGAATGTGACTGCCAGAATGCAAATGCAACTCCTCCAATCTCAGATCAAGAGGTCTCAAATGTAGAGTTCTGAAATGTCATTCAGATGATGGACCTATGACCAACCAGAATAATTAGCAAGTTCAAGTCCCTGAAAATGCTAATCTTGCAGTTCGTCTGACGCCTTCATTTCAACTTTATTTTGTTGACAAACGAGGCAAGTACTCACTTAGACTTCAACCTCATCCCGCATTCCATGCCAATAATAATAGTACCCAAATAATGCCAAAGTCTAGGTGACCAGTCCATGCAGTATCGTGACCCTCTTTAATCAAAGTACACCTAAGGTTATTCCACCTCGGAATGCACACACGTCTGCCTGTAGTGTACAACAACCTATTCTCCTCCCAAAAGTTCTTGGCCTTGCCTTGTTGGGACAAAACGTGAAGCTACTTTACCACGGGTCATGCCACATGCCCTCTTTAATAACATCAACAACACTTCTGCAAGTTGAACTAATAATCGCTGCCAAGGCAGCTTTGAGACTAAGCGCATCGACTACAACATTAGTCTTCCCTAGCTTGTCCTAAAACATGAAATCAAATTCAGCCAAGAAGTCTTGCCAACGTGCTTGCTTGGCAGTCAACTTCATTTGGGACAAAATAAGTTGTCGCTACTTTATCTGTGTTAACAACAAAGTGATCACCCAATACATAATGACTTCAAGTCATTAGACTATGGACTACATTCATTACTCCATTTCATCTATTGAATCGCCTTTCAGCTCATTCAATTTTCTATCTCAAAAGATATCGGTGGACCTCTTGCATAAGGAAGTCACCAATAGCCAAATCAGATGCATAGTTACAAATTTCAAAAGCCATAGTGAAATCGGGCAGCCAAAACCGACTCATCGATAATGGCTGCCTTAAGCGTTTCAAAGCCAACTTGACACAAATTAGTCCACTCCCACTTATCACTTTTTTTCAACAAGTCGATGAGTGGAGCAGTAATAGTCAAACATGAAGCTCCAACAATAATTGGCGAGGTTAAGAACGGATCATAACTCGGGTAACTTTATTGGAGTCACCCAGTCCCAAATTGCCTCCACCTTGTCAATGTACATCCTTATTTAACCATGAATAATAGTGTGTTCAAGGAACTGGGCAGTGGGTTGTGTGAAGCTGCACTTTTCTCGCTTCACACACAAATCATTATCACGCGAGACTTTGAACACTTTACACTAGTGACAACATGTTCCACAATTTTATTGCTATAAACGACAATATCGTCCAAATAAATAACTAAAAAACTGATCCAAAAAGTTATGGAACAACTTGTTCATCAACGTACAAAACGTTGATTGAGCGTTTGTCAAACCAAAAGGCATGACCAACCACTCAAAGTCTTCATAACGAGCAACACAAGTCGTCTTTGGCTAATCACCTTCGCATATTGACTTGGTAATAACCCTTACTCAAGTCCATTTTTATGAACACTTTGGCCTGTCCCTATCGATCAAATAAATGAGCGATCAAAGGAATAATATATTTTTTATTAAACGTGACCTTATTGAGGGCTTGGTTATCAATAACAAATGCAATGTCTTTTCCCTTTTCTTTTGAGACAAAACAGGCGCACCAAATGGCACCTTAGATGGCCTAATATGTCCAGGATTTTCTAAGTTCTTGCAATTCCAAGAGCGTCATATGATAAGGCATCATGGCACGTGGCTTTACCCTGAAAACCGATTCAATTTGGTAATCAACTTCCCTTCGTGGTGGAAATCGTTGGGCGTTGTTCTTCCAGCATTAAGTCCTTATTAATAAAAAGGACATGCTCCATACAAGTTGGCAAAGCTAATGCCTCAACTGAGTCTCTGACACCTTCGAGAAAGGCAGCTAGCAGATAAGTGCATTCTGTTTTGTGGTATCCAAGTAACGGGTACCAAAAAAGAATCTCTGTCATTGCTAATATGAAGATTATAAAGACGGGGCAAAATAAACGCATTAACCTCTTCCATCCTCCTAAATCAATGGGGACTTTAGGAGCAAAATCATGGACAGTAGTGGGTAGGGCGTTGGCAGTTTTCAACAATGTGTCGCAGGCAACATTATTCAAACAAAGGTCCTTGGCCCTTTCCTCTTTTACAAAGTTATGTGTTGCACCACTATCCACCATAATTTGAACGCATTTGACATTCAACTTGACATTAAAGTTGCTTGAACCCGGTCGGCAGCCAATGCTGCAAATGTCATGTGATTAAACGTCATATGATTAAACAAACTAACAACCACGTTCTTCCCCTTTTCATTCCCACCAACCTATCTATCATGCTTCCCAAATGGTCCTCCAGTTTGAGTAACAGCCTTCTCTTATTGCCATAGCATTTAACTTACTCAACAATGGACAATAACGAGCAGCTTGAGTAGTCTCACCACAAATATAATAGCACTCACGATGTGGAATGTCTTTCTTATGATCCTCATAGTTTTTGCAAAAATTAGAAGGCGGGTTACGATTGTTCGCATATCTGCCTTGGTTAGTAACAAGATCACCTTTGATACGATTGATATCCACTTTGGAAGGAACATATTATCTCTGATTGTACCTCCCCTTTTTTGCATCGGCACAAAAATTAGTCAGCAATTCAGCCACTACAATTGTCTCATCAACATTATTGACTTGCCGCCTTAGAAGTTCTTGTTTTGCCGAATTTTGGAGAACATCCAAGAAGTAAAACAACAAGTCCTCACTGGTCAAACTCAAAATTTGAATAGTGAGTTTTGAGAACTCTTTCACATAGTCACAAATGGAGGAAGTTTACTTCAATTCCCTCAACCTCCGACGAGCCTCATTTTCTACGTTTTGAGGATAAAATTATCGCTTCAACTCCTCCTTGAACTACCCCAATAATCAATGCAACATACCCCTCTCTCCATGTATACCTTTTTTTCTCCACTACCACAACATTGCGGTGTCACTCAAATACATAGTTATTGTCCGAATCTTGGAAGCCTCACTAGTAATGTTCACATGCTTGAAATAAGCTCCATTTGCCACAAGAAATTCTCAATTGCTTAGGCATTCCTTTCACCACGAAACTCCTTTAATTTAGGAGTCTCAATATGTGTCTTGCAAAATGGGACCAGCAACTCCTGCACCGGCAATCTCATCAACCTTCCTTTTCAAAGTCTCAAACTCTCTTAAAGAGATGAGAAAGCTTTGGTGGGCATGACTCAAGGGTCGGTAAACCTTTCCTTGTTCACTTCCTCAAGATCAATAATTTTACTTTTCAGCTCATCAAGACCCTCAAAAGCCACTGTTTCAAGAGAACTAAAGTTTTTCTCAACAAAAACAAGTCGTCTATACAAGGACGACAAACCAGCCTCAACTCCGATGATTTTCTCATTGAGTTGGCTAGTATCAGAACCTTCCCATCCTTCCCCATGGATTCTACCACAAACATATGGGTTATAAGAAGAGTCTCTTATCTTACTTTATCACGTTTCTTAGCAGCATCTTTTCGAATCTCGTGCTTTTTCTCATTAATAGCTTCTTCGTTGCATTGCAACTTTAATGTCATGCTCAAACCGAGGCTCTATTATCACTTGTCACGAGTCTATTTTCTTAGGTATCATGGGACAACAGATGAGGGCTTGCATAGCTCCTCATAAGCTCAATCCTAACACAAATAAGCACTTAATTGCAACAACAATAACGTCTAAAACAATCCACACACAAACAACAAACTAGAAGACAAATAAGAGAGTAAGTTTGGGAGGCAAGTGTCAATTTTCTTTTGTATTTCTCTTAGTGTTCTTCATACAAGGGAACTACATAAAAAGACATGCAATATGTAAATAACTCCTAAAAACGAAATAGGTCCCAAGTAAAAAGACTAAAAAGGTTGTCTTTGCAAAAGTCTAAAAGTAAATGAGAAAATGTGTTTTATTTCCATAAATGGCAAACTATCCCTTTCACAAATCAACCTTGTATCCTCTCGAAATCCGTTTTGGCTGCTAGTAAGGGTCATTAATTTCTCACCAAGGATCTCTAAAATATCTCCCAAGGCTGGTAATATAATTGGCACGTCATTTGAGACCCGTTGAGATGCAATATAAATCATTCCCCGCTTTCGAAAATACTGAAATTAATGTAGCTCCTTTCAAGGCGGCACATTCTTCTCCATTGAAACATCACATCTTCCTTCATCTTTATTTTCGGCACATTCTTCTCCATTGAAGCATCACATCTTCCTTCATCTTAATTTTCTTCTTCATCTGCAACTCTGTCCACTACTTCCATTTCACCAGCCCTTTAGTAGTACATAAAATTCAATACCAATATCTTATTATTGACGTTAATTTCACAAATATAAATTTTATTAAATTTTAAGTGATCTATTTTGATTTTTCAATTCTCACAAGGCATATTCTAAGTGTGAAAAGAGGAGGGATTCGAAGAAGCTAAAATGGTATTGTAATTCTCTAAAGTTATGTAATTTTTTCTTAAATTTCTTGAGTGATTCAGTCTCACAAGGCAAATCCAAGGGGGGAGAGGAGAAAGGAATTTGAAAAAGATAACCCGAAATTGTAATGATACTTCTTTAAAGTTATTTTTTAAATTGAATGTTGAAGAGGAAAAAAAAAAGCAAACAATGAAGGACTGGAAATGATGAAGAAAGAAGGGGGAGGGGAATAAAAATGGATTTTGATTTTTAAAAATATATATTTTTAATTAACTAAATACTGTAATTTAATTTTAAAAAATGTCAAAAAAAATGGTGATAAAAAAATTATAATGTGATATTGATATTACTATATTGTGGCATTTACGTTGCTATTATGTGGCAAGTGAGAATAGTAATATAATTTTAGGATGGCATTTAATTCACTTCAAAATTGTTAAGAGAAATTTAAATACTTGTGCAGTTAAAGTGCTGAAGTAAATTTTGTTGCCAAGTCCAGATAAATTTGATGTATTTCCTCCGAAAAAAATCTTCCTTTTTATGGGCCTGAAGCATCTTGGGCTAAAGTCAGACCTGAAGCACCTTAGGCTAAAGTTAGCTATTTATGGACCTGAAGCATCTTTTGATATATGACTATTTTTACGTTGAAATAATTATGTGAGTGAATTATTTTTAAAAGAAAAAGGAATTAATTACTTGAGTATTTCTTATTTAAATACAGTTAATTATATGTATTTTTATAACCTAGATACATGTATCCAAATGACCTAGATACATGTATCCAAGGTGCGATTTATAGTAGAATTTTTGTTATATCACAAACTCATGGGAAAGAGGTAATTAGCTTTTAAAATAGTGAGATATGTGTTGTTTAGTCTATTATTATTTGATAATGAATATTTCACAAAAAAAAAATATTAAAGAGAACCTTAGGCCCGCCTATGTGGGCGCAACCACAATTCAGAATTCACTTTTAACTTATTTATTTCAAAAATTAGTCTTCCCTTTCATAAAAAGTTGTGATTTTTATGAAAATTTGTAAATTTTACAAAAAGTTGCGACTTTTACGAAGAGTTTCAACTTTAATAAAGAGTTGTGACCTTTATGAAGAGTTGCAACTTTTATGAAAAACTTTGAATTGTCCAAACTGTTGTGCACTTTATCATAAGGCACAATGATAATAATTTATTCACAGTACCATTTGTTGTCTATAAATAAAGACATGTCCTTTCATATATATATATATGTACATATGTATATATATATATATATATATATATATCTATATATATATATATATATATATGTACATATATATATATATATATGTACATATATATATATATATGTACATATGTATATATACATATACATATGTATATATACATATATACATATATATATATATACATATATATATATATATATATATATATACATATATATATATATATATGTACATATATATATATATATATATATATATATATATGTATATATACATATATAATACATATACATATATATGTATATATATATATATATATATATATATATGTATATATATGTATATGTATATATATGTATATATATATAAACAACTATTTTATATCATTTCTCATTATTATATTTGCCTACTTTTATTAGCTAGCACAACGAACAAAAGAAATACCATAAAGTATACTATTTTTAAAAGTCAAAAAGTAGTACTAAAAAGAAAAATGAAACACTTAATTTGGTTTATTTTTCTGTACTATGAAGAAGAACATAAGATTCAACATCCTACTCAATGGAAGAAGCTATATTGACCATTTTCAATGATTCTTAGTGGATTGTCTTATTTAAAATATTATGTGCCAATAATCTATCAAAAGGAAGGATGATAATACACACCAACAAAAATTTAGATACAACACTATACTTTTCTAGTAGTTGGTTTATTATAATATGTTATCTAGTTACCTCAAAAGATTAAAAAAAATCAATGCTTGAATCATTTCAGAGTTTCCCTAAAACTCTTATATGCTTTTTGGATTGTGTCTCCACTAAGGTCTGCATGATCTTTTAAGCCTCTCTCCACCTTATCTGAATTTGGGTTGTTGGCTAATTAATCCTTAATATATAGGATAGGAAATGGAACTTCGTGTGTTTGGTAAGGAATGAATAAATATGTGTTCTGAATAAATAAGTGTTCTTACTTAATTTTTTGGTGTTCGGTGAGCAAGAAAAAAATATTGTCCCAAGATCATTTAAGTATAATATAAGAATATACTACGACATTGAATCTGCAAAATAATATAATATGGAAAATACTATAATCAAAAGGCGGATCCCCAATTGGGGTAGGGATAGGGGTTAGGAGTCAGGTTTCAAATCGAGGTCAGGGTCAAGCATCGAGATAATAAGGGGGCGGTTTCAAGGGTAAAGTCTATAGTCGGATCCCATGTTAGGAGTAAGTTGGATGTTAAGGTCGGGTTATGAAGTCAAGTCACAGATTCAATAAGGATTCAAGTCCCACCGTAACCTTAATTTGAAATCCAACTCTCGATTAGAGACCTTGGATATGATCTTGACCCAAGGTTTGATTCCTAATCCTGACCCTCACCCTAGATCTGACCTCGACATAACTAGACCCGACTTTTAAACCCAACTTGGAATATAAACCTTGACCATTAGAGCCGTCAATATGGGCTAGGCCAGTTGGGCCGGCCTGGCCTAACCCGGGATTTAATAGGGTTGGACTAAGATTTTTGGAGCCCATTTAAGAAAAGGGTTTTTTAGCCCGTGGGCCAATAATAATTAATTGAAAAATATAATATAATATTAAATTTTAAAATTAAAGAGAGTCCAAATTCAAAATAATTAGGTTATTATTTTTATGCATATATTTATACTTTTACTTGATAAAGAAGTTAATAAATAGAGATAATTTCAGACACCTCCCTCCAGGCTTCGTTTGATAACACTCACCTTCTCTGTGGTTTACGATATTACGTCTACCTCCCTTATTTTTATTTTCTTGTAACCATTCTATTTAAATAAATATAAATTAATTTATATTTGACAAATTTACCCTTATATATAAATGTTTAGATGTAATTTTCAATGATTTATCTTTATTCGTTGGATCATGTTTTTTCTTCGCTTGTGTAAATGTTTAAATAGAATAAAATCTTATCGTTCTTATTGAATTTATTTCTTGGGAAGTTCAATTTGGTCTTCTATTTGAAGAATTGTTGCCGGAAAATGATGGCTTATTGTGGGGAAAAAATTATATGAATTAGTAAAGGTGAAATAGAGATAAAGAGTTAATATTTGGTAAAAATGTAGGTCAGCTTAGTTGAAAACTTTGATCTTTGTTGGATTAAAAAGAAAGTCTTTGTGTTAATTTATTTTTAAAGTATTTGTCAAATGAGTTATTTTTTATATAATATTTATTAATAAGAAGAAATTTATATAAAAAAGAATAAGATTGTCATATCTATATTAATTTATATTTATTTTAAATAGGTTTAAAGAATGGTTACAAGTAATTGAAAATAAGGGAGGTAGACGTAATATCGTAAAACAAAGGGGAGGTGAGTGTTATAGAGCAAAACATGGAGGTTTTGAAATTATCCCTAATAAATATTAGGGATAATGCCCAAGTACCCCCTCAACGTATGCCTGAAATCTCAGAGACACACTTATACTATACTAAGGTGCTATTACCCCCTTGAACTTATTTTATTAATAATTTTTTACCCCTTTTCGACCTACGTGGCACTATCTTGTGGGCCCAACGATGGTTGACTTTTTTTAAAACTAGTGCCACGTAGGCTAAAAGGGGTAGAAAATTACTTATAAAATAAGTTCAGGGGGGGTAATAGGACCTTAGTATAGTATAAGTGTGTCTCTGGGGTTTCAAACATAGGTTGAGGGGGTACCTGTGCATTTTCCCTAAATATTATAAAAACAATTTTATTTTGATTTGATTAACAAGTAATAACATTAACATCATGTAATATTGTTTTGTCGATATTTATGATAATATTTTAAATTAAAATTTAAAATTTAATTTAATAATTATAAAAAAATATAATTTTTTTAAAAAAGTTAGCTGGCCCGTCAAGCCTGTAGCCCACGTACTTGTGGATTGGGCCGATTATTTTCTGGCCCACGTCAAAAATGGGCTAGCCTGGCCTGACACGTAAAATTTCAAAGTTTGTATGGTTTAGCCCGGATTGGGTGGGCTAGCCCATATTGACTACAAATATGAGAGAAATAACCTCAACCACTTGATTACTCGAAATACATGTGAGGTTCACACAAGCGATAACGTATCAAACTTGTGTCCCACAAATCCCCCCCCCCCCATAAACCGAAACTCTTAGAGCCCCTAAAAATACATTGTGAATGTTGATTAAGTTACAAGGAACAAATCTATATTTCTAATTCCTAAAATATTTCCAATAAAAAAAAATACTACTAAAATATTAAAACACTTCACTAAAAGGAAAACTTATTAAGATAAAATATCAGGATAAATAAAATCTAACAAATCTAGCCGTATTTTTTTTTTTTACCTAATGTCAGGCTAAAGATATAGTAGAGTATTACCTAAAAGGTAAAATGTTCCTTGATGAAGGTCAGTCACCACTTTTTAATCTATTTATTTCTTTAAAAAAAAGACATGGTCTTGAAGATAAGGAAAGTTAAAGATGAGGAATAGGTGTAACAATGTGATACAATTAACGTGTGCAAATTTTAATTGTTATAGAGTTTAGAGTCTAATTAGGATAGGTGTACCGCACCGCAAGGCGGTACATTAAAGTCTAGCAATTTAAGCACCTTCAAAAACGCGATCGAGGCAAACCGCGATACGGAGAGTCTAAGAAATATGCCAACCTTCAGACCAACGGTCAGGAGCACTTGCCACTTTTCCGAATTAGTCATGGGGTGTTGCTTGAAGGATAAGATGAGCATTTAAAGCTTATCTTACCAAGGCAGGGATGCTTCCCAAGGATGGGACACAACTGATGGGGGAATTTTGCTTTTATAGCAATAAAGCAGCCTGCTGAAGTTCTAAGGCAGATTCCATTTATAGCTTTCTTTTTTGTGGTTCTGTTTCCCACGTTTTGCCTTATTTAAGAAGGGGCTTTTGTATAGTTTTAGGCAGGTTTTAACTCTTGTAAACACTTGAAGTAATATATATTGAAAATTGGCATTTTCCTCCCAACATGCTTTCCAATTTGGCCCCCTTACTTAACTGTTTTCACATACTGTTTTGGTTGTCGTGTTGCGACACCTTCAGGTGATCGTTTGGCTGTTTGGACTGAGTGTATAAAGGGTTGTGCAAGCCTTCAAGACTGTCCCACGAGGTTGAAAAATAGCCCCGTGACAAGTAGTATTAGAGCTTTGATGTAGCATGACGTCTAAGTCCCAACGAAACGAAAAAGTTGGCTAAGAGAAGGAGCTGGAAGTTAGGAGGGAAACTATCACGAAATGTGACAAGAGTAAGGTAAGAGACCCTTCTTGTAACTCTTCTATTAGTGGAAGAGTTGCTGGGGAAGAGGGGGAAGGGTCGGACACCAGCCAACTCGACGAAAAAATTATCGGAGTTGAGGCGGGGTTGTCGGCCCTAAATAGACGTGTTGTTGTTGTTGAGAACAATTTCACTTATCTCGAAGCTGTAGCTCTTGAAGGGTTAGATGATTTGAAGAACAACCTGGTAGAGCTTGAGGAAGTCCACAAAGAGGGTTTGACCAACCTCGAACTCAAGCTCACCGAGGCCCTCTCCTCCCTTCAAAGAGAGTTCGAGGCACTGAAACAGCAGGTTGATGAGGCTGCTGAAATGGGGGGTGCTGCTCCCGTGACGGTGCGTAAAGACACGCATTGAGGCTCCCAAACACAAGGAATTTCGTGGGGAAAGGAGTGCTCAAGATATTGAAAACTTCTTGTGGCAGATTGATGCCTAATTTGAGCATGTGAATATGCAAAGTGAGGCTGCCAAAATCAGGACGGATGCCATGTACTTGACGGATACGGCCATGTTGTGGTGGAGGAGGAAGAAAGAAGTCATGGACAGGGGTGTTTGCTTTATTAATGACAGGGAGCAATTCAAGGAAGATGTCACGACCCAAAACCGAGCCGCGAGTGGCACCCACACTTATCCTACTATGTGAGCGAACCAACCAATCTAAACCCAAACATATTGAACAAAATACAATGCGGAAGACTTAAACTCATTAATAAAAATCAATTCAATAACTTCTAAAAACTCAACATATATTATTCCCCAAAATCTGGAAGTCATCACCACAAGAACATCTATGATCAAATTACTAAACTAAGAGTATTCTAAGAAGCTAAATAAATAAAAAGATAGTCCATGCCGGAATTTCAAGGCATCAAGACTTGAAGAAGAAGATCCAGTCCAAGCTAGAAGCATTAGCTCACCCTGAATTCTGGTGTAATGAAGACTGGTTAGAGTTGCGGTTGAGTTGAAGACGACGGTATGTTTGCTGCACTCCACATATAACAAAGAAAGAAACATACAAGTAGGGGTCAGTACAAAACACAAGTACTGAGTAGGTATCATCGGCCAACTCAAAATAGAAAACAGTATATATCAGATAATATCATAAATCAACTACAATATTCAATATGTAGCAACAACAAGTACTATAATCATTAATAAGTACCGCCAAGTTCACCCATGAGGACTCAAGCCTCAATACCATAATCATTTGGGAAATAGGTTCATTAAGTTGAGTATATTAACATCTTTCAAGATTCATTATCTTTATTCCTCTTGTGTCGGTACGTGACACTCCGCTCCCCTACTACTATGTGTCGGAACGTGACACTCCGATCCCCTAATTCTACGTGTCGGTTCGTGACACCCGATCCCCTAATTCTACGTGTCGGTTCGTGACACCCGATCCCCTAATTCTACGTGTCGGTTCGTGACACCCGATCTCATAATTCTACATGCCGGTTCGTGACACCCGATCCCCTAATTCTACGTGTCGGTTCGTGACACCCGCTCCACTAATCTCATTCTATCAATTCATTAATCCTTCTTTTATACCAAGGCATCATCAATCTCATTATTTTAGTTCATCAAGCCTTCTTTTATACCAAGGCATCATCATTAACAAAGTGAATTTAGGATCAGAGATTCAATAGCCTCATCATGCTTATTCATCACAATTATATAATCACATTATGTAAGCACACAATCAAGCATATAGAAGGTTTTATAATACTACCCAACACATATCATTCGCTATTAAGAGTCTACTACGAATAGCATAAAAACCATAACCTACCTCCACCGAAGAATTCGTGATCAAGCAAGCAATTTCCCAAAGCTTTGTTTTCCTCTTCGTTTCTCCTCTCTTTCGATCGTTCTTCTCCCTCTCCTTGTTCTTTCTATTTTTCTTATTCAAATCCTCTTTCTTTTACCCTAATTAGCATATAATTAAGTATAAAAGATGAGGAATTGATCCACTAATTAACTCAAGGTTATCTCTTTTAACCCCCAAGTAATTAAACTATTAACATTAACCCACTAACTTTATAATTAAAGCAGGAATAGTCCAAAACGCCCCTTGAATTACTTGACAGAATTCCGACCCAGCCTGGGATTACGCAACATGTGACGGTCCGTCATGGTTGTGACGATCCGTCCTGCAAGTCCGTCGCAAAGTTCAGAGAGTTAATTTCTGTGGAAAATGTGTGACGGTCCGTCGTGCCCACGACGGTCCGTCCTGCCATTCCTTTACGAAGTTCAGAGAGTCGATTTCAGTACCCAAATTTCAGAATTCTAAGTGTTTTGGAACGAGACCCCCTCGACGGTCCGTCGTGCCCATGATGGTCCGTCGTGGGATCCGTCGTCTCAGCCATTTTTTCCAGAAATAAAATCTGCTGCTCAAAATGACTAAACAGGTCGTTACAATAGATACCAATTTACCAATCGTTCGTCCTCGAACGATCACAAGAAGAGAAACAAGGGCGAAAAAGAGTACCTGAATCTGTGAACAGATGTGGGTATCTTTCTTGCATATCAGCCTCCTTCTCCCAAGTGACTTCTTCAACTGGTCGATTCTTCCATTGAACTTTGATAGATGCAATCTCCCGTGACCTCAGCTCTAAAATAGCAACAGGCTCCTCCTCATAAGACAAATTCTCATCAAGCAGAACTGAATCCCAGCGGATAATGTAGTTTCCATCCCCATGGTATCTTTTCAACATAGACACATGAAGTACCCGATGCACTCCATACAGCCCTAGAGGCAAGGCTAATTCGTAAGCCACCTCCCCTACTCATTTAAGTACTTCGAATGGTCCAATATACCTTGGGCTTAGCTTACCTCTTTTACCAAACCGCCTCACCCCTTTCATGGGCGAAACCTTCAGTAAGACTTGCTCACCCTCCATAAACTCCAAGTCTCTAACCTTTCGATCTGCATATTCCTTCTGCCTACTTTGAGCCGCTAAAAGCTTTTCTTGAATGTATTTCACCTTATCTAATGATTCCCTCAGAAGGTCAGTACCCCAAGGTCTAACCTCAAATGCATCAAACCAACCAATGGGAGACCTACATCTCCTCCCATACAGTGCCTCAAATGGGGCCATACCAATACTTGAGTGATAGCTATTATTGTAGGAGAACTCTGCCAAAGGTAAGAAGCTATCCCAATGGCCACCAAATTCTATCACACATGCACGAAGCATATCCTCCAACACTTGAATCGTTCGCTCAGACTGACCATCGGTCTGAGGGTGAAATGCGGTACCTAGATCCAACCTAGTACCCAATTTTGCATGCAATGTTTTCCAAAACATAGAAGTAAACTGAGTACCCCTATCTGATATAATGGAAAGTGGAACTCCACAATCGCACAATTTCCGAGATGTAAAGTTTGGCTAACTTCTCTGCATTGTAAGTCACTTTGACCGGAATGAAATGAGCAGACTTAGTTAACCTATCAACAATCACCCAAATAGAGTCATACTTACCCATTGTCTTTGGAAGACCAACCACGAAGTCCATTGCGATTCTCTCCCACTTCCATTTCGGAATCGGCATTCTCTGAAGTGTTCCTCTAGGCCTCTGGTGTTCATACTTTACTTGCTGACAATTTGGACATTTGGCGACAAACTCCACAATGTCACGCTTCATTCTACTCCACCAAAAATGTTGCTTTAGGTCACGATACATCTTGGTTGCACCAGGATGTACAAAATACCTTGAACTATGAGCCTCTATCAGAATAGTGTTGATTAAATCATCGACGCGGGGTACACATACCCTTCCCTTAATTCTTAAAACACCTTCCTCATCGATTTGTGCTTTCTTAGCCTCTCTTCGCAACACTTTATCTCGGATCCGGATCAATTTCTCATCATTAAACTGCTTTCCCTTAATCTTGTCAAGGAAGGAAGATCTTGCCTCCACACAAGCCAAAAATCCTCCCTTCTCATTTACTTCTAATCTCATAAGGTCATTAGCCAGAATCTGAACTTCTCTAGCCAATGGGCGTCTAGAAACTTGCAAGTGAGCTAGACTTCCCATGCTTCCTGCCTTTCTACTTAAAGCATCTGCCACAACATTAGCTTTTCCCGGATGATACAGAATAGTGATATCGTAGTCCTTCAGTAGTTCCATCCATCTCATCTGTCTCAAATTCAAATCTTTCTTAGTAAAGACATACTGTAGGCTACGATGATCCATATAGACTTCACACTTAACCCCATATAAATAGTGTCTCCATTGCTTTAATGCAAATACTACCGCGGCCAACTCCAAATCATGGGTCGGATAGTTACGTTCATGCACTTTTAATTGCCTCGAAGCATAAGCAATTACATTCTTCTCTTGCATTAGCACTGCACCCAAACCCGAATAGGATGCATCACAATAAACAATGAAATTCTTGCCTTCCACTGGCAAGGTAAGAATTGGTGCAGTAGTCAACAAGGTCTTGAGCTTCTGAAAGCTTTCTTCGCACTCATCCGACCAAACAAATGGGACATTCTGCTTAGTCAAGCTCGTCAATTGGGAAGCAATAGAAGAGAACCCCTTAACAAATCGGCGGTAGTAGCTAGCTAAACCAACAAAGCTCCTTATCTCAGTAACATTTGTAGGTCTCTTCCAATTCTTCACTGCTTCAATCTTAGATGGATCCACCATCACTCCATCCTTAGAAACCACGTGCCCCAAGAAGGACACTGAATCTAGCCAAAACTCACACTTGGAGAATTTGGCGTAAAGCTTTTTCTCCCTCAACAACTCCAATACAATTCTCAAGTGCTTCTCATGTTCTTCCTTGCTCTTTGAGTATACTAGTATATCATCAATGAATATAATGACAAAGAGGTCCAGATATGGCTTAAAAATCCCATTCATCAAGCTCATGAAAGCAGCAGGGGCATTCGTAAGCCCAAAAGACATCACTAAGAACTCATAATTCCCATACCTGGTCCGAAAAGCAGTCTTGGGCACATCCGTTTCCCGTATTTTCAGTTGATGATAACCAGATCTCAAATCGATCTTTGAGAAGGTACAAGCACCTTGTAACTGATCGAACAAATCATCAATGCGGGGGAGAGGATACTTGTTCTTAACAGTTACCTTATTCAGTTGTCTGTAGTCTATGCACATCCGAAAACTCCCATCCTTCTTCTTCACAAACAAAACAGGAGCACCCCAAGGAGATGCACTTGGTCTAATGAAGCCTTTTCCTAACAATTCTTGAAGTTGAGCCTTTAACTCTCTTAACTCCGCGGGAGCCATTCTATAAGGGGGTATAGAAATGGGGCGAGTACCCGGTTCCAGATCAATGCAAAAATCGATATCTCTATCCGGTGGCATACCAGGAAGATCTGCAGGGAACACATCCAGAAACTCACGGACTATCGAAACCGACTCAATTGAAGGTACTTGAGTAGTGTCATCCCTGAGATGTGCTAAGAAAGCTAAACACCTTTTACTAACCATTCTCTTAGCACGAAGAAAGGAGATGATACGAATTGGAGTGGAAGTGTAGTCCCCCTCCCACACTAACGGATCTGTCCCAGGCTTGGCCAACGTTACAGTTTTAGCATTACAATCTAAGATCGCAAAATTCGGAGAAAGCCAAGTCATACCCAGAATTACATCGAAGTCAACCATTTCTAGGATAACCAAATCTACATAAGTGTTGCTCCCCACAAAAGTCACCAAACAAGACCTATATACTTTTTCAACTATCACAGACTCACCTACCGGAGTAGAAACACGAATAGGCACGTCAAGTAATTCACAAGGTAAATTAAGACCAGTAGCAAATGAAAAAGATACATAAGAAAATGTGGATCCAGGATCAAACAATACAGAAGCCATGCAATCACAAACCGAAAAATTACCTGTGATGACAGCATCAGATGTCTCCACTTCAGATCTCCCAGGGAAAGCGTAACAATGGGCCCCATTACTTGTCTGTCTGTTGCCCCTACCATGTTGTGTTGTAGTGCCTCCAGTTTGCCCATCACCCGGCCGTTTTAGTGACCACCATTACCTCGACCACCACGTCCTCCAGAATAACGGCCTCTACCATGACCACCTCTACCTCTAGCTATTGGGGGTCTATAACTCTGTTTTGGACAATTCCTCCTAATATGTCCAGTCTCCCCACATCCATAACATTCTCTGGAGTCAAGCATAGGTATCTCAGAGAAGTGTTGACCGGTCTGAGGTGGACCCCAAACTACAGTCTGTAGTGAAGACTGAATTGGTCGGACTGAGTAACCTCTTGAACCCTGTCCTCTAGAGTAAGAACCATTAAACTCACCTCCCTTTCGAAACCTTTTTGATGTCGATGCCATGGTGAAGTCATCTGGCTTCACTCCTTCCACCTCTATCACAAAGTCTACCACTTCTTGAAAGGATTTTGCCGTAGCCGCTACCTGTAAGGCTGAAACCCGCAATTCTGACCTCAACCCCTTCACAAAACGGCGAATCCGCTCTTGTGGGCTGAAACAAAGTTGGGTGGCATACCTGGATAATGCACGAAACTTAGCCTCATATGCAGTAACCGACATCCTACCTTGCTCTAGGCTCAAAAACTCATCTCTTTTCCTATCCCTCAAAGTCCGGGGGATATACTTCTCCATAAACAAGCTAGAGAATGAGGCCCAAGTCATATGTGGTGCCTCTGTTGGTTGACACTCAACATGTGACCGCCACCACATTTTGGCCTTCCCTTGAAACTGATAAGTCAGAAACTCAATACCAAACCGTTCTACTATACCCATCTTGTGTAGTAGCTCATGACAGTCAACCAGAAAATTGTAGGCATCTTCAGATTCAGCACCCTTGAAGACTGGAGGTTTCAATTTCAAGAACTTACTGAAAAGTTCATGCTGATCATTTGTCATTATAGGCCCTGTAGTCAGACGAGGAAACGTGCCTATTTCCAATGAGGCATCCATGCGGGGGGCCACAGTAGCTGCATGTTATACCTCCGGAACCTGAGGTGCAAGTGCAGAAAACACTGGAGGTGTCTGGCCTTGATCAGATAACCCGCTAAGATAAGCAAGAACCTGATTAATCATCTCTGGGGTAGGTTGGGGTGGTAATTCCTCATTCTGCACTTGTTCATTTTCACCTTCCTCACCCTCTGTTACTACTTCCTCAGTCGGTGGAGGAGTCACCGCCCTAGTACCAGATGGGCTAGGTGCTTGTCCTCTTCCTCTAGAGGACGTCCTCCCACGACCTCTTCCACGGCCTCTTGCCACTACTCCTCTTCGAGCTACAGCCCCAGTGGCTGGCTCAGACGCTTCTTGTCTTACCGGTGTTGGTGTTGGTGCAGTCGTTGCTCTAGTTCTAACCATCTGCGAAATAGAATGAAGATGGTCAGATACCAATTTGTATCACCTAGATACCAATTGGATCCAAGTAATAGCACGAAGGAAAGAATGAAAGAATGGAGTTTTCCTGAAGTCTTATAGCCTCTCAAAGAAAAGTAAAGGCGTCCCCCTACCGTTCCTTAAGACTCTACTGGACTCGTTCTTGTATGATGAGACCAACGAACCTAATGCTCTGATACCAAGTTTGTCACGACCCAAAACCGATCCGCGAGTGGCACCCACACTTATCCTACTATGTGAGCGAACCAACCAATCTAAACCCAAACATATTGAACAAAATACAATGCGGAAGACTTAAACTCATTAATAAAAATCAATTCAATAACTTCTAAAAACTCAACATCTATTATTCCCCAAAATCTGGAAGTCATCACCACAAGAACATTTATGATCAAATTACTAAACTAAGAGTATTCTAAGAAGCTAAATAAATAAAAAGCTAGTCCATGCCGGAAGTTCAAGGCATCAAGACTTGAAGAAGAAGATCCAGTCCAAGCTAGAAGCATTAGCTCACCCTGAAATCCGGTGTAATGAAGACTGGTTAGAGTTGCGGTTGAGTTGAAGACGACGGTATGTTTGCTGCACTCCACATATAACAAAGAAAGAAACATACAAGTAGGGGTCAGTACAAAACACAAGTACTGAGTAGGTATCATCGGCCAACTCAAAATAGAAAACAGTATATATCAGATAATATCATAAATCAACTACAATACTCAACATGTAGCAACAACAAGTACTATAATCATTAATAAGTACCGCCAAGTTCACCCATGAGGACTCAAGCCTCAAAACCATACTCATTTGGGAAATAGGTTCATTAAGTTGAGTATATTAACATATTTCAAGATTCATTATCTTTATTCCGCTTGTGTCGGTACGTGACACTCCGCTCCCCTACTACTATGTGTCGGAACGTGACACTCCGATCCCCTAATTCTACGTGTCGATTCGTGACACCCGATCCCCTAATTCTACGTGTCGATTCGTGACACCCGATCCCCTAATTCTACGTGTCGGTTCGTGACACCCGATCCCCTAATTCTACGTGTCGGTTCGTGACACCCGATCCCATAATTCTACGTGCCGGTTCGTGACACCCGATCCCCTAATTCTACGTGTCGGTTCGTGACACCCGCTCCACTAATCTCATTCTATCAATTCATCAATCCTTCTTTTATACCAAGGCATCATCAATCTCATTATTTTAGTTCATCAAGCCTTCTTTTATACCAAGGCATTATCATTAACAAAGTGAATTTAGGATCAGAGATTCAATAGCCTCATCATGCTTATTCATCACAATTATATAATCACATTATGTAAGCACACAATCAAGCATATAGAAGGTTTTATAACACTACCCAACACATATCATTCGCTATTAAGAGTCTACTACGAATAGCATAAAAACCATAACCTACCTCCGCCGAAGAATTCGTGATCAAGCAAGCAATTTCCCAAAGCTTTGTTTTCCTCTTCGTTTCTCCTCTCTTTCGATCGTTCTTCTCCCTCTCCTTGTTCTTTCTATTTTTCTTATTCAAACCCTGTTTCTTTTACCCTAATTAGCATATAATTAAGTATAAAAGATGAGGAATTGACCCACTAATTAACTCAAGGTTATCTCTTTTAACCCCCAAGTAATTAAACTATTAACATTAACCCACTAACTTTATAATTAAAGCAGCAATAGTCCAAAACGCCCCTTGAATTACTTGATAGAAATCTGACCCAGCCTGGGATTACGCAACCTGTGACGGTCCGTCATGGCTGTGACGGTCTGTCCTGCAGGTCCGTCTCAAAGTTCAGAGAGTTAATTTCTGTGGAAAATGTGTGACGGTCCGTCGTGCCCACGACGGTCCGTCCTGCCATTCCGTTACGAAGTTCAGAGAGTCGATTTCAGTACCCAAATTTTAGAATTCTAAGTGTTTTGGAACGAGACCCCCTCGACGGTCCGTCGTGCCCATGACGGTCCGTCGTGGGATCCGTCGTCTCAGCCAGTTTTTCCAGAAATAAAATCTGCTGCTCAAAACGACTAAACAGGTCGTTACAGAAGAACTCAAGCGTCAATTTTACCCACAAAACTTTGTCCATGAGGCTCGTCGGAGGTTGAGGGAGTTGAAACAAACTTCCTCTATTCGGGACTACGTGAAGGAGTTCGCAAAATTGACACTCCAAATTCCTAGCTTGACAAGTGATGACTTGTTGTTTTACTTCTTGGATGGCCTCCAAAATTGGGCCAATCAAGAACTCCAAAGGCGTCAAGTTCATGACGTAGACGAAGCGATAGTAGTGGTAGGATCGCTCAATGATTTTCGGGCAGATGCGGCGAAGGGGAGGGATAATCGGAGAAAAGATATTCCTCCCAAGGTTGACAACAGCATGAACAAAGGAAGGCCAATCCCAAACCGAGGCACCGACACGAGAGGTAACACCCGTAACCAACCCTCTAATTTCTGCAATAACTATGAAAATTGAAAGAGGGGCACTCCTCAACGTTAAGGTTGCTATATTTGTGGTGAAACGACACAGACTGCTCGTTACTGTGCATCCCTTAGTAAATTGAGTGCCATGGTGGCAGCCGAAAAGCAGCAAGAAAAGGCGGCGATGAAAACCGAAGGTTCGTCCGGGGAGCAACGTGAACAGAACAGCGGGACGGACAAAGGAAAGAATGTTGTTGTTGGTACGTTTAATCACATGGTGTTATTCAATCACATTTCACTTGTTGTGTTAGCTGCTCAGCTGGCTAGTATAAAGTCACGTGAATCATTATTCGTCGATGCCAAGTTGAATAGCAAGGTTGTGCGGATTATGTGGACACCGGTGCAACTCACAACTTTGTGACGGAGCAAAAAGCCAAGGAGTTTGGCCTGACTTACGTTGCCAGCAACAGAATGTTGAAGATGGTCAATGCCATCCCCACTTCTGTCCATGGCTTCACTCATAAAGTCCCCATCGATTTAGGAGATTAGACGGGGCTGACTGACTACATCATTGCGCCTATGGATGTGTTCGACATTATCTTGGGTCTGGACTTTTGGTATGAGGTTAACGCTTTTATATCACTGCGTCACAACCAGCTGCACATCAGCGACACTGGAGGTTCATGTGTGGACCCCTTATTCGGGTACCACAAAACGAAATGCACTAGTCGGCGATGCAAATCGTTAAGGGTTTTAAGAAAGGCAAGCCAACCTTTCTTGCTACTCTTGTTGGAGGTGTTGAAAGCTCTTCTGAGGCAGTACATTTGCCTCCTTATATTGAGCATGTCCTTAGTGGTAACAAAGACGTGATGTCGGAGGAACTTCCCCAACGGTTGCCACCTCGAAGGGAAGTTGATCATCAGATTGAGCTAATTCTCTGGGCAAAGCCACTTGCCATGACGCCTTATCGTATAGCACCCCCAAAATTGGAGGAGCTGAGGAAACAACTCAAGGAGTTGCTTGATTTAGGACATATCAGGTTGTCCAAAGCGCCATTTGGTGCGCCTGTTTTATTCTAAAAGAAGAAGAAAGGGACGCTGCGGTTGTGCATCGATTATCGGGCCCTCAAAAATGTCACGGTGAAAAACAAATATCCCATTTCTTTGATTGTTGACTTGTTTGATCGATTGGGAGAGGCTAAGGTGTTCACGAAGATGGACTTGAGGAAAGGTTACTACCAAATTTGGATTGCCGAAGGTGATAAACCTAAGACAACTTGTGTTACTCGTTATGGTGCCTTTGAGTGGCTGGTCATGCCCTTTGGCTTGACAAATGCACCGGTGACATTTTGTACCTTGATGAACAAACTGTTTCGTCCATACATGGATCATTTTGTGGTCATCTACTTGGATGACATTGTCGTCTATAATAACAACATGGAAGATCACGCGGAACACTTATGCAAGGTGTTCAAAGTTTTGCACGACAATGACTTGTGCGTGAAGCGAGAAAAGTGCAGCTTTGCCCGGCCTATTGTCCAATTCCTCGAACACACGATCAGTCATGGTGAGATAAGGATGGACGAAGATAAGGTGGAGGCAATCCGAAATCGGGAGGCTCCAACGAAAGTACCCGAGCTGCGGTCTTTCCTTGGCCTTGCCAACTATTATCGGCGTTTCATCTTTAGCTACTCGGCTATTGAAGCTCTACTCACTGATTTGTTGAAAAAGAATAGTGAGTGGGAGTGGACTGATGCTTGCTGGACTGCCCTTGAGAAACTTAAGACATCAGTTACGGAGGAACCGGTTTGGGCACTGCCTAATTTCAGTAAGGCTATTGTAGTTCATACGGATGCATCGGATTTTGCTATCGGTGGCGTCCTGATGCAAAAGGGCCACCCTATAGCTTTCGAAAATAGAAAGTTGAATAATGCGGAACGGCGGTATTCGGCTCATGAAAGGGAGATTACGGTCGTAGTTCCTTGCCTAAGAACTTGGCGTTATTATGTGTTGGGTGCTCATTTTGTTGTCAAGACGGACAACGTCGCAACAACCTACTTCCAATCTCAAAAGAAACTGACTGCCAAGCAAGCACGTTGGCAAGACTTCTTGGCTGAGTTCAATTTCACTTTTGAGTATAAGCCGGGGAAGGCTAATTTTGTAGCCGACCTGCTTAGTCGCAAAGCTGCCTTGGCTGCAATTGTGAGCTCAAATTGTAGCCCTATTGTTGACGAGATAAGGGAAGGCATGCAGCATGATCCCGTGGCAAAAGAACTCCTTGTCTTTTCCCAGCAAGGAAAGATGAAAAAGTTTTGGGAGGAAGATGGTCTGCTCTATACTCCGGGCAGACATGTGTACGTCCCAAAGTTGGCTAATCTTCGGCGTATGTTGATCAAATAGGGACACGACACTGTATGGGTGGGTCATCCAGGATAGAAGAGAACCTTGTTTTTGTTAGAAGCTTCTAGTTATTAGCCTCGGATGCAAGATGACATCGAGATGTATGTGCGGACTTGTCTTATTTGTCAATAAGACAAGGTCGAGACGAAAGTGCCGGGTGGACTGCGTGAGTCGCTGCCCATCGCTGAAAAGCCTTGGGACAGTGTCACTATTGACTTCATTACATGCTTGCCAAATTCGAAAGGGTTTGGAACCATCATGGTTGTGGTTGATCGCTTCTCAAAGTACGCGACTTTCACTGCCACGACGGCCAGTTGCAAAGCTAAGGAAGCAGCCCGTATCTTCTAGTGCGACGTCGTCATGTATTGGGGCATACCCAAGCATATCATCAGTGATCGAGACCCTCGATTCACCAACACGTTTTGGAGAGAATTGTTCAGTCTATTGGAGTCGGAGTTACATTTTTTGACCAGCTTTCATCCACAGAGGGATGGGCAGACCGAGAGTATTAACGCATTCTAGGAATGCTACTTGCGGCACTATGTCAATACAAATCAAAAAGATTGGGATAGACTGCTTGACACCACCAGTTTTCATATAATTTGCAGCGGAGCGAAGCGACAGGAAGGAGCCCTTTTGAATTAGCAACAGGGCAGCAACCTAACACACCCCAATCTTTGCCCGTTGACGCCAATTTAAAGAGTTCGGGTGCCTATCATGTGGCGAAAGACTGGGAGGAGCAATTTGAACTTGCACGGTCATATCTTGATAAGGCAGCCCGAAAAATGAAGAAATTTGCTTATTGGAAGCGGCGCCCAGTTGACTATCGAATTGGGGATCGAGTTATGGTGAAACTCAATCCTAGACAATTCAAATCATTACGGAATGTGAGTCAAAGTTTGATTCGCAATTATGAGGGCCCTTTCGAGATTATTGCCAAGGCTGGCAAGATTTCCTATCGAGATGATATGCCACACCATTTGAAGATCCATCCCGTCTTCCATGCTAGCTAACTGAAATCATACTTTGAAGACATTGAAGACAAGGAGCGGGGTCAGTCCGAGAGAGCTCAAATTTTCATCACACCACTGACCGTGGACAAACAGATCGAAGCCATCATTGATCATCAACTTGTCCGTGGAAAAGGTTGGAATAACTCAAGCTCACAGTTCCTTGTTCATTGGAAAGGGACGGCACCGAAGGAAGCAACATGGGAGAAGTATGAGAACTTGTGGCAATTTCGCGACAAGGTCCACAATTATTTGCAGCTATGTGGCGTTGGGGTCTTCGCCAAATCAGGTGAGGGAGCGTGTACCGCTCCACAAGGTGGTACATTAAAGTCCAGCAATTTCAGCACCTTCGGAAACGCGACCAAGTCAAACCGCTGTAACGACCTGTTTAGTCGTTTTGAGCAGCAGAACGAAATTCTGGAAAAAACTGGCCAAACTACGGACACCCCGACGGACCGTCATAGTCCCGACGGTCCGTCACAGAGGTCCGTTCCATGACACTTAGTGGTTTGAAAATCGGGTACTGAAAATCGACTCTCTGTAAATCGTGACGGACCTGCAGGACGAGTCGTCACATCCACGACGGACCGTCGTGAGCCCCCGTAGCAAAACACTTCAACTTTTGAGAATTTGGTGCAAGAAAACGAGTTTCTGACCGACCGTCAGGACGGAGGTGCAGGACGGACCGTCACAGGCGTGACGGGCCGTCACAGCCACCTGGAATTTGGGGAGGACACGACGGCCTGGGTGACGGACCGTCGCACCCACGACGGCCCGTCACGGGTTGTGCAGTCCCAGGCAGTTTAGGATTTCTTTCCTCGTTTTAAGGGTCGTTTTTGATTATTCTTTCCTTAATTATAAGGGTTGAGGGGTAACATTAATAAGTCTAATTACTTAGGGGTTAAAAGGGGTAACCTTAAGTAAATTAGTGGGGTTTATTTGTCCTCTTTTATTTTAATTAATTGTTAATTAGGGTAAAGGAAAGAGGGTTTGGATAAAACAAAAGAGAAAGAACAGAAAGAAAGAGAGAAACGATTGAGGGAGATTGGACGAGAAGAAGAGCTTTGGGAAGATTAGCTTGTTGATTCCAATTCTTCGGTGGAGGTAGTTATGGTGTATATTACGATATTCGTAGTGAACTCTTGATAGTGAATAATATGTGTTGATGATATTGTAAACCTGTCTATATGCTTATTGTATGCTTGTATGAATATGATTATGTGATGTTGATAAAACAAGCATGATGAAAACCATTGAATCCCAAATCTTGAAAGAAACTTTAATCTGATATTAATGATAATGCTTGGTATAAAAGAAGGCTTGATGAAATTAAAGTGATTGGGATTGCTGATGCCTTGGTTTGAGAAGGCTTGATGAACGGATATAACGAGATTAGTGGATCGGAGTGTCACGTTCCGACACATAGAATTAGTGGATCGGAGTGTCACGTTCCGACACATAGAATTAGTGGATCGGAGGTCACGTTCCGACACATAGTATTAGTGGGACGGGTTCACGAACCGACACGTAGATATAGGGGATCGGAGTGTCACGTACCGACACATGTAGGGGATCGGAGTGTCACGTTCCGACACATAGGGGATCGGAGTGTCACGTTCCGACACATATAGGGGATCGGAGTGTCACGTTCCGACACATAGTGGTAGGGGATCGGAGTGTCACGTACCGACACAGAGGAAGAAAGCTAATGAATCTCGAAAGATGATAATATATCCAACATAATGAACTTAATCCCAAATGAGTATGGTAATGAGGCTTGAGCCCTCATGAATGAACTTGATGGTATTATTGACGATTATGATACTTGTTGTTGCTACATGTTGAGTTTATAGTTGATTTATAATATTACTTGATATATATGTTCCCTAATTTGAGTTAACCGATGATATCTACTCAGTACGTGTGGTTGTACTGACCCCCTACTTTTATGTTTTCCTTTGTTATTTGTGTTATGCAGCAAACGTTCCGTCAACTTCGACTCAGCAGTAGATCAAGCCAGTCTTCACTCCATCGGAAATTCAGGGTGAGCTAATGCGTCTAGCTTGGACTGGGTCTCCTTCTTCAATTCTTGATGCCTTGAACTTCCGGCATGGACTAGTTTTTACTTGTTTTTAGTTTTTTAGACATTCTTAGATTAGTAATTGAGATAGATGTTCTGTGATGATGACTTCCAGATTTTGGGGGGATAATAATAATAGTTTGAATTGTTTTTATTAATGAGTTTAAGTCTTCCGCATTATTTTCTGTTGATATACATTGAAATGTTAAGGGTTAGATTGGGTTGGTTCGCTCACATAGGAGGGTAAATGTGGGTGCCAGTCGCGTCCCCGATTTGGGTCGTGACAGACTTGGTATCAGAGCATTAGGTTCATTGGTCTCATCACACAAGGACAGGTCTAGTAGAGTCTTAAAGAACGGTAGGACGGGACTTTACGCCTTTACTTTCTTTGAGAGGCTATAAGACTTTAGGAAAATTCCATTCTTTCATTCTTTCTTTCGTGCTATTACTGGAGTCCAATTGGTATCTAGGTGATACAAATTGGTATCTGACCATCTTCATTCTATCTCGCAGATGGTTAGAACTAGAGCAACGACCGCACCAGCAGCAGCAACGGAAAGACAGGAAACTACTGAGCCAGCCACTGGGGCTGTGGCTCGAGGAAGAACAACGGCAAGAGGCCGTGGGAGAGGTCGTGGGAGGACGTCCTCTAGAGGAAGAGGACGAGCCCCTAGCCCATCTGATGCTAGGGCGGTGACTCCTCCACCGACTGAGGAGGGTAGCTAGAGAGGGTGAGGAAGGGGAAACTGAACAAGGGCAGAATGAGGAAATGCCACCCCAACCTACCCCAGAGATGATCAACCAAGTACTCGCTTATCTGAGCGGGTTGTCTGATCAGGGTCAAGCACCTCCAGTGGTTTCTGCACCAAACACCTCCGGTTTCAGAGATACGACATGCGGCTACTATGGCTCCCCGCATGGATGCAACATTGGGAATAGGCACATTTCCACGTCTGACTACTGGGCCTATTATGACAAACGATCAACACGAACTTTTTAGTAAGTTCTTGAAATTGAAACCTCCAGTCTTCAAGGGTGCAGAATCTGAGGATGCTTATGATTTTCTGGTTGATTGTCATGAGCTACTACACAAGATGGGGATAGTAGAGAGTGTTGGTGTCGAGTTCGTGAGCTATCAGTTCCAAGGTAACGCCAAAATGTGGTGGCGTTCACATGTTGAGTGTCAACCAACAGAGGCACCACCTATGACTTGGGAATCATTCTCTACCCTATTTATGGAGAAATATATCCCAAGGACTTTGAGAGATAGAAAGAGGGATGAGTTCTTGAGTCTGGAGCAAGGTAGATGACGGTTAATGCATACGAGGCTAAATTTCGCGCACTATCCAGATACGCCACCCAACTATGTTTCAGTCCACAAGAACGGATCCGCCGCCGTTTTGTGAAGGGGTTGAGGTCAGAATTGCGGATTTCAGCCTTACAGATAGCGGCAACAGCAACATCCTTCCAAGAGGTGGTAGACTTTGTGATAGAGGTGGAAGGAGTGAAACCGGATGACTTCACCACAACGTCTACATCAAAGAGGTTTCGAAGGGGAGGAGAGTTTAATGGTTCTTACTCTAGAGGACAGAACTCCGGAGGTCACTCAAATCGACCAATACAGTCTTCACTACAGACTGTAGTTGGGGGTCCACCTCAAAACGGTCAACACTACTCCGAGAGACCCATGCCTGACTCCAGAGAGTGCTATGGATGTGGGGAGATTGGACATATTAGGAGGAATTGTCCAAAAACAGAGTTACAGAGCCCCAATGGCTAGAGGAAGAGGTGTAATGTAATGGTAGAGGTCGATATTCTGGAGGGCGTGGTGGCCGAGGTAATGGTGGTCACCAAAACGGCAGAGGAGAGGGTCAAAATGGAGCCACTACTACACAACATGGTAGGGGCAACGGACAAACAAATAATGGGGCTCATTGCTACGCTTTCCCTGGGAGATCTGAAGCGGAGGCGTCTGATGCTGTTATCACAGGTAATCTTTTGGTTTGTGATTGCATGGCATCTGTGTTATTTGACCCTGGCTCCACGTTTTCTTATGTATCTTCATCATTTGCTAACGGTCTAAATTTACGTTGTGAATTACTTGACATGCCTATTCGTGTTTCTACTCCGGTGGGTGAGTCTGTGATAGTCGTCGAAAAAGTGTATAGGTCTTGTTTGGTGAATTTTGTGGGGAGAAACACTTATGTAGATTTGGTTATTTTAGAAATGGGTGACTTGATGTAATTCTGGGTATGACTTGGCTTTCTCCAAACTTTGCGATTCTGGATTGTAATGCTAAAACAGTGACGTTAGCCAAGCCTGGGGCAGATCCGTTAGTGTGGGAGGGTGACTACACTTCCAATCCGGTGCGTATCATCTCATTTATTCGTGCTCAGAAGATGGTTAGTAAGGGTTGTCTAGCTTTCTTGGCACATCTCAAGGATGACACTATCCAAGTACCCTCAATTTGAATCAGTTTCGGTAGTGTTCGAGAATTTTGGATGTGTTCCCTGCAGATCTTCCTGGTATGCCACCAGATAGGGATATTGACTTCTGTATCGATCTTGAACCGGGCACACGCCCCATCTCTATACCCCCGTATAGAATGGCTCCCGCGGAGTTAAGAGAATTAAAGGCTCAACTTCAAGAGTTGTTGAGCAAAGGCTTCATTAGACCAAGTGCATCTCCTTGGGGTGCTCCGGTTTTGTTTGTAAAGAAGAAGGATGGGAGTTTTAGGATGTGTATAGACTACAGACAACTAAACAAGGTAACTATTAAGAACAAGTATCCTCTCCCTCGCATTGATGACTTGTTCGATCAGTTACAAGGTGCTTGTGTCTTCTCTAAGATTGACTTGAGATCCGGTTATCACCAACTGAAAATACGAGCAACGGATGTGCCAAAGACTGTTTTCGAACTAGGTATGGGCATTATGAGTTGTGTGGTAATGTCGTTTGGTCTTACTAATGCCCCTGCTGCCTTCATGAGCTTGATGAACGGAATTTTCAAGCCATATTTGGATCTCTTTGTGATTGTGTTTATTGATGATATACTGATATACTCCAAAAGTAAGAAAGAAAGAACATGAGGAGCATTTGAAATTGGTGTTAGAGTTGTTGAGAAAGAAAAAAGCTTTATGCGAAATTCTCCAAGTGTGAGTTTTGGCTAGATTCAGTGTCCTTCTTGGGGCACGTGGTTTCTAAGGATGGAGTGATGGTAGATCCATCTAAGATTGAGACGGTAAAGAATTGGGTAAGACCTACAAACGTGTCAGAAATAAGGAGTTTTGTGGGGCTAGCTAGCTACTACCGCCGATTCGTCAAGGGATTCTCTTCCATTGCTTCCCAATTGACGAACTTGACTAAGCAAAACGTCCCATTTGTATGGTCGGATGAGTGTGAGGAAAGCTTTCAGAAGCTTAAGACTTTGTTGACTACCGCACCAATTCTTACCTTGCCAATAGAGGGTAAAGACTTCATTGTTTACTGTGATGCATCCTATTCTGGGTGGGGGTGCAGTGCTAATGCAAGAGAAGAATGTGATTGCTTATGCTTCAAGACAATTAAAAGTGCATGAACGTAACTATCCAACTCATGACTTGGAATTGGCCGCGGTAGTGTTCGCACAAAGCAATGGAGACATTACTTATATGGGGTTAAGTGTGAGGTCTATACGGACCATCGTAGTCTACAGTATGTATTCACTCAGAAAGACTTAACTTGAGACAGAGGAGATGGATGGAACTACTGAAGGACTACGACATCACTATCTTGTATCATCCGGGGAAGGCGAATGTTGTGGCAGATGCCTTGAGTAGAAAGGCCGGAAGCATGGGAAGTCTAGCATTTGCAAGCTTCTAGACGCCCATTGGCTAGAGAAGTGCAGATTTTGGCCAATGACCTATGAGGTTAGAAATAAATGAGAAGGGAGGACTGTTAGCTTGTGTAGAAGCAAAATCCTCTTTTCTTGATCAGATTAAGGGGAAACAGTTTGATGATGAGAAACTAAGGCGAATTCGAGATAAAGTGTTGCAAGGAGAGGCTAAGGAAGCAATAATCGATGGGGAAGGTGTTCTGAGGATTAAGGGAAGAGTATGTGTACCCCGCATCGATGATTCGATCACCACTATTCTGACAGAAGCTCATAGTTCCGGATATTCTATACATCCTGGTGCAACCAAGATGTATCGCGACCTAAAGCAACACTTCTGGTGGAGTAGAATGAAGCGAGATATTGTTGAGTTTGTTGCCAAGTGTCCAAATTGTCAACAAGTAAAGTATGAACACCAAAGGCCCGGAGGAAACACTTCAGAGAATGCCCATTCCTGAATGGAAGTGGGAGAGAATCGCGATGGACTTCGTGGTTGGTCTTCCCAAGACATTGGGTAAGTATGACTCTATTTGGGTGATTGTTGATAGGTTAACTAAGTCTGCTCACTTCATTCCTGTCAAGGTGACTTACAATGCAGAGAAGTTAGCAAAAATCTACATCTCAGAGATCGTTCGATTGCATGGGGTTCCACTCTCAATCATATCTGATAGAGGTACGCAGTTTACTTCTAAGTTTTGGAGAACCTACATGCTGAATTAGGTACTAGGTTGGACCTTAGTACTGCGTTTCATCCTCAGACCGATGGTCAGTCTGAGCGGACGATTCAAGTGTGGAGGATATGCTTCGCGCGTGTGTGATAGAGTTTGGTGGCCATTGGGATAGCTTTTTACCTTTGGCGGAGTTTTCATACAATAATAGCTATCACTCCAGTATTGACATGGCTCCATTTGAAGCATTGTATGGGAGGAGGTGTAGATCTCCCATTGGTTGGTTTGACGCCTTTGAAGTTAGACCTTGGGGGACTGATCTGTTAAGGGATTCTATGGAGAAAGTGAAAGCTATTCAAGAAAAGCTTTTAGCGGCTCAAAGTAGACAAAAGGAGTATGCAGACCGAAAGGTTAGAGACTTGGAGTTCATGGAAGGTGAACAAGTCTTGTTGAAGGTTTCGCCCATGAAAGGTGATGCGGTTGGGTGGAAAAAGAGGTAAGTTAAGTCCAAGGTACATTGGACCATTTGAGGTACTAAAGCGAATAGGGGAGGTGGCTTATGAATTAGCCTTACCCCCAGGGCTGTCCGGAGTGCATCCGGTGTTCCACGTATCCATGTTGAAGAGAGATACCACGGAGATGGAAACTACATTATCCGTTGGGATTCAGTTTTGTTGGATGAGAACTTGACTTATGAAGAGGAACCGGTTGCTATATTAGATAGAGAAGTTTGCAAAAAGGTCGAGGGAGATTGCATCCATCAAAGTGCAATGGAAGAATCGACCGGTTGAAGAGGCTACTTGGGGAGAAGGAGGCAGATATGCAAGAAAAATACCCACATCTGTTTACAGATTCAGGTACTCCTTTTCGCCACTGTTTTTCTTCCTTTGATCGTTCGGGGACGAACGATGGGTAAATTGGTATCTATTGTAACGACCTGTTTAGTCGTTTTGAGCAGCAGAACGAAATTCTGGAAAAAAAACTGGCCAAACTACGGACACCCCGACGGACCGTCATAGTCCCGACGGTCCGTCACAGAGGTCCGTTCCATGACACTTAGTGGTTTGAAAATCGGGTACTGAAAATCGACTCTCTGTAAATCGTGACGGACCTGCAGGACGAGTCGTCACATCCACGACGGACCGTCGTGAGCCCCCGTAGCAAAACACTTCAACTTTTGAGAATTTGGTGCAAGAAAACGAGTTTCTGACCGTCAGGACGGAGGTGCAGGACGGACCGTCACAGGCGTGACGGGCCGTCACAGCCACCTGGAATTTGGGGAGGACACGACGGCCTGGGTGACGGACCGTCGCACCCACGACGGCCCGTCACGGGTTGTGCAGTCCCAGGCAGTTAGGATTTCTTCCTCGTTTTAAGGGTCGTTTTTGATTATTCTTTCCTTAATTATAAGGGTTGAGGGGTAACATTAATAAGTCTAATTACTTAGGGGTTAAAAGGGGTAACCTTAAGTAAATTAGTGGGGTTTATTTGTCCTCTTTTATTCTTAATTAATTGTTAATTAGGGTAAAGGAAAGAGGGTTTGGATAAAACAAAAGAGAAAGAACAGAAAGAAAGAGAGAAACGATTGAGGGAGATTGGACGAGAAGAAGAGAGCTTTGGGAAGATTAGCTTGTTGATTCCAATTCTTCGGTGGAGGTAGGTTATGGTGTATATTACGATATTCGTAGTGAACTCTTGATAGTGAATAATATGTGTTGATGATATTGTAAACCTGTCTATATGCTTATTGTATGCTTGTATGAATATGATTATGTGATGTTGATAAAACAAGCATGATGAAAACCATTGAATCCCAAATCTTGAAAGAAACTTTAATCTATGATATTAATGATAATGCCTTGGTATAAAAGAAGGCTTGATGAAATTAAAGTGATTGGGATTGCTGATGCCTTGGTTTGAGAAGGCTTGATGAACGGATATAACGAGATTAGTGGATCGGAGTGTCACGTTCCGACACATAGAATTAGTGGATCGGAGTGTCACGTTCCGACACATAGAATTAGTGGATCGGAGTGTCACGTTCCGACACATAGTATTAGTGGGACGGGTGTCACGAACCGACACGTAGATATAGGGGATCGGAGTGTCACGTACCGACACATGTAGGGGATCGGAGTGTCACGTTCCGACACATATAGGGGATCGGAGTGTCACGTTCCGACACATATAGGGGATCGGAGTGTCACGTTCCGACACATAGTGGTAGGGGACGGAGTGTCACGTACCGACACAAGAGGAAGAAAGATAATGAATCTCGAAAGATGATAATATATCCAACATAATGAACTTAATTCCCAAATGAGTATGGTAATGAGGCTTGAGCCCTCATGAATGAACTTGATGGTATTATTGACGATTATGATACTTGTTGTTGCTACATGTTGAGTTTATAGTTGATTTATAATATTACTTGATATATATTGTTCCCTAATTTGAGTTAACCGATGATATCTACTCAGTACGTGTGGTTGTACTGACCCCCTACTTTTATGTTTTCCTTTTGTTATTTGTGTTATGCAGCAAACGTTCCGTCAACTTCGACTCAGCAGTAGATCAAGCCAGTCTTCACTCCATCGGAAATTCAGGGTGAGCTAATGCGTCTAGCTTGGACTGGGTCTCCTTCTTCAAGTCTTGATGCCTTGAACTTCCGGCATGGACTAGTTTTTACTTGTTTTTAGTTTTTTTAGACATTCTTAGATTAGTAAATTGAGATAGATGTTCTTGTGATGATGACTTCCAGATTTTGGGGGATAATAATAATAGTTTGAATTGTTTTTATTAATGAGTTTAAGTCTTCCGCATTATTTTCTGTTGATATACATTGAAATGTTAAGGGTTAGATTGGTTGGTTCGCTCACATAGGAGGGTAAATGTGGGTGCCAGTCGCGTCCCCGATTTGGGTCGTGACAACCGCGATACGGAGAGTCAAAGAAACATGCCAACCTTCAGACCAATGGTCAAGAGAACTTGCCACTTTTCAGAATCAGCCATGGGGTGTTGCTTGAAGGATAAGATGAGCATTTAATGCTCATCTTTCCAAGGCAGGGACGTCCCCCAAGTATGGGAAAAACAACTGATGGGGGCAGTTTCCTTTTATAGCAATAAAGCAGCCTGCTGAAGTTCTAAGGCAGTTTCCATTTATAACTTTCTTTTTGGGGTTTTGTTTCCCACGTTTTGCCTTATTTAAGAAGAGGCTTTTATATAGTTTTAGGTAGGTTTTAACTCTTGTAAACACTTGAAAAATTATATATTAAAAATTGGCATTTGCATACCAACTTGCTTTCCGATTTGGCCCCCTTACTTAATTGTTTTTGCGGACTGTTTTGGACGTCGTGTTGCGACACCTTCAAGTGATCGTTTGGGTGTTTTGACTGAGTGTTTGAAGGGTTGTGCAAGCCTTCAAGACTGTCCCACAAGGTTGAAAAATAGCCCCGTGACATTGGGCTATTATCCCAGGTTACTATGTGTTGTGTTAGCTAAAGTCGACTAAGAGAAGTTATAATTGTAGTACATAGTAGTAGTCAATATTACTTTTGTGAATTGAATAGTTACTAGATATTATGTTTTCGCATCTGCATAGGCCCAACGTATGTTAGTTTTTTTCCTTTCAATTTATGTGACACAAATGAAATTTGAAAAGGTGAACTAAATTTTTTATGTGTTTTCTACAAAAATATTTTAAATTGTTAATTTATGGAGTACCTTTTATGTTATTTTCGAATAATATATGTTACTCCATATGTTTTATTTTATGTGATACAAGTAATTTTAAGAAAGTAAATGAAATCTCTTATATGATTCTCACATATTTTTAGTTGTCATTTACTGTTACTCATAGTACTTTTTAGTTCTTACGTTATTTTCAAACAATATATGCAACTTTTTTTGTTTCGATACAAATATGGGAGTCAACCAAATTTTTCATTATGTTTTTTAACTATATTTTTAAAAAAAAATATCTAACATTGTTACATTGCATTTTTAAGCTTCTTTTTTTTATGTAATTTTCAAATATGTAACAAATAGAAATCGAAGAATTAAACTTTTCAAATCATTATACTTTATAAGCTCATTTCAATAATAACACATATATATTTTATTTTTAATATATGGCTCCCTCCTTTTTTATTTATATGAACTTATTTTTTATTTTATTTCAAAAAGAAAAATAACTTCTGAATTTTAATTTTTTATCTAGCATATTAAAGATCACAAAATTTAAAAATATTTCAATACACAAAATTTAATATACATATAAATTTTAATTTTGATTGGTTCCACCTAATATTATACTTGATTTATAATTATTAAGAGCTAAGCTTAATCATTATTTATTAACTTTCATATAATAAATAAATAAATATCACAATGACTCATAAAAAATTAAGAAATAACAAAAATGAGGTAATACTAATAATAACATCTAAAGACGTTTCTAGAACTATTTAATTTTCTCGTTATCATTCTTGGTAGATTTTTACTTACATGAGTTATAATTTTACCATTGATCATCATTCACTTCATATATAGAAAGATGTTCCTAAATTATTTATTCTTGATAGATTTTCGTCAGAATGAAACTACATTTTTATTCTTGGTCATCTTTAATACAAATTGATCATCCTATTCATTTTTATTTGTAGAGTTACTTTTAACATATTTTTCTATAATTTCAATCTAATATATATTATTAATTTTATCACAGTAATTTATTTTTAATTATATTAATTAAAGCCAAAATAAAGATTGAAATAATTAATTTATGATATTTTTATATAAAAAGAAGGCTTTTTTTATAAGCATAATGATTAAAAAAATATTAAGAATTTAAATTAAAGTAATAGTAAAATTAGAGTTGTCAATATGGGCTAGCTCACCCCATTCGGGCTAACCCATACAGGTTTTGACATTTTACCGACCAGGTCGGGCTAGCCCATTTTTTATGTGGGCTAGAAAATGATCGGCACAGCCCACAAGTACGTGGGATACCCGCTTGCTGGGTCAGCCCACTTGTTTAAAAAAATTATTTTTTTATAATTATTAAATTAAATTATAAATTATGATTCAAAAATATTATCATAAATATCGATAAAATAATATTATATTATGTTAGGCCTCATTTGTTTGCACTTAATGGGGTTTGAATCTTAATCATTCAGATTTGCCTCATTAAGTGTAATTGTTTTTAAAAACTGAATCTTAATTATTCAGGTTCAGTTCATTAAGTTCGTTTGTTTTATTTTCTTATAAGCCTCTTAATGGGTCTGGATATATCTGAATGAATCAGATCTGTAACACACCTTTAACACTATTCATACTAAAAAAAATAAGATCCTATCTTAATTCAACTAAATCACAACAATTCATATTAACTTAATATACATCTTTAACTTTCATAAATTAATCAATTTATTTGAATTGATAAGCACTCCCATGATGTAATAATTAGCACTGTTTCAAAAAAATAAGAAAGTATTAGTTATTTGATCGATAACAATAATAAATTTCTAAAATAAAATAAAATAAAATATTTTCCTAAACTATATATTTACTACTCTATATTAACTATTTTAAATTTCATTATATTAGATTCTCAAAGTATTTGAGTGCAAAAATAATCATACTAATGATGTAACTTGATGTTGAGTTCTTAAAAGATAAATCATATTACCTTGTTATGGCAAAAAAAAGTTCAAAATATTATTTTATATGAAAAAAAAATTATTTTATTAACAAGGTTTTGATAATATTTTATTGATATAACGTTTAATATCATATGTGCATTCATATATTGAAAACAAACTGTTCTAATAATTTAGTGTTCAGATTCAGAGACAATATTTTAATATTCAGATGTTTATTCAGATTTACACATCTAAATCTTGATGCACATCTTAATATTTAAATGTGTATTCAACTTCAGACGTCTTAATCTTAATAGAAACAAATGAGACTTTAATGTCACTGCTTGTTAATCAAATTCACAAATAAAATTATATTTATAATATTTAGGAAAATGCCATGTACCCCCTAGACTATGACCGAAATCCCAAAGACACACCTTACTAAGGTCGTATTATCCCCCTAAACTTTTTTTTTTTGGTAATTTTGTGTACCTCTTTGGCTTACGTAGCATCCAAATATCTTCAACGCGCGTCAATTGCGTGGAGTCACATAGAGTGCCACATAAGACAAAAGGTGTATAAAATTACAAAAAAAAAAAGTTCAGGGGGAAGTAGGACCTTAGTTTAGTTGAGGTTTGTCTCTGAGATTTTGGTCATAGTCTAGGGGTACTTTGCATTTTCCTTGATATTTATTAAAAAAAATTCAAGTAAAAGTATAAATATCTAAATAGAAACATTAACCTAATTGTTTTGATTTTGGACTCTCTTTATTTTTAAATTTTAATATTATATTATATTTTTAATTATATTGGCCCACAGGCCGGCCCTACCGATATTTCTCAAGCCCCCCAAATCAGCAAACTTATTCAGGCCGGGCTAAAAAACCCTTTTCTTAAATGAGCTCCAAAAATCTTAGCTCAACCCTATTAAATCCCGGGTTAGGCCAGGCCGGCCCAACAGGCCTAGCCCATATTGACGGCTCTAAGTAAAATAGAATAGTAATAAAATATATATCACAATAACTCACAAAAGAAATAAAAAGGAAAAGAAATAATAACAAAATAAGTTAATGGTAATAGCAATAACTTAAGATGTTTCTAGAACTATTTAATTTTTGTGTTATTATTCTTGGTAGATTTTTGTTAGCGTGAAATTACATCTTTGACTTTGATCATTATTCACTTCATATATAGAAAGATAATTCTAGAATTATTTATCATCTTTCTTCATAGATATTTATTAGGGTGAAATTACATTTTTACCCTTGGTCGTCCTCCCACTTCACTCTCCTATATAATAGAAAAAGTAGATAATTCAAGGCCCGTGATACGGGCCCAATATTATTTCGCACATTTTATTGAAAATTTTTCATAAATTCACAATTTAAGATATCATAATCCCCTTTTGGATATATTCTTATTACCTCTCAGATACATTCATCCCTTCTCGGATACAATAGATATCCTCTCTTGTATACATTCCACCCATGAAGTAATAAACATCATTAGTAATGTATCAGACAACCAAGGAATGTATACAAGAGCAACGAAAAATTTAAGATTTTTGTAATTGAGGAAACTTCTGAGATAGGATGTAATTAACCTCTAAACATATTATATTTTTATACTTTATACTATTTTTTACAGTAAAAAACTTCAATATATTACTTAATAATCTTTTTTCAAATGTACATACGACATATATGCGTCGGTTACAACCCAAATTGAGAAAGTTCAATTCCAAAAAATTCTATACAACAAGGAAATAGAGAATTATGCTAGATTATGAGTTAAAACATTTCGCATTCGAGGAATATATAAAATGTTGATTTCTTTGAAAAAATTCATCGATCTTCATATATTTTCGCAAGTGGCATCTATTTTCTACAATGTCATCATCTTCTTTTGTGATATTTGTACCATAAACTTTGCATCTAATAAAATACTAATCACTGATCAACCAATTCGTAAAGATCGATTCAAAACCTTTCAAATCTATACTGCTTCAACGTCAATATAATGCCGGTGAATTTTGTGATACATTTCATTATTGTCTTCAATAATAGAAATATTTCTATTTATTTTGTTATTAGTATTGAAAGCATTTATTAAAAACTGGATTTCTAATTTCCACAACAATAAATAGAATCATGAAATCAAATTTATCTCTATATACAATAAGAACTATCATAATGTTATATTCTAAATATTGGAAATATTTGTTAAAATATTAAATTCTAACTCTGGAAAAATAAAAACAATCATGAAAACAATTTTATTTCTATATACTATAACAATTGACATAATGTTATATTCTAAATCACATTAATAATGTTTTTTATACTACACTTTAAATATCATTCCGTAAAAGAAAATTTTTAATCTTACCCCCACAAAATAACCAATATACTTGTTTTTCTTTTTCAAGATATTATTTATTTTTTAATTTTTTTCTTCCTCTATATTTCTCAAACCCTCTCCTATTGACATTTTCATTTTTTAAAAAAAAATTTAAGTACTTATTATTCTTTATTTTTTATTTTAATATTTCTTAGAATTTGAATATTAATTTTTTTTTCCTGTCAAATTTTCCCTGTTAAATAGTATATCATACTTGATATCAAGAAAATATTCTATATACAAATGAAAATTTTGTACTTTTTAATCTTTTGATGAATACGTTATCAAATCATTAATTTCTTAATGGTCAAACAATATTCATTTTTTTAGTCACGTAATTTTATATTTCATCAAATTAACAAAATATTGATACGTCATTTTAAAGATTATTTTAATAATCTAGATATAAATTTAGTGTTCATATTCTGTAACAAATATTAAAAGTATATTTACGCAATAATTCTTTAAAGTATTTTTAGGAATAAAATATTTACTATTCAAACACATTTTATTTTAAATTAGTTTAAACTTTTCTTTCACAAACATGTCAAATAAGCTTAACATTTATTTATTGTTTGTAAAATGTTAATTAATAGAAAATCTTCATTTTAACACAATTATAAAAATATATTTATGGGCCAATTTTAAAAGTAAAGACATGTATGTATTCTTCTTGATTTTTATTTTAATTATGCAATTATTATTTCATCCTTGAATAATATTAAAATTACTATAATGTCATTGTTTAATAGATATTTCTGGTATAATAAAAATTTCACACTAAAAGTGGGTCCACATTAAATGTCGCATCATTAGGATACACGTGACATTTAAGAAAAAGTATTTGGTTGTATTATTATTACTCCCTCCGTCCGAAATTGTTTGTCATGTTGCGCTTATCGAAAGTCAATTTGACTAATTTTCAAAGGTAAATTGGATCACATTAATTCGATATTTTAAACAAAAAAATTATATATTCTAAAACTATATAAAAAGTACTATAAATTACAATATTTTGCATATTAATATGATGAAAAATACATCTTAAAATATTAGTCAAAGTTTTTATAGTTTGACTCTAAAAATAGAAACCGTGACAAACAATACCGGATGGAGGGAGTATAAATCTATTACAACTTTTTTGATGTCATAACATAAAAATAAATATTCTAGAATATTTATGAAATGACAAATTTGCCCTTATTCATCCTCAACTTGGCTCTTCTATATAATAGAAAAATTTATTAAAAGCTTGATTTCTAACTTCGACAACAATAAATACAATCATGAAATCAAATTTATTTCTATATACAATAACAACTATCATAATGTTCTATTCTAAATATTGAAAATATTTATTAAAATATTGATTTCTAACTCTAGAAAAATAAAAACAATCATGGAAGTAATTTTATTTCTATATACGATAACAATTGACATAATGTTATATTATAAATTACATTGATAATATTTTTGATACTACACTCTAAATATCATGTCGTAAAAGAAAACTTTGAATATACCCCAACAAAATAACAATATAGTTGTTTTTGTTTTTCAAGTTATTATTTTTAATTTTTTCTTCTTCCTCTATATTTCTCAAATCCTTTTTTATTAACATTTTCATTTTTTTCTTTATTTTTTAAGTACTTATTTTTCTTTATTTTGTATTTTAATATTCCTTAGAATTCAAATATTTTTTTTCTTCTCAAATTTTCCCTGTTAAATAGTATCATATTTGATATCAAGATGGTCAAACATTTTTCATTCGTTTAGTCACGCAATTTTATATTTCATCAAATTAATTAAAAATATTGATACGTCATTTTAAAGATTATTTTAATAATCAAGATACAAATTTAATGGTCATATTCTATAAAAAAATATTAAAAGTATGTTTACGCAACAATTCTTTAAAGTATTTTTAGGATTTAAATATTTACTATGCAGACAAATTTTATTTTAAATTAGTTTAAAATTTTCTTTCAAAAATATGTCAAAATAAGCTTAATATTTATTATTGTTTGTAAAAAGTTAATTAATAGAAACTCTTCATTTTAACACAATTTTAAAAAATATATTTATGGGCCAATTTTAAAAGTAAAGATATGTATGGATGCTTCTAAAAAATTTCATTTTAACAATTAATTATACAATTATAATTCTTCCTTATATAATATTAAAATTACTAAAATGCCATTGTTAAATAGATATTTTTGATTCAATGAAAATTTCACTCTATAAGAAAAAAAGAAAAAAAATCTATAAAAAAAATGTGGGTCCATTTTAAATGTCACATTATTAGGATACACATTACATTTAAGAAAAGATATTTGTTTGTATTATTATTATATATCTATTACCACTTTTTTGATACCATAACATAAAACAAACATTCTAGAATATTTATGAAATAACAAATTAGCCCTTGATCGTCCTCAACTTGGCTCTTATATATAAATATAATATAATAATATAATAATAATAATAATAACAATAATAATATTGGAGTAGGATTCTAAGTGTAGCAAGTCTACGACTCTACAATTCACTCCTATATAATGAGCATGTACTCAACTATTTGTTTATCAAAACATTCCTTGATTTTTCTTATTCCTTTACTTGAGAATATTACAAATGGATCATGTTGGTTGTAATGGAGTATTGCCCGTTTTAATCTTTTATACTATCAAAATATATTTTCTTTCTATTCTTTATAAATATATATACAAGGGAGTTAATATCTTAAAAATTACTTAACTTTAAAAAATTTTCTAATACAATCATTAAATTCATTTTTTATTAATAAATCATTCAAACTTAAATCTTTATGTATTTTAATACATCACTAAAACTAAATTGAGCACAAAAGAAAAAATTGACATGGCAAAAACTTCAAACAATCATTATATACATGGTGCACAGTTTATCTACATTATTAATTATAGAGCTCACATTTCTATATATCACATCATCATAGCATTAATTATAAGGTACATACAGACTATCCTTCATTTGTATTATCACAACCAACCTTAAAGGAGCTTTTTTGGCCTATTATTATTTAATATATTTTTATTTCAATATATATATTCTAATTGTTTGTCCATTTAAAAAAAACAATCGTTTAACTATTCGTTCATTTTAACAAATTAAAAAATAATAAATTTTTTATCTATTATACGTACTCTCAATTAATTATTTTAAAAAAAATTAGAACTTCTCAAAATGGTCTTATATATATATATATATATATGAAATGATTGGAAAGGTCCCGGAATATCCACGATTACTTGAGTATGCCTTTTTAACTTTCTCCACAGATCTACACAAACATAATATAGGTTCCAGAGTGGGAGAGACAAGAAAATACCAAGCCCCCTACATATTATAATACTACACAATACTTTTAAAATAATTACATTGCAAATGCTCTTTTTTTTCTTGATATGTGAAAGAGAGATATTTAATTTATAGAATTTCAATTTTTTCCTTTAAAGAAGAATAATCAAATATGAAACATAATTATATATTTCTTTCAAAAACATAAAAAAAAAGATTATGATAACGCTCTAATTATCTTTCCAAATAATATAAACTCGAATACAATAAGAAAATCAAAATAAAAACCTAATGCCTGATACCTACATTTAAAATCACTTTTAAAAATAATAATTATTTCTCATAAAAGAATAATGAAAATTATGCACGTGAGGTTAATTGAACTCAAATAATAGGTGTACCTAAGATTGGGTAATGGATCGGAATGGGATCACCGAATCAGAACGAACCGGTACTGGATTAGAACGGGATGACTTGATCGATACCGGGATGAACCGGACCGGAATTACCTAGACGAATATTAGATTTCATTCCGTCCCACTATAAATCGAGATGCAATTGGAACGGACCAAAATAGAACGGAATGAAATAAACGGGATGACACATCTAGCTATTTAAAAAAATATTTTTTTTGAATTACAAAAATATGAATATATTTTTATTTTTCTAAGTTTAAATTAATAGTTTTTAAATTTATAATGTAATTGTTTACTTAAGTTATTTTAAAGATATTTTCTATAAAAATTTTACTTATTAAGTTTGCAAGTTAAGTCTAATTAAGTTTTCAAGATTTAAATCTTTTGAAGTTTATAAGTTATTACTTGTCATTTATTAATATGTTATAATTTATAAGTAATATTTATAACTTGTAATTTAAATAAATTAAATTTGTAATTTTAAAAAATTAAATAAAAATAAGGATAAAACAATTACACATATTAAAAAATATCAATTTAATTTATTTAAATTTGTATTATAAATTACAATTTCAATTTACAATTACTAGTAGAGTGCATAGTATACGCAACCACCTTCTAGGAAGGGTTCTGTTTCAACTAAGTCTCGACTGTAATACTAATGTAATACTAATAGGGGATAGTTGGGTTATTTGGGTAGTATTTATTTAATATAAAATATAAATTATAATTTATAAATATATAATATAAATTAATTAATAAATATTAATTAATCGGTACTGGACCGAAACCGGAATGAACCGGTACCGGCACACTAATACCAAACCTCGATTCTGTTTCGTTCCGTGTCTGATTCAGAATATTTTGTTCCGTCCCATAAACAACCGAATCGGGACGAACCGAAACGATATCGAACCGGTACTGATACATCCCATTCCGTTGCCCAGCCTTGTACGTTTATTAATTTTTGAAAGTTTTGGATAAGTTGTTCCTAACTTCCTATAAGTTTCTTGTCAAAAGTATGTGAGTGAGTATTTCAAAGATATATATCATCTTGCAAAACTAACACGGTTGAATAAGCTATATATGATACGTAAAGTGTTTACATAAAACCTAAAATATCATATTTAGTACTCTCTATGTTCCATATTAATTTAACATTTTACTAAAAATATTTATCTCATATTATTTTACTACTTGCTAAATTAGAATATAATTAAAAAAAATCATTTTGTCCAAACAATTAATAGTCATTAGTCCCTTCATTTCAAATTATTAAATCGTTGAAGTATTTCACGTCCTTCAAGAAAAGAAAATTAAAACATAAATTAGGCTTAACTTTTCATTTTTATCCTTATTAATTACTGTCAAATTAATGATGTAAATAACTAAATATTGATTAAACACTAAATTTAATATTAATTAATGAAGGGTAAATTTGGAAGAACACTTGAAATAGTCTTAAAAACTGAACAATTAAGTTAATTTGAACAATGAAAAATATCTCAACAATTCAATTAATCTGAAATGGAGGGAGTATAACGTATAGGAAGTTTAAACAATTTTTGAAGATCCAAAAATTCTTTTTTCAAGAGCTTAATTAATATGAACAAAGGATAAAATAATAGAACTAATCAATCTCTTAATGATTCTTTAATAAAATAGAAAGTTCTCAACTAATATAGGTGGGAGGGCGTAGTGTAAAATTAAGGGGTAATGCTAAATGACTAGAAATTTAAAAAGTCTATAATATTTTTTTTTTTATTTTAAAATAAAGGAAAAATGTAGAAGTATCTCCCTAGACTATGACTCAAACCTCAAAGACACACCTTAACTAAACTTAAGTCCTATTACCCTCCCTCCAAACTCTTTTTTTTTTTTTTTTGTAATTTTGTACACCTTTTTGACTTGCTGGTATCCAAATATTTTTCACGCACCTCAACTGCGTGGAGTCACAGGATGTGTCACATAAGTCAACGTTATACAATATTATATATAAAATGAGTTGGGGGGAGGGGGGGTGGGGGAAGGGGATAATATGACCAAACGTTTTGATCAAAAGGATTATTCTAAAATTAAGTGTCTAGAAGAAAATATTTTTGATTAAAATTATAGTAATAATTGTGATAGAATTCAAATAAAATAGGAAATTTTGGACAAATTCTAATGCAAAAGTTCACGTCTGACTAAGAAACTAACATACAAGTTTACTTTTAATTCACTCATTATGCATGCATTTAATTATGTAATTAACAATTAAGAAGACAGACGTGACATGAGGAAAGAAAAAAAAGGACTAATCATTCATATGACTGAGTAATTCTCAATTTTCATCTCTATGATATATGTATTTATGATATAGGTACAAAATCTTCATTATTTTTCTTTTTCTTTCAATTATTATGATATAATATGATCCTTACCACAAAAATAAGACAGTATTCTTTTAACAATAGGATACATAATATAATTGGACTGAAAATCTAATGGAGAGCAATTAATATTTCTCAAGTTGATATTAGAGAGAAATATTCAATCATTTTCCCTATTATTTATTATTTATACAAAATATAATACACACCACACCAATAAATTAGAAAGTAAAGACAAAAAAAGAAAAATAATTATTAGGTAAATCTTTTGATTAATACAATGATTAATTAAGAGAACAGTCACTCTCAAGCCATCTAAAATGTTCCTTTCCATTTCATTTATTAAGGGTTTGACGAATAAAATTGAGATTCTTTAGTGTCACTCTTAATCATAATAGCATGTAAGGGTATTTAATATTTTTTGTATATAATATGATATTGTGTCATTATTAGGAGAAAAAGCAAGGCAAGCTCTTTCCTTTTTTTCTCTTCAACTCTACCTTCACCATCCTTATCATTCATGGACCCTATTTACCACCTCATCATATTACACAAGCTAATTATTCAATAGCGGAGTCAAAATTTTTAGGAAAATTTAGCTAACTAGTCAAAAAAAACAACTTATTTAGTGATAATGTCCATACTTTAATAATATTAGTAAACATGTCAAAAATGTCATTATTTTAAAAATAAATAATTATTATGATATTATTAATATTTTCTCTCTCATTATTTACAACTTTTTTTCTCTCTCATAGATTACACATTCCTATATTTATGTAATTGGATAAATATTAATGTCATTTTAATTTTTTTCTTTTTTATCAATTTCTCTCTCTTACTTTCTTCCGAAAATCAAATTTCCAGATTTTTCTCTCTTTTCTTATTCTTCTTTTTAATTTCTTTCTCTAAAATTCTTCCAAATCAATTCCACAGATTTTCGATTCAATATATTAATATTTTCTACTATTCTCATTTAATTTCGTTGCAAGATTTGATTTGAAGATTAACATTGATTTGGGTATTATGTTTTTCAGATTCCTTATTTATTTACTTACTGATTTTAATGTTTTTATTTTTTATTTTGTTGTTGTCCTTAAAATATTTTTTAGGGTTTGAGACTACATAATTCTCTCTTCAATTGACGTTTTCAAGAGAGTTACTAGAGTTATTAGACAAAATAATCAAAGTTCTTCCGATTTTTCATCATTTAATTTTTTTTCACTCAAGAATTAAACAACAATGTAGGTTCCGCTTATAAGGAGGATATACGACGGAGAAAAATGTCTGAATCCGTCGATGTGCAAAATCCCACACAAATTCATAACCATGAAGTTGAAGAAGACCAATTTGTTGGAGAAGAGGTTTTTTTTTTTTTACATGTTCTGTGTCTTGCATGTTAGTTTAATTTGTTTAGTAATTTTTAAGATTCAAAAAATTTCATGTTACAATGCGTTTGGAAGTGTATATGGAATTTTTATTGTGTTATAGTTAGTATTTATTTTTGTATTTCATATATTTATTGTATTTTGTGTTCTATTTTTTTTTTGTGTGTGTTAGTTATGTCAATATAACACATTATATGAGTTTGATTGTGTATATTTCATAGTTTTGATGTTTTTTGTATTCATAGATTTGGAAGTGTATATTGAATTTTGTTGTTGTTTTACATGACGTATGTATTTTGTATTTCATTATTTTATTGTATTTTGTATCCATAGATTTGGAATCGTATTTCATATATTTAATTCATTTGTATTATGTTTTTTTTTTTATAGTTATGTCAATGTACCACAATTAGTATTTATTTTTGTATTTCATAGTTTTATTGTTTTTTGTATTCATAAATTTGAAAGTATATATTGAATTTTGATACTGTTTTAGTCCGTATGTATTTTTACAATTAATAGTTGTATTCATTCAAAATTATGTTGCATTGTTTCTGAATTTGATATTTTTTTTCTAATTTGTATTTATTCTAAAGGTATGTCAACTAGTTATGTATTTTATTTAAGAATGAGTACACCAAATATTCAATTATTTCTTTTCAATTTTATATTTCATTCACTTTTTCATCATACTAATTTTTTGTATTTTATATATTATTATACAAAATTTTAAATAAAAACTAGAATAAATAGAAATACAAATAAAATACATATTGAAATGAATACATACAAGATTTTTGATGAAAAATTAATTATATAGGGAAAAAAATATATGAAAATACAAATATATTTCTTATATAATTATATAGATAAATTCGGCATACTTATTGGAATGAATACAAACTAATAAAAAACTATAATAAATATAAATAGAATATATTGTGAAATATGAATATAATTTTAAAAAGGTAAAAAATCTGGAGAAAAAAAAAATAAAATTTAAATTTTATTTGAAAATATAGCTGATGAGAAAATTAAGGATCCTTACCTTTTTTTGAAATATCCTCTCCCTTGATTTTCTCCCTTTTGTTATTAAATAATTATATTCTTTAAATAAAAACAAATAATAAAAACATAAATAAGATACATAACAAACTAAAATTTGACATTTTTACTAAATATTGAAAGTGTTGCTAATGAGCCCTCTTAAATGCTAAAATATTGACATTTTGAAAAATTTCCCAAATTTTTATTAAATATATTTATATTTTAGGATAAATAAAAAAATAAAATTTATTAGTCGGATTATAAATATTGGAACGTTGCTTTTGTTTTCTTAAAAACGAAAATATTTTTTTAGAAAAAATGTCTTAATCTGAGCTCAAACACAAGATCTTGAGGCAACTTCGAACAACCTTATCTATTAAATTATTTTTCTTTAATATGTCAATAATTAATATATATATATATTCAAATATATCGATATTTAATTAACACATATATTCATAAAAAAATTTCAACAAAGGTGGTTCATCTCACCCCATGTCTCAATACTTCTATCCCCAAACCAACCAAAAAGAAACACATACATACCTACTCATACTACACAAAAGTTATAGTAGTATACATAATGTAACCCTTTTTTTCTTTTAGCTGGCACATGTACAAATTACGTCGACATCTTATATTACCACGATACTAAAGGGGAACGTAGTGGTAGCACGCTAGCGTGCACTTACATTCTAATTTATAGGTTCACATTAATTTAGTGATATATATTTGTTTAAATTCTCTTTTTATCTATATTATGTATATATAAATAAGCTTACTAAATATTTAGAATTTCTAATCAAACTAAGTCATTATATAAAACAATTTATCAAAGTAATACATTTTTCTAAAATTTTACAAAACTAGTATAAACGTATTTCACGGTAACGTTTTAGGGCATATTTTATTTTTTAAAAACTAACAGCATTAGGTTGATATACGTTACTGTAAGTAACGTTTTACTCTTACAACGTTACTGTGAGTAACGTATATCAATCTGACGCCATCAACTTTTAAAAAATAAAATATATTCTAAAACGTTACTGTGGAATACGTTTATACTAATTTTGTAAAATTTTTTAAAAAATATTATTTTAGTGAATGGCTTTATATAATGGCTTAGTTTGGTTAAAACCTCAAATATTTATGACTATTTGGCAATACATGGAATTAATTATGTATATTAATTTGTGATTGATATTAAATTTATGAAGTTCAAATTTTCAATCGGTCTAATCTTTGCATAAGGTAAAGAAAGAGTTTGTATAGTTAGTGAATACACTTAACTATCATGGACATTCAAATAGTCAACTCTTACATATTGCAAGTCAAATTAGGCGAGTTATTAATCATTTTGACGATTGGTTGTAAAATTAGTGTGACAAATGGATATGATGGGTTGAGTCGCGAGTTATTAATCATTTTGACGATTGATTGTAAAATTAGTGTGACAAATGGATATGATGGGTTGAGTCGCGAGTTATTAATCATTTTGACAATTGGTTGTAAAATTAGTGTGACAAATGGATATGGTGGGTTGAGTCAAATGGGTAAACATAAGATGCATAATAATATTGATCCGCTCATAGTATTTCACATGCATAAAAGTGGGTTGGTTTACAAAGTCAGTTTGGTAAAAGGAGGGTTGATCCTTATTTACTTGTGTATTCATGATTAAATGACACTCTCAACTTTAGAATTCAATAGCGAGTAGAAATTCAATAAATTTATTATAGATATGCACAATTATTTTAGGATTTTGTGTATCTGCATATTAATTTGAAGTCAAAGGACAATTTACCAAGATCCTATCCGACCCCGACACTAGGAACTGACCTCGAGATTGAGAGTTGGGTATGAAATTGGGTCTCATCTCGAGAACAGGGTCGATGCTCGAGTTGAGTCAAGATTGTGAGTCTCTCGTTAGCAGATGGGGTTGGGAGTTGGGTCTCGGGTTGGTGCCAAGAGTCGAGTTTAAGATCTTGAGTCATGATAATTAATAGGGTTGTGAGATTAAGTTATGGATCCTAAGTTGGTGGATGAGATTAGATTCGAGAATCAAGCCAAGTCTCAAGTCAATTTATAGATCGAGTTTGAGAGTTAGTGGGTAGATTGGGTAAGGGTTGTAGGTAGGGTTGGGAGTCAATTCGAGAGTCAGCGTAGCAAATTAGTGTTGAAAGTCAGGTCTCAGGTTAAGTTAGGTTAAGTATGAGGTCACGGTTAGGAGTTCGACTTTAGATTAGGTTTAAAAGTCATTTTCCATGTAGAAGTTGAGTCCTAGGTTCGGGTAGGGACGATGAGGTTTCTTGTGGTCAAAGGCTTATGCCTCGATGGAGATTGTAGCAGAGAGGTTGTCCTGAGTAGGGGGGTGGGGTGAGCAAAGGTGGAGGACAGGGTGGTAGAATGGAGAAGTGAGTGGTGTATTAAGGGAAAAAGTGTGGTCCTGAGCGAAATGTGGGGGTAAGGGTTGTGTTCAGTATCATAATGGGGGTAGCTAAGGGGCCTGGAGTCAGGATGGATGACTTCTATTTGACGTTTTCTGATGGGATGGGGTAATGAGGTTAGAAGAAGATAGTTGGATAATTGTATACACGAGGGTACATTAGTATTTTGAGAATTGACATATGAATTCATTTTGCAATTGTATATAGTCTAGAATTAAGAATAAAATAAAAATAAAAGTAGAGTTTGAATAGTATAGTACTGGTATCTAAGAAAGAGGGAGATGTAAAATGGAAGCAAAGAGATAGAAAGGGTGATATGAGTGGGGGCTTGTAATAGACTCAACAATTGCTTTTGGTGCATGACAAAAACAAAAGCCTTTTAAGGGAAGGGGACCCAAGGAAAGTGACTTCCACTTGTCTTAATTTTTGCAAAATCACGCAATGCGATATGGCCTATAGGTATGGGAACATCCCTTAGTGGACCTAACCCTTTTTGTCCCCATCCTTCCAATTCACAACTAGGATAACTAAAAAAAACATGTAGTTATAGTTGTCCTCTATTAATTTTACATAAAAATTAAGAATATAAGTAATTTTATCAATTTACTTTTATCAAATATAAAACATTTAAACATTAAAAATGAAGAGTATTTAACAGCAAAGGTAAAATAGATATAAATAGTAAATTAATCATTGATTTTATTAAAAATTGAATCAGTATTGTTGGACATCTCGAAATAGTATAGTGAATCAGTAAATATAGACAAAGAGAGTACGTATTTGTCTTTGCGTTTTACCAATTTTTTTATTTCAACTTAACTTTTTGTATGTGACATGTTAAGATTTGACATAATATCTATATATATATAATTTAACATCACAAGATTTTAAAAAAAAATACCTTTTGAAAATTATATTGAAATGCAATGTTAATATTTTTTAAGGAGATAGATAGATAGAAAGAAGTTGATGATTCCTAGGGAGACAAGCAGACCAAGTGAGAGAGGGTAAAGTTTGTATATGTATATATATGCTTTGGATGCTTTCAATTATATGTAATCCCTTTATACCAAAATGTCAACCTTATATTAAATCTAAAAGTCAATTGCTTTTTCTAATTATCCTCTCTCTCTCTCTCTAATTGGATCTTTTTGAGTGAAGGGATGGTGGTGGGTAACACTTTCAATTGTTACTAACGTAGTATTAGTAGTACAAGTAGTTGGTGGTGGTTGTTCGATATGACATATATAAATACTTTTTTTTAATTATATAAATGGAGAATAAGTTTAATTATAATGGCATTTCAATCTTTTTACATATAAACTATGGGCCTAGAATACATAAATTATAAATTTTGAGTTTCGAGAATAAATAACTTTTTGACATGTTTGTTCCAAAAAAAATAACATAATTAAGTAGATTATCAGATAAAAAAATCAGATACTTTTTTAAGTGTTAGAATTAGGACCAAAATGACCATATTTTAATACATTAATAACAATATCTATTAAGTGGTATATATAAATGACCAAAACACTTCAATCCCTATACATTAAGAAAGATTTTGATAATCTTCTCACGAATTGATCATGTGCTAAGTTGATCTTTATATAATTATTAAAAAAGAAAAACAAGGCTTTAAAGTGTAACATCAAACCTAATAGGTTATTATTGTGTTTTAGAAGACTTAAAAAACTTTGTTTGTGTAGAAATTAATGTAACGGTGAAAATTGATCTTAACGTTTTATTGCCTACTCCTAAGAAAATAAAATAAAATATGGCATCCCAATTGAAACACGAGTTAGGTTGCTAGTCTTCTCATGACTTATGTGGCTACAAATGATATATATAAAAGCTTAAGTTGAGCTCATAATGATGGAATTGCACATGAAATCTAGACATGTACTTGAGCTTACTCCACCATCCAATATGACTTTGGAGTTTTCTTTTATGGAAAAAATGATTTTTTAAAAAGAAGTCCTTAAACTATGAGAAATAAATAAGTTTTTTATGTATGGTTTGTTTCAAAAATAATAAAATATTTGTAGAGAATAGCAAAAAAAAGTATAATCAAGAAATTTTCTACTAGTTCAAAACCGTTAACTAAGATTAGAAGATACAGCTAAAGAAGGGAAATTAAACTAGAAGGAAGAAGGAATTTTGGATAAAAGAATTCGTTATAAAATAAGAAGACTATTTGATTTAAGTTGTTTTTGGGTTGGGTCACAAATGTATGACACTATTCCTTATTTTTAATTATCTATGGATAGTTCTACATAACAAAATCTAGACTATTTCATGATTCTCTATAAATATTTAAGTCTTTTAGAACATCTACAAAAAAAATTTAGTGAACTTTATTTTCTAGATATCTATATATTTTTTAAAGATGATTATCCTAGATACTATCATAGACTATTCTAGAGACATTACTAGAACAACCTATTATATTCCAAAAATCTACTTTAACTTTTTCACACTACTAAGCTCTAAAAAAAACCTTACTGACAATACTTTGGTCAAAAAATATTTTTTTGAAACTGCACAACTCAATTCTCTTATAACTAAGTCAAATAATTGTTCACTACATTAAACTATATTAAAATTTGTAGAGTCTAGGATAAAATAGATCTGTTCGACATCAAACACAAATTTTGCTTCCATTTTATGCAATGGAACAAAGGGGGTGAGTGACCTTCGAAAAGTTCATGGTAAACCTCCTATAGAATCTAGCATGATTCAAGAAGCTTTTGTACACCTTTTATAATTCTTAAAGTTTTTATTTGATCTTATGGCTCAAGATAATTGCATTTTTCATCATGAAATGACATTCAAGACCATATTTTCTTTTTCATATCTTTTCAACAGCAATGTCAAATGGGTTCAAATGAATCCCCTACAACTGAAAAATCATTCATGAACAATTTCATTGTATCCTCTACTATGTCAGAGAATATTGACATTATGCACCTTTAGACATATGCAAATAATAGAAGATAATGACTTTTCTTCATCAATATAGAGATAATCACATCATATCTCCATCACCCATTTAAGAAGCAATAATAATCCTTTTTATCTAACATTTGATCCATGAAAGAAATTGAAAAAATGATCTCTTTTTTATTCTTACATTTAGCTTTCAATAATCTATACACACTAATTATCTTATCACCAACTTGATAGCAATCATTTCCTCCTTCTCATTTGGGACCAGTGTGATCTTTTTTTCTTTTTTTTTTGAAACCAACTCATTCATTTGCTATACTATGTTGGATACATAACCCTAACATATAAATATTTAATTATATACTTATTCATCACCTCTTTAAAAATTTTAGTTATAAATATTTCAACACAAATATGAGTACATATATCTTCTTTCTTAATATAAATATAAAAAGAAACACGTGCATTTATTTTTCATAATTTTGCTTTCTTGCTTTCTATTTGTTCTTGCGGTAATCTAATCTAAGTAAAGATAAAATAGTTTTAGTGTTTGATAGTATAAAATTTGGTTATATTATAAGAAAGTGAAATTTATACTACAGTAATCATTTGGTTATATTATCAGAAAGTAAAATTTATACCACAATAATCATCAGTCAGTTATTCACTATAATAATTTTTCTGATAAAATCATTAAAACTTACATACATAAGATTTTTCAAATTTAGAAATTGAAAAAAAAAATTAACTCTTGTCAAAATTATATTTAAATCTTGATATATTTATATATGTTAAGTGCATAGCAATGGTGAATAAATTAGTTAAAACATATATTCTCTATTTTAATAATGATTTGTTATAAAATTATTACTACAAAAAGGGAGCATAAGCACATAGGAGGTAAGCTAAACAAAATTAAATTTGAAGAAAAAATTATGAATTATCTACAATGACTTTGTAGACCAACTAACTGATTTTTTTATTACACAAATAAACATAAGTGAATTTGATAAGAAATTTTCCATTATTGGATGACCATTATACAAATGGGGGTCAATTTTCGCACCTCGTGGGACAGTAGAGAAGGCTGGCACGGCTCTTCTAAACTCAGTCCAACCAAACACAAACGGAACGCTAAGCAAGACAGTCTACAATGCAGCCACAAACAATTAAAGAAAGCAAGAAAGCCAATTTTCCAATAATCTTATAAGTTTTTGTACAAGAGAGAAATACAAAGTAAGAGAGATACAAAGAGTATGCAAAGTATGCTATGTGCTAATCTGTCTAAGACAATGTACAAGGCTTCTAAGTAAGCTGAAAAACGTGTGGCACCAACTCTTCAAAGAAAAGGCTACATGTGGCAGATTTTCTCAGGCTGAAAAATAGGCAGCTTTGTCTTCCCTTCTTTACTGCCACATGGCAGACTGGCTGCACAGATTTTTGTCTTCAAGCTCTTGGCTGGCCTGGTGAGCATGACAATTTCCTTCATTCTTGCAAGGAACCTTTATTATTTGGGAGGGAGTTTGGCAAGGCTTTTGACCCTCCAATCTTTGATGTGGTGCTGCTGCTTTGTTGGAGGCGTTGGATTTTAATGTACCGCCTTACGGGGCGGTACACGCTCCCCCGCCTGAATTGGCGACGACCCCGACGCCACACAACTGCAAGTACTGATGGACTTTGTCGCGAAACTGCCACAAGTCCTCGTATTTTTCCCAAGTCGCCTCCTCTGGTGCCGTTCCCTTCCAGTGAACTAGGAACTGTGAACTAGAATTGTTCCAGCCTTTTCCACGAAAAAGCTGGTGATCGATGATAGCCTCAATTTATTTGTCCATGGTAGCGGCTTGATGAAGATTCTGGCCCTCTCGGACTGCCCCCGCTCTTTGTCTTCCTTGTCTTCGAAATAAGGCTTCAATTGGCTTGCATGGAAGACAGGGTGAATCTTCAAGTGATGAGGCATGTCAACCCGATAAGAAATTTTGCCAGGCTTGGCAATAATCTCTAATGGCCCCTCGTATTTGCGAATCAAGTTCTGATTCACGCTTCGCAGCGACTTGAATTGTCTTGGGTTGAGTTTCACCATAACTCGATCCCCAATCTGATAATCCATCGGACGTCGCTTACGATCAACAAATTTCTTCATCTTCCGGGCAGCCTTGTCAAGGTATGACCGTGCGAGGTCAACTTGTTCTTCCCAGGCTTTGGCCATCTGATAGGCACCCGAACTTTTGAAACCGGCATCGACGGGCAAGGATTGGGGCGTGTTAGGCTGTTGCCCGTTGCTAACTCAAAGGGACTCCTCCCCGTCGCCTCACTTCGCTGCAAGTTGTACGAGAATTGGGCAGTATCCAGCAGCCTTAGCCAATCCTTCTGATTGGCACTAACATAGTGCCGCAAGTAGCACTCCAACAGTGCGTTGATCCTCTCAGTCTGCCCGTCTGTTTGAGGGTGAAAGCTGGTCGAGAAGTGCAACTCCGACCCCAATAAGCTGAATAATTCCCTCCAGAATGAGCCAGTAAACCTTGGATCCCGATCACTGATGATATGCTTGGGGATGCCCCAGTATTTAACGAAATCTCGCAAAAAGATCCGGGCAGCGTCTTTGGCATTGCAGTTGGCCGTCGTGGCAGTGAATGTAGCATATTTGGAGAAGCGATCCACCACGACCATTATCGTCCCAAACCCCTCCGAGTTCGGCAAGCAAGTGATAAAGTCCATAGTGACGCTGTCCCAAGGCTTTTCGACAATGGGCAACGGCTCCAACAATCCACCCGGCACCTTTGTCTCAACCTCGTCTTGTTGACAAATGAGGCAAGTTCGGACATATGCCTCGACGTCGTCCCGCATCCGAGGCCAATAGTAGGAAGCTTCAATTAAGGCCAAGGTTCTCTTCTGCCCCGTGTGACCAGCCCAAGCAGAGTCGTGGCCTTCTTTAATCAATGTACACCGAAAGTTACCCCACTTCGGAACGTACACACGCCTACCCGTTGTATAGAGCAGGCCACCTTCTTCCCAAAACTTGTTCGTCCTGCCTTGCTGGGCCAAGGCGAAGAGTTGTCTGGCTATGGGATCACGCTGTAATCCCTACTTTTTGTCATCAACAAGTGAGCTGCAACTCGAGCTCACCATGGCAGCCAACGAAATCTTGTGGCTAAGGGCGTCGGCAACCACATTCGCTTTCCCCGGTTTGTACTCCAGAGTGAAGTCGAATTCTGCTAAGAAGTCTTGCCATCGGGCTTGCTTGGCGGACAACTTCTTTTGGGATTGGAAATATGTCGTCGCGATGTTGTCCGTCTTGACGACAAAGTGAGCTCCCAGCAAGTAATGGCGCCACGTTCTTAGGCAATGAACCACGGCTGTCATCTCCTTCTCATGCGCCGAATACCGCGCTCTGCTTCATTCAATTTTCTACTCTCATAGGCTATCGGGTGGCCCTCTTGTATTAGGACGCCACCGATGGCAAAGTCTGATGCATCAGTGTGGACTTCGAATGCCTTAGAGAAGTCTGGCAAGGCCAACACAGGCTCTTCCGTCACAACATCCTTCAGCCTCTCGAAGGCAGTTTGGCAAGCCTCCGACCAATTCCAATCACGATCCTTCTTCAGCAAATCCGTGAGAGGAGCTGCAATTGCTGAGTAATTGAAAATGAAGCGACGATAGTAATTGGCAAGGCCAAGGAAGGACCTCAATTCTGGTACCTTCGTTGGAGCCTCCCAATTTTTGATAGCATCTATCTTGTCGCTATCCATCCGAATCTCGCCGTGGCTGATAGTATGCCCAAGGAAATGGACAGTCGGTTGGGCGAAACTGCATTTCTCCCGCTTCACGTACAGTTCGTTGTTGCGCAAGACTTTGAACACTTTGCACAAGTGCTCTATATGGTCCTCCATGTTGTTGCTGTAGACAACAATATCATCCAAATAAATAACAAGAAACTGATCCAAGTAGGAGTGGAACAATTTGTTCATCAGTGTGCAGAATGTCGCCGGTGCGTTCGTCAACCCAAATGGCATTACCAGCCAATCGAATGCACCATAGCGCGTTACACAAGCAGTCTTTGGTTCATCACCTTCGGCAATCCGAACTTGGTGATAACCCTTTCTCAAGTCCATCTTGGTGAACACATTTTCCTGTCCCAACCTATCAATAAATTCGCAATCAAAGGAACTGGGTACTTGTCTTCACCGTGACCTTGTTGAGGGCTCGGTAGTCAATGCATAACCGCAGCGTCCCGTCCTTCTTCTTTTGGAATAAAAAAGGCGCACCAAACGGCGCCTTGGACGGCCTGATGTGTCCAGCATCCAGCAACTCCTTGAGTTGCTTACTTAACTCCTCCAGTTCCGGGGGCACCATACGATAAGGCGTCATGGCAGGCAGCTTTGCCCCTGGAACCAGCTCAATTTGGTGATCAACTTCCCTTCGGGGTGGCAGCCATTGGGGAAGTTCTGTTGGCATCACGTCCCTATTGTTACTAAGGACTTGTTCGATGCAAGGCGGCAATGGAACTGCCTCTGTGCAGCTTTCGGCGTCTTCGATCAGGGTAGCAAGAAAGGTTGGCTCGCCTCTCTTGAAGCCCTTGATAATCTGCATTGCCGACAAATGCATCCCATTTTGTGGTACCCGAATAAGGGGTACCACGCAAGAACCACCGTGTCACTGATGTGCAGCTGGTTGTGACGCGACGAGATGAATGCATTGACTTCATACCAAAAATCAAGCCCTAAGATTACATCAAACACATCCATAGGGGCGATTGTGAAGTCAGTCTGCCCCGTCCAATCTCCTAAATCAATTGGAACTTTAGGCGCAAAGCCATGGACGGTAGTAGGAGTGGCGTTGACTGTCTTCAATTTTGTATTGCTGGCAACATAACTTAGGCCAAGATCCTTGGTCTTCTGCTCAGTCACAAAATTGTGGGTGTCCCCGGTGTCCACCATGATCTGCACGTCTTTGCCGTTCAACTTGGCATAGACGAACAGTGATTCTCGCGGCCTGACGCTAGCTGGTTTGGCAGCCAAAGCAGCAATGGAAATGTGGTTGATCAGCGCCATGTGATTGAACATGCCCACGGCAACGTTCTTGCCTTTGTCTGACCCGCTACTCTGCCCCCGTTGCTCACCGGCAGAACTTCCGGCTTGCGTTGCAGCCTTTTCTTGTTGCTTTTCGGCAGCCACCATAGCGCTCAGATTTCTCAATGATGGACAGTACCGAGAAGCTTGGGTCGTCTCCCCACAGATGTAACAACCTTCCCGATAAGGAGCACCTCTCTTGCGGTCCTCATAATTCTTCTGGAAATTGGAAGGTTGATCACGAGCGTTGCTTCTCGTGTCGCTGCCACGTGTGGGATTTGTTCTGCTCCTGCTCCTGTTGTTGTTGTCGACCTTGGGAGGAATAGTTTTGCTCCTGTTATCCCTCCCCTTTGCAGCATCACCAAGGAAATCGTTGAGCGATTCCGCCACTACAATCGCCTCATCTACGTCATGCACTTGACGTCTTTGCAGCTCCTGCTTGGCCCAATTTTGAAGGCCATCTAGAAAGTAAAACAGTAAGTCCTCACTCGTCAGGCTTGGAATTTGAAGTGTTAAGTTCATAAATTCCTTAACATAGTCTCGAATAGAGGAGGTCTGCTTTAACTCCCTCAACCTCCGACGAGCTTCGTGAACGACGTTTTGAGGGTAAAACTGCTGTTTGAGCTCTTGAGAACTGCTCCCCATCGTCAATCTGAACCCTCACTCTCAATGCTCCAAAACCTCCCGTCGCACCCGACTCTATCTTTCCGTCGCTGCCACCACAGCATGGCTGTATCCGTCAAGTACATAGTTGTCGTTCTGATCTTGGTAGCTTCGTTGTGCATGTCAACGTGTTCAAAATAGGCATCCATCTGCCATATGAAGTTCTCCACGTCTTGAGCACTCCTTTCCCCACGAAATTCCTTGGGTTTAGGAGCCTCAATACGGGTTTCACGGACTGTAACGGGAGGAGCAACCCCCACCTCGGCAGCCTCATCAACCTGCCGTCTCAGTGCCACCACCTCTCTTTGAAGGGAAGAGATGGCATCATTGAGCTTGAGTTCAAGGGTGGACAGACCCTCCTTTTGAACATCCTCAAGCTCAACAAGGTTATTTTTCACCTCGTCCAGCCCTTCAATGGCTAAGGACTCGAGGGAACTGAAGTTGTTTTCAACCACAACAATCCTCCTGTTCAAGGCCGACAACCCCCACCTCAACTCCGACGATTCTCTCATTGAGTGGGTTATTGTCCGCACCTTCTTCTTCTTCACCAGCAGCTCTACCAACAAGAGAAGGGTTACAAGAAGGCTCTCTTACCTTGCTCTTGTCACGTTTCTTGGAAGGTTCCTTCCGAACTTCAGGCTCCTTGTCTTGGACAACCTCTTCATTACGTTGTGACTTCGATGTCATGCTTCAACTGTTGCTCTGATACCACTTGTCACGGGGTTAATTTTCGCACCTCTTGGGACAGTAGAGAAGGCTGACACGACTCTTCTAAACTCAGTCCAACCAAACACAAACGGAACGCTAAGCAAGACAGTTCACAATTCAGCCACAAACAATTAAAGAAAGCAAGAAAGAAACCAAGTCTTTGGGAGGCCAACAAGCCAATTTTCCAATAATCTTCCAAGTTTTTGTACAAAAGAGAAATACAAAGTAAGAGAGATACAAAGAGTATGCAAAGTATGCTATGTGATAATCTGTCTAAGACAATGTACAAGGCTTCTAAGTAAGCTGAAAAACGTGTGGCACCAACTCTTCAAAGAAAAGGCTACATGTGGCAGATTTTCCCAGGCTGAAAAATAGGCAGCTTTGTCTTCCCTGCTTTACTACCACATGGCAGACTGGCTGCACAGATTTTTGTCTTCAAGCTCTTGGCTGGCCTGGTGAGCATGGCAATTTCCTCCATTCTTGCAAGGAACCTCCATCAGTTGGGAGGGAGTTTGGCAAGGCTTTTGACCCTCCAATCTTTGATGTGGTGCTGCTGCTTTGTTGGAGGCGTTGGATTTTAATGTATCGCCTTGCGGGGCGGTACCCTACGCTAAAATGAAATTTCATATCAATTTTAAGGATTCATTTGACTATTAAAAGTAAAAGTAGTCTTTTGGGGGAAAATATGATAAAAAAAATACCTGATCATATAACTTGTCATTTTGTCACAAATACTTTTTGGTAAAAATTCAAATTTTCAAAAATTAAAAATACAAGTTTTTGGGTCAATTTCTTTTTATTTTTTGGAAACATTTAAAAATTTAAAATTTACCCCAAAATATGATAGTTTAAAAAATTTTTGCCACAATTTATTATTAATTAAAACTTGATAAGTTTGAGAAGTAACGAGAACACGAAGGCACTTACATTTATGATGTATTTAGACTAAACAGAAACATAAAAGTGAAAGTTCCTTTCTGATTTGAGAAAATTTGTTACTTATATTAAGTATGTGAAATTGATTATAAGCCAATTAAAGATTATAATTTATGAATTTTAATTTTTATGAACATGTTCATAAAGAATTATAATACAAATTTATAAGTATTTAATAGTTCTAGCATTTATAAATAAATTAATATTATTTTAAAAAGTCAAATATTTTTTTAAAAAAATTATAACCAAATACATAATAAAAACTTTTTCCATAAATATTTATAAAAAATTATTTTGATTTTTATGTTAAACATTAGCTAAATATTGCATATCACTTCCAACCTTATTTTAAAAAGTTTTAGCCATTTTTAAAAAATGATTCGCACTTTCCCTGCCACGTGAATAAATGAGAGCTTATTAATTTGAGTAAACTGAGAATTTGAGGTCACTAGAAAAATTTAAGATATACAAATAGTTTTCTTTAAAACAAATTAAAATTGCAATTTATATATTATTTCCATTGAGAAAAAAAAGTGAATAAATCAATCCTTTAAGAATTTGGCTAATCATATTATTTTTCTCTCTCTTCTCACGCTAAATTCCATTTAAATTAAACACCTTAATTTCTTTCTATTTACTTTAATTCATTTATTAGAAAGTTAAATTACTAATTATAATAAAGATGTCATTTTTTAATTATAAACAAGCTGCGAAAATTCTAAAATGCTGTTTATTTGTGGTTGGTACATATTATTAAGTGATAATATATACTCTAATAAGTTAACTATATATTATTCTATCTATTTCAATTTATATAATTTATATTTCTTTTTAATTCGTTTTAAAAATAATGATATATTTTTATATTAAGTAACAATTTAACTATAAAATGTAGTCCTTCCGCTTAAAAAAGAATGACCTCTTTTCCTTTTTAATTTGTTTAAAAAAGAATAATTTTTTTTTGTAACATTTTAAAATCAGTTTTCCACATGATATATTTAAGGCCACAAAATCAAAAGATAATTTTGTACATTTAATGTAACTTTAATTTAAAACCACAAGATACAAAAGTCTTTTTTATATTTTTAAACTCCATTTTTTTCCAAGTCAAATCAGGTCATTCTTTATTAAACGAAGGGAGTATATTTTATCCTTAACGAAATGATTTACAGTTACACAAATTTCTATTATTCATATTGGAATACCTTTTAAAAGTTTTTTTTTCTTTTTTAAATTTCGTGCTTAGTCAAATTAAGTAATAAATAAATTAGGAGAAAAAATTTGAAAAATACTTTAACTTTGACCGAAATTAAAACCTTTTATCCTAAAATAATGTATTTTACAGAATTATATATATGTTCATGTTAACACATTACTATTTATATTTATACAATATTTTTTATATTCACATGAATATATATATATATACATTTTTAAAATATACTATTAAATTTAGATAAATTTTCTTTTTCCAAAATATAATATTGTAATAATAATTTTGATTAAATTTCGAATATATTCGAGATAATCTTTTCCAAATAAATATGCACAGTTTTTTATAGATTTAAATTTAAAATGCCTAATTCTAAACAGGCCATGCATCATTATAGGTTGGGGAGAGGAGAGAGAAAGTTTGATACTGTTCCCACCTGTGTATTTACTTTTCTTAGCACACAAAAGTAGGAAATGGGGTTGGGTGAGTATTGTTTTAGTTTTAAATTCAAGTTTTAGATACCAAAAAAAATTTGATTAGATGATTTTCTTCAAAATTTTATTAAAAGCGTTGTTTATATTTTTATAGAAAGCTTTATTTTTAATTTTATAATATAATAATTTAAATTTTAATTGAAACTTTTATAGAAAGTATTATTTTAATTTAATAATATAATGATTTGAATTTAATTGAGACTTTCGAAGACAAAAAGAAAAAAAGAAAGAGAACCACATTTGTTGCCAAAAACAGGAGTGTGTGTAAGTTCAATCTTTTCACTGTATAGTAGTAGTACTGCTTTTCAGTCTATACCTACCTACCCATTAGTAAACACAGACACAGTGGAGGAGTAATTCATTCACTCTTTTTAACTTTTGGTTTATAATTTCTCTCTTTGAGTTGATGAGTGAAAGAGGGGGCTCTCGTTCTCTTGGAGGAGAGAGCCTGTGATTGTATCTTGTAATGGCCTTGTGTTTACAGAGAGGAGAAAGTGGAAGTAAAAACGATATGGATAATGGAAAGTATGTGAGGTATACACCAGAACAAGTTGAAGCTTTAGAGAGAGTTTATGCTGAATGTCCAAAACCTACTTCTTTGAGAAGACAACAGCTGATTAGGGAGTCTACTATTCTCTCTAATATTGAACCTAAACAGATCAAAGTATGGTTTCAGAATCGAAGGTACTTTTTACATTTTCATGCAAAATTTGTTGCTTTTTCTAGATTTGGTTATCATTTTTGTCAATGTAAAGTTTATTAATGGAATGACTAGAAGAAGATAAATGTGGGTTGTTTAAGGAATTTTCTGGCTTTTACTAAAAAATAAAATAAAATGGTATTCCTTTTCTTTTCTATCTGCAAGTTATAATATACTTTTCTTTTCAACTCTTATGGACTTTTCCAATATTATTACTTCTTGATGAGTCTCTTTGCATTTTCCCTTTAATCACAAAAATAATCTGCTTTTGAGTATATCTGGATCAACTTACAAAAAATTGAAGTGAAATGTTAGATATTCAGAATTTTCTTTGTTTGATTTATTTGTTGATGTAAAAATGCTTCTTTCTCTTGAGTTTTGTAGCTATGGGGGACTGGGAGATTCCTATTGCAACATTGACTTGTGACCTTAATTTGTCCTTTGATATAACAACTTAGAAACATGTAATTGAATTAATCCATAGAATGATTCAAGCATAGGGGTATCCCCAAGAGAAAACAAAAATGCTTCAAATTTCAGTGTGATCTGTGTTGCATGTTGTGTTAAGTATCCCTTATTTGTCCAAGGATAGGTGTTGACGGATTTGCCTCGAGTCTCGACGTATGTTAGCAGAAATAGAAGTTCTTTATTTTCAGAATACTACCTGATGTCTTGTCCTTTCATTTGGAGCTTGTGAATGAGCTACTTCTTAGCATTGCAGGGATTTAACTGAGTCCTTAAATCACTGTTTTTAACCTTTGTAGATGCCGTGAAAAACAAAGGAAGGAAGCTTCTCGTCTCCAGACTGTGAACAGGAAGCTGAGTGCTATGAACAAGCTGCTGATGGAAGAAAATGACCGATTACAGAAGCAAGTGTCTCAACTTGTGTATGAGAATGGCTACATGAAACAACAAATAAATACTGTGAGTTGTATACTTGCTGATTACTTTCCTCTACATGAACTAATTCATCTTCTTTGATTAATATAACTTAAATAAATTGTATATTTTTTCACTTGGACCGTATCTTAATTTGTCTAAGTTTAAATAATTTTTCAGGAAACTATAACTTGCAGTGTTGTTTCCCTGAAGCTTTACATGAGCTGCATTTAACATTCTATCTTGCTTCTTTTGGTATGATGAAACTGAAGATAATTATCGTTGCAGGTTAGCAGCACGACCACAGATACAAGCTGTGAATCTGTGGTCGTGAGTGGTCAGCAGCAAAGAAAAAACCCAACACCTCAGCATCCAGAAAGGGATGCAAATAACCCAGCTGGGTAATCTAGTTCATATTTTTTTAAAAAAAAGAAACATATCTATGGTGTTGTCTAGTTTTGAAAAACTTATAAGCATTTTTGCATGTATTTTTAGTCTTCTTGCAATAGCTGAGGAGACCCTGGCAGAGTTCCTTGGAAAGGCTACTGGGACTGCTGTCGACTGGGTGCAGCTGATTGGGATGAAGGTAATTTCTTTAGTTGATTGTACATCTCTAGATTCTGACTTGTTCATTACATTTGTTCAATTGTGTACTTTGCCTCCTCATTTGACTTTGACGTTCAGCCTGGTCCGGATTCTATTGGTATTGTTGCTGTTTCCCGCAACTGCAGTGGGGTAGCAGCACGTGCCTGCGGCCTCGTGAGTCTAGAGCCCACGAAGGTACTTCAGTTGTCTTTCTTACTACCAGTTTTATCCTATTCTACCCTAGTTATGTAAGCCGTAGAAAACTTTTCAGGTTGCTGAGATACTCAAAGATCGTCCTTCTTGGTATCGCGACTGCCGTTGCCTTAATGTACTAAGTGTAATCCCTACTGGCAATGGTGGGACAATAGAGCTTATTTACTTGCAGGTTTGTTGCAGTCACCTGCATCACTTGTTTGTTGGGTTGATACCATGTGATCACATTTTGTTTGGTTTTGTGCTCAATAAATTGCCATGTGTTTCTTTGTTAGACTTATGCTCCAACTACATTGGCAACTGCTCGTGACTTTTGGACATTGAGATACACTACAAGTTTGGAGGATGGCAGTCTTGTGGTATGTATTAGGCATAATTCAAAACCTTGAGACCAATGTTTCTAAACTCTACTTGCCTATTTTTGCCAAAGTAGGATATAGGCCTATGGCTACCACCTGTCATTTTGTGATAAATTTATTCTGACATAAATCATGCAGATATGTGAACGATCTCTGACGACAGCAACTGGTGGCCCAACAGGGCCTCCTGCTACAAGTTTTGTTAGGGCCGAAATGCTACCAAGTGGTTACCTCATAAGGCCTTGTGAGGGTGGGGGCTCAATGATTCACATTGTTGATCATATTGATCTAGACGTAAGGCTGAAAAATGTTGGTTGTTTGATATTTTGATTTCTTTAGATTACTGTAGTTGAATATACCCCCCATCTGTGCTCAGGCTTGGAGTGTCCCTGAAGTTTTGAGGCCACTTTATGAGTCTTCCAAGATCCTTGCTCAGAAGACGACTATGGCTGTAAGGAATTTTGAATTTGTTGGAATGTCTAACTCAAGAATGACAAGTTGATTTAATCGTCAAATAAGTTGGGGAGTAATCTGTGCAGGCCTTGCGATACATACGACAAATTGCACAAGAAACCAGCGGAGAGATCCAATACTCAGGGGGTCGCCAACCTGCTGTTTTGAGGGCACTAAGTCAGAGATTATGCAGGTTAGAAGACAAACCAATTATTCATTTAGGGGTCGTTTGGTAGTGTATAGAAATAATGCTAAATCTAGTGTATTAGCAATGTTTGCATTAGTAATGCTCGTATTAGTTATGCTTGCATTAGTTATACATAGATGATTTCTAATGCATTGTTTGGTTTGATGTATTAAAAATATCATGCATTGCATAAAATATTTTTTTTACAGAAATATCCTCTGCAATTATGGTGAAAAAGATGTTAAAGGGATTTGAGGGGTAATTAGGTCTTTAACTATGCTAAATGTATGCATTAAATCCGTTTGCATTACTAATACTTAGAAATTCATAGTATTAGTAATACACTCCACAATATACAATAGTGTATAACTAATGAAAGCATTACTTGTACATAGCATGAAAAAGTGCACCAAACAAGGCATTACTAATACAATAGAGCTAGTGCATGCATTAATTTTGCTAACACACTCTACCAAACACCCCCGTAGAGACTTATAAATAATATATACTGCACTGTCACAGTTGTATATACTCTATGCTTTCTGCCAGTTTTGATTAGTGCTTTTAAGAATTTAATGCTTGATAATTTTATTACAGGGGATTTAATGATGCTGTTAATGGATTTGTTGATGATGGTTGGACTATTATGGATAGTGATGGTGTAGAGGATGTAACAATTGCTATAAACTCATCTTCAAGCAAATTCCTTGGTTCACAGTACAACACCTTGTCAATACTCCCTACATTTGGAGGAGTTTTGTGTGCCAGGGCATCAATGCTTCTTCAGGTATGTTAGAGTTGATACTTGAATTTGTGTACGCTAAGAAAATTAACATCAGTTCTCCAATTCGTGGATATGTTTTAATCTTTTTCTGGTACTTCTTTTTTATGTAGAATGTTCCCCCTGCTTTGCTTGTACGTTTCCTTAGGGAGCACCGTTCCGAATGGGCAGATTATGGGGTTGATGCTTATTCTTCTGCATCTCTTAAAGCCAGTCCATATGCTGTCCCTTGTGCCAGACCAGGTGGTTTCCCAAGTAGCCAGGTCATTTTACCCCTAGCTCAGACTGTGGAGCACGAGGAGGTAGCACAGTCTTAACATGTTCTACTTTATAGTTATTACCCCTGTAGAAGTTGTCTATATTCGGTAACAGATGAATCATGTTGTCGATTGACTTTTCCTTTTTATCTAGTTTCTTGAGGTAGTACGTCTAGAGGGTCCTGCTTTCTCACCAGAGGACATTGCTTTATCGCGGGATATGTACTTGTTACAGGTTGAGAATTCATACACATCTTAAATAATATTTTATGTGCTTTTTGACATTTTCGGTTCACTTATTATCTAATTACTGTTTCAGTTATGCAGCGGAGTTGATGAGAATGCTGCAGGTGCCTGTGCTCAGCTTGTTTTTGCACCTATTGATGAATCTTTTGGTGATGATGCTCCATTGCTTCCATCTGGCTTCCGTGTCATTCCACTGGAACCTAAATCAGTTCAGTAATATGCATACAGAGTATTTAGATTTTCAGTCACTAACTTCGAAGTTTTAACTGGTCCAGACAAAGCAAGTTCATCGTTGATGCTTGAAGAGTATCTAAACAAAAATATGAGGATTGTTTATTCTAAAAGTTCTCTAATCTTATGGCACAGGATGTCCCTGCAGCAACTCGGACCTTGGATTTAGCTTCGACTCTAGAAGCTGGAACTGGTGGGAGTGGGACACGTCCAGCTGGTGAAATTGAAGCAGGCAATTACAACCATCGTTCGGTCTTGACAATTTCTTTCCAGTTTACTTTTGAGAGTCACTACCAGGATAATGTAGCTGCAATGGCTCGCCAATATGTGCGAAGTATAGTAGGCTCTGTTCAGAGAGTTGCAATGGCCATAGCACCCTCTCGACTCAGTTCTCAGTTGACACCTAAATCCTTCCCTGTGTCACCTGAAGCTGTCACTTTGGCAAGGTGGATTTCGCGGAGCTATAGGTATGGGTTTTAAATGTCATTGCTGTGACATTTTGCATCATTACGTGTAAAACTTCATATCACTAATCAATCTGTCGTTGCAATGAAGTAGGAAAAAGAATTACTTTTGACCTCGTTATACTTGGTTCTTTGAACTTCAGAGTCTAGTTGATATCTGATTATTTGCGTGGAACATTGAATGTTTTACCTGGCCTCACTATTTCCCAATTATATTTCAGGGTGAATACAGGAGGAGACCTGTTCCAGGTTGATTCTCAAGCTGGTGATGCTGTTCTGAAACAACTGTGGCACCATAGTGATGCAATAATGTGTTGTTCTGTAAAAATGAATGTCAGTGTACTGCTTCTATACTTTTTCTCAACTATGAATTAATCTCAATACTAAGTAGTTCTCCAAGATTCTTTCTAGAGAATAAACAATACCTAACTTGTTTGTGAACTTTGAAATGCAGGCATCTGCTGTTTTTACCTTTGCAAACCAGGCTGGTCTTGACATGCTTGAAACCACTTTGTTAGCTCTTCAGGATATAATGCTTGATAAGATTCTAGATGAAGCTGGTCGTAAGGTTCTCCTATCGGAGTTCTCCAAGATAATGCAGCAGGTTAGACTACTACCGTCATAATTTTGATTATATACATCCTTGAACTTAGCAAAAATGAAAAACAAACTAGATTCAATAGATAATATCAGAACAGAATTTGATACTGCAGTATTTAGCACCAAGCAAGTTCGTTTCGACTTCACAAGTGCTTGCTAGATCACTTTATCAACTACATGTTATCAACTCATACAAGAAAATGTTGTATTAGTTAGTAAGTGAAGAATTTGACAAATTGTTATGTTGTGCTTTTAGGGATTTGCCTATCTGCCAGCAGGAATATGTGTATCTAGCATGGGTAGGCCAATATCATATGAGCAAGCCATAGCATGGAAGGTTCTCAACGACGATGATTCCAATCACTGTCTAGCTTTCATGTTCATAAACTGGTCTTTTGTTTAAGTTGTTATAAAACAGATAATCTATATAAGATTTTTGGCATTAGCCATATCAACCTTCTAAATTATGTCGGCACTCTGAATGTTTTTAATTTAAAGCTTGTATAACAATGTTGACAAGGCTGTCTGGTTGAATCCCAACTCTATAACTATATCTATTGTAGTAGGAAATGCCCCTTATTTTGCTGCCTATTCAATTATGTTGGATGTATTAGGGTAGTTGGTTAAAATTTCAATAACTTTGGATTGTTTTGATATGAATGTCTCCTTTTGTGTGGTCTGCCTAAGTTGGATGTATTGCAGTTGGTACCACTTGAGTTTGTTTCTTGAGAGTCATTTCACCAAAGAAGATTGTATGGTTTATCAAATGTCAACTTCAATAGGAAAATGTTGATTTTCTAGTGACTATGGAAAGTGTGATGTGACTAACTTATTTAACCTTTTCTGTTTACTACTCCATAGTCCACTCATTTTACTCTTTATGTTTCCTTTTTAGTCGGTTCTAAAAAAAAAGACATCTCTTTCCTAATACATTATAGGGAAACAAACAAATTAAAAATGGAGGTCGGTCTAAAAAAAATGACATATCACAAGAAGGCTCATAATGAGATGGAAGCCTCGGGAATAGCACGAAAGGTTATTTTAACCAAACTCGACATCGGAAACTAACCACATTGACATACTTCTCATCCGAGCATGTTTACCAAGAATGTTGATCCAAGTTAAAACGCCTTACAACACCAACTCACTCGGAAGCTTAGGGGCCCAAGCCAATCATGCCTCTAGCCTAATGTGGCACTTTCGGAGCTAATGAAACAAATCAAAATTGCATTCTGAGGCCCTCCTCATGAACTTTTAGTCGAAGTCAACCGTTGAAGTTTCAAAGGCTTCAAAACACGGGAACTTGTACAAAATTCAAATGAACGATTACCGACGACCGATCTAATAGTCCAAGCAAGTCATAAATGACCCGGAGTCGCTACAGGAAAGCTCTAATTGCTGAAAAAATTGGAAATAGTGAAATGCGCAGGAGATTCACTAAAACAAATTACATCAAAGTAAGTATTTTCATGTATAATATGAATTATTAAAAATATATATATGATGTCGAGTTGACTTTCTAAAGTTAAAACTAAATCAATATTATCCAAGTATAGTTGGATTTGTTTCGATACCAAACTAAGTCAAATAAAACCACTAGTCGAATTTTTTTTTCGATTTACGATTTAATGTGATCTTCGATTTAGCTTTGTTCACCCCTAATATTCGGTATCTACCCTAACATGTCCTCACCTACATCTAGGAATTGTTTACTTTCATTTTAAATTGATACCACGTCTTTGAAAAACTGATTTCAATATATATCTCAAGAACATACGTATATTTATTAAAAAATTGGTAAAAACATTATTGTGTGAGGACCAGAACATGATGAAAGGTGAAAGGACAGAGAATGAGTTTGTTGTAAGTTTGATAAATCTTTTTCCCTATGTGAAAGCAATGAGACAAAGGGGAATTTGCAGTGCATTATGCATATTAAACTCAAAAGTCAAAACTATTGGGACCACCTGAGGTAGGGACCTTTAAATTTAATTAAATGTTTTAAGTAAAATTTATTTGAATATATGTATGTAAGTAAAATATTTTTGTGAATATTTTTTTGTGAATAATTTGCTTATATATAAGGGGAATGTCCAAACTTGTTAAGTTCATGCTTTTCGTGGTTAACAATGCAAAGATAACGATATGTGTATCTTAAACTTAGAACGGAATGTGTTGAATTTGCTTTTAATTCGAAACAACCCAAATGGACTTCGTCTCTTGAGAAAATGGAGTGCAATTATCACAAACTAAGTGTCTTTTTAGTATGTTCATTGAATTATGAAAAAAAAAGATAAGTTTTTCTTTTTCGGATTTTGTTTTCTATCTCACTTTTTTGTTCAACCTAAGAAGAACACTACTCTTATAAAGAGAGGTTGAAGAGTAACTAAGTAGTAATCATTCCCTCTTCTTTAAGAAAAAAAAAGAATTATACTTAATTATTTCTTTTTTTCAGAAATTAAATAATATTAGATTGGGTCAGGTAAGGTCGGATCAGATCGGATCGGATCGATCCACATGGGTGATTGAAGACTCAAAAAAAAAACTTGCATCTCCCGCAGACAAGAACCAAGCCATTATGATATCAACTAGACATAGTATTCATGCGACAAATTGTACGTGCGATATGTGAGCATCACGACTCGCCTTCAAGGTTTTACAAGCCCCGCATAGGAAACAAATCACACATAAAAATAATTCAGTACTAATATAAGGATATACTACTCACAATACCCCATACTTCATTCACTACTTTAGTAGTTACTTATTTTATCCCTCGTCCTCTCAAAGAGGTTAACTCAAGTCATGTTTAACTTACATACAAAATTACACTTGACACCTATATGGTTAGTGTACAGTCGGCTTGTGTATATAAATTACATTATTATTAAATTAATCATCTTTCCTTTCTACTCGAATCTATCTATTGCAATTCAACTGCTTTCTTAAACTTGCACTACATTGCCAAATCATTTGTGACTAGTAGTAACATGCTAAAGTACCAACATTAACCGAAACTTCAAGAATCAGTAAATGTCTAAGGGTATTTCAATGAAAAATTAATTTACTTTTCGGATCTCACACACTGAAGAAGCAGGGAATCTTTTTTCATTAACCTGTTCATCATTTGACATGTGTGATATAAAACACGTGCTCTGATATTTTCACCTTATACTGGTGTATGTGCCTTATTCTTTCAATTATCCAACATCATATAGACCTTAATCTGAGCACCTCTAGATGTTTAACCCCAATTTCTCTCTTTGGTGATCCTTAAACTCATTTTCTTAGAGAGTCGCTTGTCTTGTTTATACAACAAGTCATAACATACTAGTGAAAATCATCTCTTCATGTTCTCAGATGAAAAGGTGATTGCTCGTGTGAGAGAGTCAATTCCGTGACTTATTGTATACTCTTTATTTCTAAAATCATTATCACATGCATATGAGATGTGAATATAAATCTAAAATAGTCATACATTGATGAGAATATTATAACAACCAAGTTATTTTACAATAATAAGTTTTAAGCATAATACATAAATAGACCTTTTAACTTGACTTCGAATCACATTTACGCCCTTCAACTTTGGATGTGCATAAGTAGACACTCAAACTTGTATTAAGTTGAACAAATAGACACACATATCCTACATGTCATTTTTTGTCCTACATGGTGTCATACATGTATTTATTTAAAAGTTGGATAGTTAAAGTGTTTGTTTGTGCATTATGAAGGTTGGAGGTCAAAGCTAAAATTTGAAGTCAAGTTTAGGGTCCAATATATGTATTATGCCTAAGTTTTATTATGTCTTACACAAACCTAGATCCTTAACATTTTTCTCAAACAAGTCTCTAGGTATCAATTTTGTAAAAAGATAAGCTATCATTTGGTAGAAATGTATTGCAAAGTTATTTGTCTGTTTGTTGTTATGTCTCTTACAAAGTTATACTTGATGTCAATGTGCCTGGCCTTGCTATTATGCTTAGGATTCATCGTATATGTGATAGCCACTCGACTGTCACAATATATAATCATGAAACCTTTAGAATTCATTGTAATATTCAAATGCTCAAAGAATCTCTTTGACCAAACAACTTTTTGTACTACACATGTGTAACACCTCAAAAATTGAAAAGGTAAACTTGATAAGATTCCCCCCCCCCTTGATTTTAGCTCTGAGTGTGATTATGAGTCCTTTCTATGGACCGTAGAAAGTTCTACAGGCCGTAGAAAGGGATTCATTGACTTGGAGATGAGTTTTGGAATCTCAACTTTCTGAAGTTTGACATATGGATAGACAAGATGGGTCGTAGAAAGTTAGACAAGTCATAGATAAATTTCGTAGAAAGGTTCCAGACTTAGTGAAATTTTGAACTAAGAAGTTGTGAATAATGGATGGGGTCTAAAAACAGTAGGAAAGTCAAAAACTCATAGGAAGGTCTCGTGGAAAGTGAGGTGAATTTAGTTTCTGGTTCTATGGTTGATCAATACGGACCATAGAAACTTCTATGTACCGTAGATCAGTCCAGCAGTTAATTACTTAAAGTATTTGAGTCTTTTTCTATGCATTTAATGCATATAGTCCGATACTATGTCATTTTGACCCTAATTTAAGTCCTACAACTACCCTTCTACTCCAAAAACTACCCTAACAATCTCATTCTCTTAAAATCTCAAATCTCATCTACATTCATATTCTCCAATTCTCTCTTAAGTTCAATAAGAAAACTAGGGTTTCAAGTCTCATGTTTCTCCATGGCTTTTGGATAAGACCATCAAGATATGTGGAGATTCATCAATGAGTTTCATTCACCCATTGAGACCTAAAAGATTTTAATTCTCCAAATTCAATTTTACCTAAATTTCTTAGGGTTTCATATAATCTCCATGGGTATTAGTTGATTTTGATTAAATTGTTAAATTTCAATCTTCCTATGCATGTTTCGATTAAACTAGATGTGTTCCAATTGATTTATATAAGACTTATGGATTATTCATAATTTAGACTATGAATTTATGAAGAAAGTTTTAAATTTATGAATATGATTTGTGAAACACATGCATGATCTATGATTTAAATGATGTTTATAATCTAAGGTTCCTGTTTTTAGGATAATTTGAAATTGTGATTTGAATTGGAGGACCATTGATTTTTAATCAACATTCAAATTTTGGACTTCAAATTTACGACCCAACACTTACTAAGAGAACGTGTTTTTTAGGACTTCATAGAAATTGAAAGAGAGTAATTAATATTTGTTGTGCTATTGAATATTTTGGTTCCACTTTATGATTATATGCCAAAGGCAGAAGTCATCGGTGGCCCCCTAAACTTGGCACAATCTTTCACTTAGACACCTCAACTTGAGGATTTTCATTTTAAATACCTAACGAGGGTCCCTATGTGTCACTTAAAACACTTTTTTTCACAAACATTTGTGTACCATAGGCGCTTGCAACACAACCCGTTCTACGTGGATTAACTTACCAATTATATTATGCCAACTGTTAAACCTATTTACACGTAAATAAAAGAAAAAGGAAAAATTGATTCATCTTTCCACTTTCTTCGTACATTTCTTCTTCTTCTCTGACAAAAATCCTCGGTAAATGTCTCTTCCTTCACATGTAATGCGTTGTTTTTCCTTAAATTCATTGTTAGTAATAACCATTGTTATATTTTGTGTCACCTTTTGCAAGTTTAAGGTTGTATTCACGAGGTATCGGGCTGTGCGACGTGAAGTTGACGAGGTATTGGGATGTCACCATTTTGTTTTCTACCTCTGTTTTTTGCCTTTATTTTCTTGTACAAGGTGTATTTTGTTGTTGATTCTGCTTTATTTTTATTTTTAATCTAGGTTTTGATCTAATGATAAAGTAAGGGGCTTTTTGGGTATTTTCTTTTGTTGGAGGTCGGTCTCCTTGTTGGATATGGACAACTATATTTTAACATGTTTTCATCATGGGGGGTGTGTTGTTTCAAATCCTAAACCTACTTACCAATGAGAAGTAGATGTATATGGTGCCGCCGTAGATAAAGATCATTTTAGTCTTGTCGATTTTGTTTTCTACACTATAGACCTTAGGTACACAAATGTTAAGACATTTTTTTGTGAAGACGGTGATGAATTAGTTCAAGTTACTCCTGATACTCAACTGTTAGAATTTGTGAAAGACTTGGTAGATGGTAATGAGTTTCATGTGTATGTGATCCATAAATTGATGAATTAGAAGAATTACATGCTCCATCTTCTTTTTTTACCATGGTCTGACTTTGTTGATGAATCAGTGGGTATTAATGCTAAGGGGACTGTGTATGATGATTCAAATTTGAATGGAGGTGATACAAATCATAATGAAGCTGAATCAGATCTTCTGAATAGTGACTAGATGTAGATAATATTCCAGATGAAGATGATTCAAATGTTGATGAAGAACTGAGATCCCTTAGGTCTAAAAGGAGAAACAAAAAAAATCCTAATCTTTGGAAGAAAAAAGATAGGAAGAAAAAAATAGTAACTGAAGAAGTACCAATAGGTAAGGTAGTAGACAAAGGCTTTGAAGATACTGGTGTAAATAAGATGGATAGATATGTCGGCATATTGGGAGGGGATGAGAAGTACATTGATTGCTCAGAATGTGATAGTGATGATAGCACTGATATCTTAGATGCAGAAGCTGTTGGAGGTGTTGATGTACCAGGTAGAAGAAAGAGCAAAAAGGCCAGGTACGATGATGAATGTAGTGTTGCTATTTTTGAACTTGGAATGATTTTCGAAAATGCTAAGGAATTAAGAAATGCTCTAGCTAAATATGCTGTTGAAAAAAATTATCAGAATAAGTTAAGGCCTAATGAAGCTCATAGAGTTAGAGCTAAATGTATATTCCAAGAAAAATGCAAATGGTTGTGTTATGGTGCTATTGATAGGGATTTTGGTAACTTTATGATTAAAAATTACCATCCTATACACAAATGTTTACCATCTAATAAGAACAAATGTGAATAGCTAAGTTCCTAAAGTAGATTCAAGGATGAAATAACTGAACAACCATCTTTGAAGATTTAGGAATTACAAGAATTATGCAGGGAGGAGTTAGGACTGCATGTGGGTAGAACAATTTGTTACAAGACAAAGATTATGATTCTTAGAGAAAACCTGGGCACTGGAATATGGAATTTGCAAGGTTATGTGATTATGCTAAATTTATAAAACAAACCAATCCTGGTAGTTCTGTTTGGGTAAGAATGGATAGAGAAACCGTACAAGGAAAGAATTTGTTTGTGTACTTCTATGTATGCTTGGATGCATTGAAAAAGGGGGTGGAAGGAAGGATGTATAAAAATCATAGGATTTGATGGATATTTCTTAAAGGGTGCTTGTAAGGGTGAACTTCTTGTAGCAGTTGGCAGGAATGGAAACAATCAGATGTTTCCTATAGCTTGGGCAGTTGTGGACAAGGAGACTAGACATATGTGGAGCTTATTTATCAACTACTTGAAAGATGACTTGCAGTTGGGTACTGGATAGGGTCTTACTGTCAGATATGCAGAAGGTAATTAATTGTCTATTACTTTGATAACTTTATATTTGTAAAATGTGTTTTCTTTCTTGAATTGTGTTGAACTGTATTTTATTGTAGGATCTTCAAGGAGCTGTTGCTGAACTGCTACCAAATGTTGAAGTTGGAATGTATGCTAGACACATCTGGTCTAACCTGAGTAAAATATGGAAGGGAGAGTAAAGGAGAAAACAATTTTGGAGATGTTCTAGGGCAACTTTTGAAGTGAAGTACAATGAGGAGCTTTACAAAATGAGTAAACTTGGTAATGAAAACATTAATGAAGATTTTATTACATTATCCAAGAGTGTCATGGGTTAGAGCATTCTTTCAAGAGCACTCCAAATGTGATGCAGTTGAAAATAACATATCTGAAACCTTTAACTCATGGATATTATCTTGTAGACACAAATCTATAATAACGATGTTGGAGGAAATTAGGAGAAAATTAACGACTAGAACTGTGGATATGGTTAAGTTTGCTGACACCTAGATATGTGATATTGCACCTATGACTAGACTTATGTTGGAGGAGATTAAGGAAAAGTCTAGGGCATGCAAGGTGCTTTGGAATGCTGATGTTGGGTTTGAGATTGAAGTAGGGCAGTATAGGCATACAATCAACTTGACTAATAGAGTTTGTAGCTGTAGAACTTGGCAGTGAGAGGCATTTCATGCCAACATGCTATTTCTGCTTTGTACCACATAGAACAAGAACCTGAACCACTTGTGGAGCATTGGTATAGAAAGGATACCTTCTTAAAGGCTTAAAGTCATTTCATTCAACCAATTTCAAATATGAAGATGTGGATTGAAACTAACAATCCAAGGATTGAGCCTCCTGAGCCTAAACAAATGCTTGGTAGACCTCCAAGAAATAGAAGAAAGAGTAAAGATAAACCAAGAAAGAAGTATGAAAAGATGTCCAAACAAGGGGTGAAAATTACTTGTTTCCAGTGTAAACAACCAGACCACAACAAGAAATATTGCAAGGTAAAACAATTTATTATTTGTTTGTGCCTTTTTTAAAGTCTTGTTGAATATTATGAGCATACATTATGTGTTATATTTAGGTTGGTGTCCATACTTCACAACCAGCAAGCCATAATTCACAATTTACTGTTGGTCAAAGTTCACAAGGAGGTAGCCACCCTGAACAAACAAGCTCCAACCAACCTGGACCAACAACATCAAACAATCGTGCTTCTTTCAACAGCAGTTTGTAGTGATACCAATAGAGTTAAAAGGGCAAGAGAAACTGCAAAAACAAGCCAACCACCACCAATTGGGGATACAAATATACCTGTTACAAGAGGAATAACCAGTCAACTACCTCCAAGGACAAGACAAACTGCTGGATAAAAAAGAGGAAATGTGGAACTGGAGAAGATTCTGTAAGAGGGGGACCAAAGAGGCAAACTAAAGATGGAGCAAGTAATGTTGGATTTGGCATCTACACAAGTGCAAGTAGAACCCAAATACTAAATGTAAGTTTGTCACTAATTGTCTCTTAAATGAATTAGAATTTATATATTAATTTTGATTTGTTCTTCAGAAAACAACCTGTGACTTCAAGTCAAAGAATTCTACCAACAGGTTCAAGTTACAAGGATGCAAGTTTAACGGCTATAAACAGTGGATTTAAGCCTAGAGGCTTGAGATGAAAAAACAAGGATGTTTTCACCACTTCCCAATTGCAGCAAATGACAAACAAAAAGAAGAACTAACACCAACTTAGAATAGGTTGATTTTTGGACCCTATTATGTTGTCATATGTTTTTGGAGTATGCTAGATTTATTTTGGTACTAGTAAACACTTTTGTGAAGGTTGTATGTAACTTTTGTGTATGCTAGCTTTATATTAGGACCTTATTTTGATACAATTTTTTGAAGGTTCTAGCAAAATGCTATAACTTTGAGCTCATTATGGAGCATTCAATATAACTGTCTACGTATTGTGTAATTTGGATGTTACATTATGACGAATATGATCAATTGTTTATAGCCTGGGCATTTTCTTCAGACAATACTTTATATGTAGCCCAAAGTAAATTTTACAGTAATAACAACATCAAAATACTACTAGAACTTAGAATTTCATTGAATTCAAAAGCACAATTACATCGAAAATTTGCAGCAACAACAACATCTAAATACTACTACATCCAATAGCGTTTGACTCATCAAAATAATATTAGACCGAACACCTCAAGAACACTAACAATTAGGCTTCAATTTTCATATTTCGAACATAAGCAACCAAGTAGCAACAACACCAATAATAAATATATTTCTTGTTTGCTTTAACTTTTCATCAAAAGCATTAACTTTCTTCAACAATCCCCACATGACCTTGTTTGCTTGTGGAGGGTGTCGATTTTCATACCAAAGAATATATTCATAACCACCCATTTTCTATAAAACCAATAAAAAAAATTAGACGCAAACGAATTAATCGTCTAATTGACCTGAAAAAAGGTAAGGGAAGCAAGAATTTTACCTTTGAAATTCTACAAGTAAAAAATCTATACCTACAATATCGACCTTCATCCACAAATGCCACGGAAGAATTGGAGAAGCTTGATATGAAAGACTGAAGAAGAGAGAAATTGAAAAAGAAGAAAGAAATTGGAAAAGAAGAGAGAAATTGGGGTTTAAATTAAGGTATAACTCGAATAAAATCAATATAAATAGACGATGTGGAGTAATATTACCGTTGGAGACTCCAATCAGACAAAATTTTCATGTTTACGCGCCTTGCATCAATGAAATTCACGCGACATTCCAGCTGTGCAAAAAGTGTTTAAGTGACAGATAGGGACCCTACATTACGTGTTTAAAATGAAAATCCTCCAATTGAAGTGTCTAAGTGAAAGATTGTGCCAAGTTTAGGGGCAACCAATGGGTTACCTCTATGCCAAATTCAACATGTTGGTAAACCTCTGACTATTGAATCTTGATTATTAAAGAGATAATACAATGTTGTTATGAGTAACTGTTGTATTATTATTAATATTGCTTAATTGCATTAAACATATTTTACTCCTAAAATGCATTAACTTTTATTTACTATAAAATTCAAACTATGGAAAAATACTTGTGTCACTTTTATTATAGTAGAACATTTATATGGAAAAGTTATAGAATTATTTTATGACTTTTAAGATAACAAAACTAGAGTCACTATTTCTAACATTTCTCATCCGAAAAAACAAAGAAGCTAAAGTATTTTTGCATATTGAGTTCTAGAGTAAATATCATTTACTAATGAAAATATGAGTAGATATGGATTAATCTGTCTTTTATTCAACTCATTTCTTTTCCAACAATTTTTATCTATAGAAAATATGAATTCATGGAATTATTATTCATCTTTTAATTACTTGTTTTTGACGTTTAAGTTTATTCAACTTATCTAAATTGATCCAATCCGCTTATTGGGCATGATCCAAGAGAAACCAATGGATCATGGTTAAAACATACTTCCTTTGTTCCTATTTATGAAATATTATTTTTGAGGGTTAAATCGTTCAAGTTTGACCGGGAATCTGCGCATGTAATCTTGAATTTTTTTTGAAATAAAATTTTTATATTTATAAACTACGTAAAAAGTACTATAAGTCACAATAATTGATAATTCAAAATGTTTAAAAAGATTTATGAAAAACTTACGATCAAATTAGATAAGTTTGTTTGAATTTCAAAATATAAAAAGTATCACATAAAATGGATCGGAAAGAGTATACAACTATGGGTAGAGTATGATGCAAGGGATACCTAGGGACCATAATAACTATGGCCAAAGCAAGAACAACCACATTAGAATCTTAATGAACGATTAAATATTGTCATCAAAGATATTAGAAAACTTTTCCTTGTGAATGAGAGGTTCTTCTAGAGGCAGTACTAAACAATTTTATATTACTTTATCATTGAAAAAAATTAATTTGTTTATCCATATATTTATTATTCATGCTTATAATTATTAGTTGCAGACCACACATGCATGTCTATTTGAATTATCTTTTTTATTTGGCTCTTTTTTTCTTCATTTATGGCTACAAATTTTTTTATAGCCATAAATTATTAAAAATTATAAAAAATAAAATTCATAAAAAGATCTTATCAACAAATGTCTAGTTCATGTCAGCAAGAAAAGTCAAGATGAAACAAAAATTATATCATGTAAGGTTCATGATATTATATATGACTTATGAGACAAGTTCAAAGAGGAAGCCTTTTCATTATGAACGACTTTCTGTTTGAAAATTCTGATAAAAGAAAGCTCAAAGCAATGATTTTGTATTCGACTGTGATCCAAATCATGTAAGGTTAATTGGTGGAACAACATCATATTAATACTTAGGAAAGTCATAATGAGCTATCTTAGTCACCACTGAAAGGTAGACCTAGTGGACCTCTTTGGGAGGGTGAATCTGATAGGGTTATGAACTAGATAAGGAACCTCTTCATGTGATCCTTTAATGTCAATTACTCTATGATAACAAAGACTAGAAATGAGTGATTATGTTATAGAAAGTATCTCTACTTGAGAATGAGACTAGAGTACAATGTACCTCTACTTGAGAATGAGACTAGAGTTCATAAAAGCCCTTCATATTCCTTAACCATGTGCCTACATGGGATGTGTCCTAGTTCTACCCTTGGCAAGTAGAACACTCTCACTGGATTATGTTAGAACTGCGGATTCCATGTCTAGCTATCATGGTCTATGTCGGTTATTGCCTATTCTCATCATATGGAATACCTACTAGCATTTGAGAAGTTCTATGAAGTTTAGGTGGTGGTATGGGACGCTATCTAGACATTGCACAATAGGCTTTGAAGGTGTTATTGGGAGTTCCTAGGTCTTGTCCAAGACCATCACTTGAATGTCCTTTATATGGTGAATATCTCCTAAATGAACTAATGAATGTAATGACTTATGTTAACTAAGAAAGTATGTTGATGGAATAAGCACTTATCTAGAGTAGTTAAGGGTTGTCTAGTTAAGGTGTGAAGGGGGCATAGGAATGGTCACTTCGTATCTTACATAGATGAGTCTTAAGAATGACTCTAGTTAGGGAAGATGTTTATAATGTGGACATGATCTAAACCTAGGAAGTCTTAAGTATTAATTAGGTAATCTTGAAGAGGTTAATCATGGACGTTATCTTCTTGATCTACTTAAGTAAGTCTTTTGATAGCCTTTTATGAGGAAATGTCATATTCTATATGTGTTGGAACTTTGATGTTTTGTAAATGTGTGTGTTACTTATTATAAGTGTTCTTGAGGGTCATTTAGGTATGCTTAGGGAGGTTGTATGGGCTGTCTCTCTTTGTGCTGCTTAAGTGGGTCTTAGGATAGATTTTAGTGAGAAAAATAAATGTTAAGAAGTGTTAAGAAGGAAGGAGAAACACTTCGCTGTAATATTGAATTACTTCATTGTACAGTGAAAGTAGCTTACTTCAAATTGAGCTAAAAAATATGAATAGTTGGTTAAATTTTATCTTATGTGTTTCTAAGTTGTTAAATGTTGTTCTTATGATTATAATATTATTTTTAAATGAAAATATGCATATTTCTAATAAATGTTTGTTTTCATGATTTTTATGCATTATGCAATACTTAGTACATGTGGTTGTACTAACTCCATGCTTTTATCTATCTTTATAGTTGTTGGTAGGTGAGGATCATTTGGGATGGAAGAATTGGACCATAGAATCGTTCAAGAGAAGTTGAAGTATGTTCTCATTTGACTCGAGGTCATATATGTCTTTTATGTTTTCTATTAGAAGTATTGTAATAGACTAAGTATTTTTATATTAGTATTGTATATGGGCCGTGTCCCAAGTATTCTCGTGTCTTAAGTTTGATGAGATTTAGACTTAGTATTTCCTATGACTTTATATGCGAGAGTTTTAAAGACTATGATATGTTTAGTAAAAATTTTTAATTCCGCACTAATTTTCATTATGCATATGCGATGAATGATATAAGACCTTCGAGAGGTCAAGTACGCCGGTTGCAATCCGAGATTGCCCCTATCTTCTGGGGTGTGGTTAGGTATGTGACAAACTTGGTATCATAGCATAGGTTTATGAAAGTAGTATTAGGAATCGAGAAGTCTCATCAAGTCACGTCTAGTAGAGTCTTGATTATTGGTGTGAAACGCGACACAACTACGGGCGAGAGGCTATAGGACGATAGAGTTTCCCTTCTTTTCTACTCCTATATTGTGACATAGAGTAATAGTTATGAGTACTCTTTTCTTATGGTTTTCCTTGTGTTTCTAGGAAGATGATACGAGGAAGACACCAGCTAGGAGAGTTGAAGAGAATGAGGTGCAAGAGGATATTCGTCCTCGAGTTGAGGAAGTTGAGCAAGTTCCTCAAGGTTCTTAAGGTGATCAAGTCTCTATTGTGGGAGGAGGTTATGAGCCCACAGAGTTGAGTAATAGGGATATTAGAGAGGCTTTGCCTTCTTTATCCCGATCCATGACTAATCAAGTGAATTCGAGTATGGTGCCTAGGGAGAATATGGTGGAGAGTAGTATAACCTCTAGGTTGAGAGATTTTTTGAGGATAAATCCTCCTATCTTTCTTGGTTTTAGGTTGGAGAGGATCCCCAAGAGTTTATAGATGAGGTGTACAAGATAGTGCATGATATGACAGTTACATCTAGGGAGAAAGCGGAGTTGTCTTCATATCAATTGAAAGATGTGGATCAAGTGTGATACACACAACGAAAAGGCAATAGGCCGGAGGAGTCGAGTCCTATTGAGTGGGAATAATTAAAGGAAGTTTTTCTTTGTAAGTACTTTCCCTTTTAGATGAGGGAAGGTAAGGTAGAAGAGTTTATCAATCTCAATCAATACAATATGAGTGTTGAGGAATACTCTTTGAAGTTCTCTAAGCTGTCCAAATATGCTCCCTCTCTTGTGTCAAATTCAAGGATGAAATGAGTCGCTTTGTGACTGGGGTCACCGACTTAGTAAAGGAAGAATGTCGTACGACAATGATATGACTGTAGCTAGACTCATGGTGTATGCACAATCAATTGAAGAGTCTAAAATTAGGAGGACATCTAGAAGCTTGAAAAGGACTGGTTCTAGTGATCTCAGCAAACTAGGGTTAAGAAGAGGGCTCAAACTCAAGAAGAACCTAGGAGTGCTAAGGTGAAATACTAGTGGTTGTTTTGGTTGTGGGAAGGAGGATCATAAGTTTAGAGATTCCCTATCATTGTGGCTAGAGAAAAAGAGAGTAAGCAAGTTGCTCTTAATGTTCCAAAGGAGGATGTTCCAAGGGCAAAGGCTCGTTTTTATGCACTTCGGGCAAGAGGGTCAAAGCCATATGAGAATGACAATGATGATGATGGTAAGTCCTAGAATTTTCTTTTAGTGATATGAGTTCCTTATAAGTGGGGGAGTATGGTTATAAGATGGGATAGAATGATATAGAAGCATGTTGTATGTGCATGGTGTTTAGGAGTTTTGCTGAAATTGAATTTCATTAAATTTTTGCAGTGTGTGTTTTTTGAAGCCATGATTGTGTTTTAAGATGTGTTTATATGATGTTACTTTACATACTAGCATGTTTATATCATGAATTGACTAAAAGATGGATTTTTGAAAAAAAAGGACCTAAATCACTGTAATGTTTTTCCCTGATCACTGTAAAATTTTTCAAAATTTGACTAATTGATTATTTGGTCTAAAATTGTTGTAATGTGGTTAAAACTTATGTATATAGGCATGATATTTAATATAAGATGAGTTTTCGGTATGTGGAATGAAGCATGTGAGTTTTGATGCATAATGAGTTGTGAATCTCTTGACTATTTGAATTTATGTTTTCCTCTTCATTAAGTGTTATATTGTATGGTAATGATCTGCTAGTTAAATCTCTATTCTTGGAAGTGTTCAGAGAGTGACAAGTGTCACTCGAGGACGAATGTTGTCCAAGTGGGGGAGAATGTAAGACCCCGAAAGTGACTTATGTTAAATAGATCCTAACATGTTGGTCTTGATGTTCTAAGGTACTAAATAGGTCTATTATATGGTATTGAGTCTGTGTCTAAGAGTTTAGGTGCTTTGGAAGTAAAACGTTAAGGGACGACTAAGACGTTCGACGACTAAGTCACCTATGTGCCTCATATATGGTTTTATGTGTTTATGTGTGAATGAGGTTTTAAGGTCTTTAAATGAGTTAGTATATAATATATAGGCAGTGTGTCAAGTTTCGTGGATTTTGGAGATCAAACGTCCAAGAACGTCCATGGCATTCGAAAGATGTGCCTTGAAACGACCTTGTGTGTCTCAGCATGTTTCGTCGAGTTTTACGTGTTAGTTTTGGGTAAAAATCATGTTAGAGGTGCTAAAATTATATACGTTCATGTTTGGGTTGGAAAAGTCTGGGCAAAAATCCCCAAGGACCATCCAAGGGTCCTTGAGGAAGGACCCTAAATTGGTGCCAAGGCAGTCCAAGACAGTCAAACCAACGGTTGGAAATCGACGCCCAGTGGATCAATCGATGCCCCGTTGGTAGGGTCTCGTCGATTGATACTTATTCTTGGATGAGAAGAGACCCTATTTGAGTCTTTGATCTAACCAATATAAGGACAAGACGGTCAATTTGTGGACAAACGGTCCATCGACTGCCCAACCGGCAGTGGGTCTGTGTTATGCGCAGTTCACTGCCAAGTTGAGGGGTGAACTTGTAATTTCACCCACTTCAAAATAAAATATATATTTCTTTCTATTTTAATACTTAAAAACTCTTTTAAATCATGATTTCAATGTTGCTTTTGGGGTTTTCCCCCTTAGTTGAAAAAATGTCATTTTCATGATTTGGAACTCGATTTTTGGTCGTTTTTAATGGGTTTTTGAACCAGGAATTCCTTTTGACTTGTATAATATTCTTGTATGAAAATTTGGATTTTATCCTACCTAATTCTGAAGATATTTTTTTATTATTCCCCCCGATTCCTAACATCGTTGAAACCCTTTTGAAGAATTCTTTACATTATTAATAGTTGAAGATCATTTCAGAGATTGTTTGGTAGAAAAATGTTGCAGGTGAAGTTTCAACCTTCGAGGTAGATTTGTCTATCATTGTCTTAGATTTGGTGGAATAATTAATCTTTCATATGAATTCGACAATGGGATTGGATCGTAGAATGAAATTAAGATGTTTGAAAGTATAGACTTTACTATTTTATGTTGTGGAGGTTTATTTTTGATGCTTCGCCCATTTTGAGGCCTTAGGTGATTTTACTATTATTGTGGGAACTTATGGTATCTGATATTTCCCGAGAGAGGGGTTGATGCATATATATTTATTATGGCTTGAAATGTCTGAGTTAGGGGCTTGAAATAATCTTTTATCACATTTTTAGATGAAAGGAGTGTTTTCAAAATGGTAAGTACTGATTTCAAATGAATTCTTTCACTATTTTTATCATGTTAGAGTGTACGTCATGACTTAATGAATTTGAAAACTTTGGACTGTTTAGAGCTTCATTTCCATTCATCATACCATTGATCGTGACAATATGAGAAACTATAAAATTACTATTTGGAGAAAGAAAGTGAGAAACATTACATTTATCCTTGACCATGATCTAGTTGGCAAGCTAATGAGTTACTGAGATTGGGAGATTGATATTTGGACTTTGAGTACACAATAGGTTGTGTCATGAGCTCGGTTCAATTGGATAATCTCATTGCACTACCTTGGCGAGCTTAATTTGTTGTGTAATTTGTCTGTTGATATGAGAAATTATTTGTAGTCTTACGTATTTACTTTACACACATTGTTATTATATAAATTGGTGGCACTGATGCTAGAATGAACTATTTAGTATGAATGTGGAAGCGTTTCATAGTTTATTTCATAAGTTTGATCATTACGTTAAACTTAGTTGGCCAAACCTACTAAGTACATGTGGTTTGTTCTCACCATTACTTTTGTTATCATAATGATTTTGATCCTAGTCAAGGTGATTTTCTTGACGGTTGACCGTATCTTACTAGTTGAGTTTGTTTAGAGGTGTGATGAGATCCTAAATTTTAGATCTTTATTAGACTATATTTTTCATTTTTAGTGTTTATTGACGATTCAAAGACGTGAGATGTACTTCAGATTTGAGTGTAGTAGTAGATGCTCATTATGCTTATGATACCAGGTTTTAGGAATTTTGTTGTTATCTTGTTCTTTTTGTTCTTCTTTATGGACTGACTAATGAGTCTAGTTTGTGTATTTATTTATGATATTTTAGCTGCATTCTACGGCTAACACATCGGGTTGAGTTTGGGGTATATGCAATCATGACCTTGATTTTCGGTTCACTAATGACTCCATGATTTGGACTCATTTAGGGCTTTATTTTAGTAGTTTTAGTGTCCTTAAATACATATTTGTCCCTATAATTGATATAAATACTTGAGTTTCAGGGATTTGAAGTGAGGAACAAAGCATGGACACTAAGAGCAAAAAGGAACAAATCAACTGAAACAACGAAGAAAAAAAGTATTGAGGATTTCCTAACTCATTATGCGTGTCGCCAACTGGTCTTTATCTCGCTTTATGTTCCACTATGACAAGACCTGAAGGAGAAAATCAAGTTGACGATGCAAAAAATCAGTCGACGAGTCATTGAACGGTTCCATAATGCAAAGTTAGATTGCCCAAAAATTACTGAATGTCAGGGATGCTGAAGGCTAAAGCAAAACAACAATACAAGTGACAAAAAGTGGATCACCAAGTGGATCGGCGAATATATTGTGCCGACTGATCCTTTGAAGCATAATTTTCGACAACTAGAAATAAATTTTCAATTCCTAGTTTTTACTGTAGAGATATTTTAGCATTCATTTTATAATTATCATTCTAGTTCTTAACAGTCATTAAGTGTGGAGTCATTTTCCCTTAACTTCTGAAGATTTGAAGATTTCCAATTCCAAGAAATCGAAGGTGGGTGTTGAAGATTTTTCATTGTAGACCTGTGTAAAGACAATATGAATCGTGTCCAGTTTATGGAAATACAAGTTGGTACCGATTTCTTACTATTTACCATGTCTAGCTAAAACCTCAATTTTTAGGGTGTGATTATGTTCTTATGGGTTGATATAACTGGTAGGTATTGCTAATTGATATTTTATTTGTTGTATAACAGTTATTTTGTTTGATAGTTGTGGTTAAATTTAATGGGCTGCAGTTTCAAATACAATCTTAACTTAATGTTTTGGGCTTCCTCGAGACAGAGGTTTTGAAACCAAAACTATTGAATCGATTATCTATGGGTATTGAGTTGTCATGGGTTCAACTTGAGATACTGAATCCTAAACCCTTTTCCATACATTCATATTGAGGGAGTGAATGGAGTCAGACGGGGGTTGTGCTTAATTGCCGCTTATTGGTGTTTTAGATAAACAAATTTGATTAGGAGAAATTGCTCGGGAGAGTTTACCCCACTAAAGTCTAGCCTAATCACTAATACACAACTATTTGTTATTTATTGCTATTACCCAGTTGTTTGTCTTATCCCTATAACCCTATCACATCCCAAGAATCGCGTCTCCATACTCGTTTTTTCGTATATTTTCTATTTCTAGTTGATAATTTTAAAAAAAACCCTTTTTGACAATAACACTTGTGTCACCCTTTAATTTGTAAATGTCTTTTAGCTATAACTAAGTCGAACAAATTCACACTTGGCTACTAATTTTTGAGACCACTTTTTTGGGACTCGACCCCAATTCTTGGTTTGGTTATATAAATACTCACGACTGTTGACACTTGAACCAAAATAATGTTTTTGATAAGCGTGTTAAACCATTAAAAATGGCGTCGCTACTGGAGAGTGGTGTTAGTTGAGATTTTTTGATTAAGTTGATTTTTATCTTGTTAGTTATAGTGATACAGATTGACATTTTAGTCTTGATTTGTTTGTTTTGGTATTGTTGTTTTAATTAATAGGGGGACTGGGTATAATTAGTAGGAAAGTTAGCCAAATGACTCAGTTGTATAATTTGACCAAGAAGATATTGGAGGTTGAAACCACTGTAAAAGGAATGATAAGTACATACCTCCTCATAAGTGGAGAAAATCTAAGGACACTGAGAATAGGAGTGTTGTAAATACACTATTAATCATTCTCCAAATGGTCAACAAGCAAGATAGGGTGATGGAAGAGATGAAGGGGAGAATTCCAGTGCTAAATGAGATGGTTAGTTCTCACTCGTGATCTATTGAGCTACTCGAGAACCGTGTGAATCATGAGTTGCATAATTTTTACCCAAAGCGATAAGATAGGTAGTCGAGTGTTACTTTGTCTGACCCTAAAGATAAGGTCTGTGTGCAGACTCACGTCGTGCCACCACCTTAATTAAGGCGCTGCGACCCTAGAGCCTTTATTGCTCTATTTTGTTTTGGTAAATAATTGTGTGTTGATTGTAAAGAATGACGTGTGGAAAGTGTCGAAAAGTGTAGGTTGTTGAGCCACAAGTATAGTCGAAGAATCGCCAAAGAGGTTGTCGATCCCAAATCACACCACTGTCGGACTTAAGAACTCTGCAAATTGGAGTTTGTAAAACTTGGTGAGACCAAAACAATTCTTGGAAAATCATCGATCATGTCGGCTATTTTAATCTTGTTCGCAGTTGGACCTCAACTTCAACTGGAGACCCTGTAAAACTTGGCGAGGCAAGTGACTACATGGCATGTCACCGAGTGGATTAGCGAGCATGACTAATGTCGCTGAATGGGCGAGAACTTGATAGTTTTTGGAAGGAAAAAGGTTTAAACTTTAAAGTCTCTCGCTTTCCCTCACGTCTAATCTTCCAAATCTCTCCATCTGTAGTATTTTCTAAATTTATCATACTCTAAGTGTTTTAGTGGTTGAATTTTTCTTGGAAGTTGAAATACTTTACCGCATAGTACTTCAAATTATATATTGTTCAGCACAAAAGGTTGGTTTTCTGAACCCCATGTTTATTTTTATCGCATTTTGTGTTCTCTTCCGAATGATCTTATATTTGGGATATGTGTTGGGCCTTTAAAATCTTATTTGTGTTGAGTATACATAATTTTTTAACTTGATAGTCCAGCTCGTATCGTTGTGATTATTGAAATACCATTATTTTGTGCTTTGAAATGAATCAAAATTGTGGTGTTGTGCTTGCATGTTTAGTGTTAATTGAGTGAAGTTTGAGTAGCCCTTATTTGCACCAAATAGCGTGATATACCCTATGATAGAATGGGTAACACCATTCTTAAGGGAAAAAGCCTTCAAATGGACAAATTTGACAAAATTGCGAGAAATCTGAGTATATCGGGGTGATGGGTGTAGCTTTAATTTGACTATTGCATGCTTTTATTTGATTTCTAGGGTTGCGGGGTTGAATTTGAGAAGTTGGGTTGAAAGGAGGCATGTTGAGTCATTTGACGAGTTGGGTCGAGCTCGCCGAACCACTTGGAGGTTCGTCAAAGTTCTCCGTCTCATCTTTAATTTCATACTTCATTATTATTTATGTTTAGTAACTTTCAGCGAGAAGCTGGAGGTTGCCGAAGGAACTCGACGTCTCGTTGATAGTCCTCTTGATTGCCCTTTTGTCTGCACCCCTGGATTGCTTTTGCATGGTATCTTTCGGCGAGGTAATCCTGGCTCATAGAATGTGGCGGTGATTCGTTGAAAGAGCATCCCTATTTCCATCTTCCTAGAATTTTTCGAGCCAATCCTTTTGGCAAGCTTGATATAGCCTGCCAAAGATTGTTTGGTGACCCTCCAAACTGATCGATGAGTGTTCCTGCATCTGTTTTTTCTGTGAACTTGATTAAGTTGTTTCTAACTTTTTTCGATATTTTGTAGAAATGGATAGACCCGAAGTCGCAGAAAGAAACATTTTTCCCTAAAGGAAAGCTAAGGGATTACAATCAATGAGGATGCAACTGCATCCAAGGCTAAATCAACAAAACTTTCAACATCCGGTGGGGAAGGAAAAGGCAAAGAAAAAGAACCGGTGTCTCGAGAGCATAGATCTGATAGTGATGACATCTATGCCATTGACCTCACTGCTTCTGAAAGAGAGGGTGAACACCAGAAGCACCAGTCCATTACTTTTGAAGATGACGAGCTTATACTAGAACAAAGGGTAGAACTGCGATATAAAAGGATGAACGATCCATCTATGATTAGGAATCCTCGGCCTACCTCTCCTCCTTTAACCATTGAGCAGGCTGTAGTCCTAGCTTCCCGCTTATAGGGTCTGCCCCCAAAACTGATGAATAGATTGAATACAGAAGGGATGATGACGATTATTAAGGAGAAGTGCCTATCCACCGACGGTGTAATGGATAGGCATCCAGAGATTATGAGGTGTCTGAAGGCTCATAATTTCTAGATCTTAACCAATCCACGTGGCCCATATATCCCAAATTGGGTTCAGGAGTTCTATGCATCTTATGGGGCCTTAATACTATAACAGAAGAAGTTAGTAGAAGCATTCAAGACAATTTATTATGTAGTTATCCAGAGAAAGAAGGTTTAATATAACAGTGAGGCCATTAGTGATGTCCTAGATTTGCGCCATGATATTGATGACGAGTGTCAACATTTAATTAGAACAAAGACTTTGGAAAACATGAAAAAATGGCTGACAACAATCAAATTAAATGGTACTTCTCCATGGATGGAAAGACGAGCACAAATTGAAAAGAAGGATCTTAACATTGCTACACGGTTCTAATTTGGCTTCATCAGCAACACTGGCATGCCATCCTAGAATGAGTTGATCCTTCATCTAGCCAAGGCAGCATGTCTGGATTGAATCATAGAGGAAGCCAGGATAAATTTGGGGATCACTATAGCACATGAGATAGCCATGAGGTTCAAACAACGCCAGACCTCCCTCCCATTTTCGGTATTGCTCATAGAGTTGTATAGACGGGCTCGGATACGTAGAGATGTAAAGAAGGATGTGTAAGTGATTCCTACATACTCGAACGACATCTAGAGGATCGATTCAAAATATTTGAAAGATGAGGAGGAGAATAAGAAAGAAACCCCGATGGATTCTCCCCTCGTTATAAATACAAAAACAACACATGCGGAGGCATCTTTGCCTACTCCGGTCCCTGGGATTTCAGGTACCCCTATGGCCGTCTCTTCTGATACTCCAAGTTATTCTGCTACTACTGCTGCACTATTTCTTATACCTGCTGCTGTTGCTGCTCGGGCTCCGATTACCTAGGCCTTATTACTTTGGATGGGATAACTGACCCATTTTGCTGATCATTGGGTTGCTAGACTCGACACCTCCATTCAGGGCATGATTTAGATTGCCCTTGCTAATGCTGTGAAAGGATTGAGTGTACCATTGATGACTTGATGGCTAAGATAGCGGTGTATGAGTATGGACAAGGGCACGGTGAGGAGGTGACGACCTTAAAGTTTGCTATTTTTGTGTTAAAAAGTGACGTGAATCAGTTGAAGTCCATCGATATATACATGGTCCTCGGAACAATGGAGATCCCAAATTTTCAAGAGATTCCTCTAGCTCCCATCAGAGATGCAATAAGAGTTGAGTAGAGTGCTGATCTCGAGTTTGAGGCAAACACCGACGAGGATATGTTGGGGTTTTTTGCGGAAGCATCGTATGAGGTCCTCAATGAGACAGATGAGACCATGATAGATGTTTTTGTGTAGGCTTCCTTAGTAGATACACCTCTGGCTGCTTCTAGGGCTGCTACTACTTCTTCTGATATAACTCCAGGCATGGAAGCTCATGTTCAGATTGATGCACTGAGCATTGAAGCACGGAAAGACGCAATGACTTTGTAATCAGAATCATTTTTGTACCTACCTCTCTATCTTACTTTATTTAACTTTTGGATTTCATTTCATTTGCATTTGAGGTTAATTGATTTTATTTGTGGTGGGGTGAGTCCCACCTTTTGTGTAAATATGATGTTTGATGTCCTTTTTATATATTTGGGTTGTGAGCTTTACTTGTGTTGTAGTTGAATATTGTGGATGATTGAGCTCGTGGCTCCTATTTTTGATTGTAAATGATTTTTGACCCTTCCAAAAAAACCCACCTTTTGTTTGTGTTGAATATGGTTTCTCTTGCAAATTTTAATATTATTTTTGATCTGTACTGATTACTTGAATAGTACTCTCAATCGGATAACCATGAATGTGCGACTCCAATGAGGCCAAATGAAGTTGTATAGACGATATGTGAACTCTTAGCATCTCGTTGTGACTAGCCAAGTTTCTAATTGAGTCTCTTGCAATGAAAATTGCACACAATTGAAAGTGTGGAGTCTTGTTTGACATTAGTGCAAATGCCTTGTATGATGAGCTTACCATGAACCATGCATGTGACACCTAGAATCTGCTCTGTTTGTCTTGTTGACTAAGTGATGCTCTCTTTATATGATCATAGGCAACTTTTAATAGTGACAAAATTCTACATATACCTCTTTTGTGGCCAAACCTGTGAGTGTGTGATCCTTGCTTGAACACCCTTGAGCCTTGACCTTTTCTTCGAAGAAACTTGATAAAACTATGAGCTTTCTTTATCCATTACCCATCAAGAAGTGCAATATAGTCCCTTTCACCCTGGTTTTGAGAAATATTGAACCCCTCCATATAAAAAAAGAGATGAAAAGAAATTAAAAAAGAATAGAATGAAAAAGTTGTGGAATAAAGATATGAAAGTGAAAAATATAAAGGGGTTTCCAACAGTCCATGGAAGATAATTAATGGGATGACATGAGAGCACAAATGAAAATGTTGAAGAAGAGGGAAGGAAGTTTTGTTCGCACCACACATCATGAGGATAAAAGCCATTGAGACTAAATGACCATACCTTTACACTCATCCCCATTACAAGCCTTAGAAAGACCTTTGTGATCTTGAGTAAGCTAAGACAAAGGTTGACCGGAAAATATAGACACACCTATGAGTGAAATCATACATTGTGTTCATTCTTGTGAGTGTGAGCGTTGAAATTGATTCTGAAGACCTAAATTTCTAAATCATTGTGCATAAATATGGAATATTGTGGGCATTTGTACACTTATGTTGAACTTGACTGTGCATTTGAATCAAGTATAGCGAGCTTGAGATTCTTTGGTAATGGTGAGTCACAACTTGATTCTTTGGGTGCACAATTGATCCTTGCATGAGTAAATTGAGTGTTTTTGTGTACATTCATGATTTAATCTTGCGTAGCACTGTTTAAGACATCCTTTTTGAACTGTTGAACGTGACTTTTGCTTGAGTCTGACAAGTTTTTAAGTTGGGGGTGCTGATGATTCCACAATTTATACTTATTTAGGACTCTATTTTAATAGATTTAGTGCCCTTAAATGCATATTTTGTCCTTATAACTGACTTGAGTTTCATGGATTTGAAGTGAGGAACAACGCATGAACACTATGGAGTAAAAGGGAATAACACATCTCAAAGAACGAAGAAATTAAACAAGACCTGAGGATCGCCTAACCCATTAGGCATGTTGTCAAATGGTCTTTATCTTGCCCTATGTTCTAGTGTGCTAATACCCGAAGTACAATATTAAGTCGGCGATTGAAAGGATTATATGGTGAGTCGCTAATCGATTTTGTGATGCAAAGTTAGATCATCGAAAGTTACAAAACGTCAAGGATGCTGAAGGCTAAAGAAAAACAACAATACAAGTGACAAAGGGCGAATGCAGAGTGGATCAACGATCCCCAATAAATGCATTGACTTATCCTTTGCAACATATTTTTTGGAAACTCTAAATAAGCTTTTAAATTCCTAGTTTATTCTCTAGACATTTTAGCACCTAGTATAGAATTTTCATTCTAGTTTTGAACATTGTCTTAAGTGTGGAGACATTTTCCCTCAGCTTTCGAAGATTTCCAATTACGAGAAATCGGAAATGGGTATTGAATATTCTTCATTTTAGACCTGTGTAAAGGCAATATTAATAGTGCTCATTTGATAGAAACACCAAACTGTATCAATTTCTTACATTTTACCGTATTTAGCTAAAACCCCAATTCTTGGGGTATGATTAAGTGATTATGTGTTGATTTAACTGTTGGGCATTGCTAATTGATAGTTTATTTGCTGTATAAAGGTGATTTTGTTGAGTAGTTGTGGTTGAAATCAATGGGTTGTAGTAGCAAATTCAATCCTACCGTAGTGTTTCAGGCTTGCTCTAGAGAGAGGTTTTCACACCAAAATTATTGAATCGATTGTCTGTGGGTTTTGGTTTGTCATGAGTTCATCTCAAGAGAGTGAATTTTAAACCCTCTTCCACACATTCAGCTCGAGAGAGTGAAAGATTAAAGTGGAGGCTATGTTTAAGTGCCGCTTATTGGTGTTTGAGAGAAATCAACTTAATTCAGTGTAAATTGGTTGAGAGAGAGAGAGAGAGAGAGAGAGAGAGAGAGAGAGAGAGAGAGAGAGAGAGAGAGAGAGAGAGAGAGAGAGAGAGTTTACCCCTACTAAAGTCTAGCCTTATCAGTAATACACATCTATTTACTATAAATTGTGATTACCCAATTGTTTGTCTTATCTTACAATCCTATCACATCCCAAGAATCCCATCTTCATACTTGCTTTTTTCCCGTACATTTTCTGTTTTAGTTGTTAATTTTTTGAACTCCCCCCCCTGATAATTGACACTTTTGTCACCCTTTAATTTGTAATGTTTTCATTAGTATATATATTTTAGCTATAACTAACTCAAACAAATTCACATTTTGCTACTAATTCTTGAGACCACTCCCTTGGGACTCGACCCCAACCCTTTGTTGGGTTATATTACTACTCGTGATCATTGACACTTGAATCAGAATAATGTTTTTGATAAGCGCATTAAACCATCAGTCATGACGAATAATAAGTTCATTTCATGAGATTACCTAAAATGATGTCACTTCATTAATCTCCCTACCATGAGAGAATTTTGTATATAAATATGCTTTCTAGATAGTATATGTTATTTTTATTAATATTTTAGGTGGAGTTTTCACCCCACCACCACCGTGACAAAATATTTACACGCGTAATTCATGATTAATATCAAATAAGAACATGAATATAACATTGTGAATTTAGTGTAACAATTTAGGATTATAACTAAAATTTACATATCTTAAAAGAAAATAAAAGCGTTCACTCTAAGAAGTTTTTTTGATCTAAAATTATAGTTACTAGAGAAAACTCTAAACAAGGTATTTGTAGTCATGTTATTATCCTTAAACATATATAATTCATGATTAATATCAAACTAATACAATCATCAATTCTTTTATTAGAGCAATAATACTAACTAAAAAAACATTGATGGTTTTTGTCAACAAACAACAATACTTATTTTCTTCAAAATTTGTCAACAAACAATAACACTAAAGGCCATAAAAATAAAAATTCTATGTTAAATAACATCAAACTGTTTCTTTTATTTATTGTCTGGATGAGAACTTGACCCTTCATGGAGGACTTGAACTTGTAAGTAAAGGGCCTTGCCACAATTTCCTCTCACAAGTTCACAGATATACCTGTCATCTTTCTCCACAAGGTTAAGCCTACCTAACTTGATCCATCCACCAAAAAGCCATACTCTACCATCGGTCCATTTACTGACTCTTGTCTCAAATTCTCTACCAGCAGAGTCGCGAATGATCATTGTTGAAGGGAGTTCAAGTTTGTAGTCTCTAATCACTTCCATGGGAATGTACTGTAGTTACAAACAAATACATTGTTAACTGATAATGTTATAAGATTGATCTATATAATCGTCTACTAGAATATACACTTGTAGTGTTTTTGTTACCAATTTGTCTCTAATACTTTGTATTTTTGCTACAAAGTAAGGATTTTTGGGCTGAGTTACGCGTCCACTTTTGAATATATCTGCACCATAATGTTCAGGGATATCGCTCACCTTGCAAACATTGACTTTTTGGCATCCAACTAAATATAAAAAGTTAACCAATTAGGTTCACAAACACAAATCTCTCGAAAACAAGAATACTCCACCAATTTTATTTTGTTGTTGCAGTGAACTGAAAATGAACATTATCAAATAAAAGAGATTATTGGTTTATATCAAAGTGTCAGAAATGGTATTTAAATTTTTTTCTTGTCTGCCATTAAAAAAACTAACAACAGTTGTCCTTAGGCTCATTTTGTAAGGAAACTAAGTACCCCGACCTTTTTATAAATAAATTATAATCCTAAACATTTCATGATATTTATAGGACAACAAGATTATGTCCAAATATACCAAAATGTCATTTTAGCAGCAATATACTAATAAGAAACGAATTAAAGTGCATATATAGATTTTCAATAATTGTCTCTACCTTTGGAATGTTGCACCTTTTCTGTATATGTTCCAACCCTTTCATTCTTTTCTTCATCTTCGTCTTTCTGCTCCTTCCCTTCCCCTTCCTGCTTCTCATCTCCTTCCTCTTCCATGTATCTGCATTTTGAATATGAAGCCCCTTTATGTGTCTCTTCTTTAATTTCCACATCTTCTTCCACCATGTAATGCTCATCACTATGATAATCGAAAGAACTATTGCTTCTATCACTGCCCCTAGTCTTCTCTTTTAACTCTACACTTTTTCCATGTTCAACATTCATTTCTTCCACTTTATTTTTACCTCCAGATCCATTTTTTACACATCCATTCATTCCCAGTAATTTAAAGTCAAATGTTCCTTTTCCATCATAATCAAATATCAAAAAGTCTGCAAACTCCACATTGTTATCCTCAATAAATTTCTCCCAACCATATTTGAAATAAATATCTCTTCCTTGTTTGGTTACTCGTATAGGCCACATATTTCCATATTGATCCCTTAGGGAAACTTTCCTTGGTATATTTCCATTCTTGTATTTTGTATAACCAATAGGAATTTTCTGCATATGAAAAAAATGATTTATTTTTTCGAAAAAAGTTGAACAACATTAATTTCGTTAAAGTATATTGATCATATCATAAAAGAAGACAATATTAGAAGAAAAAAGTCCAACAAACTCAATTTTTGAGATTGTTGAGGTTAGAATTCAAGAATACAACTGTTTGTAGCATTCTCATAATTCAATTGCAAAGATACTTTTATCAACAATCACAATATTTTCATCTGGAAATGATATATGTAATTTATGACATCAACTTACTGAAATAAACCAACATAATATTAGTTTAAAAATAGGGATTCAACATACATAAAATACTTTATAAATATTAGTTGCATAGGATAAAGACATATCTCTTCTTTAACTTTCTCTCCCCTTATTCAGAACCGACATTTTCAAAAAGTATTACTTAAAAACAAGAAAAGGAGTTAACAAGAATCACATATCAAATATTTGTATCATCACATAGGAGAAGGATGAGAAAAGTATAATTAAAAATGTATAGAAAAGACCATGGGATCTAATATCATTTGTATCTTGATTTTGCAGATTTAAGTTTCACCATGGTGTTTCCTTTCTACATCCATTTACCACATCTCCAAAATTAAGAAGAAAAACAATTAAGAAAAAAAGTCCATAAGTTGAAGTACTACGAGGAGTAAGAATACTTACAATCCATTTTGCACTGGTTTCGGGGTTGAAAACCTTGAAGAAACCCTTCTCCATTTTCACTTTTTTATTAAACTAGAAGAGAATAGAAGAAACGGCGGAACAACCTTAACCCTAAAAGTTTATTCAATTTTGAAGGACTATTATTGCTTATAAGTGTATGTATATATAATTGGGGTGGGGGGTGGGGGAGGAGAGAGAGTGTACAAAAGTTCACATGATTTATATGAACTTTCTTTTGGCTCGGTTTTTTAGGAATAAAATCTTTTAATGCATCTCTTGCCATTGTAAATATATTGTTCTCCATAATGTTATTTAGCTACCTCATTCACACAAAAATATTTTTTACCAACCATGTTCAAATGAGATGTCATCATTGGGAACATCTATTTTTGAACAATTGTATCTTAAACTTAGAAAAACAAAACATAGATTAGATGTTTTTCTACGAGAAATTCATAAGTGGAACAAAAGTTTAGGCCAAATTTTAACATAATCATGAAAAGACAACTCTAACATTTTCTAAAAAACTAAATTTATATTTGTTTTTCTAAATTGTATGAGACATTTATTATTTTGAAAAGATGAAATTTTTGGATTCTACCTATAAAAAAATTAATTCCCTTGTTCCCTCTTCAATTCATTTTTTCTTTTCTTTCTTTGCCTTATTAGTTTCCCTTCACATGATTTTTATGAGTTAATTAATTGTTTAAATAATGAGAAATAAATTTTAATAGTTGGTTTGAAGATTTTTGAGGTCAAACGTCAACGGACGACCAAGACGTTCAGAAACTAGTCTTTTGCGTGTTAGTGTGTTCTAGTATATTTTCCTTGTTTTGGTGTGTCGTTTGGAGTCTAAAATTAGTGAAGATGACCCTAACATCTAAATGAACGTATTTAGGGTAAAATTTTTTGGGTAAAACTACCCAAGGACCACCCTAAAGGTCCTTGAGTAGGACTAAAACATTGGCAAAAAAGTTATCAAGACAGCCTTGACCAACGAACCCAATTGACGCCCCAATAATAAGGGGGAGTGTCTGCACACTTATTCATGGGATACTATACCCCATCACTAGGAGACTTATTAACAAATGACTGATGACCAGGACGGACCATCAATCCATCCACGGTCAGTTGATGGTGGTCGTCAATGGTCACCTGCAAGTCTGCCAAGTTTTGGCCACTTAAAGAGAGAATTGGTAAATTCACCCCACGTTAAAATAAATGGTGGAGGGTTATTTTAACTATTTTAGGGTATTTTTGGTATTTAAAACACTTAAACCTAGAATTAGACTTCATTCTCCAAACCTCAAAACCCTTCCCTCCTAAAAGTTCTCTGAAACCTCCATGGAAGCATAAAGTTAAATTGGAGCTAGGATTGAAGATTTCCATTGCTTTATTTTTTCAATTTTCGTGGAATTATTCATACAAAGGTATGGTGATCTTTCATTCTTGAATAACCTCTCATTCAAGAAGTCAAATTCAAAGGTTTTCAAAGGTTTATCAATGATCAATTTTCCCAATTTCTATTCTATGCATGAGTTCATTGTTAAAATATTTTCTAAGTCATTATATTGATGTAATAATTTCGAATCAAGGTTTTAAAGATAATTTTCAATGGAATTTCTTGTATAATCCATGTTTTCTCCTAGTCTTCTAAATTGGTTTACAATGTGGGTTTGATTAATGTGATTGGATATTGTTCGAATTGTGCTTATATTATGTTGTTTTGTTGTTATATATTTCTATCCATGCCTAATTATGATGAATTATTGGAGAATTTATAAAGTGTGATCATGGCTTGAATTAAGGGTAAGTTGATCTAAATTTCTTTAGTTTTATTGAATTGTTCGTGTGTGTGTGTGTGTGTGTATTTTTATCATGGACTTTGAAGGAATTGAATGTTAAGTGAGGTAATGTTATGATGCATATGTATAAAGGTGTATTATGAAGTTACGCAAGTGATTCTTAAAGATAATATGACTCTTAGGGTACAATGTGAATGTGAAGCATGTTTGAGTTTGGATTATGTAGAATAGAGTAGGATCATGTCTAGAAGACAATGTCATGAATTATGGTGGTTATGTGAAGGGTTTTTCCTCACAAATTCACATTCACACACATATATGAATTAATGAAGCTAATGGTAATTTAATGAATGTGAGTTTATTAAAAGGTTTTCTGAATTGTATTTTAATGAATGAATAAGGGGTGTCGGATGTACAATTTTCCATGAGTAGAGGTGGAGTGTCTATAAGAAATATCAATATTCCTAAGATATTTACAATGAATGAATGATAGGTTGAGATGGGTGCTCTCCCGTTAGTAAAGGCAGAGTATTTAGTAGCAATCCCTTAACTTATAGTTAATGAATGTAATGAAATTCTATTCTCCATGGGGATTAATGCTTAGTACCGAGAGGATATAAAATGGGTGGATACTCTTCGTGAGTAGAGGTGTAGTATCTAGTAGTAACCTCTTGATATGCGTACTCTCATGAGTAGAGGTGTAGTATCTAGAATCAATCTCCCTATCCCTTAGCTACATGCCCACATAGGAGTAGCTAGTAGTTTTTCATGTAAAGGTTAAATAAATGACTCTACCTTAGGAAACTAGGGATCCTCATGCAGTAGAGGTTAATATCGGGAGTCCATGTAAAGATCTCATGGTATTTGCTGGTTAAAGCTTACCCCCACTAAATAATGAAATGAACTAGGTCTTCCCAAGAGTGTACTACTTAGGGTGGGTGGTGTAATGGTATGCCATCTATGCATTGCACACATAGGCATTTGAAAGGTTCTTGGTATGTCCTTAAATGTAATGAATAAATGTGTTTCTATATAATGTTAATGAAGAATGATTGGTCTTATGTCGAATGTTAATGAAGGTTATATGACTTGTTGAATATGATGTACCTAGTCCTGGGTGATTTAAAAGGAGCACCTGGTGTGAGTAGTAGTATGGGATGCTACTTGCACATTGTACTAGTGTAACTTAGAGTTATACTAGGGTATGGTCCTTATGTGCTGATTATGATTATGTTATGTCTATGCCTTATGAATGAATGTGGTTTGATTTCAAGGAGGTAGAATGTGCGTCCATCTTAGGTGGCCTTAGAGTATTTCTTGAGGGCGGATTGTGGTATAGGACATTATCCACTCATTGAACCAAGTGATACTTTAGGGTTACTTTAGGTAAAGAGGTAAAGGAAAGGTGATGGTCTATATGAAGTGGATGTGTCTAAATGTAAAGAATGGTTTTATATATCATGTGATTGGTTTTTATTTATCTTGTATGATGTACATGCGGATTTTACTAAATTGACATAAGGCATAGTTTTAATCTAAAAGGTCCTCTTCAGAGAATGTTCTTACATGGTCATCATACTTAGTTCTTAATTATAATAATTCCATATTATTCTCTATTTTCTACAAAGTGTAGGTTTTGGCAAGTGATGTTATATGTAGATTTGAATCTTGGAAAATAGGAATTCTCTCAAGATTTGGGTATGTCCTCATATGTTGAGGACAAGACTTCTTATTTCTAGTTTTCCTTTATTAAGACATTTGTATAAGACTTGTATCATTCTTTCAATGTAAGGGTCGTGTCCGTATGATAATAAGATGTGCCTAATATGGCATGTGTCGAGATTTAACTATTCTTACGTTTTATAAAAGAGCTTTAACTTATCGATTTTCTTGTGAAATTTTTTAATTCCGCACTAATTATCATGTCTATGTGATGAATGAATGCTAAGAGGCTTGTAAAAGACCTCTTCGAGGTAGAATACACCGGTTACGACTAGGGGGTGCTCTCGAGTCATGGCAAACTTGGTATCAAAGTATAGGGTTATGGAGATACACTTTGGGTTCAAGATCACACAAGACACGTCTAGTAGAGTATTGTTCACCAGTGTGAGTCGCGACACATCTATGAACGAGAGCCTATAGGATGATAGAAGTTACACTTCCTTGATATTTTTGATGTTATGCCTTATGGGAGGGGCTAATGCAAGGAGTACTCAAGAAGTGAATTTGAATGAGTAGGTTCCCCCTCAAGTGCCCCAAGGTCCACAAGATCCCAATTAGGAAGAGGCCATGTCAAATGTGGAGATAGATTCTGCCTTTCAAACTTTGACCCAACTTATGGCGACTCAAGATTAATCCATGACAGCCCAATCTAACCCAGAGTGGACTTCAAGTGAACCCCAATGCAAGTACTCCTGCTTCTAGAATCCGAGATCTCACAAGGATGAATCCTCCATATTTTCATGGCACTAAGGTGGTTGAGGGCTTCATTGATGAGGTGTTTAAGGTAGTACATTGTATGAGAGTAACTTCTAAGGAAAAAGTGGAACTAGCATCCTACCAGCTAAAAGATATAGCACAAGTGTTGTTTGATCAATGGAGGTATGTGAGACTTGTAAGGGCATTCCAGGTGGATTGGGGAGTGTTTAAGACGACCTTTATTGATAGGTTTTCCCCCATAGAGTTTAGGAGAAAAAGTTAGTGATGCATCTCCGTCAAGGGGGGAATGAGTGGGAAAGAGTACTCTCTCAAGTTCACCCAACTCTCTAAATATGCCCTAACCTTGGTAGCCAACTCTAGGGCTAGAATGGATAAGTTTGTGATGGGGGTGTCTAGTTTTATTGAAGAAGAGTGTCGTACGACAATGCTCCATCATGATATGAATATATCTAGACTCAAGGTGCATACCCAACAAATTGACGAGACCACACTTGTGAAGATGAATACATATGGGAAGAGGGATAGGTCGGATTAACAAAGTCAACGTATGTATTAGAAAAGGTTTTACAATCAAGACCCCCCCATGATGAACAAGGGTAGGGTGTCTAACCTAAATTCTCAAGGAGGGGGTGGAGGTGGTTCTACCTTTAAGAGGTATAGATGTACCATATGTAGAAAACAACATTTGGTTAAGTGTCTTGGCGGTACTGATGGGTGATTTGGGTGTGGAAAAAGGGCTCAGAAGATAAGATATTTCCCAACACTAACGTCAAAAGGGAAGGATACCAACCAAGCCCCTCATAATGGTACGAATACTAATGCTCCAAAGAAGATTCGTTTCTATGTGCTACAAGCTAACAAAAAACCTAACCCAAAATAGAGGCCTCTATGAATCATAGTTCCTTGTGGTTGTCTTAAATTGCTCTTACATGGGTTTACCTTATGTGGGGGGAGGCTGAATTGAGTAGTAAGGTGGTTGATATCTTTATCTTTTCCTTATATTCTTATTCAAGCTTGAGACCAAGAAATTCTTAGTAGTATTGGCATATTTTGGAGTCTTCCATAAGATGAAGAGTTGCATATCCTCCTATGCTACGAGTGCCTTTGATGATAATATGTTTTATATTCTCTTGATGATGTTACGATAAAATTAGTAATTCATCTATGTATTTTTCATGTTAATGTACATCTAATAAAATTGCTTATTTGCCTCATGAGTTGTCATGACGTAGATTATGCCTATGTGTTATTTGAAAGTTATTGCATATTGGGACTTATAATGAAATAATGAGCATATATAAAGTTGGTGAAGAAAGTTCCTCTATAATACAATGAAAATGATGAAGTATGTGTGCACTATGAGTTGCGGAGATAGTCCCTACTTGTTTGTATTGCTTTCACTGCATAATGATGTGAAGTTGATGTTTCTTGTAAGTTTAGTGCATTGACTTGAGGTTGTATTTATGATGATCTGTGTTGTGAGCTACTTGTTGAGTTATTTAGTCCTTGGAAGTGTTTTAGTATCATTCGACGACAAAAGTTTTTCCAAAAGTGGAGTTTTGTAATATCCTCAAAATAAAATAGGACGAACTTGAGATTCACGTGAGTTTTATGATTTAATAACTTGTTAGAATAATAATAAATATCTTTTAATAGTTGGTTTGAAAATTTTTGAGGTCAAACGTCAAGGGACGACAAAGACGTCTGGAAACTATTCTTTTGCGTGCTAGTATGTTCTAGTATGTTTTTCTTATTTCAATTTGTCGTTTGGAGTCTAAAATAAGTGGAGATGACCCTAGAATCTAGATGATTGTGTTTAGTGTCAAAAATTATGGGTACGACTCCCCAAGGGCCACACTAACGGTCCTTGATGAGGACCCAAACATTGGCCAAAAAGCTGTCAAGACAGCCTTCACTGACACCCCAATTGACGCCGTGTCAAGTGGTTGATACCCCGTAGGAAGGGGGCGTGGCTCCAGACTTAGACATAGGAGGTTATCCACCAAATTAAGGAGACTCAGCCACAAACGAAGGATGACCAAGACGAGCTATCAATCCATCCACGGTCCGTTGATGATCGTCTTCAACGGTCACCTACAATTTTTCCAAGTTCCGTTCACTTAATGGGTGAATTGTTAAATTAACCCCACGTTCTAATTAAATGGTGGACATTCCTTTCAGGGTATTTTAATTTAGTTAAAACACTTAAACCTAGAACAAGATTTCATTCTTCAAAATTCAAAACCCCTCCCTCCCAAAAGTTCTCACGAACCTCCATGGAAGCTTAAAGTCAAATTTGAGCTAGGGTTGAAGCTTTCCATTTCTTTCTTCTTCAATTTTTGCGGAATTCTTAATACCAAGGTATGGTGATCCTTCATTCTTGAATTAACTCTCATTCAAGAACTCCAATTCAAAGGTTTTCAAAGGTGTATCAATGATCAATTTTCCCAATTTCTATTCTACATGGGTTCATTGTTATAATGTTTTCCAAGCCATGATATTGATGTAATAATGTTGAATCAAGGTTTTAAGATGATTTTCAATGAAATTTCTTGAAAACCCCATGTTTTTTCCTAACCTCCTAAATTGGATTGTAAAGTTCACTTGATAAATGTGATTTGATATTGTTAGAATTGTGCTTATATGATGTTATATTGTTTTTATCTATTGCTATCCATGCCTAATTATTATGAATGGTTGGATAATTGAGATCATAGCTATGATGAAGGGTAAGTTGACCTAAACTGCTCTTGTTTTATTGAATTGTTCTTGTTTGGTATGGTCCACTTATAGTGGTGGTGTTTAGATATTGTATATGTATATGTATATGTATGTGTATTTTGATAACGGCCTTGAAGGCATTGAATGTTAAGTGAGGTAATGTTATGATGTATATGTATAGAGGTGTATTATGAAGTTATGCAAGTGATTCTTGAAGATAGTATGACTATTAGGGTATAATGTTAATGTGAAGCATGTTTGAGTGTGGACAATGATGAATATAGTAGGATCATGTCTAGAAGACAATATCATGAATGATGGTGGTTATATGAAGTTTTTCTCACAAATTCTCACCCTTGCACATGAATGAATGTAGTTAATGATAATGTAATGAATGTGCGTCTATAAATGTTTTCTCAATTATACTATAATGAATGAATGGTCGGTGTTGGGATGGACACTTTATCGTGAGTCAAGGTGGATATTCTAGAATTAATATCAATATTCCTAAGAGTTGTGCAATGAATGAATGATAGGTTTGGATTGGTTATCTCCCGTTAGTAGAGGTAGAGTATTTAGTAGCAATTCCTTAACCTATACTTAATGAATGTAATTAAAGTCTAATACTCTGTCAGGATTAACGCTTAAAACCGAGAGGATACGAAATGGGGTGGATACTCTCTGTGATTAGAGTTGTAGTATATAGTAGCAACCTCTATAGATGGGTACTCTCCGTCTGTAGAGGTGTAGTATTTAAAAGCAATCTCCCTATCCCTTAACTATGTTCTTGTAATACTCCAAAAGTCTAAGATGTGTTCTACATCCTAAATCAGTGTCTAAAGGTTTTGTTACTATTTTAAGGTAAAAAATAATGAATATAAGTCATTTAGGAATCGTAAAGTCAAGGACCGTCCATGACGTCCGAAAACTAGTTCAATGAGTTGCTTGTGTGCCTTAGCCTATTTGACTAAGTGTTAAGAGTCGTAAAATGATGAAATTTGGTGGAAAGGTGTATAACACGTATTAAAGTTAGTTTTTAGTCAGATTACTGAGGTACGACTCCGAAGTACCAACAAAGTCCCTTGAGGGGGACCCTTGCAATTTGGCAAAAAGTGCCAAAAGGCAGTGTGCACAAACGAGTGCAATCGACAGATCGTGGTCCTATAGACAGGGGTTCGATGGACACCACTGATGGACACTTTTGGATAGTCTCTAACCAAAACAACGTACCAATGGGAGGGTTAATCCCTTAGCCGTTGTTTGACAAATGGGGTGTCGATCGTGGTGTCTTCTGTGAGTCCTCTGTCTTGCTGCACATTTTTAAGTTGACTAAATTAATTAATTAGGTTTTTAGTTAAGTACTTATGGGTTTATGGATTTCCAATTAAGTTTTTTTATGACCAATATAAAGACCCTAACCTAATTAAACTAACCTAACCTCCTTCTTCTCTCTTCGTTCTCTCTCCCAAGTAGAAGAACACCATAGAAGTCAAGATAAAGAGGGTTTTAGGTATGATAAAGGTCAAGTTTCTCCATAAAACCTCATCAATCAAAAAGGTATGGGATTCCTTTCACCTTTGGGACTTGTTTGCCTAAAGTGTTCCATCAAATTGATTTAAAAGCATAAATTCAAGTGGGTTTTCATCCAATACGAAATTGATGTTGTGCATTTCTTTGTTTATGATTTATTTTGGATATTATGAGTTATTAACATGTATTATAACTCAATTATGTTACTTTTTAATGTATTGGTCTCAATTGTAGAAGATGACATATTCCCCATAACCCTAGGTTGTGATCATGAATTGAATTGTATGATATTTACTCAATTGATTTGGTTAGTGTGTTAATTACTATCCTATTTTGTTATATACTAATTATGAGTATATTGTAATCAAAGTATGCTAGTTCTTGAGTAATTGACATAGGCTAGATTATGAACTTGATCTAAGTCTTTAATTCTAGGCTATGAACTAGTGATGAATTGTTGTATAGCGATTCAATTGGCCTTGTTATTATGTTGGTTACTATTGCGTGATAAAAAAACACCCATTTTTGGGTTTATTTGACGTTTGATTGAAAGACCTTGATGATGGCATTGTGAAGGACATTGAGTAAGTCTTGTGATCTCTTTTTTTTTTTTTTTACTTAAATTATGGTTGTTTGTGATTAAGTGATGATGATGTATTGAAGTATACCTTATATTGAGATTGATAGGGTTGGTATGATTTTGAATTTAAATGTCTTGAACTATGGATTGTAACTTGTTGTCTCAAATGTAAATATTATAAGGATGGTGATAACTTACCAATGTGCCATATTACGATGTGATATATAAATGTGCTAATCTAACATGTATGAATTATAATGAAAGGATAATACTCATGCAATTCTTATTGAGCTATGATGATCATAATTATATAAGGGATAGACCCTATGACCTACATTAAGTTATGATGATTAATAAAGGCATTAAAGACATTTCAAAAGGGATTGTATCTTAGCACCGAGTGATCTAGAGTGAGGAGTGTCCCTTCCCTCATAGGGAATATATGACCACTAATGTACTCATGATATTGGAAACTACAATGTATGTAGCATTAAGAGGGACCCAACTATATCTCCTAGTTCTTAAACTATGTTTCCCGCATTGGAATACTACCTAGTGGATCCATGTAGTTGCTATGTTCATATTTTGGTACTACCTTGGCAAGTAGTTCTCCTTCTTTCGGTATAGGGTTTCATGACACCGGATTCCACATTAGCTCATGTGGTCTATGTATGTTAAGGCAATACCTTCCCAAAATGGTAAAAATGAACTAAAGGAATTAACTCTAACTAGGATGACATAATGAGTTTAACTTAGTCTAGTTAGGGGTATGGACTCTACCTAAACATTGCACTAGTTAGCCTTGAGGGAAGTCTTAGGAGGATGTTCATATATATGTATATGCTTATAATTGTGCATGATATGTATATGATGATCTTACACATTGATGATACTATATGATGATTGGTTTCACTTATGAACATGTGTTTGGTGTCCATTGCTAAGGTGTGATGAAATGTACTCTTTTATATGATATACTATGTGAATTTGGACATTGGTTATGGATATTGGTGGGTTTACTTGATTGAGTAAGGTTATGAGGCTTTGCTTAATTATTCACTAGTTCACTTAATGAGGGTTTATGGGTAATTGTCTTGCTTTGGTTATGATGTTATGAACTCTTATTCATGCTTGTTGATATTATAGCTTAATGGTAGAGTTGTCTTGATTATGTGCTCAATTGAGTGATATGCATGATTGACATGGCTAGACTTAGTATGATAAGCATGGTCTTGACTCGATTAATATGCATTAATGACTTGTGTTGATTCTTGAATGTGTATAAAGCTTTGCAAATGTAAAATAGCGTGCTTTAATGAAATATCCCTTTTTAGCATGATTTTTATGTTTTGTGTGCATACGGTCTCATAATTAGTACAAGTGGTGTACTAACCTCATTTTATCCCTTTTCCCCAATATTTTAGGTTCCGGTTGTTGAAGGATTTTTGGGACTACTTTGAAGGATGGCTTGGAATTCTCATTAATCCAAGTTGGGTAGGTCCTCACTTTCCGAGGGCAATGCCACTATCAAGTTCTTTGATGTTGTTCTAGTTATAATACTTCTAGTTCTTTCTTTTTCATTTGAGTCTAAAAATTGTATAGCCGATATTTGGCTTTATTACATTGATGTATGAGATATGCCCTATTGATATACTCTTGTTTTAGATGGTTAAGAGATGCGACATCATGTTATATCTTATATATCTATGTTCAACAAAAGTACAAGACTATGTAATCTTCTTATACGAAGGGTCTATGTATACTCGATACGACTATATTACGTGTATATGACAGATCTATGTAAACCTCAATATAGATAAGAAATATTTTCAATTTTTCCGCGTTGTAACCTATAAATGTAATGATTTAAGCTAAGAGGCTAGTATTATCCTCAAAGAGGACGACGACGTCGGTTACGTCTAGGGGGTGCTCCCCAGATGTGACAGTTCTCATATAGGACTAGCTAGTGGTTTTCCATGTAAAGGCTAAATGAATGATCCCATCTTAGGCAAGTAGATCCCTCATCGGGTAGGGCTACATACCGCGAGTCTATATCAATCTCTCATGGTCTTTGTGGTTAAAACTTACCCCCACAAAATAATGAAATGAACTAGGTCTTCCTAAGGGTGTACTACTTAGGGTATGTGGTGTGTCACGACCCGGATTCTGGAATCCGAATCGCAACCGGCGTAGTTGACCTCTCAGAGGTCGCAGACAAGCCTTATCTTGCATTCATCACATTCATCTAGTTAAATTTGCGAAAAATTTAAATTTTTTTATATGCATGAAGTATACATAGACTTCATATAATTATTAACTAGATACACAAAGCTTCTAAATCAATCTGCGAAAGAAATGATTGGGACAACATCCACAAGATATGTCTAAAACTAAGTCTAGACTAAAGCTGTAGCATCCTCAAAATCATGAGGACCTACCAAATGGTTTGGAGAAACGCTGAAGTCCAAACCGCTGCAAGTGTCGTCAACCTATTCTCTAACCTGCACCTATAAAAGTAGTACATAGTAGGGGGTTGGTACACCACTTGTACTAAGTATGGGAGTATGAACACATACACATAAATCTATGCATGATCAATGAAAGCTCTTCTTAAGAAACATGCCATTTCTGGAATGGCTTGTCATTAGACTTTCCTAATTCGTTAGTTATGAATTGTGGTATGAATATGATGTATTTTAATGCATTCAAAGCACACAACTCATTTTATATATGATTACATCATACTTTTCGAACCACTCATATGAAGATTTAAATTTTGTTCCTCCAAACCCGAGAGCTCCTCTTTGTAAACATAGATTTTATATACAAGTACTATGATTCATTGTAGTCCCATACCCACGATGAATCAAGCAAGTAATTCAAGAGATTAAGGAAATGACTTAACTACGATCTGGGGCATGAATATATTTATAAGTCAATACTTATTGACTATACTCATTCTTTAGTTGATTGCATAATGTGCATAGATCTTGGGACATATCATTGAAGCTTATGATCTTCCTTACTTTGGGCATGAATTCTTTATAAACGAATCTTTAGTGACTATCCCAATTATTATATTATTGTCCTAATGTAAGAAGTCATTATAAGCCAATCTTATTTGGCTAATATCTTTTGCCAATTATATAAACTCATTATAAGACAATTTATATGAAATTATCATTTTCATAAAATGAGGATTCATTATTAGTTATTCCCTTTACTTATTGTAAACTTTATTGGACACGATTTGACTATCCTTACAACAAGTTATTCATTACGTGAAGTATTCATTACATTTCATAAGGAACTCTCTATTGATTATGTCATTGATTTAATTACTTTCCTGTTTAATATATTATACATTTCATATACATTATACCTTGGAATCGTTCATATAGCATTAAGACATCTCAAGTGAGTGCCCAACATATGGGACCTCAACCCGAGAGCCTTCTTTAGCAAACACAGAGTCTGCTTCATTCGTTCATTCGTACTTCACATTATTCATTTCATTCATTCATAGGTTGATGTAAACACCACCTATACCTAGGATGAAGTTTGAGACTCTCATCGGGATGATGAAGTGGAATAACCAAGAATGACCTAATGTTATTACTTGAATCTGATTTCACCTCCTGATTGTCTTGCACAAACACAATCGGTATCGTTCATTTCATGATCTTTCATACTTTGAGGAACTCCAACCTTAACCGACATATATCATGTGAACATCATGAAATCCAGTGTCTACCTCTCACTGAAAAGAGGTGGAATCACCGGCCAAAGTGACCCAAAATATGCTAGCATACATGGGAATTGAACCCCGCCAGATCCCTATATTGGCAGTATAGGTTCGAACACTAGGAGATATAAGGAGACCCACACCCGGCATGCCAAACAGTCTCATCTCGTGAGATTTATGTGAACCTCCGCCTTTCCCAAAAGAAGGCATCACCGTTCATAGGTAGCCTATCGGTGCTCAGAATACAGTTCCATTTCATTCAACTCATATGTCATGGAAGTTGTCTTCTAGTATGAGGACATTATATCTCAATAGATGATTTCTCATCTTATCATTAGTATTAAGTATACATCAGTCTCAATACTTTAATTAGAGTGTACATAGAGACCGGTCTCTTCATTAGGTTTACACTCTCATAGGTGAGTACGTTTTAATAACATTTACCTAGGAACATTTGAGATTGGTCTCATCTTTCACATTAGCCTCTTATAATATTGTCACCATATTCATTAGCATTAACACATTTGCTTTTCATATTTACTCATCCCTTTTACGTGAATGTTCATTTCATCATATGCCAATGCACTTGGCCATTTACTGTGTTTCACACTCCTACTTAACCCTTCAACGGTTTCATCATCTCATTACATACATCTTATTTACTCATACCTTTTTACGTGAAGTTTCATTTCATCATCTTTTAGTATTGACTCAAGCATGATGGAGGCTTGCTTCTAGATTGAGATCTACTTACACTATTGATGACTGGTCATCCTTACTTTACATTGATGAAATCTGAATAGTTCTTTCATATCATCCTTAATTCACATTGATGAATGTGAATTTTCATCACATATCATCCTTAGGTGTTAATGAGACTAGTTTCACACATTCTAACACCTTCATTCGTGAGTATTCTTTTAACAAATTACCTTTGGTGTAAGTAAGACTTGTCTCACTTCCTTTAACACCCCATTATGGTCACTTACTTAATTTAGACCCCTTTAATCATGTTATAACTCACTTTACTTACTTAATTTAGTGTAGTAGCTTCATATCACCGTTTATGGACGATGAGAACTTTATTCAATGAGTTTCATGTGTTCATAGTTCATTCTTGTGGAGCATGTTGGGAGCCGTCCCAATGAATGTCATGCCCTTAGTTATAGATTCATTGATATTAATTTAGAAGTTCTTAATATATATTTGATACTCTTACTACACAAGAATTGACATATGATTAGTATTGGCTCAAGATTTGGAATGTTAGACTAGCAAATTCATTCTTTTTGGGATAAGCCAATTTTTACGTATGTTCATATTTAAATTTCAATATGTATGAACCCTTAGCCAATCTTTTAATCATTTACATAAGTTCCTAGCCATTAAAATATATTCATTTTGACCAAATAGAGTTATCCAACTTTATTGGAACCAGATAGCCAATTTATTCAAGATATGATTTCATAGATGTCTTTGAGCCAATTCTTAGTTTATGGATTTTAGTGTAACATTTTAAGAATATATTAGATAGCATTATATTAACATTTGATTACTTTAACATCTTTATAACATCACAACAACAACAAGTCAAAATTCAGCCAAAGACACATATTCATTTAACACATCACGGACATAACTTAGCATATTATCGATCCTTAATTATCATGAGAAGATTAACTTTACGTAATTACAAGTTCATTCGATAATCGTCATTCAAGAACAATACATGTTAAGAAAAGACAGAACGACATACCAACAACATGATCTCTAACCTATTCAACTATGAAATCGAAAAGGATACTAGGGAAGGGAAGTTCGACGAGAACGATGGGAACAACCCTAGTTTTCAAGATCTTGTGAATCGCTCGAAGGAAAATAATCTTGGAGAAAGAATTCTAGGATAGAAACCCATACCTTAATTATAACATATTATAAGAAGACCATGTTGAACGGAAACTTTGAGAAACCTTGAAATCGCCTAGGAGAATCAATGGAATTTTCTGTTTTTATTTCCCTCGCTTGCTTACTGTTTTGTTGTCCTTTTTCTTCTATAAGTTTGAACATTATTTTTAGGTTTAAGAACTTATATTTCATCATACAACTTAGGTTTAATAATTTAATTTAATAACTTGATTAACCAATTAGCAAAACGCCCCTCCTATGTTGACTAAGCATAGGAGAACATAACACTTAGTCAAATCAGGAAATTCGTGTTGAATATGGTTTTGATCAACATTTTGACTTTATATTAATCAATTAAATCCTTAATTTAATTAATTTAGGTATATAGGGTAAGTACTAAAGTACCCTCAATTCATTGGAACCAAAATTAACTCTTTTGGACCATCCTAGGTTAAGTACTAGGATGTTTCTTGAGTTGTACTAGGTTAGTGTAAGAATTTCGTTTTGATCATTTAAACTAATTAATTAAATTTCTAATTTACTTAATTAGTTTACCTACGGTAATTACTAAAGTACCCTTAAGTCATTAGTACCGTAACCAATCCATTGAACCATCCTAGGTTAGGTACTAGGTTGTCTTTTTCTTGTTTTAACCGAAATCTGGAAATTGCTTTGTGATTTCGATTTTTCCTCTTTAAATTAATTAATTAAGTTGTAAAATTAATTAATTAAGTATCTTAGGTTAATTACTAAATTATCCCTAGGTTTTTAGTATCTTAACTAACTCTTTGGACAATCCTAGGTTAGGTACTAGGTTGTCCCTAACTTATCTTAAGCGGAATCTGAAAATTTCCTTTTTAGTTTCAGTTTTAGCCCTTTTAAATTAATTAATTAATTTTCACAATTAATTAAGTAACCTATAGGAATTACTAAAGTACCCCTAAGTTTTTAGGATCATAACTAACCTTTTGGACCATCCTAGGTTAGGTACTACATTGTCTCTTTAACTAGTACTAGGTTAGTGTCAACTCAGTTTTAGTCCTAGGTTGTCGGGTGCACTAAATAGTTTATTTTGTTTGATACTATGTTAGTTATCTACTTAGGGCAGTAGGTTAGATTCTATAACTAGTTAGGAAGTTAGTCCTCACATGGAGGGGTCCCTTGTGCATGGTTTTCCCCCCCAACTACCCAGACCGAATTCGGTTAGAGTGGTCCCCTCCTTGGCCACTTCTTCACATGTCTTGCACATGGGTTGATTGTACTTCCCTAACTAACTATTATTGATGGTTCATTTGAGAATGTTTGCTTATTGTCCCAAGTATCCTCAGTATGTTCTTGGGCACTGCTTAATCTACATGATCATTTTAAATGGTTATGTACTATGGTACTAGGCTTGACACTTGGATGCCTAGTACTTGATGTTGGTATAGTTACAAAATATTTTTCTTAGTTTAGGGTATTCTTTGAAGTTACAATTCTTAAACAAGCTCATTAATGTTAGAAAATTGGCTAAAACCCTTTAAGCCAATATTTTCTAATATGCCCAATGTTTTGCTTATTTGGGTATTATATAGAAATTGGCTAATACTTCTTAGCCAATTTTCTATACTATGCCCAATATTTCTCAATATTGGGCATTGGAATGCCTATGTATCAAAATACGAATTCTTAAAGACCTATTGGGCTCTTAACTAAACATGTAATTTTCCGGAATGTTACATGGTTGAATGAGATGCCATCTATGCACTGCACAAATACGCATTTAAAGGATCTTTGTGTGTCCTTATAATGTTAATGAATAAATGGGTTTCTATATAATGTTAATGAAGCATGATTGGTATTATGTCAAATGTTAATAAAGCTTATATGACTTGTTGAATATGATGTGCCTAGTCTTGGGTGATTCAAATGGAGCACTTTGTGTGAGTAGTAGTGTGGGATACTATTTCCACATATCACTAATGTAACTTATAGTTATCCTAGGGGTGGTCCTTATGTGATGATTATGATTATGTTATGTCTATGCTGTATGAATGAATGTGGTTGATTTCAAGGAGGTAGCATGTGAGTCCATCTTAGGTGGCCTTAGAGTGTTGCTTGAGGGTGGATGGTGGTATGAGACACTATCCACTCATTGCACCAAGTTATTCTTGAGGGTTACTTTAGGTGAAGAGGTAAAGGAAAAGTGATGGTCTATATGAAGAGAATGCGTCTAAATGTAAAGAACAGTTTTATATGTCATGTGATTGGTTTCTACGTATTTTGTACGATGTTCATGAGGATTTTACTAAATTGACTTAATGCATAGTTTGAACTAAAATGTCTTCTTTAAAGCATGTTCTTGCATGCTCATCATACTTAGAGCTTAGTTGTACTAATTCCATATTTTCCTCTATTTTCTACAAAGTGCAGCTGTTGGCAAGTGAGGTGATCTTTGGAGTTGAAGCTTGGGAAGTAGGAATTCTCTCTAGATTTGGGCATGCCCTCATTTGTCGAGGACAAGACTTCTTATTCCTAGTTTTCCTTTAATAAGAAATTTGTATCAGACTTGTATCTTTCTTTTAATGTAAGGGTCGTGTCCCTATGGTAATGAGATGGGTCTTAGATCGCTTGTGTCGAGACTTAGTTCTTGTTACATTTTATAAAAAAAAATTGACTTATTGAATTTACTGTGAAAAGTTTTAATTTTGCACTACTTTCCATGCCTTTGTAAAGAACGAATACTAAGAGGCTAATATAAGACCTCTTCAAGGTTGAATACGCCGGTTACGACTAGGGGTGTTCATGGTTCGGTTTGGTTTGGTTATTGGTGAAAACCAAAATCAAACCAAAACTAATCGGTTTTTAAATTTCTAAAACCAAACCAAACCAAATCAAAATTTGGTTATTGTTGGTTTGGTTAGATTTGGTTCAATCTTTTTGTTATTTCGGTTTGAAAGTATATAGTGTTTTAAAGGCATATGCATCTCGATAGTGTAACGACCTGTGTAGTCGTTTTGAGCAGCAGAACGAAATTCTGGAAAAACTGGCCAAAACTACGGACACCCCGACGGACCGTCATAGGCCCGACGGTCCATCACAGAGGTCCGTTCCATGACACTTAGTGGTTTGAAAATCGGGTACTGAAAATCGACTCTCTGTAAATTGTGACGGACCTGCAGGACGAGCCGTCACACCCACGACGAACCGTCGTGAGTTTCCGTTGCAAAACACTTCAACTTTTGCGAATTCGGTTCAAGAAAACGAGTTTCTGACCGTCAGGACGGAGGTGCAGGACGGACCGTCACAGGGGTGACGGGCCGTCACAGCTCACCTGAAAAATGGGGAGGCACGACGGCCTGTGCGACGGACCGTCGCACCCACGACGGCCCGTCACAGGTTGTGCAGTCCCAGGCAGTTTAGGATTTCTTTCCTCGTTTTAAGGGTCGTTTTTGATTATTCTTTCCTTAATTATAAGGATTGAAGGGTAAAATTAATAAGTCTAATTACTTAGGGGTCAAAAGGGGTAACCTTAAGTGAATTAGTGGGGTTTTATTGTCCTTTTTCACACTTAATTATATGATTAATTAGGGTAAAGGAAAGAGGGTTTGAATAAAACAAAAGAGAAAGAACAGAAAGAGAGAGAGCAGATCGATCGAATTGGTTGAGGAGAATAGCAAGCTTGGGAAATTTCTTGTGGATTCCAATTCTTCGGTGGAGGTAGGTTATGGTTTTTATATTACGATATTCGTAGTGAACTCTTGATAGTGAATAATATGTGTTGATGATATTGTAAACCTGTCTATATGCTTATTGTATGCTTGTGTGAATATGATTATGTGATGTTGATAAAACAAGCATGATGAAAACCATTGAATCCCAAATCTTGAAAGAAACTTTAATCTATGATATTAATGATAATGCCTTGGTATAAAAGAAGGCTTGATGAATTAAAGTGATTGGGATTGATGATGCCTTGGTTTAGAGAAGGCTTGATGAACGGATATAATAGAATTAGTGGATCGGAGTGTCACGTTCCGACACATAGAATTAGTGGATCGGAGTGTCACGTTCCGACACATAGAATTAGTGGATCGGAGTGTCACGTTCCGACACATAGTATTAGTGGGACGGGTGTCACGAACCGACATGTAGATGTAGGGGATCGGAGTGTCACGTACCGACACATATAGGGGATCGGAGTGTCACGTTCCGACACATATAGGGGATCGGAGTGTCACGTTCCGACACATATAGGGGATCGGAGTGTCACGTTCCGACACATAGTAGTAGGGGATCGGAGTGTCACGTACCGACACAAGAGGAAGAAAGATAATGAATCTCGAAAGATGTTAATATACTTAACATAATGAACTTAATTCCCAAATGAGTATGGTATTGAGGCTTGAGTCCTCATGGATGAACTTGATGGTATTTATTGACGATTATACTACTTGTTGCTACATGTTGAGTTTATAGTTGATTTATAATATTACTTGATATATATTGTTCCCTATTTTGAGTTAGCCGATGATATCTACTCAGTACTTGTGGTTGTACTGACCCCCTACTTTTATGTTTTCCTCTTGTTATTTGTGTTATGCAGCAAACGTTCCGTCAACTTCGACTCAGCAGTAGATCAAGCCGTCTTCACTCCATCGGAAATTCAGGGTGAGCTAATGCGTCTAGCTTGGACTGGGTCTCCTTCTTCAAGTCTTGATGCCTTGAACTTCCGGCATGGACTAGTTTTTATTTGTTTTTAGCTTTTTAGACATTCTTAGATTAGTAGTTTGAGATAGATGTTCTTGTGATGATGACTTCCAGATTTTGGGAATATTAATAATAGTTTTGAGTTGTTTTATTAATGAATTAAGTCTTCCGCATTTCTTTTGTTGATATTGTATTAAAATGTTAAGGGTTATATGGGTTGGTTCGCTCACATAGGAGGGTAAATGTGGGTGCCAGTCGCGTCCCCGAATTGGGTCGTGACAAACTTGGTATCAGAGCATTAGGTTCATTTGTCTCATCACACAAGAACAGGTCTAGTAGAGTCTTAAGGAACGGTAGGGGGACGCCTTTACTTTTCCTTGAGAGGCTATAAGACTTTAGGAAAATTCCATTCTTTCATTCTTTCTTTCGTGCTATTACTTGAGTCCAATTGGTATCTAGGTGATACAAATTGGTATCTGACCATCTTCATTCTATCTCGCAGATGGTTAGAACTAGAGCAACGACCGCACCAGCAGCGACAACGGAAAGACAGGAAACTACTGAGCCAGCCACTGGGGCTGTGGCCCGAGGAAGAACAACGGCAAGAGGCCGTGGGAGAGGTCGTGGGAGGACGTCCTCTAGAGGGAGAGGACGAGCCCCTAGCCCATCTGATGCTAGGGCGGTGACTCCTCCACCGACTGAGGAGGTAGCTAGAGAGGGTGAGGAAGGGGAAACTGAACAAGGGCAGAATGAGGAAATGCCACCCCAACCTACCCTAGAGATGATCAACCAAGTACTTGCTTATCTTAGCGGGTTGTCCGATCAGGGTCAAGCACCTCCAGTGGTTTCTGCACCAACACCTCCGGTTTCAGAGATACGACATGCGGCTACTATGGCTCCCCGCATGGATGCACCATTGGGAATAGGCACATTTCCACGTCTGACTACTGGGCCTATTATGACAAACGATCAACATGAACTTTTTAGTAAGTTCTTGAAACTGAAACCTCCAGTCTTCAAGGGTGCAGAATCTGAAGATGCTTATGATTTTCTGGTTGATTGTCATGAGCTACTACACAAGATGGGGATAGTAGAGAGGTTTGGTGTCGAGTTCGTGAGTTATCAGTTCCAAGGTAACGCCAAAATGTGGTGGCGTTCACATGTTGAGTGTCAACCAACCGAGGCACCACCTATGACTTGGGAATCATTCTCTAGTTTGTTCATGGAGAAGTATATCCCAAGGACTTTGAGAGATAGGAAGAGGGATGAGTTCTTGAGTCTTGAACAGGGAAGGATGACAGTAAACGCGTATGAGGCTAAATTTCGCGCACTATCCAGATATGCCACCCAACTTTGTTTCAGTCCACAAGAACGGATCCGCCGTTTTGTGAAGGGGTTGAGGTCAGAATTGCGGATTTCAGCCTTACAGATAGCGGCAACAGCAACATCCTTCCAAGAGGTGGTAGACTTTGTGATAGAGGTGGAAGGAGTGAAACCGGATGACTTCACCTCAACGTCTACATCAAAAAGGTTTCGAAGGGGAGGTGAGTATAATGGTTCTTATTCTAGAGGACAGAACTCCGGAGGTCACTCAAATCGACCAATACAGTCTTCACTACAGACTGTAGTTGGGGGTCCACCTCAGAACGGTCAACACTACTCCGAGAGACCCATGCCTGACTCCAGAGAGTGCTATGGATGTGGGGAGATTGGACATATTAGGAGGAATTGTCCAAAACAGAGTTACAGAGCCCCAATGGCTAGAGGAAGAGGTGGAAATGGTAGAGGTCGTTATTCTGGAGGGCGTGGTGGCCGAGGTAATGGTGGTCACCAAAACGGCAGAGGAGAGGGTCAAAATGGAGCCACTACTACACAACATGGTAGGGGCAACGGACAAACAAATAATGGGGCTCATTGCTACGCTTTCCCTGGGAGATCTGAAGCGGAGGCGTCTGATGCTGTTATCACAGGTAATCTTTTGGTTTGTGATTGCATGGCATCTGTGTTATTTGACCCTGGCTCCACGTTTTCTTATGTATCTTCATCATTTGCTAACGGTCTAAATTTACATTGTGAATTACTTGACATGCCTATTCGTGTTTCTACTCCGGTGGGTGAGTCTGTGATAGTCGAAAAAGTGTATAGGTCTTGTTTGGTGAATTTTGTGGGGAGCAACACTTATGTAGATTTGGTTATTTTAGAAATGGGTGACTTTGATGTAATTCTGGGTATGACTTGGCTTTCTCCAAACTTTGCGATTTTGGATTGTAATGCTAAAACAGTGACGTTAGCCAAGCCTGGGGCAGATCAGTTAGTATGGGAGGGTGACTACACTCCCAATCCGGTGCGTATCATCTCCTTTATTCGTGCTCAGAAGATGGTTAGTAAGGGTTGTCTAGCTTTCTTGGCACATCTTAGGGATGACACTACTCAAGTACCATCGATTGAGTCAGTTGCGGTAGTCTGTGAGTTTGTGGATGTGTTCCCTGCAGATCTTCCCGGTATGCCACCAGACAGGGATATAGACTTCTGCATTGATTTGGAACCCGGTACTCGCCCCATTTCTATACCCCCGTATAGAATGGCTCCCGCAGAGTTAAGAGAGTTAAAGGCTCAACTTCAAGAATTGTTGAGTAAAGGCTTCATTAGACCAAGTGCATCTCCTTGGGGTGCTCCGGTTTTGTTTGTGAAGAAGAAAGATGGGAGTTTTCGAATGTGCATAGATTACCGACAGTTGAACAAAGTAACTATTAAGAACAAGTACCCCATTCCTCGCATTGATGACTTGTTCGATCAGTTACAAGGTGCTTGTGTCTTCTCTAAAATTGACTTGAGGTCCGGTTATCACCAACTGAAAATACGAGCAACGGATGTGCCAAAGACCGCTTTTCGAACTAGGTATGGGCATTATGAGTTTGTGGTAATGTCGTTTGGTCTTACTAATGCCCCTGCTGCCTTCATGAGCTTGATGAACGGGATTTTCAAGCCATATTTGGATCTCTTTGTGATTGTGTTTATTGATGATATACTGATATACTCCAAAAGTAAGAAAGAACATGAGGAGCATTTGAAATTGGTGTTAGAGTTGTTGAGAAAGAAAAAGCTTTATGCGAAATTCTCCAAGTGTGAGTTTTGGCTAGATTCAGTGTCCTTCTTGGGGCACGTGGTTTCTAAGGATGGAGTGATGGTAGATCCATCTAAGATTGAGACGGTAAAGAATTGGGTAAGACCTACAAACGTGTCAGAAATAAGGAGTTTTGTGGGGCTAGCTAGCTACTACCGCCGATTCGTCAAGGGATTCTCTTCCATTGCTTCCCAATTGACGAACTTGACTAAGCAGAATGTTCCATTTGTATGGTCGGATGAGTGTGAGGAGAGCTTTCAGAAGCTTAAGACTTTGTTGACTACCGCGCCTATCCTCACCTTGCCGGTAGAGGGCAAAAACTTTATTGTCTATTGTGATGCATCCTATTCGGGTTTGGGTGCAGTGCTAATGCAAGAGAAGAATGTGATTGCTTATGCTTCGAGACAATTAAAGGTGCATGAACGTAACTATCCAACTCATGACTTGGAATTGGCCGCGGTAGTGTTTGCACTAAAGCAATGGAGGCACTACTTGTATGGGGTTAAGTGTGAAGTCTATACGGACCATCGTAGCCTACAGTATGTATTCACTCAGAAAGACTTAAACTTGAGACAGAGGAGATGGATGGAACTACTGAAGGACTACGACATCACTATCTTGTATCATCCGGGAAAAGCAAACGTTGTGGCAGATGCTTTGAGTAGGAAGGCCGGAAGCATGGGAAGTCTAGCTCATTTGCAAGCTTCTAGACGCCCATTGGCTAGAGAAGTGCAGATTTTGGCTAATGACCTTATGAGGTTAGAAATAAACGAGAAGGGAGGATTGTTAGCTTGTGTAGAGGCAAAATCCTCTTTCCTTGATCAGATTAAGGGGAAACAGTTTGACGATGAGAAACTAAGGCGAATTCGAGATAAAGTGTTGCAAGGAGAGGCTAAGGAAGCAATAATCGATGGGGAAGGTGTCTTGAGGATTAAGGGAAGAGTATGTGTACCCCGCATCGATGATTTGATCACCACTATTCTGACAGAGGCCCATAGTTCCGGATATTCTATACATCCTGGTGCAACCAAGATGTATCGCGACCTAAAGCAACACTTCTGGTGGAGTAGAATGAAGCGAGATATTGTCGAGTTTGTTGCCAAGTGTCCAAATTGTCAACAAGTAAAGTATGAACACCAGAGGCCCGGAGGAACACTTCAGAGGATGCCCATTCCTGAATGGAAGTGGGAGAGAATCGCGATGGACTTCGTGGTTGGTCTTCCAAAGACATTGGGTAAGTATGACTCCATTTGGGTGATTGTTGATAGGTTAACTAAGTCTGCTCATTTTATTCCGGTCAAGGTGACTTACAATGCAGAGAAGTTAGCTAAAATCTACATCTCAGAAATCGTTCGACTGCATGGAGTTCCACTCTCCATTATATCAGATAGAGGTACGCAGTTTACTTCTAAGTTTTGGAGAACGTTGCATGCTGAATTAGGTACTAGGTTAGACCTTAGTACTGCATTTCATCCTCAGACAGATGGTCAGTCTGAGCGAACGATTCAAGTTTTGGAGGATATGCTTCGCGCCTGTGTGATAGAGTTTGGTGGCCGTTGGGATAGCTTTTTACCTTTGGCGGAGTTTTCATACAATAATAGCTATCACTCCAGTATTGACATGGCTCCATTTGAAGCATTGTATGGGAGGAGGTGTAGATCTCCCATTGGTTGGTTTGATGCCTTTGAAGTTAGACCTTGGGGGACTGATCTGTTGAGAGATTCTATGGAGAAGGTGAAAGCTATTCAAGAAAAGCTTTTGGCGGCTCAAAGTAGACAAAAGGAGTATGCAGACCGGAAGGTTAGAGACTTGGAGTTCATGGAAGGTGAACAAGTCTTGTTGAAGGTTTCGCCCATGAAAGGGGTGATGCGGTTTGGAAAAAGAGGTAAGTTAAGTCCAAGGTATATTGGACCATTTGAAGTGCTTAAGAGAATAGGGGAGGTGGCGTATGAATTAGCCTTGCCCCCAGGGCTGTCCGGAGTGCATCCGGTGTTTCATGTATCTATGCTGAAGAGATACCACGGAGATGGAAACTACATTATCCGTTGGGATTCAGTTTTGTTGGATGAAGACTTGACTTATGAAGAGGAACCGGTTGCTATATTAGATAGAGAAGTTCGCAAACTGAGGTCGAGGGAGATTGCATCCATCAAAGTGCAATGGAAGAATCGACCGGTTGAAAAGGCTACTTGGGAGAAGGAGGCAGATATGCAAGAAAAATACCCACATCTGTTTACAGATTCAGGTACTCCTTTTCGCCATTGTTTTTCTTCTTTTGATCGTTCGGGGACGAACGATGGGTAAATTGGTATCTATTGTAACGACCTGTGTAGTCGTTTTGAGCAGCAGAACGAAATTCTGGAAAAACTGGCCAAAACTACGGACACCCCGACGGACCGTCATAGGCCCGACGGTCCGTCACAGAGGTCCGTTCCATGACACTTAGTGGTTTGAAAATCGGGTACTGAAAATCGACTCTCTGTAAATTGTGACGGACCTGCAGGACGAGCCGTCACACCCACGACGAACCGTCGTGAGTTTCCGTTGCAAAACACTTCAACTTTTGCGAATTCGGTTCAAGAAAACGAGTTTCTGACCGTCAGGACGGAGGTGCAGGACGGACCGTCACAGTGGTGACGGGCCGTCACAGCTCACCTGAAAAATGGGGAGGCACGACGGCCTGTGCGACGGACCGTCGCACCCACGACGGCCCGTCACAGGTTGTGCAGTCCCAGGCAGTTTAGGATTTCTTTCCTCGTTTTAAGGGTCGTTTTTGATTATTCTTTCCTTAATTATAAGGATTGAAGGGTAAAATTAATAAGTCTAATTACTTAGGGGTCAAAAGGGGTAACCTTAAGTGAATTAGTGGGGTTTTATTGTCCTTTTTCACACTTAATTATATGATTAATTAGGGTAAAGGAAAGAGGGTTTGAATAAAACAAAAGAGAAAGAACAGAAAGAGAGAGAGCAGATCGATCGAATTGGTTGAGGAGAATAGCAAGCTTGGGAAATTTCTTGTGGATTCCAATTCTTCGGTGGAGGTAGGTTATGGTTTTTATATTACGATATTCGTAGTGAACTCTTGATAGTGAATAATATGTGTTGATGATATTGTAAACCTGTCTATATGCTTATTGTATGCTTGTGTGAATATGATTATGTGATGTTGATAAAACAAGCATGATGAAAACCATTGAATCCCAAATCTTGAAAGAAACTTTAATCTATGATATTAATGATAATGCCTTGGTATAAAAGAAGGCTTGATGAATTAAAGTGATTGGGATTGATGATGCCTTGGTTTAGAGAAGGCTTGATGAACGGATATAATAGAATTAGTGGATCGGAGTGTCACGTTCCGACACATAGAATTAGTGGATCGGAGTGTCACGTTCCGACACATAGAATTAGTGGATCGGAGTGTCACGTTCCGACACATAGTATTAGTGGGACGGGTGTCACGAACCGACACGTAGATGTAGGGGATCGGAGTGTCACGTACCGACACATATAGGGGATCGGAGTGTCACGTTCCGACACATATAGGGGATCGGAGTGTCACGTTCCGACACATATAGGGGATCGGAGTGTCACGTTCCGACACATAGTAGTAGGGGATCGGAGTGTCACGTACCGACACAAGAGGAAGAAAGATAATGAATCTCGAAAGATGTTAATATACTTAACATAATGAACTTAATTCCCAAATGAGTATGGTATTGAGGCTTGAGTCCTCATGGATGAACTTGATGGTATTTATTGACGATTATACTACTTGTTGCTACATGTTGAGTTTATAGTTGATTTATAATATTACTTGATATATATTGTTCCCTATTTTGAGTTAGCCGATGATATCTACTCAGTACTTGTGGTTGTACTGACCCCCTACTTTTATGTTTTCCTCTTGTTATTTGTGTTATGCAGCAAACGTTCCGTCAACTTCGACTCAGCAGTAGATCAAGCCGTCTTCACTCCATCGGAAATTCAGGGTGAGCTAATGCGTCTAGCTTGGACTGGGTCTCCTTCTTCAAGTCTTGATGCCTTGAACTTCCGGCATGGACTAGTTTTTATTTGTTTTTAGCTTTTTAGACATTCTTAGATTAGTAGTTTGAGATAGATGTTCTTGTGATGATGACTTCCAGATTTTGGGAATATTAATAATAGTTTTGAGTTGTTTTATTAATGAATTAAGTCTTCCGCATTTCTTTTGTTGATATTGTATTAAAATGTTAAGGGTTATATGGGTTGGTTCGCTCACATAGGAGGGTAAATGTGGGTGCCAGTCGCGTCCCCGAATTGGGTCGTGACAGATAGACACAAATTCATAATACGCAAACAATCCATAGAAACACTATTGTAAATTTTATCAAGAAATACTAGCGTCTAGTCATATTAAAATTGAAAGAGGACTAAAAATACTCATTACGTTGTTATAAGAGTTATTTCAAAAAGAGAAAACAATTTATACATGTAGTGGAAACTAGCAGAGTTATCTTGGAAAGATATGTAACATTGAATCTTGCATGTTGTGGCAAATGAGAATTTTTCTAATAAAAAAACAAACAAAAATCAGTGCTTCAAAGTGATCAATTATCATCATCTTTAGCTTAGCTTGGGCTCTAAATTACTCAATACTCAAAGTATTGTCCATATATTTTGGGAAAAAAACACTAGATTAGCAAATATTTATAAACAAAAATATGATCAAAATTTTTTTTCTTTAGAAAAGACAGTAAGAGATAAGTAAAAAGTCTACTATGGATCAACGTTTAAGATAAAATAAACTAGAAGAAAGGATTAATAAATTGTAAAGTAAAAGAAAATGAACGATGACTTACTGCATAGCATTTTATTGCATAGATCTCAACTTCTAAAGTGTCTAAGTTCATAGCTTGAAAATAATACCATCGTCTCGCTAATAATAATTATTAACATATGATTTATGCCGGCAATATTAATTTTTGTAGGCACATTAAAAGTTCATTTCCATGTAGAAGTGAACATTAAACAATGACATTTTTACAATTATTTTTTTAAAAAAATAAAATAAAATTGTAAAGTACTGTCTTTTGCAACTTTTCAGTTTCTACAAAACAAAAAAAAAGATATAACTAGTAAGTTAAAAAAAATGGATTTTTCAGCTAACTCGAGATTTTGCATTTCTTGTTAAAGATCTTCAATTTTGCATTCTGTAGATGCTGAATGTAACCATTGTTGAGTACGAATAAGAGCTTCAGTAGTCTTTGGTGACAAAGAACTTCGATAACAATCAAGAATGCGATCACCAGTGCTAAAAATAGATTCTGAAGCCACAGTAGATGTAGGAATAACAAGCATATCTCTTGTGACTCTAGAGACTATTGGATATCTTTCAGATGAAGCTTTCCACCAAGTTAAAATATTAAAATCCTTAATCTTCTCTACATTGTCCTCTAAATACTTATCAAGATCAGATTTATCATCAATATTATCATTTTCTTTTTCAAGAAATTTCTCCCATTGAGACTACCACACATCAGAAGTATCCATTGCACTAACTTCACTCAACACATCAGTTTTATCTTCAACAGTTTCACAAGAAGTCCCAACAATATAATTTTTGTTATGATTATATAAGCTAGTTAAAGTATCTGTTACTTTGATAGATTTACCGTCTCCCTCCACAGAATTATAACAATTTTTAAAAATAAACTTCATTCTGAAACGAGGATCCAACATAACGGCAACGAACAACAACATATTCATATCATCAAAATCACCTCAATATTTATCAAACTTACCTTTCATATTCTTAGCCATACTAGACAAAAGATAATCATCTCACTTTAAATAATTTACAATTATGCTTTGAAGATTAAAAAGCCATGAAAGAAGTATTTGAAGTAACATGAAAGTACTCGAAAATTTCAAAGTGGTTTGATAGAAAATCTCCACAAACATGAGAAACTAATGTGTAAGAAATTATTTTCCATGATAAGACCTTTCCAATCACAGATTCTCTCTTTTAAGTGTGTGATTGCCGCATCATTAGTTGTTGCATTATCAAGTGTTACTGTGAGTAGATTTTCTATTCCCCAATCTAACAAACAAGATTCAATATATTTTGCAATATTCTCACCTTTATTTTCTGGAGTTCGAAAAAAATTCAGAATCTTTTTTTGCAACTTCCACTCATCCTAAATCCAATAGGCAGTAATGACTATATATGTAAAATTTTGGAGTGAAGTTCATGGGTGACTAGTAATACGAAGACAAGGACCTTTAACAAGTATTTTAAGCTTTTGTTTTTCTTCTTGACAAATTTTTAAGCATTTCTAGAAACAATAATACGAGATGGCAACTCATAATTTGAGAAAATAAGTGATATTAGTCTCTTAAAGACTTCACCCTCAATGACATCGATTATAAAAAAATCAGCAATGGACCTCGACATTATAAACAACCTTCTCCAAATCTATTTGTTCCCCTCTTTTAATAGGTTTAAGAGCTCTTTGCTTTTTATCAAAAGACTTGAAAGGGTATTTCGCACACTTAGTAAGTAAATTTCCCCAAAGATTAGAAGTCCCATTTTTACTAGTCCAAGCAAAGTCTTTGAAATAGTACATACATTTTGCCTTCACTTCACCCACTTTATTAGTAATTTTTGAACAAAGATCCCAAACTTCAGAAGTTTTTCTACCACTTCCTCCATTGTCCAGAGTTGTTCTTTTCTGTTTCTTTGGAGGATTCTAAGGATTGTTCAAAGAAGAAGTTTTTCAAAGATTACCTTTTGCTTGAGTTTTATTCGTTGTAGAATTTTTCTACTTGAGGTTGAACTTCCAAATCATCCATCTTTAACCTCTATTGATTGTTAAATCTGAAATTATATAATGAAAACAGAAATAAAAAAAATCTCAATTTTAAAGACATGCTCTTAAAATTAAAATTAAAGAAAATTAAGAAAAAATATAATATATAAAATTACCTTCAATCTTCACTTTTTCTTGTATTTGAAGTTTAAAGCTTAAGAAAATGGAAAAGAAAAGACTGCAGAAGGCTGCTTTGGAAAAAGAAAAAACAAAGAAGAAAGTTGCGAAGATATAAAGCTGCAGCCTACGTGCATTTACTGTTTTTTTAAGAAATAGATGTTTATTTGTTATGTAGGCTACTAGGGTATCTAAAAGTAACTTAAATAATAATGTTTTGATGGAGTTATGATTATGGTTTTAATAGTTGGGCTGAAATTTAAGTGTTGGGCTTAAAAAATAATAAAGTTAAAGACTTAAGTTGATTAAAATTTAATAAAATATCTATATTTTATTTTTGAATATCATATAAATAATTATAAAATTTATATATATAATGTAACAGTTCATTTTGGTTATTTTTGCAGATTATTTTTTGTAAATCCAAAACCTAACCAAATAGTATCGGTTTTCAAAATTCAAAACCCAAATCTAACAAAATATCGATTTTTAAATCGATTTGGTTCGAATTGTGTTTCGATTTAGTTGTTTAACCATAACCATGAGAAGCCCTAGTTACAACTAGGGGATTCTCTCGGGTCATCAAAAACTGGGTATTAGAACAATAAATTTGTGGATATAGTCTTAGGCTTCAAGGTCTCATAAGCCACGTCTAGAAAAGTATTGTTCATCGGTGTGAGTCGTGGCACATCTATGAGCGAGATACTATATGAAGATAGAGGTTACTCTTCCTTGATATACTTGAAGTCGTGCCTTAGAGTGTATTTCTATGAGTTCCTAATCATGTTCTTTTGGTTTTAGGAACATGAATAGAAGAGGGCCAATGAAATGAGGGCTCAAGAAGGTAATGTGAATGAGGAGGTTCCCCCATCAAGTGCTCCAAGGTCCACAAGATCCCAATGAGGAAGGGGCCATGTCAAATGTGGAGATAAGGGCTTCCTTCCAAACTCTGATCCAACACATGACTAGTCAAGTACAAGTTGTCACTACTCAAGCTCAAGCCATGATGACACAAGCTAACTGAGAAGTTGGACCTCAAGTGAACACTAGTGTAAGTACTTCCATTTCTAGAATTCGAGATTTCACGAGGATGAATCCTTTTACATTTCATGGCACTAAGGTTGATGAAGATCCATAAGGCTTCATTGATGAGGTATTTAAGTGGTAGATACTATGAGAGTAACTTCTAGGGAAAAGGCGGGACTAGCCGCCTACCAACTAAAAGATGTGACACAAGTGTTGTTTGAAAAATAGAGGGGTGAGAGACCTGTAAGGGCTAGCCCGATGGACTGGGGAGTGTTTAAGACGACCTTTATTGATAGGTTTTTCCCCTTAGAGTTGAGGGAGAAAAAGTTTGTGGAATTCATAAACCTCCGTCAATGAGTGTGAAGGAACACTTTCTCAAGTTCACCCAACTCTCAAAATATGCCCCAACCTTTGTTGCCAACTATTTGGCTAAAGTGAATAATTTTGTGATGGAGGTCTTAGAGTAGTGTAGCTTAAGGGTGTAACTGGTTCCTGTATGTGCTAGGCATGGTTAAACCCAACCAGAAAAGTTTCATAAGGTCTAGAGAGGTTGCTTTAAGTATGGACGAGAGGTTCACTTCATAAAGTGTGTCCAAAGAACATTCAAGGATATTGTAATAGTGGGAGAACAAACCGCTTATATGCTATCAATATTTGCCAAGGGCAAGAAGATTCAACGGATGTTGTCCTAGTATAATTTGATTCTTTAACTCTAATGTTTATGTGTTTTCAGAGCCAGGAGAGAACTTATCTTTTGTAACTTCATATGTTGCTATGAACATTGATGTTATTCCTGAGCAACATAGTCAGACCTTCAGGGTTTCTACACTTGTTGGTGTCACATCCGAGAAAAAACCCTAGACGTAACTGGCATCGTCGTCCTCTTTGAGGACTAAGACTAGCCTTTTAGATTACATCATTACATTCATAGGTCAAATTTAGCGGAAAATTTAAAACTTTTCATTAGATCTACTCGGAGGTTTACATAGACCTCTACATACACATAGTATATATATATATATATATATATATATATATATATATATATATATATATATATATATATATATATATATATATATACGTAAAGAAAGATTACTTAGTCTTCTACTTTTATTACCCATAAGTATATTACTTGGTCTTCTAGTTTTATTGCACATAAGTATATAAAATTAACATAGTCATACTAGTCGTCTCATCTCATAACGATCTAATAAAAGTGTAATAACTTGGGCATAACCCTTGCATAAAAGTAAGAATCCTCATATGTGCTACACAATGTTTCATACTAAATGGAAAAGAAAGAAACATAGAAGTCTTAAAGTCTAAACAACTCTATTAGATAGATAATGACATCGCCCTCGGAAAGTGAGGACCCACCCTACTTGGATGATCAAGAGATCCAAGCCTTCTTCAAGTTGTCTTCAAAATCACTTTAACGACCGGAACATAAACTGTTGGGGAAAAGGAAGAAATGGGGTTAGTACACCACTTGTACTAAGTATGAGACCATATGCACACATACTTTGAAATCATGCTAAGAAAAGGGACATTTCATAAAGTATGCACTTTTATTTAGAAACCTTTATGCATATTCAACAAGACCATACCAACCAATAGAACATTTTCATTAAGTCATAAGCATGTACATTACAAGACCAACAACATCAAAACTAATCAAGTCAACATACATATACTATAATTGAACACATAGACAAGTAAGTCTATCATCAAGTCATAATAGCAACAAGCATGAATAAGAGTGCATTTCAACATAACGAAAGAAAGACAATTACTCATGCACCCCTACCAAGTAAACAAATGCAATGATAAATAAAAGCTCCATAGCCTTACTCAATCAAGTAAACCAACAAGAATCATGACTAACATCCTACTTCACATATCATAACATTTAAGAGTACATATCATCTTACTTTAACCATATCGACCAACACATATTCATAACTGAAATTAATCAAGATATAGTATCAACAATGTGCAAGTTCATCATATACATGTCACATAAAAATATAAGCATTATCATACATAAGAAAAATCCCCCCAAGGCTCCCTTCAAGTCTAACTAGTGCAATGTTTAGGTAGAGTCTCATACCCCTACATCGACTAAGCTAAACCTCTTAGGTTATCTTAGTTAGAGTTCAATCCTTTAGTTCATTTCACCTTTTGGAACATCTTGCCCTAACCGACATAGACCATATGAGCTAATGTGGAAGCCAGTGTCATGTAACCCTATACCGAAAGAATGTGGACTCCTTTCCAAGATAGTATGAAAACATGAACATAGCAACTACGTGGATATACTAGCTAGTATTCGTATTATGGGCAACATAGTTCAAGAACTAGGAGATATAGTTGGGACCTCTTTATTCTACATCCATCTTTTTATCTAATCTCAATAGTACATTAGTGATCCTACCTTCTCTATTTTGGAAGGGACACTCATCACTCTAGTTCACTCGGTGCTAAGCTAGAGTCCCCTTTTTGAAACGTCTTTTGTGTCTTTATTAAGCATCATAGCTTATTGTAGGTCATATGGTCTGACCCTTGTATAACATCCTCATCATCATATCTCAATAAGAATTGCATTAGTATTGTCCTTTCAATACAATTCATATAGATGAAGTTAGCATATTAACATTCTCATATCATGATAAGACACATTCTCAAATCATTCACCATCGTTATAACATTTACATCTTAAGCTAACACCTCATAATCATAATCAAGATATTTCAATTCAAAATCATACCACCCTATCAATCCTTATACATGCCATACTCCAATATAACATCATGACTTAATCACAATTAACCACAATTTGAAGTAAAGGATAGGGATTATAAGACTTACCAAGTCTCCTTCAGAACCCATCATCAAGGTCTTACCAAAAAACCCTCAATTCAACCCAATTTGGGTATACATCATCATAAATCAATAACTAGCATGAAAACAAGGCTATAAGAATCACTACATCACAATTCAATAAGATCATAGCTTAAGACAATATACTTTGGTCAATTTACAATATACTTCATAACCTAGATCATCTTATCAAGAACTAGAATGAAAAACTAAAAATCAACCTAATTCATTCATAATTAGTGTAACAACATCATCTAGTAGTAATTCAACCAATAACCAAGTCAGTCGAACCAATACAACCTAATTCATATCAAGTTCAAAACCTAGGGTTAAGGGGAATAGGTTATCTTCAACAAACTAGACCAATTATCAAGATATGTCATAATTAGGTTAGAATAAATGTTAATATATTCGTAATATCAAAAATAAATCATAGAAAAATCAATTCATAACATCAATTTTGTATTGGATGAAAACCCACTTGAAAACTTAACTTTGGAAATCAATTTGATAGAACCTTTTGAGGAAAGAGGTCTCAAAGGTGAATTAGATCTCATACCTCACTAATTGATGAATATTGATGGAGGAATTGACCCTCTGCAGCCCTAAAAACTTCCCCTAGCTTGGTATTTAATGGTGTTCTTCACTAGAGAGAGAAAGAAGAGAGAAGGAAGAGAGTTTGGGGTTTGGTAATTATGAGCTTAGGTTAGTCTAATTTAGGTTAGGGTCTTTATGTAGGTCATTAATTAAATTAATTAGACTTACCTAAACCACTAACTAATGAACCCTCTTAATTAATTAATTTGAGTCACTTAAAAATGTGAAGAAAGCCCTCACAAACAAGACCTCGACCATGATACGTCTGTGAGTTGACGGTCACTGTTCCCCCTTCGTGCTGCAATCTGTCATTTGATTCAGAGCCTGGTCCAAGTGGACCATTGGCCAAAATGTCTATGTGTTATTCGATGCATGGCATCGATGCCCCATCGATCAACCTACGCCTTGTCAATTGCCTTCATCGATGCACACTGCCCAGGCAGTCTTTGACCCGAAAAATTAAAGGGTCCTCTTCAAGGGCCCTTGGTTGGTCCTTGGAGAGTCGTACCCGGATGTTTCGACCATGAATCAACTCTAATACGTGTTAGACGCCCTTCCACCAATTATCATGAATATCCGACTCCTAAAATCTATTCAAATAGGCTAAGGCACGCTAATACCGCTTTGAACTAGTTGCCGGACGTTGTTGGACGTTTTGGTTTCTAGACTTCCTAAATGACTAATATTCATTAAAATGGACCTTAAAACGGTGACTAAACCTTAGGATACTTATGTTAGGCTCTATAACACGTCTTGGATTTTCGAGATGTTATATTATCCCCCCCTTAGGAACATTCGTCCCGGAATGACACTAGAAATCTTTTGAAGGAAGGAATAGACTCAAGACAACAGTCCAATCAATAATTAATACATAACAACAGAAACCATATTAGTTACTCAAGGCAATTCAAAACTTCAATTACCACATATAAGGCTCAACATTACATAATGAGTAACATCCTTCTCAAAACAACAAGAGCTCAACATAGCATTTATGAGTCACTTATGCCAATGTTCAACTTACCAACATGCTACATATAATTTCATAAATACTCACCATATCAAAATGTACAACAAAACTTCAAAACAAGCCAAAGAGAAAAATTGATAATTTTCAAGTTAATTAGGCATATTTCACTGTAACTTCAAGTGTCACAATATCAAAAATGCACATTTTGCAACACTACACCAAAAATCAAGAAACTTCAACTTTTAGTAATGAATAACCTTAGTTATCAAATAGATGAGGGTAACGGGACTTCATATAGGCCTCGGCATCCCATGTTGCACCCTCAACTAAGTGATTCTTCCATAACACCTTTACGGAAGCTACTTCTTTATTCCTCAATTTCTTTACTTGAACCGGAACCTCCTCACAAGAGAGACTATCTTTCACATCAAGACCCTCAATAGGAAGAGTAGACTTGGGGTCACCGATACACTTCTTTAGCATGGAAACATGGAAAACCGGATGAACCAAAACCAATTCACTAGGAAGCTTCAATTCGTAGGAAACTTTACCAACTCTTTGCAAGATTTCATAGGGACCGACATAATGAGGACTCAACTTCCCCTTTTTTATAAATCTAACCACCCCTTTCATAGGCGAAACATTCAAATACACCTTATCACCTTCTTCAAACTCTAAATCTTTTCTCCTATGATCGACATAAGACTTTTGTTCACTATAGGCTATTTGCAAGCGATTCCTTTATGATATAAACTTCTCCAGGGTCTTATAAATGAAATCGGGACCAAGAAGAGAAGGCTCACCTACTTCAAACCATCCAATAGGAGACCTACATCTCCTACCATACAAGGATTCATAATGATACATAGATATGGATGAATGAAAACTATTATTGTAAGCAAACTCCTCAAAAGGCAAATGCTTGTACCAATTTCCCTTGAAATCAATAATACAAGCCCTAAGCATATCTTCAAGGGTTTGAATAGTATGCTCCGCTTGACCATCCGTTGGGATAAAAAGTGATACTTAGCTGTAGCTTAGTATCTAACCCTTTTTGGAATGACCTCCAAAACCTAGATTTGAACTGTGCACCCCGATCCGATATGATGGATAACGAAATATCGTGACGACACAAAATCTCATCTATGAAGATTCTTGCATAATCCCACCGAATAAGTAAACTTGACGGGAATAAAGTGAGCAGACTTGGTCAACCTATCCACAATCACCCATATAGAGTCATATTGCCTTTGAGTCTGAGGCAAACCTACTACAAATCCATATTTATGTCTTTGCACTTCCAAGTAGGAACTTGGATTTATTGTTGCAAGCCACACGACTTTTGATGCACGACTTTCACTTGTTGGCAATTTGGACACTTAGCCACAAACTCCACTATGTCTTTTTTCAAACCTTCCCACCAAAACACTTACCTAAGGTCATGGTACATTTTTGTCGAACCCTGGTGAATGGAGTAACGGGACCCATGGGCTTCCTCAAAGATCCGGTTCCTCAACCCATCTATATTGGGAACACACAAACTTCCTTGATACCTCAAGACACCATCCCCCCTAAGGAGAATGCCTCATTAACCTTACCGAGAACCGATTCCTTGAACTTCATCAATGTTTGATCAAGATGTTATTTGAACTTCACCTCAACTACCAAGGATGAATTGGAGTTATTATGGACCATAAAACCACCATCCGAAGAATCTTCCAACCTCACACCGAATCTACACAACCTATGAAAATCTCTCACTAGGTCTTTCTTGGCTTCCTCTATGTGAGACACACTACCCATGGTCATACGACTTAGAGCATCCGCAACCACATTGGCTTTTTCGGGGTGATAGAGGACACTCATGTCATAATATTTCAATAATTCTAACCACCTTCTTTGTCGGAGATTCAACTTATTTTAGGTAAACACATATTGGAGACACTTATGATTGGTATACATATCAACATGGACTCCATACAAGTAATGCCTCCATATTTTTAAGGCAAATACCACAGGAGCTAACTCAAGATCATGAGTTGGACAGTTTCTCTCATCCACCTTAAGTTTCCTAGAAGCATAGGATATTACCTTACCATGTTGCATAAGAACACACCCTAAATCCACTCGAGATGCATCACAATACAAAATGAAACCTTTTGTACCCTCCGGCAAAGTCAACACCAGAGCGAAAGTAAGTCTATCTTTCAAGATTTAGAAGTTTCTCTCACATGCCTCCGACCACTCAAATTTCTTATTCTTTAGGGTCAAAGTAGTCAAGGGAGATGCAATGGACGCAAAACCATCCACAAACCTCCGATAATAACCTGCTAGACCCAAGAAACTTCTAATGTCGGTTAGAGTCAATGGTCTAGGATAATTTTTCACCGCCTCGATTTTCCTTGGATCAACCTCAACTCCCTCACTAGAGAAGATATGACCAAGAAATGCCACCGACCTCAACCAAAAATCACACTTGCTATACTTAGCAAATAATTGGTTCTCCTTAAGCACTTATAACACCACCCTCAAGCGGTTCATGTGATCACCCTCATTTTTTGAATATACCAAGATTTCATCAATGAAGACAATGACAAATAAATCTAGGTAACTTCGAAACATCCTATTCATGAGATCCATAAACGTCGTCAGGGCATTTGTGAGACCAAAAGAACATAACTAAGAATTCATAGTGACCATATCTAGTCTGAAATGTTGCCTTTGGTATATCCTCACCTCTCACTCTAAGTTGGTGATACCCCGATCTCAAGACAATCTTAGAAAAGTAGCTTGCCCCTTGGAGTTGATTAAACAAGTCTTCAATCCGAGGGAGAGCATACTTGTCTTAATAGTGACTTTATTGAGTTGGCGGTAATCAATGCACATCCTAAGGGACATATCCTTCTTCTTCACAAATAAAACCGGAGCACCCCATGGAACAATACTAGGTCTTATGAAGCCTTTGTCTAGTAAATATTTGAGTTGAGCCTTAAAATCCTTCAATTTGGCCGGAGCCATCCAATAAGGAGGAATTGAAATTGGATTTGTATCCGGTAATAAGTCGAAACAAAATTAATTTCCCATTTGGGAGGAATACCTTGAAGATCATTAGGAAAGACCTCCAGAAATTCCCTCTCTACGGAGACCGGCTCAATGGAACAAATTTCAAAGTCTAAATTGGACTCTTACTATATAATATAAATACCCTTTAGAGATCATTTTGCATGCTTTCAAATATGAGATGATACGTCCTATAGGAATAGAATTTCCCACCTTACACATTAAAATGGGCTCATTTGGAAAATTAAACTTCACCATCCTCGTTGTACAATCTATAGAGGCAAAGCAAGAAGCAACCAATCCATACCCAAAATGACATCAAAATCAAGCATATCAAGTTCTACTATTTCAACATAAGAAACTATATTGGGCAACATTATAGGAAAATTTCTATACACCTTTTTTACAACAACCGACTCACCCACCGGGGTAGACACTATAATAAGTTCATGCAAAACATCAGGCAAAATGTCAAACTTTTTAGCTACTAGAGGAGTAACAAATGATAAGGTAGCACCGGGATCAAGTAAGACATATACATAAATAGAGAAGACTTTCAACATACCGGTCACCACGTCAGGAGAAGTCTCTTGCTCACCCCTAGAGCGGAGAGCAAAGAAGCAGTTCTTATTTGAAGCATCATTTAAACCACTTGCTTGAAATTGAAAACTATCCTTGTATTTACCCTCACATTAGGGCAATACCTAACATTGTGCCCACTTTTACCACAACCAAAACAATTATCCGTCCCCTTAAGACAATCCCCATAGTGCTTCTTGCAACACTTTCCACAAGTTGTCTTTTTAGTTGGTGAACTAGGGCCCTTTCATTCATAGGATTAGGGTCAGACACCCGATCATCCCTATTCTTAGGGAACCTAGAAGTAACTTGATTATAAACCCTCTTCTTAAACCTAGGCTTGTCATGTATCTCAAGTCTTCCCTTTGAAGAACCTCCATCAAATGATCTTGCCTTCTTGGCCTCCTTACTCTTTTTCTTAGCCCTTGAATCTTCTACATGTTGGCATGAACTATGAGAAGAGAAATATTCATGTTGTCATGTAACATAGCCGAATGACACTCCTCTTGCAAATCATCCGACACCCCCGTCACAAAACGTCTCATTTTATCTATAAGATCGGAAACCAAAGAAGGAGCTTATTTTGAGAATTTAGTGAATTTCAAGGAGTATTCATGAACACTCATATATCCTTGGAGAAGGTTGATGAACTCCACCACTTTAGCTTCCCTCTTCTCCCTAGGAAAGAACTGATCAAGAAAAGCCCTCTTGAACACTTCCCAAGTCACGGGTCCACCTCTTAAAGGCCTATTGTCCCTCTATTGGACGTACAATGCTTGAGCCATATCCTTGAGTTTATAGGTGGCTAACTCGGCCTTATCACCAGTAGACAACCCCATAGAATAAAGGATCTTGTAGATTTCATCGATGAACTCTTGGGGGTCTTCTTCAACCTTGGACCCATAGAAAGTAAGAGGCTTCATCCTAGTGAAATCCCTTAGACAGGAGGCCATGATAGCAACTTGTTGATGAGCTCGGGGGACAACCTCCCGATTAGCTTGGGTTGTCATGGCTTGGGCTTGAGTAGTGGCGGGTTGTGCTTGGATAGTAATGGCTTGGGCCATTTGGAAGAGAGCGGCCCTTATCTTCTCATCCGTCAAACAAGGAGGATTCATCGGCTTGGTCACCATTCACATCTTCCTCAAGAGGAAGAACTTGATCACCACGGGGAGGAACTCCCACATTGGAAATCTCTTCTTCAAGTCTTCGTGCCGCATTTCTTCAAGTATTCATTGCCTATAATTCCAATAAGAAGATTAGATGCAAAAGAACATAGAGTTAACACTCTAAAGACATGATATTGGATTTTCAAGAAAGTGAGAGTTTCCTAAGCATCTCATAGATTGATATTCATAAGTGTGTCAACTTCACAATTATGAATACGAACCTACATAGACGTGGTTGAGAGAGAAATCGACTCAAAGATATTTAACCTCATGCTCTGATACAAATATTTTCATATTCAGGAAATAACCCTAGACGTAACTGGCGTCGTCGTCCTCTTTAAAAACTAAGACTAGCCTCTTAGCTTACATCATTACATTCATAGGTCAAATTTAGCAGAAAATTTAAAACTTTTTATTTCGTCTACTTGGAGGTCTACATACACCACTACATACACACACACACACACACACACACACACACACACACACATATACGAAGATTATTTAGTCTTCTACTTTTATTGCACATAAGTATATAAAATATAACATAGTCATAATTATCGTCTCATCTCATAACCATCTAATAAGAGTGTAATAACTTGGGCATAACCCATAACGTAAGAATGCCTCACATGGGCTATACAATGTTTCATACTCAATGGAAACGTAAGAAACATATAAGTCTTAAACTCAAAACAACTCCATTAGCTAGATAATGGCATCGCTCTCAGAAAGTGAGGACCTACCCTACTTTGATGATCAAGAGACCCAAGCTTTCTTCAAGTCGTCTTCAAAAACACTTCAATGGCTGGAACATAAAATGTTGGGGAAAAGGAAGATATGGGGTTATTAAACCACTTAGAGTAAGTATGAGATCATATGCACCCATACTTGGAAATCATGCTAAGAAAAGGGACATTTCATAAAGTATTCACTTTTCATTTAGAAACTTTTATGCATATTTAGCAAGACCATACCAACCAATAAAACATGTTCATTAAGTCATAATCATGCACATGACAAGACCAAAAACATCAAAATTAGTCAAGTCAATATGCATATACTATAATGGAACACATAGCAAAGTAAGTCAATCATCAAGTCATAATAGCAACAAGCATGAACAAGAGTAAATTTCAACATAACCAAAGCAACACAATTACCCATGAACCCATATCAAGTCAACAAGTAGCCCAAGAAGAATCACGACTAATATCCTACTTCACATATCATAACATTTAAGAGTACATATCATATTACTTTAACCATATAGACCAAAACATATTTATAAGTGAAACTAATCAATATATAGTATCAACAATGTGCAAGTTCATAAGATACATTTCACGTAGCATTATCAACATTGTCATACATAAGAACATCCTCATAAGACTCCCTTCAAGGCTAACTAGTGCAATGTTTAGGTAGAGTCCCATACCCCTACATCGACTAAGCTAAACCTCTTAGGTCATCTTAGTTAGAGTTCAATCCTTTAGTTCATTTTACCTTTTTGGAACATCTTTCCCTAAACGACGTAGACCACATGAGCAAATGTGGAAGCCAGTGTTATGTAGCCCTATACTGAAAGAAGGTGGACTACTTGACAAGGTAGTACAAAAACATGAACATAGCAACTACGTGGATCCACTAGCTAGGATTCTTATGGGGCAACATTGTTCAAGAGCTAGGAGATATAGTTAAGACCCTATTTATTCTACTTGAATTATAGTCTCCAATATCAAGAGTACATTAGTGATCCTACCTTCCCTATGAGGGAAGGAACACTCCTCACTCTATTTGACTCGGTGCTAAGCTAGAGTCCCCTTTTTAAAACGTCTTTTGTGTCTTTATTAATCATCATACCTTATTGTAGGTCATAGGGTATAACACTTGTAAAACATCCTCATAATCATATTACAATAAGAATTCCATGAGTATTGTCCTTTCTCTACAATTCATATAGGTGAGGTTAGCATATTAACATTCTTATATCAAGATAAGACACATTAGCAAATCATTCACCATCTTTATAATATTTACATCTTAAGTCAACACCTCACAATCATAATCAAGACATTATAATTCAACATCATACCACCCTATCAATCCTTTTACATGGCAAACGCCAATATAACATCATGACTTAATCACAATTAACCACAATTTTAAGTAAAGGATATGAATCATAATACTCACCAAGTCTCCTTCATAATCCATCATCAAGGTCTTACCACAAACCATCAATTAAACCCAATTTGGGAATACATCATCATAAATAAATAACTAGCATGATTACAATGATAGAAGAATCACTACATCACAATTTAATACTAGATCATAGCTTAAGAAAGTATAGTTTGGTCACTTTACAATATACTTCATAACCTAGATCATCTTATCAAGAACTATATTGAAAGACTACAAATCACCCTAATTCATTCATGATTAGTGTAACAAAGTAGTAATTCAACCAATACAACCTAATTCATATCAAGATCAAAACCTAGGGTTAAGGGGAATAGGTCATTTTCTACAAACTAGACCAAACCAGCAAGATATGTCATAATTAGGTTAGAATACATGTTCATCCATTCATAATATCCAAAATAAATCATAAACAACTCAATTGATAACATAAATTTTGTATTGGATGAAAACTTAACTTTTAAAATTAGTTTTATGGAACCCTTTGAGGAAAGAGGTCTCAAAAGGTGAATTAGATCACATACCTCATGATTGATGAATATTGATGGAGGAATTGACCCTTTTTAGCCCTTAAACCTTCCCCTAGCTTGGTCTTCAATGGTGTTCTTCACTAGAGAGAGAAAGAAGAGAGAAGGAAGAGAGTTCGGGGTTTTGGAATTATGAGCTTAGGTTAGTTTAATTTAGGTTAGGGTCTTTATATAGGTAATTAATTAACTTAATTAGACTTACATAATCCCCTAACTAATTAAATAAACCCTTAATTAACTAATTAATTTGAGTCACATAAAAACGTGAAGAAAATCTCAACCCTCACAGATGAGACCTCGACCATAGTCCATCTTTGAGTCAACGCTCATTGTTCCCCCTCCGTGCTGCACTTCATCGTTTGATTCATAGACTGATCCAAATGTAAAATTAGAAAAATTTCTAAGTTTTGGTCAATGGATTGCATCGAATCCCCGTCGATCAACCTACGCCTCGTCGACTGCCATCGTCAATGCACACTGCCCAGGAAGTCTTTGGCCCCAAAAATGAAAGGGTCCTCCTCAAGGCACCTTGGTTTGTCCTTGGGGATTCATACCTAGACGTTTCGATAATGAATCAACTCTAATACTATTTATACACCTTTCCACCAATTTTCATGAATTTCCGACTCCTAAAATCTAGTCAAATTGGGAAAGGCAAGCTAATACCTCCCTGAACTACTTTCTAGACGTCATGGACGTTCTTGAACGTTTTGGTTTCTAGACTTCCTAAATGACTTATATTCATTAAAATGGACCTTAAAATGGTGCCTAGACCTTAGGAAACTTATGTTAGGATCGAGAACACCATCTTGGATTTTCGAAATGTTACAGTTGGTTAGTCTATTGTAGAAGAGAAAGTCAATCATGATTGTACATTTTTCGTCAATCACATGAGTACCATGACTTAGTTTTGTTAGACATGGTATCTTTGATGTCATTCTCGGTATGTACTAGCTTCATGCCTCTTATGCATCAGTAGAATGTAAAAATTCGAGTAGTCAAGTTCCATTTCCAGTGAATTAGTTATAGAGTTCAAGAGCAATTCAGCAGTGCCTGAGGTTCATTCCATCTCATACCTTAAGGAAATAAAGTTAGTTTCCATGGGATGTGTCTATCACTTAGTCTTCGTTAATGTTTTTAGTGTTATGATACCTCCTATTTAGTCAGTTTCAGTAATAAAGGATTTTCCAAAAGTCCTCCTAGATGATCTATCCAGAGTCCCTCTTGAAAGAGGAATAGACTTGAACATATTCATCATTCCAGATACTTATCCTATCTCTATTCCCCCATATAGAATGGCACAAGCAGAGTTTAAAGAGTTGAAGAGCAGTTGAAGTATTTCTTAGATAACTTTTTTATTTGACAAAATTAATTTAGGAGAAAGTTAGGTTTCAATTATCTGTATCTTGTGAGAAAAGCTTTCAGAAATTGGAAAAGAAGTTTACTGATCCTAGTTTTGACTTTTCAAGAAGGTACTCAAGGTTTTATGGTGTATTATGATGCATCGAAAGTTTGTTTGGGTTGTATGTTAATGAAGAATGAAAAAGTTATAGCTTATGCCTCTAGACAGATTAAAGTTCATGAAAAGAATTACTCAACCCACAACAAAGTTGGTTGTAGTAGTATTTGTTTTGAAAATATGGCGTCGTTATCTTTATGGTGTTCATGTGGATGTGTTCACCAATCACGGCAGTCTTCAGTTTGTGTTTGGTTAGAAAGAGTTTGATCTCAAATAGAGAAAGTGGTTAGAGATACTCAAGGATTTGACATGAGTATTCTTTACCACCTAGGTAAGGCTAATGTTGTTGATGATTCCTTAAGTAGGTTGTCTATTGGTAGTGCCACCCATTTTAAGAAAGATACAAATAAGTTAGAAAAAGAGGTGCATAGACTTGTACAATTAGGATTTCAATTAATAGATTTCACAGAAGGAGGAATAGTGGTGACGAATCGGACTGAGTCATCATTAGTGTCAGAAGTAAAAGGCGAGCAAGACGAAGACTCTATATTACTTGAATTAAAGACACATGGCTTCAGAACAAGGGATAGATGGTGTTTTGAGGTATCGAGGTAAATTTTGTGATTGATTTTAATAGTCATTGGTATGATCACCTATATCACATTGAGTTGCTTACAACAATAGTTACCATTCTAGCATCCAAATGACTTCTTATGAAGCTCTTTAGGGGAGGAATGCAGATCTCGTTTTTGGATGTTTAAAGTTTGTGAAGCAGGGTTGATAGGACCTTAGTTCATTCATCAAGATATGGAGAAAATGATATCATTCAAGAGTGGTTAGAAACATGGCAGAGTCGTCAGAAGTCTGACAATGATATAAGGAGAATGGAATTAGATTTTGAGGTAGATGACTGATTCACTTGAAAAGTTTCACCCCTTAAAGGTGTTATGACTGTTATAAAGGGGAAGCTCAGTGCAGTATATCGATCCTTAAAATATTTTCAAAAGGATTGACAAAGTATCTTATGAATTGGAACTACCACAATAGTTAGCAACCATCCATCCGATTTTTCAGATCTCCATGTTGAAATAGTGCATAGGAGATACTTCACATATCATACCAATTGAGGATATTGGAATCAATGATAGTTTGTCTTACGAGGAGGTCCTGATTCAGAATCTAGATCGCTAAGTTCACAAGTTGAGAACAAATTAAGTAACATCAAGTCAAAAATTTGTGGAGAAATCGGTTTTCGGAAAATCCACTTGAGAAACAAAAGAGGATATGAAGAAGATTGAGAATTTACGTTAGGACTATTGGAGAAAGAACGCAAGAAAAAGGAGAATAGGAAAAGCAAGAATTTCCAAGAACGACCGTTGGCTTGTGGATTTCTTCGGGGTTGATCCGTATAAAGGTATGTGAGTCTCTCATAGCATCTGGTTCGTTCACCCACGATCCAAATATGTTTGCTGCAGTATGAATTCTTCCTAAAAAGGCTGAAAGTCTGATGTTATTTATATGTATTCTTGAATTAAAAGTCGTTCTTGAATTGGGTTGACATTGAGAAGTTTCCAATATCTTTGAGTCAAATTATAGAGTTGTTGATTTAGGTTCTTGAGTATATATGTTGATTGTCTGAATCTAAAGAGATATTGAGAAAAATATTCAAGTTAAGGCGAATTGGGACTGGAAAACAAACAAGAGAAAAATCGGACAAGGAACAGGTACCAGGTCCACGTCGCGAACTTTTTCCCTTAGGGAACAACAGTTGCTCCGCATCGCGGATAGGAAGCGGACTCATCTGTCTGAAAATATAGTTTGGTGAATAATTATTTAGGAGCATCTCCGCGTCACGAACTTGTTCCAAAATGGTGATTTCATAACTTTCTCAAGTTAGCCATTCGAATCATTTCTAAACATCAAAAGACCTTTCCTATCACAAATCTTATTTCCTTGAATCCATAATTAAATTTAAGGAAAGTTAAGCATCAAATAGAGTAAATTTAAGGGTGATTTCAAGTAAAGTTAAGACTCAATTCAACTAAATTTAAGAGTAAATCTAACTGAAGTTCATCAAAGTTTTTTCAAGGTCTTTTACAAATGTTAACTTTGTTCTAAAGTTAAGCTAAGAGTAAATAATTAAGTTCATTTGTCAAAAGCTATAGGGAACTAAGTATTCCCAAAGAAATTACAAATGTTTTCACATTTAAGATAAGAGGAAACTGAGGTTTCCAAAAGAGTTTTTAGCAAGGAAAAGGGAATATCAATTCCAAGAGAGGTTTTAAGCCAAGTGTTGAATAATTATCTCAACCCAAAGAAATAAGTTGTTTTTACAACATATGAGCTAAGTATATTTTTGGGAGTAGTATGGAGCATCGATATGGGGATGCTAGTTCATATTAACTCAAGTCTTCATAAGTCATGTAGTCATCATAGGCATTAAAGGATCATACTTTTTAGATGATCACTTAAGTTAAGCTAGTGATCCACTTAGTTAAGTTAGCTTCTTATACTGATGACAAGGTATGGTCGGTCCTTGGCAGTATGAGGTAAAGTGTTGTATTATCACTATAACTCTTAGATGATGATTGTCAGTTAGATAAACTCCCACAATAGTAGTTGCATAGTTCCTTAAGAGGTTCTGCTTAGTATGAAAGGGGGTATGGGACTTCATTTATGCATTGAACAAGGAGACTTTGGGAGAAAAAAATGATATGTCTTTTATTATGATTATGAATTGATGTCATTATTTTATATTTTTACATACATCTTAGAGTTATTTTGTATCTTTGCATACAAAGAGTTTACAACATGTTTTTAAACAACGTTTCTTTATCATACACTTGCTTTTAAATTTCTTAATATTGAAATGAGTTTAGTTAAGTATTTATGAGTTTAGAAGAGTCAAGGTAAGTGTTTCCTTCAGAATCTCCTTCTAGCCTATGTTGTTTAACATTCCAACTTGCATACTCGTACATTAGATGTACTAATGTCAGTTCACCTAGCGCACTGTTGATCCAGTGAGCAGCTCAAAGTATGTTGGCGAGTCTCCTTCCATTCCGAAGGACTCCTTTTTCATTATTTTCGGATTTATTTTCTGTTGTTAGGATGTTCAGGGGTCTTGTCCCGACATCCATCTCAGTTATTAGAGGCTTCATATATAAACAGTTAGCAACCAACTGTCTTTACATTGTAATTTATTATAACTAAGGCTTCAGTTGACATTTGGATAAGTTTAACGTTTTATTTTTAAAAACGTTCTAATTTATCTTTTATTTAAAGGATAGGAAGAAGGGGTTCAATGAAGGTTGATGTTAAGGTTTTTACTCCAATTAGAGATAAAAACCTCGTTTTGATCCTGTAAAATGAATGTGAATAGCATAATCGTATATTTCATATATATGACGAAATGAATAGATAAAAGATTTGAATAGCCGGAATGACTTATTTTAAGATCAAATTGTCCACCTCTTTGTTGGCATGGGTCAGATTTTTTTTACCTACGATTTTAAAGTCACTTTCTCTAATAACCGGCCTTCAAACTTAATTTTGACTATATTTTAGTGTCAAGGTCAAAATTTAGATCTTAAATTAAGTTCAACTCCAGAAATTGAGGATAAGAGTCAAGTCCCTAGTCGAGATCAAAAGTTGTATCTCAATTCGAGGTCGTATTTGGGGCTCAGCTCACAGTTGGAATTTAGGTCTCAAATCGATGTCAAATTATGGATTTTGGGTTGGATCTCAAAGTTTGGGCCTTTGGTTAGGTTGGATTTGGGAGTTGAATAAAATCATATATTATTATAAGTGGGAAGCTCCTAATCTCAAAGTTGAATAACCTTTTTGTCCTTATCCCTAATATTAATATCTATTTAATCAATTGAACATTAAGCAATAGTTATAGTATATTTAAATTCATGCATCAGACAAGATCTTAATGCATCATATATTCATGTACTAATTAAATGTAGGTAATGAAGAGTCTAATAACTTTCAATTTTAATTTTTAAGATAAGTGGGGGCTATGAAGAATCTATCAAACACACTCACACCACATTATTTATATTCCTTCTCATCTTGCATTCTAGAGTAGGCACTACATCAGTTGTAAAATTTTCATTATCAGTTTGTAATTATAAGAATTCTTACTATTTTATTTATTAGTTTTCTTTAAAATTTCATGCATATTCATCTTCTTTTTGCCGAGAAATATGTTAATTATGATAGTTACAAGATGAATATATACTACAATATATATGAAGTTGTAAGTAAATTTTTATTTTTCATATCTCCATTGTTTTGAGTTTTTAAATATATACAAGATGAATATATACTACAATTATGAATTGATGTCATTATTTTATATAGTTACAAGATGAATATATACTACAATTATGAATTGATGTCATTATTTTATATTTTTACATACATCTTAGAGTTATTTTGTATCTTTGCATACAAAGAGTTTACAACATGTTTTTAAACAACGTTTCTTTATCATGCACTTGCTTTTAAATTTCTTAATATTGAAATGAGTTTAGTTAAGTATTTATGAGTTTAGAAGAGTCAAGGTAAGTGTTTCCTTCAGAATCTCCTTCTAGCCTATGTTGTTTAACATTCCAACTTGCATACTCGTACATTAGATGTACTAATGTCAGTTCACCTAGCGCACTGTTGATCCAGTGAGCAGCTCGAAGTATGTTGGCGAGTCTCCTTCCATTCCGAAGGACTCCTTTTTCATTATTTTCGGATTTATTTTCTGTTGTTAGGATGTTCAGGGGTCTTGTCCCGACATCCATCTCAGTTATTAGAGGCTTCATATATAAACAGTTAGCAACCAACTGTCTTTACATTGTAATTTATTATAACTAAGGCTTCAGTTGACATTTGGATAAGTTTAACGTTTTATTTTTAAAAACGTTCTAATTTATCTTTTATTTAAAGGATAGGAAGAAGGGGTTCAATGAAGGTTGATGTTAAGGTTTTTACTCCAATTAGAGATAAAAACCTCGTTTTGATCCTGTAAAATGAATGTGAATAGCATAATCGTATATTTCATATATATGACGAAATGAATAGATAAAAGATTTGAATAGCCGGAATGACTTATTTTAAGATCAAATTGTCCACCTCTTTGTTGGCATGGGTCAGATTTTTTTTACCTACGATTTTAAAGTCACTTTCTCTAATAACCGGCCTTCAAACTTAATTTTGACTATATTTTAGTGTCAAGGTCAAAATTTAGATCTTAAATTAAGTTCAACTCCAGAAATTGAGGATAAGAGTCAAGTCCCTAGTCGAGATCAAAAGTTGTATCTCAATTCGAGGTCGTATTTGGGGCTCAGCTCACAGTTGGAATTTAGGTCTCAAATCGATGTCAAATTATGGATTTTGGGTTGGATCTCAAAGTTTGGGCCTTTGGTTAGGTTGGATTTGGGAGTTGAATAAAATCATATATTATTATAAGTGGGAAGCTCCTAATCTCAAAGTTGAATAACCTTTTTGTCCTTATCCCTAATATTAATATCTATTTAATCAATTGAACATTAAGCAATAGTTATAGTATATTTAAATTCATGCATCAGACAAGATCTTAATGCATCATATATTCATGTACTAATTAAATGTAGGTAATGAAGAGTCTAATAACTTTCAATTTTAATTTTTAAGATAAGTGGGGGCTATGAAGAATCTATCAAACACACTCACACCACATTATTTATATTCCTTCTCATCTTGCATTCTAGAGTAGGCACTACATCAGTTGTAAAATTTTCATTATCAGTTTGTAATTATAAGAATTCTTACTATTTTATTTATTAGTTTTCTTTAAAATTTCATGCATATTCATCTTCTTTTTGCCGAGAAATATGTTAATTATGATAGTTACAAGATGAATATATACTACAATATATATGAAGTTGTAAGTAAATTTTTATTTTTCATATCTCCATTGTTTTGAGTTTTTAAATATATACAAGATGAATATATACTACAATTATGAATTGATGTCATTATTTTATATAGTTACAAGATGAATATATACTACAATTATGAATTGATGTCATTATTTTATATTTTTACATACATCTTAGAGTTATTTTGTATCTTTGCATACAAAGAGTTTACAACATGTTTTTAAACAACGTTTCTTTATCATGCACTTGCTTTTAAATTTCTTAATATTGAAATGAGTTTAGTTAAGTATTTATGAGTTTAGAAGAGTCAAGGTAAGTGTTTCCTTCAGAATCTCCTTCTAGCCTATGTTGTTTAACATTCCAACTTGCATACTCGTACATTAGATGTACTAATGTCAGTTCACCTAGCGCACTGTTGATCCAGTGAGCAGCTCGAAGTATGTTGGCGAGTCTCCTTCCATTCCGAAGGACTCCTTTTTCATTATTTTCGGATTTATTTTCTGTTGTTAGGATGTTCAGGGGTCTTGTCCCGACATCCATCTCAGTTATTAGAGGCTTCATATATAAACAGTTAGCAACCAACTGTCTTTACATTGTAATTTATTATAACTAAGGCTTCAGTTGACATTTGGATAAGTTTAACGTTTTATTTTTAAAAACGTTCTAATTTATCTTTTATTTAAAGGATAGGAAGAAGGGGTTCAATGAAGGTTGATGTTAAGGTTTTTACTCCAATTAGAGATAAAAACCTCGTTTTGATCCTGTAAAATGAATGTGAATAGCATAATCGTATATTTCATATATATGACGAAATGAATAGATAAAAGATTTGAATAGCCGGAATGACTTATTTTAAGATCAAATTGTCCACCTCTTTGTTGGCATGGGTCAGATTTTTTTTACCTACGATTTTAAAGTCACTTTCTCTAATAACCGGCCTTCAAACTTAATTTTGACTATATTTTAGTGTCAAGGTCAAAATTTAGATCTTAAATTAAGTTCAACTCCAGAAATTGAGGATAAGAGTCAAGTCCCTAGTCGAGATCAAAAGTTGTATCTCAATTCGAGGTCGTATTTGGGGCTCAGCTCACAGTTGGAATTTAGGTCTCAAATCGATGTCAAATTATGGATTTTGGATTGGATCTCAAAGTTTGGGCCTTTGGTTAGGTTGGATTTGGGAGTTGAATAAAATCATATATTATTATAAGTGGGAAGCTCCTAATCTCAAAGTTGAATAACCTTTTTGTCCTTATCCCTAATATTAATATCTATTTAATCAATTGAACATTAAGCAATAGTTATAGTATATTTAAATTCATGCATCAGACAAGATCTTAATGCATCATATATTCATGTACTAATTAAATGTAGGTAATGAAGAGTCTAATAACTTTCAATTTTAATTTTTAAGATAAGTGGGGGCTATGAAGAATCTATCAAACACACTCACACCACATTATTTATATTCCTTCTCATCTTGCATTCTAGAGTAGGCACTACATCAGTTGTAAAATTTTCATTATCAGTTTGTAATTATAAGAATTCTTACTATTTTATTTATTAGTTTTCTTTAAAATTTCATGCATATTCATCTTTTTTTTGCCGAGAAATATGTTAATTATGATAGTTACAAGATGAATATATACTACAATATATATGAAGTTGTAAGTAAATTTTTATTTTCATATCTCCATTGTTTTGAGTTTTTAAATATATACAAGATGAATATATACTACAATTATGAATTGATGTCATTATTTTATATAGTTACAAGATGAATATATACTACAATTATGAATTGATGTCATTATTTTATATTTTTACATACATCTTAGAGTTATTTTGTATCTTTGCATACAAAGAGTTTACAACATGTTTTTAAACAACGTTTCTTTATCATGCACTTGCTTTTAAATTTCTTAATATTGAAATGAGTTTAGTTAAGTATTTATGAGTTTAGAAGAGTCAAGGTAAGTGTTTCCTTCAGAATCTCCTTCTAGCCTATGTTGTTTAACATTCCAACTTGCATACTCGTACATTAGATGTACTAATGTCAGTTCACCTAGCGCACTGTTGATCCAGTGAGCAGCTCAAAGTATGTTGGCGAGTCTCCTTCCATTCCGAAGGACTCCTTTTTCATTATTTTCGGATTTATTTTCTGTTGTTAGGATGTTCAGGGGTCTTGTCCCGACATCCATCTCAGTTATTAGAGGCTTCATATATAAACAGTTAGCAACCAACTGTCTTTACATTGTAATTTATTATAACTAAGGCTTCAGTTGACATTTGGATAAGTTTAACGTTTTATTTTTAAAAACGTTCTAATTTATCTTTTATTTAAAGGATAGGAAGAAGGGGTTCAATGAAGGTTGATGTTAAGGTTTTTACTCCAATTAGAGATAAAAACCTCGTTTTGATCCTGTAAAATGAATGTGAATAGCATAATCGTATATTTCATATATATGACGAAATGAATAGATAAAAGATTTGAATAGCCGGAATGACTTATTTTAAGATCAAATTGTCCACCTCTTTGTTGGCATGGGTCAGATTTTTTTACCTACGATTTTAAAGTCACTTTCTCTAATAACCGGCCTTCAAACTTAATTTTGACTATATTTTAGTGTCAAGGTCAAAATTTAGATCTTAAATTAAGTTCAACTCCAGAAATTGAGGATAAGAGTCAAGTCCCTAGTCGAGATCAAAAGTTGTATCTCAATTCGAGGTCGTATTTGGGGCTCAGCTCACAGTTGGAATTTAGGTCTCAAATCGATGTCAAATTATGGATTTTGGGTTGGATCTCAAAGTTTGGGCCTTTGGTTAGGTTGGATTTGGGAGTTGAATAAAATCATATATTATTATAAGTGGGAAGCTCCTAATCTCAAAGTTGAATAACCTTTTTGTCCTTATCCCTAATATTAATATCTATTTAATCAATTGAACATTAAGCAATAGTTATAGTATATTTAAATTCATGCATCAGACAAGATCTTAATGCATCATATATTCATGTACTAATTAAATGTAGGTAATGAAGAGTCTAATAACTTTCAATTTTAATTTTTAAGATAAGTGGGGGCTATGAAGAATCTATCAAACACACTCACACCACATTATTTATATTCCTTCTCATCTTGCATTCTAGAGTAGGCACTACATCAGTTGTAAAATTTTCATTATCAGTTTGTAATTATAAGAATTCTTACTATTTTATTTATTAGTTTTCTTTAAAATTTCATGCATATTCATCTTCTTTTTGCCGAGAAATATGTTAATTATGATAGTTACAAGATGAATATATACTACAATATATATGAAGTTGTAAGTAAATTTTTATTTTTCATATCTCCATTGTTTTGAGTTTTTAAATATAACTTCGTAATTTATTACTGTTTTTTGTGTTCATCTTTTCTTCTATCTTTAGAATATATAGTAAAGCTAATCTCATTTTGTATTTATTATTAATTATTTTGAGGGTAAATATGTTAAATCCAAAGAATAATAATTCTGTCTTCTTCATTCTTTGATAATCATTTATCTTTTTAAAATAACATATTTGTACTTTTTCTTTTTATATCTCATCTCAAATGTTTTAAAAAAATTATGTACTTAACTATTACATAGAAATACAAAATAAATGTAAGAGTAAAAATTAAAAAAATATATATATAGTAAAAAAATGATTAAATGATACATTGAAAATATTGTTTTAGAATTCATATATAATTTATATATATATATATATATATATATATATATATATATATATATAAAGAACTTTTAATATATAGTTTAAGAAATATAGTGCATCTCTATTCTTAACATATTTATGCTTTTTTTTGTTTATCTTTTTTTTTTATTATTATTATTAGATGATTATAGTTTTTTATACATATGATATGTTCTGTCTAGAGTATGTCGACTTCTAACAAAATGTAATTCAATTAGTATGGAAATATTTTTGTCTATATATTTTAATGTGATGTCTTTTATTATGGATGTCATGTCTTTATTTACTTCTCTTTTTTTCGTTCGAAATTGGAGATTTTTCTATAAATTTGATGGTATACCGCCCAAACATTTTGTAATGTTTTTCTTTTTATGTATCTTTTTTATAGACAATTTCTTTTTTGATTATTAAAACTTATGTTTTGTAATTAAAATATATTAATTCCTCTAATATAATAAAATGTTTCTTTTTCATGAAATATTTAAAATATCAAACCTCCAACATCTAACACAAGATTTTCATGTTATATTTTGTGCAGAGTTATATTCTTATGTTAAACTTACACATGAAAGGACTTTAGATTTTAACTTAGCTATGTAAAATAACTATTCTAATATCAATTAGAGGATAAACGTGCAATGCACGTTCCGTAAACTAGTATAATAAATAAGTAAATAATAATAAAAAAATGATTGAAAATTCCCTCAAACTACGTCAAAGGAACAAAAATGTCCTTGGTGAATTAGTTTGGCCAAAAAATGTCCTTGGTGCTAATACGTGGGTTCAAAAATACGCTTTTAGTCAATACTTTGATCCAAAAATACACCTATTGTTTCTAAAACATATCAAAAATGCCTTCTCCAAATAAGTATATTTTTTTTCTTTTTAACCAAATTTTCTTCTTATTTGAATTATTAAAGAACTATGATCTTGTTTTCTTTATTTTAAAATCACTTTAACAAATTAAAATGTAGAAAATATTTTTTTTCTTCTTAATCTCATCTTATCAATGAAAATAAAAATAACTTCATCTACCATCTTGACAGATAATTTATGTTATATGTATAGGATCATAAAACATAATACTCTTTTTTTTTAATCTCAATTTGATAAATTTTGTATTTTGAAATTTAAACATGTCTATGTATCTTTTACGGATAGTTAGGAGCTAAACTTTTCTCAAAGACAAAAGGACCATTTATGTTCAACATTTTATATACTAAGGATGTAAGTGAACCTACTATTTAAAGTAAAGGGACTATTTAAGATGTAAGTCTGCAGATATCAATTCAGCCACTCTAATCTCAACAACTTTTTCTATCCTTTTCTCAAATGTCTCTTTTGCAGCTATATTCTTAATTATCTGCCATTGAAAGGTTAGTTTTCCTTAATTACTCTCTCATTTTATTCAACTTTTAGGGCAAAACAACACTCATAGTGCCTTAATTATCAAAGTATAAGTTAGCTCCTTGCCCTATATATATAGTTGTGTTTCGGATCTGACAACTTTTCGAAAGAGTTCAGCAACATAGAGATATAGTACAAGTCTTATGTTTTTCAGTAGATCTAAATATCATCATAAGAAAACATTACTCAAGTCAATGAGCTTTGAATCCCAGTCTTTTTTTGCTTACTAGGAGTTCAATTATTTTTACACATTAAGCTGCAGTTTTCAGGTCACCATCGCAAAGGGGAATATTGTTAATATGGCTTATGCAAGTTTGATTTCTCTTAAGACGACGATAAAATCGCTCTTGATGACATCCAATTTGCCATTACAATCTCTAATATGTGATCACAAAGAAGAACTTTTGGCTCTTCATGAAAAAGTTAGTTCCCTGGGAGTATTTCTCAACAACTTTGAGAAAAACAATGTTTCGGGGGAAATGACGGATTTGGAAGTAGAGGTAAAAGAAGTTGCAAGTGCTGTTGAATACACAATACAACTGAGACTAACAGAAATTGAAATGGCAAATACTAAAAACAGTGTTTCTGGAAAAATTGAAGGTCAAAACTTTTATCACAGCCTGCAACAAGTAGCAGTTGACATCGATCGTCTTAGGAAAGAGTCAACAAAGATTCGAGATAAAGGGGAACAAGCATCAGAAGAATCATCGGTTCGAGATTTTTCAAGTTCAGCAAATGATGGTCTGAACGTTAAGAACAGTATGGTTGGGCGTGGTGATCAAAGGGAACGGTTGTTAGAAGATCTGACTAGAGGATACTCTGGTGAACCCAAAGTCATCCCGATCATTGGGATGGGAGGCATTGGTAAAACAACCTTAGCAATAGAAGTTTACAAGAATGCACACGTTCGTTCTCATTTTGATGTTTGTGCCTGGGCTACTCTTTCTCAACAGCACAATGTAAAGGAAATCTTGTTGAACCTTACGCGTTCTACAAAGGGTGGCACATTTGACATGCTCGATGAGGCAGAGTTAGCAGACATGCTGCGTAAAAGTTTATATGGAAAGAGGTACTTAATTGTCATGGATGACATCTGGAGTATTAAAGCGTGGGATGACGTGAGACGATTCTTCCCAAGTCAGAGCAAGGGGAGCCGAATACTGTTGACTACCCGTAACAATGAAGTGGCTTGCTATGCTAATACAGAAAATCTTTCGTTGCAGATGAGCTTCATGGATCAAGATGAGAGTTGGAACCTTTTTAAAAGTGTAGCATTTGCAAATGAACCATTACCATTACCATCTGAATTTGAGAATATTGGGAAGAAAATTGCAGAGAAAAGCCATGGGTTACCACTAACTATTGTCGTGGTTGCGGGGCTTCTAAAGTCCAAAAAGACAATAGAAGATTGGGAAAGTGTTGCTAAAGATGTCAAGTCATTTGTCAATAATGATCCCGATGAACAATGTTCCCATGTTCTTGGGTTGAGTTACAATCACTTGACTAGTGATCTAAAAACATGTCTTCTGTATTTCGGAATTTTTCCAGAAGACTCTGAGATTCCAGTGAACCATTTGAAGAGATTATGGATGGCTGAGGGGTTCCTGAATTTTGAAAATGACTTAGAAGGAGAAGCTGACAAGTATTTACAAGATCTTATCAACAGATGTCTAGTTCATGTCAGCAAGAAAAGTCGAGATGAAACAAAAATTATATCATGTAAGGTTCATGATCTAATATACGACTTGTGCTTGAGACAAATTCAAAGAGGAAACCTTTTCGTTATAAAAGACATTCTGTTTGAAAAATCCGATGTAAAGAAAGCTCAAATCAATGATTGTGATCCAAATCATGTTCCTTCTGTATGGCAACCTCTCAGTAGGCATAATATGCAGCCGTTTAAGCGCTGGACTGGTGACGAAATTCATGGATCTCCGTATGGTCTATATAGGGCCCTTCTTACCCCTGGACATCATGAGTTGAGAGATGATGATGACAACAATCTTTTGAAACGAACTCGCTCTATTTTCTCATTGGGTGGTTTTTTTTCAACTTTTGTTCTCCAATCAGAGCTTATTCATTTCAAATTACTGAAAATCTTGGACTTGACACACATCAGGATTTATAGTTTCCCTTTACAGATACTAAGCCTCGTCTGGTTGAGGTACCTAGCATTATTCTGCTCTGAGATTTTCGACGTAACTCCAGAAATTTGCAGGTTATGGAATCTGCAGACGTTCATTGTTGAAGGGTATCCTCGGTCATATTTAACTTTTCCGGAGCAAATTTGGGGACTAAGGCGATTAAGGTATCTGAAACTGCACAAATTCCATTTACCAAATCAACCAAGTGTATCTGTTGACAAAGCAAGACACATGAGTTTTTCAAATATACAATCTATTTCTTACCTGTCTCCACTTTGTTGCACGAAGGAAGTTCTTTCGGGGATTCAAAATGTAAAGAAAATAGGAATCAAAGGAAATCAAAATATCGGTGAAAGTGGAATTTTCAATAATCTTATCATTCTGCAGCAACTTGAAACATTGAGTGTAAGAAAATTTCGTAATTGGAGTGCGGTGACCATTCCAACAACGCTCAAGAAGTTAAAATTGTACAAAACTTTTCTACGTTGGTCGTACTTGGACATCATAGCGGAGTTGCCTAACCTTGAGGTACTGAAGCTGGTGCTTAATGCTTGTCACGGCGAAGAGTGGGATCCAAATGTTAGAGTATTTACTCAATTGAAGGTTTTGCTAATTCAAGCAAATTATCTCGAGTCCTGGAAAGCTACAAATGACAATTTTCCTGTCCTTGAACGCCTCGTGCTTGGTTCTTGCTCTTACTTGAAAGAGATACCCATTGAGTTTGCAGATATCAACACATTACAACTGATTGAGCTTGATAGTTGTCCTCCCATACTTGCGGAATCTGCTGCACGAATTCAACAAGAACAAGAAGATCTCGGAAATGACCCCATAGATGTCCATATTATACCAATCAGGTGCGGAAATAGTATAACTAATCTCAATATTACTAACACACCTGATTTGATGAGATTTTGATGAGGGTGTCTGATATGAATTGAATTGGATCTAGAGATTGGGTCCTTCGGAATTTAAATTTTGAAATTCAAGGGATTTGGCTTAAATTAACCGAATTACCTAACAAAATAGTTCCGCAAATTATCACAATTAGAAATAATTATTTTATAAAAGCATAGCTAATCCTATTTAAAATCGTTATCATTTGGTATAAAAATTTACTTGTCTTTATTTTCGTTACTCCCATAACTTTTGATAACTATAACTCATAAGTCTTCATGTTCATGATATTAGTTGGTATTCAATATTATGTCCTATAAATGCAGGCATTGGAAAATTTTGTTAACAAAGAAAATGACCAAATTTATATGGCCGGCTCATCGTTTGGCCAACAATTACAATTTTTTTTCTTTAAATAAATTATAAAATAGTATTTTATTGCTTAAATATTTCTTTTAGATTTTTTAACTTAAACGAGATTTTATTATTTTATTGCAGGCACAATTTGGGTGAACCGAAAAAAAAGATTATTTTCTCCAGACATTCATCTTTAGATAAATGGATCAAATGTCAATCTAGCAATTAAGTGAGAAAATATAAACAGTCCCAACAAGATTATTAGCGGAAGGTATAATTATTATTTTTATTTGGGATAATGCACAAGTACCCCCTCAACCTATGTACGAAATCTCAGAGACACACTTATACTATACTAAGGTCCTATTACCCTCTTGAACTTATTTTATTAATAATTTTCTACCCCTTTTCGGCCTACGTGACACAATCTTGTGTGCCCAACGCAGGTTGACTTTTTTTTTTCAAGTTAGTACCACGTATGCCGAAAAGGGGTAGAAAATTACTTATAAAATAAGTTCGGGATAATAGGACCTTAGTATAGTATAAGTGTCTCTGATACTTGTGAATTCCCTTTTTATTTACATGTAAGTCGTTTTTTTATATTCCTTGAATTTTATCTAAAGAAATTGACAAGAGTTTCAAGTAGTAGGGAAAACTTCAAATTATGACAAATATCCATATAAATTCAAAAAAAAGAATAGCTATGTTTTATTTTCTTTCATGTTATATGGATATAATTAAACTATAAATAGCAAATTTAATTCTATACAAATAAATATTTTTCATCTATGTTTAATATAATAAATAAATATTAAATAGGAAAGTAATTATAATTGAATGTCTAAATAATTATGGTAGTCACATTTGTGATCTCTTTTCATGTCTACAGGATCAATTTTTGTGATTTTGTATCCATCAGGTACTTTTTAGTTACATACTTATCTCGTACTTATACAGATTGATACTCACAAATTGTATTTTTTTTGCTCGTTTGTCTAATGTATCAATACTTATACAGTTTGATACCTATACATTGTATCTTTTTTGCTCATTTGTATATGTATCCATATTTTTGCTAACAACAGTGTTGAAATGTATCCATATTTATTAGAATCATCAATACGGGCTAAGCATGTTGGGCCAGCCTGGCCTAACCCAGGATTTAATAGGGGTGGGTTACGATTTTTGGAGCCCATTTGAGAAAAGGATTTTTTAGCTCGGCTTGAATAAGTTTGCTGATTTGTGGGGCTTGAAAAATATCGGTAGGGCCAGGCCCATGGGCCAATAGAAATTAATTAAAAAATATAATATAATATTAAAATTTAAAATTAAATAGAGTCCAAACTCAAAACAATTAAGTCAATATTTCTATTTAGATATTTATACTTTTACTTGAAAAAAACTTATTAAATATTGTAAAGATAATTTTATTTGTGAATTTGATTAAAAAGTAGTAACATTAATATCGTGTAGTATTATTTTATCGATATTTATGATAATATTTTAAAATTATAATTTATAATTTAATTTAATAATTCTAAAAATAACATAATTTTTAAAAAAGTGGGCTGCCTGTAGCCCACGTACTCATGGGTTGGGCCGGCCGTTTTCTGGCCCACACCAAAAATGGGCTAGCCCGGCCTGACCCGTAAAATGTCGAAGCATGTATAAGTTAGCCCGGATGGGGTGAGCTAACTCATATTGACCGCCCTAATATTTATATACATAGATACTTGTAGTGTTATATAAGCACAAGTTAAAATGTTGATTTACGAATACAGTTACATCTAGATATATATGTACTATATCCAAGATAAAAGTTGATTCAGAATTATAAGTATAGTTGTATCCAACGTATTCATTTTTGTGTTTCACAACAATGTATTTATTGTATTCTATATCGGTGTATTCATTATTTGTTTAACAACTAGTGTATCTATTGTCATGTAGTTCACCTATTCAAAATCAAAATACTTAACATTCATTCACAAATTCAATAATTTGCTTACAATATAACTTGAATTAATCAAAAAATATTAATACTTTTAAGACGACAAAATAAGAACTATGGAGACAACAAGAAAATTGAGTATGATGTATCACATTTTTTGTTAAACTGATAAAGAATATGATATGATATGCCTTTAAAAAAGTAATTTTTAGTTATAATTTTAATTATGGGAAGTTGCTCATTGTATGGATGGGGATAATGCACAAGTATCCCCTCAACCTATGCCCAAAATTTCAGAGACACACTTATACTATACTAAGGTCCTATTATCCCTCTGAACTTATTTTATAAATAATTTTCTACCTCTTTTCGGCCTACGTGGCACCATCTTGTGGACCCAGCATGTGTTGACATTTGTTTCAAACTAGTATCATGTATGCCATAAAGAGTAGAAAATTATTTATAAAATAAGTTCAGGAGGTAATAGGACCTTAGTATAGTATAAATGTTTCTCTGAGATTTCAAGCATAGATTGAGGGGGTATTTATGCATTAACCCATATGGACGTAATGTAAAGATAGTGGGTTATGTTTAGAGTCAATTCCCTTTTTAGTTTGTTGTACTTAAAGATGTATTAATGTATAAATTAAAAAAAATTATACAAAAACACAGCAAGCAAAACAGTGATATAAATTATAGTCATTTATTGTAAATAACATACTTATATCTATTGTATTCATTAATCCTATAAATAAAGTTATTTTTATAAGTTACTCCAGTTTATATCAAAAGCTCAGTGTGAAATTGGGCAAAAGTATTCATTACCCCCTGAATTTGAAGCTTTTTATTCAGTGTACACCTAAACTTTATTTCATTTTAATTAACCCCCTCAACTTGTTTATTCATCCAACATGTACACCTATTCTGTCCACCTGACCTAGAAACTGAAATCAAACTCTACAAGGCGCGTGAAAGAGCGATTTTTTGCCACATCATAAAGTTACAACGGTAATATACGTAAAAATGTGTTTTTTCTTTAATATTTGACTTATTCAAAGGATTTTTCTATCTCTGTTCTCTAAGTATTTATTCTTCTTTATCCCTTCTCCCTTTTGGAATTTCAAATTTTTCTCACTTTTTTTATTTTAATTGTTATAGCTAAATTAGTGAACTATAATATGAGACTTGTTTGTTTATGTGGGGCTCCTCCAATTCTGAAAATTTTATGAACAAATGACAATTCCCGACTTAGATTTTTTGGTTGTAGACACTATAGGGTATATATTGTTACTCTTTTTTTTTTTCTATTTGCCAAGTTCATATTATGCAATTTTCATTTTTTTTAACTCTATTTTTATGAAATGCAGTCCTCATTTCAAAATTTTTGTAAGTTTTTCTATTGGTATGATCCTTAATTTTCGACCCAGGCAAATATTTTAATTTTGGATTTGTTGAAGAAACCAACAAACAAGAACATCTCAAGTGTAAATGGATATTGAAACTAATTTTGGGTATTAGTTTGATATGTAATGTGATATTGTTCTTTTATTTAGTGTGTCGTTGAATTTTTTTTGGGAATGTAATTGTTATTAAGGTATGATCATTTGGTTCTAGGGTTCTCATTTTGTGGATTAGTATGGTTTGGTGTTCTAGTAATGTATGTTTTTGCTGATTGAAGATATATATATATATATATATATATATATATATATATATATATATATATATATATATATATATATGTCTTTGTGTATGTCCAATTGACTTATCCTTTTTAATCAAACTACAACTACATGTAGGTAAAATGATAACACGAAATAATAGCATGAAGGCAGCCTCACATAAAGGCATAACATAACAAGTGTTTTCTTGATCATCAAAAAGAAACATCATAGTGTTTCATTGTTTCAACCAACAACCACAATAACTTAAGTTAACCAGCAAAACATAAAACAATCACTACTTTAAGGTTGGTGGAACAACCACACAAGCACCAAAAACACAAAACAATAACTATTTTGGGTTTGGTTGAACAACCACAAAAGCACCAAAACATAAAACACATTATTTCAAGTTTGGTTGAACAACCACACAAACACCAAAATAAAAACAATCACTAACTTAAGTTTGGTTGTTACACCCACACAACCACACAACTAAGAAGTTTTCTTTGAGGATGATTTTCCCTTGGCTTGGTCCCTTGTGTGAATGCCAACAACTTTTGATCTAGTTTGAATACGACGCATAACACTTTGGACTTGAAGTTCTCTTTGAATCATGGACTATTTGTCTTTCCCCTTCAGTCCCTTGGTAGGTTTAAAACCAATATCACCTGTCACATGCGCAGAACTCACCACATCAGTATTAACCCTCCTACTGGTAGACAATCCTTGCTACAATATCAACTACATAGTTATTTTGGGACTCACATTTAGAAGGCAAATATAATTTTGACAGTTTTATAAGACACTTACATTAATACACGTATATCCAGTATCAGTAACAAATACACCTTGTCCAATTACTTTAGGCCTCTTCTTGTAACCACTTCCTGCACCTCTTCTTGTACCAATGTTGTTGTTGTTTGTATCAGTCTTACTGGTGCTTGCTCTTTCATAGTGACCTCTCCCCTCTTTTTTCCAGTGGTGGACTAATATGAGTGGAAAAAGAATACAACAAGAGATTAAATTAATAATTAATCTAACATAATTTATAAAAGAAAATTAATATGAATGTACCTCTTGAGTTAGTGTTGGTGTAGACTTAGGTTTAGGATTTTTTGGACGATTCCTCTTGTTATGATTTGGTCCTTTGCAAATAGAATATGTCATTACTGTCCCCATTCTTGGAAACTTTCCAGCTTTTCTCACTTCACCAATTTCTCTTCTTTAGTTCTTTGGTGGCCTACCAGGCATTTGTCTTACCTCAGGTGGTTCAATCATGGGGTTTCTGCTTCTATGCTAGCCTACCAGGCATTTGTCTTACCTCAGGTGGTTCAATCATGGGGTTTCTGCTTTCATGCCACATTTCCATGTTTGGGATTGGTTGAATGAATTGAGAATATGTCTTCATATATGTCTCTTTTCTATACCATCTAGTGATGCATCCATGTTCAAGTGGTTCATTGTTTCTATACCATGTGCACATAGGATACGTTTCAATTCCCATGATCTGCAACTACATTTTTGTTGACCCAAGTTCACAGTATGCTTGTATACCCCTTCTAACACTTCAAATCCAACATCACCATTTTATTCAATGTTGCACTGCATTGATCTTGTTACATTTGTATTTAATATAATCATTGGCATTGGAGATCTTGTTACATTTGTATTTAATATCATCATTGGCATTGGAGATATTCTATATGTCCATGTTTCAGCAAATGCTCTTGACTTACTTATTCTACTCATCACCTTAACTCTAATTTCTTCCAACATAGTTACAATGGTCTTGTTCCTAGGTCCCAAGATCCAAGAATTGAACTTCTCTGTCATGTTGTTATATATACTATCACACTTTGGAAATGTTTGGAGAAAAGCTTTGCACCATGTCTCCTTGTTGTATTTGATAAGGTATTCAACAATACTTGTTCCAAGCTTGGATAGGGCATTTATATTGTACTTAAGTTGTGCCTCAAATGTTGATCTAGCACAAGCCCAAAATTTCTTCCTTCTCTCTATGCCTCTGACATTTTGTGACCAATTTGCTAATATGTGTATAGCACACATTTTGTGCTCACATTTTGGAAATAGTTCATCTACAACAGCTATTAGTCCATGTAGTTGCAAATCAAAACAAGATAGTTAATTTTGGTCAAATTAAATTGGCAATTAAATTAAACTTACAAAATAAAGATATTCAATTACCTTTTGCATATCACTAATGATAGTGAGTTGGGAACCATTTCCTAGATTAATATCATCTTTCAAAATGGTCATGAATGATTTCCATGTCAACTGGCTTTCAGTATCAATTTCTGTCCATGCTATTTGATACATTTGGTTGTTTGCATCTTTAGCAAAAGCTACCAAAAGGTGACCCTTACAAATTCCCTTTAGAAAACACCCATCCAACCCTATACATCTTTTGTATCCTTGTTGGAAACCCTTTTTCATAGCATCAAAACAAATATAAAAAGAGTGAAATTGTTTCATCCCATCTCCTGATTCTGAATCTTTATGCTTCAAGACACAAGTGCTACTAGGATTTGTTTGGAGTAACATATCCTTATAGTCTAGGATTCTGTTAAATTCTGCCACATGATCCCCCATAATTTCCTTTAAAATAATTTTTCTTGTTTTTAAACAAACTGCCTTGCCTACATGAACATTTCAACTCTTTTCTCACCAATTCTTTTATCTCCCACCCTTTATACTAGGTTGAGAAATAATCTTATCTTTCATATACTTACATAAGAATTTTGAATTACACAAAATATTATTGGTGGTCCTGGTACATTTGTGCCTTGGGTTGTATGTCTTCATAGTAAAGTTCTCACTCCTCCCTTCCTTGCTTGCATACAACAGTCATGGACAACCACTTTTACATTTCACTCTCACCCTAGTACTCTCATTCACACACTTGTCTATTTCAACTCCATTTTTATAGCATATTTGTAACTACCTCTCTAAATTGCTTTACACTTTCAAATACCAAACCACACTGCCATATTACAATATCACAAGAAAAATCATATACCACCCTATCACTCTTCTTTCTCCCCCTTAAACTCTTTCCTTCAAATTCATCATGAGAAACAGTTTCTTCTTCATCACTTTGAAAATTATCACAGTCAGAAGTGTCATAGTATGGATCATCCTTTGTTATCTTACCCTTGAAACGTTTTCCCTTTTTCAATATCCTCATACCCTTCATTAAGTCCAACTTCACCTAAAAAATGTTTTTGGTTTTTCCTTCTTCTTTCTCCTCCTACTTTCTATAAGCTTTCTCAATTCTTCCTTAACGATTCTCAACTCCTCATGCACATCACTTCCATATTCAATAGACTGGTCAGAAAGACAAAATCATTGTCTCTGTCTTCCTCTGCATTTTCTTGGGTACTTGGCTGAACTTTTTCTTGAATAGAAGGTTCAGTTCCTTGTTGGACAGTTGGTTCAACTTTTTGTTCAGCATCAGTCCAATCTATTGAAGAATAATCATCATCAGTTTCTTGTTCGACCCTTGCAACCCCATCATTCTCAAGTCTTTCAGTAGCTGGAAAGGAAGAAGATGAACCTAACCCTAGATCTGATTTTTTTGGCTTTGCAGTTAAAGATTTCCCATGTGCATTAAAAGACTCAACCACTTGTCTTAAAGAATGACTAATTTGACCTTTATTGGGACCCACATCATCTAGAATAGTGTCATCACACACATAAATATCTATTATGTCCCCATCATGCATAAATAATGACATGCTACAAATGTCCATGCCATTTTCCAATTCCACCAAATCACCCCTAGAGATGGAGCTGCATATTTTTTCCCGATTTAGTAATCCCAAAAGACTTAGCATAATATGCAAGTTCAGGAATTGATAAATGATCTCATCCACATTCTCTGCTATTCAGTCCTACCCCCAATATATACTGGACCTACCTCACTCACCAAGATACCCCCAAATTTAGACCTTAAATTGAGATACTTAGTAGTCATAGTGTCAACCTATAACCACAATAACAATCAGTATATTGTACAATGCAAGCAACAAAACCAAAGGATAGACAATAACACTAGAACAAAAGCAATAATTGATACTTATTATAGTAGACGTATTACTCATCAATATACAATAGGCATCCCACACAATATACTTAAGGAAATTACAAAATACCCCGCCGTTTAACAATACCAGAAACCCTAATACTTAGAACCTTAATTTCACTAAAAAGCCTTAATCTTTTAAACTGATTATCAGAAAACTTAATGCTCATGTATGAATAAGGTGAAAAACTTCATAATAATACATTCATTAAGAGAAAATTCTAGTTGAAAACTATCAGACCCTAACCGGAAACTCAATTGGAAACTATGGCGAAACCCTAGTCGAATCATGGCAAAACCTTAATTGAAAAATAGGGCAAATATGAATGAAAAAGTAAAGTAAACAGACAATAATACATCAAGCCTTCACAAAATTGAGTGGATAATCACTTACTTGTTAACAATTTCAGACAAGATCCAAAGAAAATTGACCAATCGACATCGATTAACCAAACACTTCACGAAATCTAGCAAGCCTTTACTACAGAACTGCAACCGACCCAAATCTACTCATTACTCCGTCGATAAAACTTGACGAAAGTTTTGAAGTTCGTCTAACATTACACTTCTTAGAAGCGGTGAGTGGTTTAGAAAAAAGCGAAGAGGTTTAGAGCAAAGCGAAGAGGTTTAGAGCAAAGCGGAGAAGCTTCTTTGAGAAGTTTTAGTCGATGTGAATAGTAAAGGTTTGAAATTTTGTACCGAAGTTTTAATTATCTAGTGGCAAAATATTTATCTAGGTGAAAAAATATTTATCTAAGTGTCGTGTGGTCGTAGTGATCGGTCAGAAAAGGTGTACTTGTTGCATGAATAAACAAGTTTAGGGGGGTATTTAAAATGAAATAAAGTTTAGGTGTACACTGAGTAAAAAGCTTCAAGTTCAGGGGGTAATGAAAACTTTTGCCTGTGAAATCGCTAAAAAGTCATTTTTTGAAGAAAAATGCTCAAGCACCCTCCTAGACTATGATCAAAATTTAAGAGACACGACCTAACTAAACTAAAGTTCTATGACCCCCTGAACTTATTTTTTGTAATTTTGTGCACCTTTTTATCTTATGTGGCATCCAAATATCTCTCACGAGCCTCAATTTCGTGGAATCACGGAGTGTACCATGTAAGAAAGAGGTGTATAAAATTACAAAAAAATAAATCCAGGGGTAATAGGACCTTAGTTTAGTCAAGGTGTGCCTCTGAAATTTCGGTTAGAGTCTAGGGGTACTCGTGCATATAATTATTATTTTTCTTTACATGTAAGTTGTATTTTTGTTACTTGAATTTTATTGTGAGAAATTTGGCAAGAGTTTCAAGTAATGCAAATTTTACATTAAAAGCTAAGTTTGAAATTGCTAAAGTCATTTTTAATGTAAAATTAATGATCTTTATTTTCATTACTCCGATGACTTTTCATTGTTATAACCTCTAAAACAATTCATATTCATTATCATGATATTATTTGATATTCTATCTTGTAGTCCTAAAAATAGAGATGTTGTAAGATTTTTTTGAAATAAGTATCTTAACATTTTAAGTTGTTATGTTTCCATACTTATATGTTGGTTTTTTGGTATGACTTGTAGAATCTCAATATTACTAGTACACTTTATTCAGTATTATTCTTAATTATATTTTCCCATTCTTGATTATTACACATGCATTTAAATGACATAATTACTATCTTGCTTGTGTCAACAAAACATATTGTCAATTACTTAATAAACCTCGATTTGCTTAGACTTTAATACAGGCTCTGATATGTGTAGAGTGTAGAATTCAAATTCTTCATAAGCTAAATTTGAACATGCGAATTCTAATGTGTCGTGGTTTCACGGTATTTTCAATGCTTTTTACTTAAGATTGGTGCATGTCTAGAGAATTTTTGTAGTAATTTTAATATGTTTTTATATTTGTTTTGTAGGAAAGGTGTCCAAAACCAAAATGCAGAAGGCTGTGGAAATTTAGTGAAGAGGTGATCCACGAAGGCTATCGACGGTCTGTTGTCCCATCGATGGACCGTAGATGGTAACCGTCGATTGAAGGTTCATGCATCCGGAAGCAACTTGGGGAATTCTGACAATGAGTGGAGCTACAGGATCAACGGAGTCATGTTAAATCGTCAATCTTATAAGAGAATGTCCCAGTACCCGATGTTGATGAAAATCTAAGTATGAAACGACGAGAAGCCTCGACGAATTGTAGGTGAATCGACGGACCGTGCAGTTAGTCCATCGATTGGATCGGAGAAGATGCTAGTTGAAGGCTGAAAAAAGATGCTAATTCTTGACTTACGGAGGAAGTCGACGGTGCGTCATTTCATCGACGGACCGTCTGTGGGGGTCGTCGATTGAAGCCATATTTTTGGACAACTTTCCTTATTTGAATTCCTTTTATTTTAGGATAATATTTTTTTATAAATAGGATGTAAAACCTCGTTTTTGGGGTTGGATTCTATACTACTTTTTTAGTTTTGTTCTTGCAGATTTGTTTTTGCAACTTGGACATTAATTCAAATTTCCAAATTTGGTTTTCAAGTGAAGTTTGCGGTTTTAAGTTAAATTTCTGGATTTTCTTCGAATTTGTCAGAGTAAGTTCATGATTTATTGTTTATCAACTATGAACAGTGTTGTTCTAGGCATGGGTTACTAAATCCACAACTAGGGCTGGGGGAATCATGGTGATTAACAAAGTAAACTTAGCTTAATAACGATTTTCAAATAGGTTATTGCATGCATTGATAATTCATTCACTTAGAAGTCCTTTAAATGAGGCACGCATTAGAACTCGTCTTATTACTACTTGTTGGACCATGAGATAGTTAATTAAAAAAAATTATCAACATAGATTTAGTGGGATATTATTTAATAGGCTGCTCTCGATTGGTGCAAAGTCATAACTATTCCAAACATCGATTATGATGCTTAATATGAAGTAAAGGTAAGGACTAGTAACTTAGACACACGTAGTCCGACCAAGGTATGGGGTGAAATTCACTAAATGTCGTACCAAGGATTTAGAGATACCTAACTTATCACTTTGCATGCAATACGCTAGAGACGAATTCTTATATCTAGAAATACGGCATTATTAGCCTATGGGGAACACTTACATCCTAGTTTCTCTCACAACTTGATAAACACCAAAGATTTACTTTTGTTACTTGTTCTACTTACAAATATTACAATACTTTTGTTTCACAACTGCCCCCCCCCCCCCTTTAAGTACCTATTTTTGGAAAGGACTTGACTAAATAGAAGTAATTGTATAGTGAAGTTAAGTCTAAGCTATTTTCGTGCCGGAATCAACCCCAACCTACTAGTTGGGTTCTTTACTTGATACAACCGCTTATACTTCTTTAGGGAGGTGTAATTTGAGCGTCAAATTTTGGCGCCGCTGCCGGGGAAAGTGGCTTTTAGTTAACTTTAACAACATTACTGAATTTTAGTCAACAATTTCCTAATTTTACTTTTTCTTGTATGCCAAGTACACGATGCCGAGGAGAAACAACACTTCCATTTGATCCTGAACTTAATCGAACGCTTCGAAGAATGAATAATCAATAGATCCCAGCTAATCTAGGTGATGGGATCAATCATCAACCTCCTACACCGGTTGATTCTCACAACCAAGTGGTTCTGGACAACCTAGTTGATGATGCTCTGAGGATGCAACCTCGTGTCCCACGCCCTCAAGAGTTCTATAGGGGAAACATTAACATCATTGATTTTGATGGGCCTCTTGTCCTACCTCCTCTATCGCAGGGTCACACATTTATGGTAACTAGTAGCTTGATGCAGATGCTCACAGCAAGGGGTTTGTTTTCAGGGCTACCATATGAGGATCCACATGCTCACGTCGCCAAACTGAGTTCGGCAAGAGTTGTGTAGGGGGCCAAACATTGATATGAATGTCATCGGGTTGAGAGTGTTCCCTCTATCACTGACGGGAGAGGCCACAATATTGTTTAATGAGTTGCCCTATAATTCTATCTATACTTGGGATCAGTTAAGAGATGTGTTCCTAGCATGGTACTACCCGGTGTCCAAAAAGCTCAACTACAAAAATAAAGTAAATAACTTTGTGGCACTTATCTGGCTAGTCGGTGACTAGATCTTGAGACTAGATTTACTGCGTTCGTGAGAGGTGTCCTAAATTACCGCATTGACAATGAGTCGTTGAAAGAGTATTTCTATCGGGGACAAGATGATAATAATAAAGTAGTGCATGATAGAATTGTGAGTGGTTCTTATGATGAGTGAACTATGCAGAGATAGCAGAGAAGTTGGATAAGATATCTCGCAACAATAAGGCTTGGAGCACTAGAAAGTCGGACACTAGGAGAAACACCTTTGTAGTGCAAATTACACATAATTCGACCGCAGATAAGATTTGTGAAGAGATGGATCAAATGAGGACTGAGCTTGGGTTGGTGCTGAAACATGTCACTGGAGGCACATAGAAGGTAAATGTGCTGAATTACTTGTCTAAACCACCACCGCCAGTGGATGACTACTATTATGAAGAGGATACTTATGCAATGAATGAGAAGACGGGGGGTTTCCGACCAAATGCCCAAGTCTCCAATCAGGATAATTGGCTCCAAGGTCAAGGAAATAAAGGTACGGATTATGGAAATTACAACAAAGAGGTATAGTATGTTCGAGATGGAAACTACAACGGCGATAACAACTTCAACCGGGGTAACTATGGTAACAAAAATGATCGAAGTGGGACCTATGTTCCACCTCAAAATTGGGAAGTTTCTCTTATGGATGGTGGAGGTAGTATGGCGCGAGTAGAATATATGTTATAAAAGATAAGGAGGAGGTTTGATGCTAGTGATGAGCACGCCAAGGAATTGAGGGGTGATTTGGATAATATCGGGCAAAAGGTGGATGCACATGAGGTCTCGATTAATCATATTGAGCTATAAATGGCCCAATTGTCTACTACTGTGAACCCAAGACAACTGGACACTCTTCCTAGCAATACAATTCAAAATCCTAAAAATGATAGAAATTGCATGACAGTCACTACTCGGAAAGGAAAGGAAACCATTGATCCACCTGTGCCGTCTGTGGTAGAAGATGAGATGAGAAAGATGAAGAGGTAGTGGAAAATAGTGGTGAATTGATGGACAAAGCGTTGAAATAAGCAGAGGTACCCAAAAGGTGATCCCCATTCCTAGAACGCTATCACCATTCCCTTATAGATTGGTGAAAAAGACCGAGGATGGTAAATATCGGCGTTTTATCACTATGTTGAAGCAGCTTTCCATCAATGTCCCTTTGATAGAATTTCGTAAACAAATGCTTGGGTATGCCAAGTTCATAAAGGATTGGTTACAAAGAAGAGATCAGAAAGTTTTGAAGATGATGAACGAATACAACATTGTAGTGTTATTGCTACAATGTCTCTTGTGCAAACGAAGGAAGATCCGAGCACTTTCACTATTCCATGTACCATCGGATTATTACACTTTGCTAAAGCACTATGTGATCTAGGTGTAAGCATAAATCTCATAGCTCTCTCTATTTATAAGAAATTTGGTTTAGGTGATCCAAAACCCACTGCAATGCGGCTATTGATATCCAATCTAACAATGAAGAGGTCCATTGGTATACTCCATGATGTTCTCGTAAAGGTGGAGTCGTTTGATGAATTTTGTGATTCTTGATGTGAGGTGGACTTTGAGCCCCCCATTATTCTTGGGAGGCCGTTCCTTGCTAGTGGTCGGGCCTTGGTTGATATGGAGAAAGGGCAGATGAAGTTTAGGTTAAACAATGAAAAAATAAACTTTAACATTTGATGGTCCATGAAGTAGAGTGGTGAGCTCCAAACGGTATTTGCTATCTCCTACAGGGTTGAGAGTACATCTGAGGTACAAATTAAAGAGCACTTTGGTGTTGAGGCACTAGCGGCAGTGATCATGAATTTTGAGAGTGATGTATTGGACAGTATGGTTTTTTGGTTACGACACTTGAACGGGGCGAATACTGGTTCAAACCAAAGAAATTAGAGTTAGATATGAAGCATCATGAGTCTTTACCTGCGACACCATCTATTGAGGAGGCCCAAAGCTAGAGCTTAAGGCTCTACCACCTTATCTGGGGTATGTATTCTTGGAACAGATGACATTTTGCGGTAATCATTGCATCAGATTTAAAAGTGCAGCAAGTAGAGTATTTCATGGAAGTTTTGAAGAGGTTCAAACAAGTCATTGGTTGGACTTTTGCGAACATTATTGGGATCCGTTCCGGTATTTGTTCACAAAAAATCCAACTCATGCCCGATCACAAGCCAAGTATTGAACACCAGAGACATTTGAATCCGCCTATGCAGGTCGTGGTGAAGAAGGAGATGATTAAGTGGTTGGATACCGGAGTCATATATATTAATGCAGATAGTAGTTGGGTATGCCATGTTCAATGTGTGTCCAAAAGGGGGGGAATGACATTAGTACCTAATGAGAGGAACGAACTTGTTCTAATGAGGCCGGTAACTGGATGGAGAGTTTGTATGGATTACTGGAAATTGAAAGCATAGACTAAGAAAGAACATTCCCCTACGCCTTTCATTGAACCGATGTTAGCATGAAAAGGATGGTACTGTTTTCTTGATGGTTATTCGGATACAATCAAATCTCTATTGCGCCGGAGGATCAAGAGAAGACCACCTTTACTTGCCCTTATGGGAAGTTCGCCTTCAACAGGATGCCTTTTGGGTTGTGTATGAACCAGCCACTTTTCAGATATATATGATGTCTATATTCTCTGATATGGTGGAGGACACTATTGAGGTATTAATGGATGACTTTTCAGTTGTTGGTGACTCCTTTGATCGATGTTTGAGTCACTTGGCCGAGGTTCTCAAAAGATGTGAAGATTACAATCTTGTGATAAATTGGAAAAAATGTTACTTTATGGTGAAAGAAGGTATAGTATTGGGCCATCACATCTCAGAGAAGGGATAGAGGTTGATCGAGCAAAAGTTGAGTGTATAGAGAGACTTCCCCCACCCATCTCTGTGAAAGGTGTGAGAAGTTTTCTGGGACATGCGGGCTTCTACCGGAAGTTTATTAAGGATTTCTCAAAAATTGCATATCCTCTGTGCAAGTTACTTAAGAAGGAATGTAAATTATATTTTGATGAATCCTGTCTGAAGCCGTTTGGAGAGTTGAAGGAGAAACTGGTGTCTGCACCAATAATTATTTCCCCATATTAGAGCAAGTCATTTGAGGTGATGTGTGATGTTATTGGGGTTGCTCTTGCTGTGGTATTGGGACAAAGAAGGGATAAAATCCTTCATTCCATCTATTATGCAAGTAAGGCCCTAAATGAAGTACAAAAGAACTACATTGTGACTGAACAAGAACTCTTTGCGGTGGTATTTGCTTTCAAAAAATTCGCTCATATTTGCTTAGCACAAGAGTTATAGTGCATACTGACCACTTTGCTTAAGGTATTTGATGGCAAATAAGGATGTGAAACCAAGGTTGATTAGATAGGTGCTACTATTGCAAGAGTTTGATTGAGGTGAAAGATAGAAAAGGGACAGAAAATCAAGTTGTCGATCACTTGTCCAAATTAGAGGATGAAGTTATGCGATAGTTGAATGAAAAGGCTAAAACTAATGATACCTTCCCTAAGGAGAATGTATTGTCCGCTTCTCATGATTTGATTCCATGGTTCACCGATGCAAATCATCTGGCTAGTGATATAGACCCATCGGACTTGTCCTTTCATTAGAGGAAGAAGTTCATGCATGATGTGAAAAATTTCTTTTTAGATGAGTCTTACTGATACCAGAGTTGTGCTGATGGTATTATTCGTCGTTGTGTGCCAGAAGTGGAGATGCTAAGTGTTTTGGAGGCATGCCACTCCTCACCTGTGGGTGGGCATCATAGTGGTATCTGAACTGCCTACAATATGTTGCAGTGTGGGCACTATTGGCCGACCATTCACCAAGATATTAATGAGTTCGTCAAGTCATGTGATAGGTGCCAAAGAGATGCAGTAATTTTGAAGAGGAAAGAGCTCCCTTTAAATCCCATTCTAGTGATTGAGTTGTTTGATCTATGGGGCATTGATTTTATGGGCCCATTTGTGAGTTCTTATGAGATGAAATATATACATGTGGCTATGGACTACATGTCAAAATGGGTGGAAGCCATAGCTCTTTCAAACAATGAAGGCAAGAGTATCACTGCATTCTTGAAAAAGAACATTTTATCCAGATTTGGCACACCTAGGGTCATTATTAGTGATAGGAGATCTCACTTTTGCAATAAGTTGTTCAAAGGGCTGTTGGAGATATGAGGTTCGCCACAATGTGGCCACTCCGTACCATCCACACACTAGTGGGAAAGTTGAGGTTTCCAATCGAGAGATTAAGTAAATCCTGTTGAAAATGGTAAATGCTAATAGAACGGATTGGTCAAGGAGGCTTGATGATGCTCTTTAGGCCTAATGGACTGCATACAAGACCTCCATAGGTATGTCTCCATACCAACTTGTATATGCGAAGGATTTTCACTTGCCAGCTGAATTAGAGCAAAAGGTCGTGTAGACGATGAAAAAAACTGAACGTGGATTGGAATGAAGCAGTGGAACAGATACTTAATGAGTTGAATGATCTTAATGAGTTTCGTCTTAAAGCATATGAAAGTTCAGCCATCTACAAAGAGAAGATGAAGAAGTACCATGACCAAAAGATTGACAAGCGAGAATTCAGTTGGGGACTTGGTGCTTCTATTCAACTCTAGGCTACGTTGTTCCAGGGCAAACTCAAGTCCAAGTGACTGGGCCATTCCTTATAACTAAAGTGTTCCCACATGGAGCGGTTGAGTTGGAGAACAAGGAGGGTGCAAAGTTCACGGTCAATGGACAAAGAATCAAGATCTACCTAGGGCATGCGAAGAATGTCCATGAAGTGGTTGAAGCATCTCGCCTTGATGAAGTCTGAGTAATTAAGGATTCTATGTCGTGCCACGACGTTAAATCAAGCTCTTTTTTAGAGGCAACCTAAGGTGTATCCTCTATCCAACAATAGGTTTTTCATTTCTTTGTAAGAATTGTTGCATTTTCTTATTTCTTTTTTGTTTTACTCATCTTCATGTGTTATTTTTTTTAGTTTATTGGCTAGAGAGTAGTTTGTGTCTCAAAAGTGTCCATAAAAACACAAAAAGAATAACTTAATGGGTGTTCAATGTGCAGGATCCAAACCCAAGAATTCTGTAGAAAATGGTCTGGTGTAAATGATCTACGGACCAATCGATCGACCATAGATAGTGTCCGTAGATGCCAGGTATGTATTGAAATTTTGTCTAAGTATGTGTGCAATCGACAGTCCATTGACTGACTTATGGACCATCGATGGGGTATTGTCAGTTCAAATAGCCAGTGACCCGGCCCGACCCGACTGGCTATATTAAAAGAAAACTGTTCAAATAACCTCTAAAATCTTTTAAAATTCTCCCTAATCATTTCCCTCTCCTTATTTCCTTCCTTTCCCATCACATTACCATATCTCCCCCTTCCATTTTGATCACTATCTCCAAAACTCCCAAAAACCCTCCCTCTTCACAAAATACTCTGTCTCTCTTGTTTTCTCCGGTCGGTGTTCGAAGGCAGGCACGTAGGTTGGTTGTTGATAATATCACTCACTTATTCACTCCACTACTGATTTCAGGTATTTCAATTCCCTTGGATTAATAAATTCTCATTCATTTTCTGTTGGAAACGAAAAATTTGTATGTGGATCTTTACTTAGGGACAGAATTGCATGTTAACTTTTTAAATTATGGGTATTATATCCCTTGGAATGATACAAAGTGAATGGTTTGGTGGTGGAATTTATGTAAAAACAAAATGATTGTTGACTTTCAAATTTGAGGTTTGATAGCATCGTAGAATCCGAGATTGAAATTTGTGAATTCGAAACCCTAAGGATGAACAATTAGTCTTATACTTGTTGTTATGTGTTGGGTGACCTAATGAAGGTCTAAAAGTTGTCAAAATGTGATTCTAAAAACATGGTCTGAAATTTGTCTCTGACCAACAGCACAAGACCCCATATGTGGATCGTTGGTTGACCGACGGACCATCGATGGGGTCCGTCGATTGATCAACTTTTAAAATGCTAAACTTTGAAACGACAGAAGTGGGCTACGGTCCGTCGATTGATCGAAGGACCATTCTGCACGTCCGTCGTTTACAACTGAAACTCAGATCTATGAGAAATTAAAAATTATTCTAAGTGTCAAACGACAGAAGTGGACTAAGGTTCGTCGATTGATCAACTGGCCGTTTTTCACGTCCGTAGTTTCCAACTGAGAGGTATGTGAAATGAAGAATAAGAAAAATCCTAAGTATCCAACGACGGAAACTATCGACGGACCGTCGATAGGTTCAGAGACTGGAAACTGAATGTTTAGTTCCCCAGGCTAAGTACCAGATGAATCCTACCACCTACGGGGTCTCGACCAGGCCACTGGCATCGTTTGCCATCCGTAGGTGGGACTGCCTTTGGCAGTTTTAGCCACCAACATGGGTCCTTCCTCAAGGATCCTTAGGTGGTCCTTGGGGATATTTGCCCAGATGTTTCCAACCCAAACATGATCTTATACGAGTTAAGGATCTCTCACATGAATTTCACCTAAAACGAACACGTAAAACTCAACAAAACATGCCTAGACACACAAGGTCTTTTTAAGGCACATCTTTCAAACGTCATGAACGTTCTTGGACATTTGACCTCCAAACTTCACGAAACTTGACACAATACCTATATTCATCATAATAACTCATTTAAGAACCTTATAAACTCATGAATCATGCATAAACACATAAAATCACATATGAGGCACATAGGTGACTTAGTCGTCGAACGTCTTAGTCGTCCCTTGACGTTTGACTTCCAATTCACCTATTACCTTAGACACTACCTCAATACAACATTATAGACCAATTTAGGAAATTAGACCACCATTACAACCATGTTAGGCTCTATATTCACCTAAGTCATTTTCGGGATCTTACATTCTCCCCCACTTGGACAACATTCGTTCTCAAATGACACTTGACACTCTCCGACACTTCCAAGAATAGAGATTCAACTAGTAGATCAAAACTTAAATATATAACATATTATTAAGGATAAAACATCAATTTCACATAGTTAAGATATTCACAACACAAACAAGAATCTAGAAGATAATTCTATAACTCATCATGCTACAAAACTCACATGCTTCATTCCAAATAGCGAAAACTCATTTTATATTCATTATTATACTCAAAAACATCAGTTCTAACCATATTACAACAATTTTAGACCAAATAATCAATTAGTCACATTTTGAAAAATTTAACAGTGCACACTTCAATGCTACAGTAAATCAGGCAACTTTTTCAAAAATGCTATTTCTATGCAATTCATGATATAAACATGCTAAGATGCAAGGAAACATCATATAAATAACTTTTACAACATGATCAAGGCTTAATAATACACACAATGTAAGAAATTAACTAAATTCAATTTCAACGAAACTCCTAAACATCATGCACATGCAACAATTTCTAGGATTTTCTATCCCATCTACTAACCATACTCCCCCACTTAGAAGGAAATCAAATTACAACAAGATAAATAAGATTTATCAACATCATCATCACTCGAATCCGGCTTCAATCCTCTAGAACGGAGTGGAGTGCATAGAAATGCCTCCTTGTCGGAGCATCCTCCTTTGGAACACTAGGAGCAGCCTTCTTACCATCTCTATTAGGACAATCTTTCACTTTGTGTCCATCTTTTCCACATCCAAAACAACTACCGGTACCCAATAGACACTCACCATAATGTTTCTTTCCACATTTGACACATGTAGGTTTGTCATTTTGAGAACTACTTCCTTTCTCAATCTTGAACTTAGCACTCCTACACTCTTCTTGAATTTGAGTCCTCTTTTTGGATCTAGGTTGCCCTTGATAACTTGCACCACTTCTTTTCAAGTTTCTAGCAATTTCTCTTAAGTTTAGACTCTTGAATAGATTGAGCATTAACTATGAGTCTAGTTAATGTCATATTATTATGTAGCATAGTCGTACGACATTCTTCCATCACTAAGTCGGCGACCCCGGTAACAAAGAGACTCATTTCATCTCTTGGATTTGATACTAGGGAAGGTGCATATATAAACAATGCTGAGAACTTCAAAGAGTACTCCTCCTCACAACTCATATTGCCTTGCTTGACATTGATAATCTCCTCTACCTTAACCTCTCTCCTCTCTCGGGGGAAGTACTTGCTTAGAAAATCTTCCTTAAATTCTTCCCACTCAATAGGACCCGACTCCACCGGCCTATTATCCTTCCATTGAGTGTACCATATAGGAGAAACATCCCTCAATATATATGAAGCCAACTCCTCCTTCTCCATAGATTTAATCCTCATAGCACTCAACACCTTGTACACACCATCAAGGAACTCTTGGGGATCCTCTTCCACCTTAGAGCCAAGAAAGATATGAGGATTCATCCTCACAAAGTCTATCAACCTAGAGGTCAGAGTGCTCTCTACAACATTCACCCTAGGAACCATACTCAAATTTATTTGAGTAGTCACGGCTTGAGTAAAGCAACCAAAGCCTCTCTAATCTCCCTATTAGTCAACTCCGGGTGAACCTCTCAAACCTCATTACCTCCTTCCACATTAGGGACATGATCACCTTGGGGAGGCACTTAAGCACCTTGGACTCCTTATCCATCTTGAAGAACCTTCTCAACTTGCTCAACTTGAGGAGGAATATCCTCATTCACCCTCTCCTCTTCAATCCTTATAGCGGTCATCCTTCTAGTATTCATCTCTTAAAAACACAAGGAAACACATAAGAAGGATATTTATAAAATTTACTATACCACACAACATAGGAGTAGAAAAGAAGGAAAACTCTATTGTCCTATAGCCTCTCACCCATAGATGTGTCGCGACTCAAACCGATGGTCGAGACTCTACTGCACGTGACTTGATGAGACTTTTTGATTCCTAAGACTAATTTTACCAATCTATGCTCTAATACCAAGATTGTCACATCCCGAGACCACACCCTAGGAGTTAGGGAACAATCTCAGATTTTAACCGGCATACTCGACCTCTTGGAGGTCTTATACAAGCCCTTTCATATCATTCATTGCATACACATAATGAAAAATAGTGTAGAATTAAATTTTTCACAAAACATTCTATAAGTCTTTAAAAACTCTTTCATATACAAAATTATAGGAAATACTAAATCTCAATCTCATCAATCTTAGGCACAAGAGTACTTGGGACACGGCCCATATAAAAATACGAATATAGTACTACTAAGTCTATTACAATACTTCGATAAGAAACATAAAAGACACATATACACCCTCAAGTCAAATGAGGACATACTTCAACTTCACTTGAAAGATGCTACGATCCAAGTCTTGCTTCTCAAATGCTCCTCACCTACCAAGTAGTATAGAGATAGATAAAAGCATGGAGTTAGTACAACCACATGTACTAAGTATGGCATAACGCATAAAAATCATGAAAACGAACATTTATTGTAAATATGCATCTTTTCATTTATATATCATAATATAATCATAAGAACAACATTTATCAACTTAGATACACATAAGGTACCATTTAAACCAAATATCACATTTTTATAACTCATTTAACAGTAACCCATATTCACTGTACATTGAATTGCTTCACTGTTACAGTGAAGTGTTTTCCTTCCCTTTTTAACATTTTATAACACGTATTCTTCTCACTAAAGTTTATCCTAAGATTCACTTAAGTCACACCAAGAGAGACCGCCCATACACCCTCTCTAAATATGCCTAAAAAATCCTCAAGATTACTCGTAACAAAATACATACACACTTACAATACACCAACATACATAATATATATATATATGACATGACATTCTCTTTTGACAAAGGCTATCAAAAGACTTACTTAAGTACTCCTAGAAGAGAACACAGATACACCCTCTTCAAGGTTACCTAAATAATCCTTAAGACTTCCTAGGTTTAGATCATGCCTAATAGAATCAACCAATTTCCCTAACTAGAGTCATTCTCAAGACTTCCATAGATAAGACATGAAGAGATCATCCCTTATGCCCTTTTCACAATTTAACCAAGGAATCCTTTAGTCACTCTAGATTAGGTACTTATTCACTTACATTACTTTCTAATGGTCTTTAAACAAGACTAGGGACTCTCACTAACATCTTCAAAGTCTATTGTGCAATGCTTAGATAGCGTCTCATACCACCACCTAAACTTCATAGAACTTATCTAATGCTAATAGGTATTCCACATGATGAGAATAGACAATAACCGACATAAACCATGGTAGAAAAACATGGAATCCGGAGTTCTATCCTACTCCGATGAGGTTGTTCTACTTGCCATGGTAGAACTTGGACACATCCCATGTAGGCACATGGTTAAGGAATATGAAGGGCGTACTTTGTATTCTAGTCTCATACTTTAACTAGAACTACTTCCCTTGCCATAATCACTCGGTGCTTGCCTTTGTTCTCATAGATTAATTCACATAAAGATTCATACAAAAGGGTTCCATATCAAGTTCATAACCTCATTACATTTACCCTACCAAAGAGGTCCTCTAGGGGCTGCCTTACAATGGCAACAAGAAGCTCATTATGACTTTCTTAAGGATTGATATGATGTCGTTCCAACCAATCGATCTTAAGTCCATCATTCATTACATGAAGAATACCATTACGACTTTCTACTTCAAGGTTCATAACCTTACCACTAGGTTCAAGGTTCCAAGGTTCCACATAAGATTCATACATAAACGACTGAGAACTTAAACATCCTAAGTCAAGCCATCACATATTCACATTCATACATGTATCAAGTAAGAGACACAAGTCTACCTAAACAAGACACAACATACTTCACTTTAGCATATATTACATATCATTCTAGAAGCACATAGGAACAACTATTATCATTTTTAAGCCATCCTAGACACTACTTTATTATCATCAATAAAACCATCATAGACACATATAGTCAAGTAGAAATAACCATGCATCAACTCTAACATTATACAAATGAACATATAGGCATAGTCTAACATGATTACCTAACAACTTCAATATAAGGACACATACTTTCACATTACTTCACATATAGGTAGATATAATCATATTTCACATAATCAACTACAAAAATCAACATAATACTTCAAGTAGTTTCCAACAAGTCCATAATCATCATAATACTTAAAACAAAACAACGTTGATAAGGCCACATCAATTCACATAACACCGCCACCATAAGCGGACAAAACCAAACACAACATAATTGAAGTCTAATTAACATAAAATAAAGTAGAATAGGTAAGTGTACCACCACTCCATCATCAACACTTCAATCTAATGATAAATCACCCAATTCAATATCATAAGGCCCTTACCCATGGCCATGAACATCAATTCAAAGCATAAATCATAATACTAAATGAACCTAAGTAAGTTCTATATAGATTTATCAATCTAAGACCAATTAGATATCAATTGAATACAATTATTTCATTAGTAGATAACCCATAAAAAACTACACCATAATTCATAAACATTAGACCAATATCAAGTAACTATAAAGTAGTCAAAGACTAGGGTTCATCAATTACATGGTTTCATAGGTTATTCAATTTAAAATCATCTTAATAACAACAATTCAATCACTATTCAATGATTAAAAACCTTTAGTGCAAGACACATGGTAGAATCATGAAATAGGTCAATTCATCTTTGAAAACATCTTTGAAATTGGGTTCCTTGATGAAACGAGTTTCAAGGATCAAAAACCATACCTCAACAATGCTAATACTCAAATTTGATGAAGAATATTCACTCAAATCTCCAATCCAAATTCTTCCTTAAGTTTTAGATTTAATAGAGCCTTAAGGAATTTCTAAGGGATTTTGGGGTTTTGATTTTTGAAGAATGAAATCTTCTAAGTGTTGAAGACTTATATACACATTTAAAATACCCAAAATACCCTTAGGGAACCGCCAATACTTCTATTTGTAAGTGGGGTGAATTTACAACTTCACCTCTCAACTTAACAGTGGACTGCGCAAACTCAGACCCCAAACGATAGTTGCCCATCGACGGGGCGTAGGTCCACATGCAAACCTCCCTATCCTCCATCGATAGGTTCAGAGACTAGAAACTGAATGTTTAGATCCCCAATCTAAGTACCAGATTAAGCCTACCACCTAAGGGGCGTCGACCAGTCCACTGGCGTCGTTTGCCATCCGTAGGTGGGACTACCTTTGGCAGTTTTGGCCACCAACAAGGGTCCTTCCTCAAGGACCCTTGTATGGTCCTTGGGGATATTTTCCTAGACATTTCCGAACCAAACATGAACTTATATGATTTAGGACCTCTCACATCAATTTCACCCAAAACAAACATGTAAAACTCAACGAAATATGCCTAGACACATAAGGTCATTTCAAGGAACATCTTTCGAACGTCATGAACGTTCTTGGAAATTTGACCTCCAAACTTTACAAAACTTGACACACTAAATATATTCATCATGATAACTCATTTAATGACCTTATAACCTCATGAATCATGCATAAACACATAAAACCACATATGAGGCACATAGGTGACTTAGTTGTTGAACGTCTTAGTCCTCCCTTAACGTTTGACTTCCAATGCACCTAATACATTAGACACTGCCTCAGTACAACATTATAGACCAATTTAGCACCTTAGACCACCATTACAACCATACTAGTATCTAGCTTCACCTAAGTCATTTTCGGGATCTTACACCACCACTAATTTGACTATTCTTCAGGAGGTTGTGGCGAGTCTGTGGGCAGTTGTTGACAGATACTGGAGATGAAGGGACCCGAGCCCGAGACTGCACCTATTGAGCTAGCGGAGGACACATTTTTTGCTACACTATTCACTTCTCCCACTGCACAACCACGTGAGCATGCCAAGAATCACCGTTCCAACTGCACCACAGAGGGTGATGAGGCATGTGCTAGGAAGCAGGAAGAGACAGATCTTGAGGTTGCGAGGAGAGCCACTTTGATTGATAAGGAGACCTGTCAAATGAGGGCTCGAGAGTTGGTAGGGGCATCTAGTTCCAAACTTGAGGCTGCTGAAAGGAGCACCATTGAGGGTGCAGAGATTGTTGTGGGCGCCACTGAGGGATGTCCCTATTACAGAGGTTGCGGGTTCCAGGAAATCGGACCCGCCTGCATGTTGATCATCGGCGTTATGCGCCTCACGTTTGCTTCACCTACCACCCAGCCTTTATATTTCTTATGCATTGGAGATAATTGCATGTATTTTTGTTGGGGTGGGGTAAATAGAAAGTGAGCATTAGGGTGAAGTTGGAGCAGCCCAACTCACGATTCTCTCTTGGTGGTTTTCTTGCTTGTGTTCTTTTGCCCCAAGAGACTGATTACTTTACTGTTGAACTGGCATGTGTCGTAAATTGTAAATGTATGAAAGTGAAATATAAAGCATGATGACTAAACATGAATGATATCATGTTCTAAGAAAATGCTTGCATGGATAGGTATAATGAATTTTGAACGTGTTGACTCAAATTATGATATAGAGATGCACCCACTGCATGACCCTCAATCTAACACTCAAACTAGGTTCCCAATAATCTGATAGGATAACGAGGTGTCAAGAAAGTGTGAGGACATTTGATTATTCCACTGTTGGTACCTGCTAGAACTTTACCGATTGCTCCTGCAAAAAGAATCGGTGTTAGACAGTTATAAAACGATCATAGGCCCTTGTTCAAATTAACAAACATCTAGCCTAAAGTAAAGTAAACCAAATGAAATTGTTATCCATTTTTATCCAAATATTTTAAGCGTATAATAGACCTTTCTTTGCTTCACCAACTCATCTTCCCTGGGTATAATGTGTTGGTCATTGTCCCTCCTTGGACATGTGCACCTCAACTTAGGTTAAAAGCATAAGTTGAGGGTGGATAATGCAGAAACTGACCTCATCTTGGACCTGACCAAACCTTGGGTAATGTGTACCTCAACTCATGGCAAAGCCATAATTTGAGGGTGGCTATTATGAGTGATGACCCGAAAAGTGGGTATAAAAAAGTAATGTGAAAAATAAAAGAAAGTGATGAACCGAAAAGTGGGTATGAAAAGAGTAACGTGAAAAAGAAAAGAAAAAGTGATCAAGAGAAGTAACTCAGTCAGAATTGTCAATTGAGTGAAGAAACAAAAAAAATGAACAATGAAAAAAAAAGGAGAAAACAAGGCAAAGATGACTAGAAAAAAAAAATAGGGCATAATAGACAATGAAAGAGGTAGGACGCTTAGTCGTAATGACAAAAAAGGGAAACAAGTCACTAAAATGTACTTGTATGTACCATACCTGACCTTAAGCCTATGTTACAAACCAAGAAAGTCCTATCGTGATCCTAAGAGTCTAATATGGTGAACGTAAGCAGTGATAATAAGGTCAAGCCGATGGCGACAAGTACCAACTAGGTGTGAAATTTGTTTTGAGCGTGAATGTTGAATAATGATCCTTATACTCAAATTTAAAATCACAGTGCAAAAAAGGAGGATATCTTTTTATGTGAGGGAACTAGTTGCAATATCAGAAAGTTGTACCTTGGAGAGAGACAAAGAGTAGAGGTGTCAGTGCATGGTGAGTCTGTGTCATGGCCTGATCCACATAAGTAAGCCTATCAAGCCTAAGAGAAGAAACATGCACTAAAGCAATGACAAAGTTGGGATTGATAGCTATGTGATTGCAAAATCTTAAAAGAGGATACTTGTGTACAAAGTGTTGTGTTGATTCATAGTGTGTTGCTTGAGGACAAATAATGAATTTAAGTTGAGGGTGTTGATGTACCGTGGTTTCACGGTACTTTCAATGTCTTTTCCTTAAGATTGGTGTGTGTCTAGAGCCTTTTTGTAGTAATTTTAATATGTGTCTATCTTTGTTTTCCAGGAAAGGTGTCCAAAATCAAAACCTAGAAGGTTGTGGAGATTTAGTGCAGAGGTGACCCACTAAGGCCATCGACGGTTCGTCGTCCCATCGACGGACCGTAGATGGTGATCGTCAATTGAAAGTTCAATCATCTGGAAGCAATTCGGGAAATTTCTGACCAAGTGTTGGGCTACTGAAGGATTGACGGTCCATCGATTGATCGACATATCGTCCTATTATATCATCAATCTGATCAGAGAATGTCCCAGTACTCGATGTTGAAGAAAATCTAAGTATGGAATGACGAGAAGCATCGACAGACCGTAGGTGAATCGACAGACCGTGCAGTTGGTGAGTCGATTGGATCAAATAACATGTTAGTTAAAGGTTAAAAAAAGATGCTAAGTGTGGACTTACGAAGGCAGTCGATAATCCCTCATTTCATCGACGAACCGTCTGTGGGTTTCATCGATTAAAGCCACATTTTTGGACAACTTTCCTTAATTGAATTCCTTTTATTTTAGTATAATATTTTTTATAAATAGGGTGTAAAACCTCGTTTTTGGGGTTGGATTCTATTACTACTTTCTTAGTTTTGTTCTTGGAGATTTGTTTTTGCAACTCGGGCATTAATTCAAATTTTCGGAATTGGTTATCAAGTGAAGTTTGTGGTCTCAAGTTAAATTTCTAGATTTTCTTCGAATTTGTCAAAGTAAGTTCATGATTTATTTTTTATCAAGTATGAATTGTGTTCTTCTAGACATGGGTAACTAAATTCACAACTAGGGTTGTGAGAACCATGGGTGATTAATAAAGTAAACTTAGCTTAAAAACAATTCTCAAATAGGTTGTTGCATGCATTGATAATTCTTTCGCTTAGAAGTCCTTTTAACGAGTGCACACGTTAGAAATATCTCCTTATTACTACTTGCCGGACCAAGAGGGTAGTTAATAGGAAAGGAATTATCAACATAGATTTAGTGGATACTATCTAATAGGATAGTCTCGATTAGTGTGAAGTAATAACTAAGCCAAACATCGAATACGATGCTTAATATGAAGTAAAGGTAAGGGTTAGTAACTTAGACACATGTAGCCGGACCAAGGTACAGGGTGAAATTCTCTAAATGTCGGACCAAGGATTTAGAGATACCTAACTTATCACTTTGCATGCAAAACACTGAGGAAGAATTGTTATAGCTAGGAATACGTTATTAACCTATGAGGAACACTTACATCCTAGTTTCTCTCACAACTTGATAAACACCAAAGATTTACTTCTGTTACTTCTTCTACTTAGAAATATTACAATACTTTTGTTTCATAACCACCACCCCTCCCCTTTAATTACCTATTTTCGAAAAGGACTTGACTAAATAGAAGTAATTGTATATTGATGTTAAGTCTAAACTATTTTCCTCGTGGGATCGACCGCAACCTATTAGTGGGTTCTTTACTTAATACAACCGTATACTTATTTAGGAAGGTGTAATTTGAGCCTATAAATTTCCCTAAGCTTGACTAAAATACCTAACAACATAGTTCTACAAATTAATCAAGGAGCTTTTAATCATCACAATTTAAAATTATTCTTTTATTAATGCATATGATCTTATTTAGAATCGAGAAAAGAAATATAATCAATTTCCTCTACTAAATCAATTAATTTATCAATCGTACCTCAATATTCTTATCATATTTTTGAGAAGGTCCTGCCTAAGCATCATCTTTAAGAGTCAAATATGACTTCATCTGGATATTAGAAATTGAGTGTCTACCTTTATTTTCTTTTCGTTTAAATGAACTTTGATACAATATGATAACATACTCATATGCCTGACATTCAATTTTCCAGTGACCTTTCAGGCCACAACGATGACAGTGATCAACTTTGTCTCTTAAAGGATTATTTTGAGAACTCATATTGTTCTTCCTTTTTTCATGATCATGATTACCTCTACAACTATTATATTGTCTTTTGTTCTTTTCACGCTCACACTCACAATATAACTGCTTCAATTGTTTTAGCTTATTTTAGATTATTTGTGTGCTTTCACCACATTTCTATTGGTAATTGTGACACCTAAGTCTTCGAAATATCTAAATTTAGAAAGAACTAAATTGAAATTGGTTCAAGTTAGTCTTCAATTGTGAGTTTTGGATCAACTTCAAACGACCATAACTTTCAAATTAGGATGATTTAGGTGGACCATAAGAAATCAAATCGAAGTTCGTTGAATTCTCTTTTCAACGCCGCCAAGTTTGTGAAATTTTGAGTTTGAATGAGAGAGATATGACTCCTAAGTTCATCTAAATTAAGGAGGGATATTTTGGTCTTTTCTTTACCACACTAAGTCTACGTGTTTACCCACCCAAATTATGATTCCAAGCTAATTAAAATCATTTTACACTGAAGTCTGAATATGTTTGGAAGGTTAGGCAAAGTTCAAGAGGAGAAAAGATTCAAGCATTCAAGAGTTCTTGTGATCTTTGAGGAATTTCGCCAAGGATTTGATCCTTTCGTGGTATGTAAGATTTCATATTGATGAATTCTTGTTCACCATCGCGCCAATCATGAGTTTCTTATTGAATTCGTCCATGAGGTTTTTTGTATTGAGTTTTGATGAGTTTCTTGAGATTTTGTTCTTCATTATTTATTAACGGAGTTTGATGAGTTTTCTTGAGGTGAGGGTTTTGTGTTTGGGGGTTGTTTTTGAGGAAATTTGAGTATAGTAGAGCTTATTACATTGGGTTTACGAATCTATGCAAGTTTGGAAGAAATAGTCAATTCTAGGTGAGTTAGGACCGAAAATCGAAAAAGTTCATCGAACTTTCTAGGCATAGGGTAGCGGAGCGCGTCACTAAAGAGACAGGGGGGGATGGTTCCTTGTGCCTGCGGAGCGGGAATCTGAAGTCTTGGGGTTGGCGCCTTGCGCCACTTTGTGCGTCACGTGCCTTCGTCCCTTTTTAGTTGTTTGTCCTATCTGAATTCTTTTAAAATGTATTTTCACTACATCTAATCAATAAGAAATCATATATATCCATATCAAAATTCTTGAATTCACATTTCCAATTCAATATAGATTTAAGAGTAAAGTTTGAGGGAGTCCTTTGAGTCATTTTGAGAAGTCTTTTACAATTTTTAAAACTTATTTTAAGACTTGATTACTTGAGTATGAGGATGATGAGAGTTGAGTACATGTTTTCAAAATGAATTTAAGGGGACTAAGTATCCCCAAGTGTAAATGCTGTTGATATTCTACACGGCCTAATAATTTACTAATTTTAACTTTTCACCTAAGTGTGAAACAGGTTGCCTAACGTGTTCCAACAAAGCAGTAAAGACAGTAAGTAAAAACACACTATTTTTATGTGGAAACACCCGGCTCAATAGGTGCAAAAACCACGACCTGTACCCTTACAGGATTTAACTCCAACTTCACTAAATCAACTATGAGCCTCCACAAAAGATAGAGTACAAACTTTGCAACCTACCTTAACTTAAAGTTATGGATTTGAACTGCAACTCTGGTAATCATAGGAATTAACTCTAATTCCTAACCTTCAACACAAACCTCCCAAGGTATGTGTTCCCAAATCTTCGAGTTATCACAACCCTAAGACAACACTCCTAATTCAGTTTATAACTCACTGAACTAAGATTACTTCAAGACTTATTTACAAAGAAAAAACTCCTAACACATAAACTCTGTAAAGGATCGGGTTCTTCGATGTGTTCCTTCAATTCGCTGGTAGCACTTGCAAAGTGAATTTCTCAATCGCTTTTTTGCTCTGTAAGTGCACAAGTACTCCTCAAAACTTAAAATGGAAATCATGCTGTCATTATTTTTTCATACTAGCTCTAAGATAATGGCATCTTGTTGACACTTTTGATTTCTAGATGGGAGTTCAAGGTGGAATAGAATAAAAAATGTGTTTTAGGAGTTGATTCTTCCTCATGAACTGACAATGAGAAACTATCTGCTTTAAGCTTGCAAAAAAAATCCAAGAAGACAAAGTGAGAGAGAACAATTTGAAAGAACGAGACTTTTGCACTTGGACGGTTAATTTTTTTTCGTATTTAAACAATTAATACATGGAACATGGGTGCTCAATTAGTTCACTTTATACAATATTAAACCTTTATCAATATATAACATACCTGATAATATCAATTTTGTGATCATCATTGCTTGTTTTTACCATTTCTCTTCACAATCTAATACAAAATTATGTTAAAATAATTCAAGGATTTGGAATTGGGACACACAACTGAATGTGTAAGACTGAATTGAATAACATTTTAGCTCATAAAGTTAGGAGAACAATTATTCTATCCAATCATTGAGGGAATTTCATGCAATCATAATCATCCTCAAGTCTAACTTGTTCTTTTCATAATGCTCCCTACTTAGTGCCACAATTCATCAATTGTCTTTTGAAAAATAACAACGTGATCCAACAATCACATACTTTTGCAGGCAAATCAGTTTCAAGATTCATTATTCCCCCTATCAATATGCCCTTAGTCTGTTCAACAAATGAAACATGTGGTACAATGTGTTCGAATGCACTCTCATCAGTTTTACTTTAATCCTCACTTTTTTTCTTTTTCTTTTTTTTTTGGCTTCCCCTTTACACATGCATTACCTCTTTCTTTTCTTTTTTTTAAATGACACATTTCCCCTTTTGTGAAGTGAGCGAAAGAAACTTTTGTTTGTCTTCATTTATATCTCTTAAGCAAGCAATATTTATGAATTGCATCACTTACTTCCTTTCTGCTTCACTTGCAAAATAGCTTAGAGGTTAGTCTTAGGAACACAGACAAACTTGGGTCCTTTATTATGATCAAAAGAGTGAATCATATTTCTTCTCGTCCATCTAGGCAACAGGTTAGTGGACCTGTTTCTGCCAACAGACATAAATCTGTTTCCATTTGCAAACTTAGTATTTCTTTTTCTAAATTCATTAGCAAGTGGACACTCAGTAGTTGGATGACTAATTTTTCCACAAATATAACATAAATCTTCAGAGATAATATTTTCTTTATGGAATCCTATGTCAGCCTTCTCTTTATGCACCCTATCACTCAATTTGTTAACAATTTTAGATGAGTGAGTCCATCTATTTGTCTTCTCAAGATTTACTTTTATTTGAGAGATTTCAATGTTTAATTTCCTCACTATTTCTTTTTCAAAAAAATTGTCATTTTTGCATATATTTTTTCAACTCTTTTTCTAGCTTTTCTTCAGTTCCACTCATTTTTCCTTTTCCTTTTTCAATAACTGTCATCCTAAAAATTCAGACTTAAGATCTAGGTTAGATGACTCAAGTTTCTCAACATGTTTCTTCAGACAATTATTTTGTTTATAAGTTACAGTTTTGTCATCTTTGAGATCCATGTACTCAAATTTTTGGTCTTCAAAGGCTTTAAACAACTGATTCTTTCACTTGTTAATAAATTCATCAATTAACCCATTCAACAATTCAATTAATTTATATTTTGAAAATAGATGAAATTTTTCTTAAGATCAATGATACTACCCTCAGAGTTTTCTTCTTCTTCTTCCATGTCTGAATCTCCAATAGCCATGAGAGAAATTCATCTACCTTTTCATCACCAGTATGTTCTGATCCTATGTCTTCATATGCGTCAGTGAAAGTATCCCAAATTTGTTTTGCAATTATGCAACTAGATATTCGAAGATACTTATCTGGTACAATGCCACAAATAAGAATAAACTTAGCTTTTGCATTCTTTTCAAGAATCTTATAGTAACCCTCATCGTATTCACTCTTTTCCTTTTGTATGTTATTATTTTTAGCATCCTTTTCAGTTGGGTATTCTGGTCCATCAATAACTATATTCCAAAGTTCATAATACTTAGCCTGGATAAAAGTTTCCATCATTGCTTTCCACTAAGAGTAATGCCAGCCCCCAACCTTAGATGAGGCAGACAAGTACCTTACGAATACATGTTCTACAAGTAATCTATGATGAGAAAGTAAACTACTATGCAGATTACTGATGAAGCTTCATATATAACACATTTTGACTAGAGGAACCGCTATATGTGACAAGTGAAACTATGAATACAAATGATAACTTTACAGTGTCTAGAAAGCTTCTCCTGGAATCGATGATGGTACCACTATGAAAATACGCATAGTAAAGACTCGGAAAAGCACCGAATAAACCTAGATCTCACTAACATCAGCTGAGTATAATGTGCTTCTATTGGAAAAATCTACTAGTTGAGTACTTGTAACTGCAGCATGAAATATAGCATCCCCAATAAGGGACGTAAATACGAAAGAATGTACTCAATATGTAAGGCATAATACAACCATATGTAACATGAGATCTCAAGTGAAACCAAATTCCAATAGATAAGTATTAGAGACAACCTTTGCTTTGTACTTGTGAAATCGTGCATGTTCATTCTTTCTTTACATTTCTGTACTTTATTATCTTTATACAACATATGATACAAATAACCAACTGATCAGCGGTAGAAGACGATGACCCATGCTAGGCATTTAAACCCCTGGGATGTTGTCCTCATAATTCTATAAGTTGGGATCGGCCCATGCAAGGCTTTCGCCCCTGAGTTGCCACCCTTCTATACCAATCGGGATCGACCCATGCTAGGCTTTCTCCCCTGATCTTCCACCCTTCCATACCAATCGGGATCGGCCCATGCTAGGCTTTCGCCCCTGAGCTTCCCTTCCATGCCGATCGGGATCGGCCCATGCTAGGCTTTCTCTCCTAAGCTGCCAACCATAATCATACTGATTACTTCACTTAGATTCTTTCATCTTCAAGATTGTTGTTTATCAGTTCATAACTCTTTCGGAATTGTTCTTTAGATAATCATAACTCTTTTGAGATTGTTCTTTTTGATGTTCAGAACTTGTTAGTGATTATTGTTTTGGTGGTCATAATCCTTATTTAGATTTGGAACTACGAACCAGTAGTAGAAGACATATAAATATGGACTTAAGATAATAACAATGACATGGGAAGCAAATGTGACTTGAACGTTGTACTTAGGAGCTTATATTACTCGGTAAGCATTTTGAAATCACAAATTGAAGCACATCCAGTGAAGACAATTTAACATTCAGCCAAAAGATTTGAACTCTATATGATACAAATACAAGATGTTCATGCATGTGGAACCAAGGGGGAAATAGGGCAGATTCAACTTAAGGACAAATACATATTCCAAGTAAGTACATATTAACGTACAATTGAGCGAGTAGTGATCATGTGAATTAACATTATTGTCTAACACAATGGGAGTAATAACAAGAAAGGTAACATATGAACGTGTGACAAGATGACATATTTAATAACAATTGAAGCAATTGGAAATATATGGGCAGATGGTATATCCATCCTATAAACATATGTACCATGTTTAATCTAAGATCACTTTGACTTATATAATGAGAATACGTGATGGGGGTATTTTGATAATGAAAAAAGTTTATACCTTGCATGCTAACACTTGGTAGAGTAAACACGCACATTTAGTAACTAACTCATATTAGAGCATGCACTTCAATGCTCTAGGGAGTAGGAACTGCAACTATGGATCAGTCACTACCAAGGGCACTTAGAAAGCTTACTTTTTGTAATACATATTTCGGATTCATGCCAAAGAAATAGGAAATTAAATAGTCTTACATACCTTGCTATACAATTCAAAATGTAGGAATTAAGCTCCTTCTCTTCAAATCACTCATCTACAATAAAATAAGTTTTAAGACTAGTACTAGTAGCTAATCAATCAATTTGAGACACTTGATCATACCTAAATAGTAACGAAGCAGTAAGCTGCAATCTATCTAGCCAATGTTTTCTTTCCTTCCCTATCCCTTTAATCGCGTCTATATACTGTACAACCTTCGTATCAGGTCCTCCCCAAAACTCCCTGCAATATTTAAGTTCTTTAATGTCTCCATAACTTCCCCGCACATCCAGTCATATCCCTTATCATAACATAAATAAAATAATCTTTGACATAATAATGTAATAGAATCAATATGAATAATGATTTCTGATCACCAGCACTTGAAGAGCTAACGTTACTTTTAAAGTGCTAAAACTATCTCATAGCTTAATTTAAAGAGGACTCCCCACCATAGTTGTCCCAACATGCACTAATCACCAGAACATCCTCTTCAAAATTCACCATGTAAAAGTAACAATTTCCAACTCACTAACACATACTAAGTGTCCTAATTGACTCAAGCTAAAGAGGGAGAAAATTGCAGTAGCTTACCTTGTCTTAAATTATACCTTCTAATAGCTTGAAAAGCCTATTATTCAAGAACCCTGATGGTATTTAATGGTTGTTGTATGAATCTAAGAGAGAGAAGAGAGAATCTCCAGAAATCAGATTTTTTTTCTAAGTAAAAATGGCTGGAAAAAAGTTATATCAATCTATTTTAAAGGGACATGCTTTGGCCGACTTTCTCACTCATTTTGGGCCATAATTTGTCGAGTAGGTGACCCACCTACTTAGACTTTTCATTTGGACTTTTTGGACTTAAAGACCATTGGCCCTTTTGCCACCTTTCATGTACTTCATTTGAAGCCAACAAGTGTCTATAATTTGCAACACACATTTAAGTAGGTGATGCACCTAGTTTTCCATTAATTTACTTCTTGTGGGCTTGGGAAGATTGGGCCTTGGCTGTCCATTTTCTCCTTATTTTTCTATTCAACTTGGGCTAAATTAATGCAAATAGGTGTAGTGTACTTGACCCAATAACACAGTCAAAAGAGTCTTAGTAGGTGATGCACCTACTTGGTCTGGTCAATAAGTCAAAGTAGGTGATGCACCTACTTGTCATCTACTAGCTTAGTGAAGTCAAGCAAGCACCTCAATATTTTATTCCATTTCTAGACCTTCATAACTTTAACATAACTTAGAACTTATATACATTACGTGACTTTATACTTTAGACTCAAATACCACCTTATGATCTCAAGTTTAAATACTTCCATCAACATCAACTTAATTGGCTCGCATCAAAATCTATGGACAGTTCACTATAAACCTATTCTATTGTCACTAGTTGCCTATGAAACCGAATTCATAATTATATCACAAGGCAGTTAATAAGCATTAAATAAATAAGACTAGTACACGTAGAATACGGGGTGTTAAATCCTTCCCTCTTATGATCATTCGTCCTTGAATGATAGGTGCACCTAGTAGTTTAGTTAATCTTTGAATTTCATATTGAGATTTGCGAGAATCCCCATCCTAAATAGAAAGGACTATCTAAAATCCATAGACTAACCTAAAATATGTATAGACAAATCTAGTATGACGTCTCGATAGATATGATTCATGAAATAGTACTATGAAAATGAAACCCCTTCTTTACCATGTAATTCACTAATGATATACAAGTAGGACTCATACAAATAAGGACTGTAATATACCTAAATACAAGACACGCAAATGACACAACAAATGAACAAATTCTAGTAGGATTCAGGGTCATATAAGGGGACCACATGATCTCAAATCCTTAAGTTGATGTTTAGAATGAGGAGGGTTACTTAGTATCTCTCTACCATGTTCTATTCCGAAGTATCTTGTGTTATATTCTATTGTTTCCCTAATACTTATGGTTACACATTCTGAGTTTAGCTTCCGGTCCTTAAATATTAAGAATAACTATAGTATCTCCCAATTTTTTTGTATATGAACGGACACATAAAATCATAGGCTATTGGGGCAATACTTTCGTTTCTCTTTTATTTCATGACGCTTTCCAGAGGTGAGTCTTTAAGAACGCATAGTTGTTAATATAAATCTAACTTTTATGCTGCTCCTGCCAATAGGATATTATGCTAAGTTATTTATCTATGGTTGATTAAATTTACATATATACCCAACCTTTTCTGGTCAAAATGTTCACTACATAATGATACAAGAAAATATATCCCCAAATTGTTCAAAACTCAAATCAATAAGCATAGAGAGGGGCATAGTATACGGATGAATAAGTCATTGGGCATGGCACATAGGCAGACTAGCCCAAAAGGGAGAGTGCAAGGTATACGGGCATTAAGCTATAGAAATACATGGTGTACACGTGCATATGAGTTATAGGGTAGCGTGTGAGAGAATGAACTATAGGGAATGTAGGAATGGACTATATGATCACATGATAACATAAGCTAAGACATGTAGTAGATATGACATGTAGACATATTAGAAAATGAACTACGAAACACAAATCACATCGAACAAGTGCATCGTATTGCATGGATAGGTGGACTAACATGTCAATGAGCACATATATGAAATATAAGCAAGTGAGCACATTTCACATGGTCAGAAATGCTATAAGGCCTGAAATGTGTAAGCAAGTAGGCTACTTGGTATGCAAAATATATAGAAATGGTCATATGATTAATTAGCATGCATTCCCCGTACAATATTGTCAAGTGACATGTGGGAAGTAACCAGTGCAATAAATAACATGTAAGGAAAAGTTCCTATGAAAACAACAATAAACAGGGGTACTCTGAAGCGGATAACTCTTGCATGTAAGAATTCCATGACGTTAGGTAACCTGTGAGAAGGCAATCCACAATGGGAAAATTATATACAAATAGATTAGTCATAGAACATGCAGCATGTATAATTATATAACAAATCACCTTTGGAAACTACGATATATATTATATAACCACTCTACCGTACTAAGGTAAACACACTGCCTTAAGCGTTTAAGTTACAGGTGGCATAGTTTTGCTCATATTCCTAACTCGCCTCAAAACATATACGATTGATATCCCATGTACTCGCTCCAATCTCCTAAGAATTTCTTATTAGTGTTCTTCAATTGGGACTGGGCTTTCGTCTAGGTCAATATAAATAGTACAGTCAAGATTGAAAAATAAAATCCTCAAAAAAATAGTTCATCTTTTATAGTAGGAGGCAGAGGTCAATTTTGCCTTCATGACTAGCTTGTGTTTATCACACTCAATGCCTGATGCTCTTTGAAGGTCGAAAAAGAAAATAAATAGTGAAGCTTGAATGCACCATGAAATATGAACTCTAATAACATGTAAATGGCAGGTACCTATAAAGTTATATCATTATTCATAATGTCTTAGAGTTAGCCGATTTGGCTTAACTAGATAGGTCTAACCATACTAAAAGATTTCTTACCTTTTTTCATAATAAGTGAGGGTGTTCCGAATCTTTTCCCATGCAAGATAGCAAATAAGAAAAACTAGCAATATGCATATGATCAATGTTTATCATTTCCCTTAACTGGACAAGGACTGATGAGTTACTGTAGGCATATATAAAATGAAACTGGTAATATATCTATTCAATTTGATGGAAGTCTATACATATGTATAATGTTTTACTTCTATTTGTACTAATGATGTGAATGAAATTCACCTCCTTTTTTCTCGTTGTTATCAAGACTAAATATCAAAACTTGAATTGATACTAAATTGACTTCTCTGTGTGACAAAGGTTCACAAAATTGTTCCCAGTGCGCCATTACAAATTGTTAGCGTTGAAGAGTTGATAACATTTTCTTACCGCATACACTTTAGCAATCACTCTCTCATAACCTTCTATCTCACTCATTCATATCACCCCTACTCTTATGTTTAGGCAATTTGACATATTCCATCTCTTTCTAATGAGAAGTTGTCTGTACATATTTGGCCTGTGTAATTTAAGCTTCATTCTCACAAGCTTCCTATCTAACAAGTAACTTTTTTATCAAAATTAGCAGCTTCAGTACTAGATTCCATTATGTTCAACCAACTAATAATAACCTAGTTCAAACCAATTAACTTTCTTTTTGTTATCCTTACCATTTAGGCACATACTAATTCTTTATTGCCAACACATAGATCATAAAAGGAACCACCACGCATATATCATTTGCAGCAATTGGCACTCTTATCCCTAAGTTTTATAATAATGAAAAGAATACAAATGTTATTAGTACTTATTCAGAGTTGGCCCATACCATATAAATGCCAAACATTAACATACTTGGGAGGACATACGCTGAGAATATGTCTTGTCAGCCAATTAGGGGTATCTGTAGTAAAACTATTGCACTTATACATCCATCTATAAAATTGTGCAACTGGCTTCTTTGAACTAAAAGAAACTGGTTTGACTACATTTATTTCGAGAACTTGTGACGCTGAAAATTCTATGTATATCAAAGACCAAGAACAAGTGTCCTCTATAGGAATAAATCGTATAAGCATGGAGGAAATATAGAACTCAAGAGCTGGTTACATCCTCCTAAGAAGATATGCCTGGAAATGCTACAACAAATATATGTAACTAGGTAACAAATCATTTTTGAACCAACATGATGCAAATGGTACAAATGCAACTTTAAATGCAAATAAAATAAAAGCCAACATACCTTGTGGAGTGAGATGGACGAAAAAATGAGCTCAATCTAGTCAAACTTTTGGTAACTTGAGGTCCTTTCTGTATGTTACATGCTGACACTTTAACAACCGTTAACCTTATTAATATGAATAGCATGATCCGGTACAACTGGAAATTGGCTTCTTAACTTTGCTTTATCACACGAATAGGTTTATGAAGGAAGGTAACATTTCCTAAATGTCCAAGCATCCCCCTGGTTATAAATGTGGCGCGCAACACATTCATAACTAAGACTCTACTGGACACGACTTTGTTGACCCCCTAGGACGAACTGCTCTAACACCACTTTTGTCAGCCCCAACCCTAGATAAGGCGGACAAGTACCTTATGACCACATGCTTTTCAATTAATCTATGATGAGAAAGTAAAATACTATGCAGATTACTGATGAAGCTTCATATACAACACATTTTGACTAGGTGAACCGCTATATGTGACAAGTGAAACTATGAATACAGATGATAACTTACAATGTCTACAAAGCGTCTACTGGAATCCATGATGGTACCACTATTAAAATATGCATAGTAAAGACTCGGCAAAGCCCCGAATAAACCTGAAGCACACCAACATCTGTTGAGTATAATGTGCTTATATTGGGAAAATCTACTAGTGGAGTACTTATACCTACAGCATGAAATGCAGCGTCCCCAATAAGGGACGTCAGTACGAAAGAATACACTGAATAAGTAAGGCATAATATAACCATATGTAACATGAGAGCTCAAAGTTAAACCAAATACAAATAGATAACAACCTTTGCTTTGTACTTGTGAAATCGTGCATGTTACATTTTACTTTTTTGTACTTTATAATCTTTATACAACATATGATACAAATGACCAGTTGATCACCGGTAGAAGAGGATGACCCATGCTAGGCATTTTAACCCCTGGGATGTTGTCCTCATAATTCTACAAATTATAATCAGCCCATGTTAGGATTTCGCCCCTGAGCTGCCACCCTTCCATACCAATTGGGATCGGCCCATGCTAGGCTTTCGCCCCTGAGCTGCCACCCATAATCATACTGATTACTTCACTTAGATTCTTTCATCTTTGAGATTGTTGTTTTATCAGTTCATAAACTCTTTTGGGATTGTTCTTTAGATAATCATAACTCTTTTGAGATTGTTCTATTTGATGTTCGGAACTTGTTTGTGATTACTGTTTTGGTGGTCATAATCCTTATTTAGATTTGGAACTACGAACCAGTAGTAGAAGACATATAAATATGGGCTTACGATAATAACAATGACATGGGAAGCAAGTGTGACTTGAACGTACTAGTTAGGAGCTTATATGACTCGGTAAGCATTTTAACATCACAAATTGAAGCACATCCTGAAGATAATTTAACATTCAGGCAAGAGATTTGAACTCTATATGATACAAATACAAGATGTTCATGCATGTGGAACCAAGGGGAAAATAGGGCAGATTCAACTTAAGGACATATATATATTCCAAGTAAGTACATATAAACGTACAATTGAGCAAGTAGTGATCATGTGAGGTAACATTATTGTCTAACTTAATGGGAATAATAACAAGAAAGGGAACATATGAATGTATGACAAGATGACATATCTATAAACAATTGAAGCAAGTTGGCAAGATATGGGCAGACCGTATATCCATCCTATAAACATATGTAGCATGTGTAACCTAGGATCACTTTGACTTATATAATGGAAATATGTGCTAGGGGTACATTGACAATGAAACAAGTTTAAACCTTGCATGCTAACACTTGGTAGAGTAAACAGGTACATTTAGTAACAAACTCATATTAGAGTACGCACTTCAATGCTCTAGGGAGTAGGAACTGCAACTATGGATTAGTCACTACCAAGGGCACTTAGAAAGCTTACTTTTTGTAACACATATTTTGGATTCATGCCAAAGAAATAGGAAATCAAATAGTCTTACACACCTTGCTATACAATTCAAAATGTATGACTTAATCTCCTTCTCTTCAAATCACTCATCTACAATAAAATAAGTTTTAAGACTAGTACTAATAGCTAATCAATCAATTTGAGCCACTTGATCACACCTAAATAGTAACGAAGCAGTAAGCTGCAATCTATCTACCCAATGTTTTCCTTCCTTCCCTATCCCATTAATCCCGTCTATATACTGTACAACCTTCATATCAGGTCCTCCCCAAAGCTCCCTGCAATATTTAAGTTCTTTAAAATCTCCATAACTTCCCAGCACATCCAGTCATATCCCTTATCATAACATACATAAAATAATCTTTGACCATAATAATGTAATAGAAACAATATGAATAATGATTTTTGATCACCAGCACTTGAAGAGCTAATGTTACTTTTAAAGTGCTCAAACAAGCTCATAGCTTAATTTAAAGAGGACTCCCCACCATAGCTGTCCCAACATGCACTAATCACCAGAACATCCTCCCAAAATTCACCATGTAAAAGTAACAATTTCCAACTCACTAACACATACTAAGTGTCCTAATTGACTCAAGCACAAGAGGGAGAAAATTGCAGTAGCTTACCTTGATGTACATAACTACCACTTACTAAGACTTGAATTCTTCAAGGTAAAGGTTGTCCTCCTTAACTTGTCTTAAATTATACCTTTTAATAGCTTGAAATGCCTATTATTCAAGAACCCTAATGGTATTTAATGACTGTTATAGGAATCTAAGAGAGAGAAGAGAGAAAGCTCTAGAAATCAGATCTTTTTGTCAAAGTAAAAATGGCTGGAAAAAGCTGATATCATTCTCTTTTAAAGGGACCTTCTTTGGCCGACTTTCTCACTCATTTTGGGCCATAGTTTGTCAAGTAGGTGACCCACCTACTTGGACTTTTCCTTTGTACTTTTTGGACTTAAGAACATTGGCCCTTTTGCCACCTTTCATTTACTTCATTTGCAGCCAACAAGTGTCTATAATGTGGGCCACACATGTAAGTAGGTGATGCACCTAGTTTTCCATTAAAATTATTTCTTGTGGACTTGGGAAGATTGGGTCTTGGTTGTCCATTTTCCCCTTATTCTTATATTCAACTTGGGCTAAATTAAAGCAAATAGGTGTAGTGTACTTGTCTTAATAACGCAGTCAAAAGAGTCTTAGTAGGTGATGCACCTACTTCGTCTGGTCAGTAAGTCAAAGTAGGTGATGCACCTACTTGTCACCTACTAGCTTAGTGAAGTCAAGCAAGCACCTCAATATTTTATTCCATTTCTAGGCATTAATAACTTTAACATAACTTAGAATTTATATACACTACGTCACTTTATACTTTAGACTCAAATACCACCTTATGGTCTCAATTTTAAACACTTCCATCGACATCAACTTAATTGGCTCGCATGAAAATCTATGGACAGTTCACTTTAAACTATTCTATTGGCACTAGTTGCCTATGAAACCGAATTCATAACTATACCATAAGGCAGTTAATAGGCATTATATAAATAATACTAGTACACGTAGAATACGGGGTGTTACAAGTAATACTGATCGTTTAATAACAAAGGCTTGTTGATATCTTGTCCTTCACAATATCCAAGTGGAGGTGCAGAATTCATCTCGGTCTATTCTTATGTGCTTAAGCTTTTGAAAGAAGACCTGCTCTAATACCAATTGATATTCTACGCGACCTAATAATCTACTGATTTTAACTATTCACCTAGTGTGAAACAGGTTGTATAACGTGTTCCAACAAAGTAGTAAAGACAGTAAGTAAAAACACACTATTTTTACGTGGGAACACCCTGTTCAAAAGGTTTAAAAATCACGACCTGTACCCTTATAGGATTTAACTCCAACTTCACTAAATCAACTACGAGTCTCCACAAAAGAAAGATTATAAACTTTGCAACCTAGCTTAACTTCAAGTTATGGATTTTAACTACAACTCTGGTAATCCTAAGAATTAACTCTAATTCCTAACCTTCAACACAAACCTCCCAAGGTATGTGTTCTCAACTCTTCGAGTTATCACAACCCTAAGACAACACTCCTAATTCAGTTTATAACTCACTGAACTAAGATTACATCAAGACTCATTCACAAAGAAAAACTCCTAACACATAAACTTTGTAAAGGATCGGGTTCTTCGATGTGTTCCTTCAGTTCGCTGGTAGCACTTGCAAAGTGAATTTCTCAATCGCTTTTTTGCTCTGTAAGTGCACAAGTATTCTGAACGACTTCCTTCTATTTAAGCACAATTTATCATAGAGTTATTGTTCACTTCAAACTCCTTATTAACTTGAACTCTCTTGACTTAGAGTTCTACTTCAAGTAAGACTCCTTCTTCAATTCAAACTCCTACATTCTTTGGACTTCTTTTTCAAATTACATAAATTAATTCTGTGTTATTGTAGTCAAACTCCAACACTTCAATTCTACAGTAACTTTTAGAGTTCTACTTTAAGTGAGACTCTTTCTTCAAATAAAATTACTTGCCTCTTTAGACTCCTTCTTCAAATTAAACTCATTGATTCTTTCTCTTCAATTCATCAAATGTTTATTTTGGGGTTTCTCACGAAATTAACATTATTCATTCCTTTATTTCTGCACTCTTATCTTTATTCATTTTAGAAGTTTTCTCGAATTCAACAGCTCATGACAGTGTACCTTTGGACCGTGTTGACTGACATGTTTCTTCTTTCTTTGTCAATCATCAAAACTGCATAAATCCCAACAGCTTTTATATATAAAGCAAGAGAAAACTTTGATTTCCAAATGAGTTTATGAGAAGCTTGAAGGAGTTCCTTCTCTCTTAAGAGAATCTTCTGAGTAATAAACTCAAAGTTTGAGATGAGGAAATATTTTTAAACATGTGAGCATGAATTATATTATTGAGAGTAGTATTGCACACCGATATGGAGACGAGTTCAGACAATCCAAAGTCCTCATAAATCATGCATACCAACACGGGTACAAGGTCATAATTTTTAGATGATTAATTGTTGCTTTTAAGCATAGCTTGGTGAATTTACTTAGTTGAGAATGTCTTATAATCTGGCAAGGTATAGGACAATTATGGTAGCGTGGCGAGACGTCGTATAATCACATAACTCATAGTGATGATCGTCGATTAGAGAATCTCTCAAATAAGAGTAAAAGAGTTTATTCGTATATTTTTAAATACGTTGAATTACTAGATACTATTTATAAGTTTTCTTTATATTGCATCCTTATTGCTACTTTTATATTAAATTGAGTTGAGTATTTCTGAGTTTTTAGCATCCTTGAGTGTCCTTGAGTCGGATTGAGTTGAATGAGAAGAGTATGTATTTCCTTTTATCAGTTCAAGCTTTTAATTGTGCTTTAAAATTCCCCTTAAATTCTCGTACATTCAATGTATTGACGCCATTTGATCTGTATCTTTTTATGATGCAGAATACATAAATTTAGGGTCATCAACAGGCACCCCATTGATACCACTTGCAGTTTTAGAGTTGCTTTGGTAAGCTTTCTTGCTTTCGGAGGATTCTACTTTTATTCTCAGTCTTATTAAGATGTTGTCGGTCTTCTCCCGACGTTTATCATGATTATTAGAGGCTTCATAGATAGTACTAGTTGAGGGTTTCTCATATTTGTTGATATTTTAAAGACAATGAGTTGAACACTTATGTCCATTTGAGTATATTAAATTAAACTATTTCATTTATGATATTCTTATGAATTGAAGTTGTGTTGAGTTCTATTTTGTGGAGTAAGGGCTTGTTTGGATTGACTTTTGCTTATGACTTATAAACCAAAAGTCATAAGTTAAGATTTCTAACTTATAGCTTTTGGCTTATTTTAGTTATTTCGGCTTTAAAATAAGCACTTATAAGCATTTTTTTAACTTTACCCGAACACTTAAAAACTGCTTAAAAATTACTTCGGCTTAAAAGCACCTAAAATAAGCCAATTCAAACAGGCACTAAGTCTTTTACTAAGTATTAAAACAGGACGAGGGTTCACTTGGGGACCAACAATGGCTCTCGAGTGTCAACCACGTCCAAGGTGAAGGCTCAGGGCGTGACAGTAATGAAGCAGTTCCAATGGGGGGGGGCTTCATGATTTCTCGTTGAAAGACAATATGTTGCTCAACCGCCAAAAAGCATGAGACCAATTTCGAGTATTTCTAAAAATCTTTTTCACGGTATTATTGGTGTACTAAGACAATTGAGGCATAAAAAGTAGTTAGTGCCTTTTTCAACATATCCTCGTCTTTTATTGTTTCTCCATATAATTCCAATGATTCAAAATAATGTAGAATCATACTCAACTAAAATCTCAAAATCTTGAAACCATAAATGAATCCACTCTTAATGAATCCTTAACAATAGTGTTACCTTAAGATAGTCTTATCTTCCTTTAAAATTTATCCACAATTAAGCGGATCTTTCATTGTCAAATATTTAACCTCCACGATTTCATCAAGAAGATGATGAAGAAAAATCACATTTTTTGCTTTATCCTGACTTGACACTTCAATTTCTTCAACTATAGTATCACCAAGACCCTCAATGATATATGATAAATAGTTTTTTCCAAAGATGTAAAGTGCCACAAATTCAAACTTAAATAAATTTGACATGATTAAAACTATCATAAATTAGTTGACTTACTATCAATATGTTAATTTCTTTATAATTAATGGTAAATTAATGTTTCAAAAATAATAAAGTATAATATGAGTCAAATATATTGTTTGAATATTGACCTCTAAATTGGCCTAAGGAACGGGTATATTCTATCTATTCCTTTACTGATTACAACAATCATGTTAGTAAAGCTAAAAAAAATAATGGCACAATACTTAATCGTGAAGAACCCTCAACTCATAAAGGATAAAAAAAAACGATGACCTACATCTATGTAGGGGTTTAACTCAACTTCATTAACTCTAAGTCTTAACAAACTTATGTAACCTAAGGAACTATAAACTCTAATTCCTAGACACCAACAACTAACTAACTTGTCGACCCTACTTCAAGATATCTCAAATTAACAAACATTCAAAAACACATGCTATAGATTCTTCAAAAACCGAGCAAAATGTTAACATGTCAAGATTCAGAAATTACAAAGCACCAAAGTTGGATTGTGAGAGAATTGTGTAATCAATCATTAAATTGAATATTGACTGAACAAAGTCTACCATTTCTAGGTAATTGGTAACAGATAAATACAAGAAGGTCCCAGGAAGCAATTTCCCTCTAATTAACCATATGTATATTCTCAACAAGCAAGCAAAAACAAATAATCACAACTCAGCCAGTAAAAATGAAAAGATGGCATTTCCTCAGCTAGAACATAGACATCCCTAGCAACTGCCTACCTGTAGCGACTTCATTCAGAATTTCATATTCTCTTCTGTTAGCGCCACAAAGCTACTGAGAATGATGGGAACACAGTCCACAACATAAAACCCTGCAAGATTTTCAGTATCTATGAGCACCTAGTAGTTCAAGGTAACATATACCACTTTATGGTTCTAACTGTTTCGAAATTGATGAACTGCAAACAGATTACAAAAAGATCCAAAGTCCAATAGCCAGAGAAAATATTTACTTTTGAATCTTCATTTTCTTCTTCCCACATTTATTTATATGTTTCAACTTTGAATCTATAATTCATATCATATATGTTGTTCCTTAGGCAGATGTGCATATACTATGTTAATCAGAGATCGCGTATCTAGTCAGCAAATCATAATAGTGGCAACTTATTTTCAAGTTCAAATGTGAGGCCATTTCATTTGTGTAACTACAATCAAGTGTAAGCAGAAATATAATAAAGAATCTGCAGAAACAATTTTTTTTGTGTGTGAGAGAGAGGAGGGGAAGAAATGGTCATATCATATTCTCATTCTATTGTTCCATGGACGACGACATATTAATGACTTCAGTGAAGCCACAACACAAACAAAACACTCAAAGCAAGAGACTTGGAACAATGAGTCTGGTTGCACCACCGCCACTGTAAGATAACTCAAAAACAAGAGTCCATTTTGTGCGTAACTTCTTAGGGGATCAAAATACAACTCATTCCCACACACACACACAAAGAAACTACCGGATCAAATAGCTTGCTGGGTCCCCATTTCACCAATTGTTACATTCTCTTCCTAGCTTACAAGTTCAGTGCAATGGATGAAGCGAGTTAAGGGAACTTTTAACAGCAAAACCAATGAAAGATCAGATAAATGGCACCTATGAAGAACCTCACACAACAGATTATCGACTTAATGCATACAATCAGGAAGGGGTCTAGGAAAGAGAGTACATAGGATTTATCCCTATACCCATAACAAACTAGATAGAGCAACCTAAATTATATCTCCTTGCACTTGCCATTTAAGGCCCCAAGGCCCAGCTCCTACCAAAACTGACCATATAGATTCCCTTGTTAAAAGCACCTGCCAATCAACTTTCAGCTTTATGAAACGTCTCTCACCGAAAAAGTCCTAGTCATCCCCGTCACTACTCGTTTGAGATTCATCTATGCCATACATAACTTCATCTACCTCATCATCCTCACTATCATTCATCTGCCCCTCGAGTGTTGATGTCGGACTTTTCTTATTATCAGCCTTCCCAATCTGATAAAAAAGTAAGAATAGATAAGGGTTCATGCAAAAAATGTAATGGACTAAGATTCATTTACTATTTGAAGTAATCAACCTGTGCCATTACGAGTTGCAAACGGCCAGATAACTGCAATAATGAGTTAAGGGCTACTCCCTTTGACTTGGTAAGCTGAAAAACAAAAAAGATTGAAGTGCTTAATAGCTTTCGAGTTATGCAGTTTCTAACAACAGAGCAATGGTGAGTTTTTTGTCATCATGATTAAATAAGAAAATCAACAACTAATGAGAAACAACAAATTATGGTGATAAATTCTTCAAAACAGTAGGAAAACAGGGGTTCTATAGGAGATTCAATTCTTTGGAAACTGACAAAAAAATGTGACACCTATAAAGCATGATATAATGATGGTGGGATTTAGTACTCTATTCATTGCAGCTCCATAGAAATGAATATGCCTACTAACAGACATCAGGGCCAGTTTTCATCGAAGGAGTTAGAACTATTAAAGCATAATAGGAAATTGACAGACCCTCAAGATATGTAAAACTAACCAATTTTAATCACATATTGACTTCAGTTACCAAACAATGAGAACCCAGACTAATGGATATTCAAATGGAAAAGGTCCAAATGAAACGGAATAGATTATTTATATAGACAACACCAACTAATCTCGGATTAAGCTATCAAACAAATTACGCATACTGTAAAATGACTCCCATTTTCCTTTGATTTGGGGCCATTTTCTAACTTGTTAGGTGATCAAACTTGATTAGGTCTCGTGATTGCTAATTTTCTTATAGTCTTCCAATTTCAGCTGCAAACTTTACAAGTCTAGAACAATAAAAAAGTGATTGTCCACCCAACATGCCCCAGCTTAGCTACTCAAGGGCCACTGCAATACACTTCAGATAAGGAGGGAGCTTTTTAATGTGACTGCAAATGAGTCTTCCACTTAGGTTACAACATGTAGGTAAAATGATCGATTTACAAAGGCACTTTCTCCATTAATCAAATATAGAAAATATGGTTCATTGCAACAAATAGGCAGGTTTTCCGTACTAAAACAAACTGCAGTATCCAGAAAAAAATGGCACTCCATGAGGAAGTGTTAGATCATACATGGAATCTTTGTTTACCTGGATATACTGATGGGTAATATGGGTGTGAGCAATTCAATTTTAAAAAAAAATGGGTGGTATCCAGAAAAACATGGCACTCCATGAGGAAGTGTTACATCATACATGGAATCTTTGTTTACCTGGATATACTGATGGATAATATGGGTGTGAGCAGTTCAATTTTTTTTTAAAAATGTGTAGTGTCCAGGCTGGCTTGTGGACTCACTATACCACAAGGTACCTGCTACTTCCCACCACCCATAGAGGTATCAGGAAGTATCCACCTATGGAATAAAATCACTTGATATGGACATGAATTGGTTGATGTTTGAAGAAAAAATAGAGTTTCAAATTAAGGGGGTTTGGATTGACTTTTTTAAGTAGCTTATAAGCTAAAAACTAAAAGCCATAAGTTGGTCATACCCAACTTTTGGTTTTTGGTTGTGGTTTTTTTTTTCCGAACACCTCTAAAAAATAAAAAAAGATGGGAAAATGCATAGGTACCCCCTGAACAATGCCCGAAATCTAAAAGACACACCTATACTATATTAAGGTAATATTACCCGCTGAACTTATTTTATGAATAATTTTCTACCCCTTTTCGGCTTACACAGCACTATCTTGTGCGCCCAGCACGTGTTGACAATTTATTCAATTATAGTGCCATGTAGGCCGAAAAGGGCTAGAAATTTATTTATAAAATAAGTTCGAGGGGATAATAGGACCTTAGAAAAGTACAAGTGTGTCACTAGGATTTTAAGCATAGGTTGGGGGTACTTGTGCATTTTCCCAAAAAAGATCTTAAAAGCCAAAAATCAATTAAAATAGGCCAATCCAAACACCCTTGAAGTTGAAAAGGATATTTGAAAGTTGAAGTTTTGTTTGGATATGAAAGCATAGTTGAAGCCTTGTGTGGGAAGACTTGAAAAACTGCATAGAACTCCTAAAACCTATTTTTCGAGCTTCATGTTCCATATTTCAAGTTTGAAGTTGAAATAATGAGCCAGATAGATAGATAGATGAATAAATTGTTATTTGAAATCACCTCCAAATGTTATGTCAAGTTTTTGAAAGAAAATCTATGGAAAGATATTATTTCAAGTATTTGTCACTACTGGAATTTGAACTTGGTCGCTAGGGTTTGCAAAGAGAAGAAGAAAAAAGGCGGAAACATACCTGCTGAGGTCGCTAAGCAGCAGAGAAAGAAGAAATGAGAAGAAAGAAGAAAAAACCTATTGAAGGTTGTAATGCTGGAGAAGAGAGTCGTGTTTGCGAGTTGGAGAGAAAAAAGGGACAAGAGAGTTAGGTTTGTCCAAAACTTCAAATAAACCCTGATATTGCATGTTAATTATTAAATCAGACCTGTTTTTTTAGAAAATGAAAAAAAGGCGACGCCTTTAGCGCCTTGCCTGCCACTCGCAACTCACCATTGCCTCGACTTTTCGAGGTCGCCTCCCCTTGCCAGTAATAGGCGCAAAGGTGATCTCCTTTGAGAAAAATGGCAGTGAAGCACTCGTTTCTAACAACACAGCCTCCTCCAGAACATACCACACAATAAGACTCATCACATTTAACTTGGAAAACCAAAAAGAACTAATTTATCAAAAAGATCAATCAGAAACAAGACTGCAGAAAGCATGAAACCATCGACACTTGGCGACCCTAAAGGTAATCCCATAAATTTCACAGCAATACTAGCCTTGTAGAAGAATATCTACCTTGTTCATGGAATCTAGAAGAGGCGTCAGTGGTTCCTGCGATGTAACAAATTCATTGTGGTTCACCAATATACAGCATATCCATGGAAGAACATGCGTTCCCAAGCTTGATCTGCAAAAAAGAAAATACATGCAAAACCAAAAGAGAATCATCATATGCATAAATATTTAGCCATCAATAACTAAATGGTGAACAATTCATTCTGCCAAATAAAGCAAGAACTAGCCCTTTTGAAAAGTTACAGGAGTGCAAAATTCTGATATGAATCTCCAAATTTATAGCTTAAATTGTGGCAATCATTACTTCTGCAACATTGTGTTTCATGATGTCTATAAAGAAAAAATTAGATATTTGTGGAGAGTTTCAGGAGGATTAACTTTTTCAATATGAATTTGGAACTCTTAACCCAACCGAGAAAACCCAGAGGCAGGTGCAAACTGTTCAAACTCAGTGAAATTGGATCTACCCATCTACTCTTCTTCACTTGAACACCAGGCTTTTGTCAGTACCGGGTTGAAGCACGTGATAAGCACCTAAATACACATCATGTGCTGCACACTTATCACCAGATCAAAGCCCTGGAGCAATTTCTTGGTAGTATTTTGAAGTAGTTTAAAACTTCCAATTCTATCTCAAATTGAAATGATTTTATGTCAAAGAATATCCAGAGGAATCAGTTTAAACAACAAGAATTGAAACAGGCAATTCTTTAGGTACTTAATTCAAAAAAGAGTACCAACTTTTGAAGTACATGCAAGTGAGATGATTTTCTTTTCAACATAGCTGCATCTTTTTACGAGAGACATCTCCATGTTTTTTGTTCCATTCTTAAGTCCCTTTAACTTATGAAAACTTGTTTCACACCGCCAAGCCATTTTACCCCATTCATTAGATAAAGAAGATGACCAAGATTGCACGACCCAATGCCGAACTTATACCCATTCCAAGAGCTCAGATCAAATTAGTATTGATATACCGATTCAATCTGAGCTCTCATTGAGAATGCTCATTCAATGAATATTCTCAATCATGTACTTGTTTTGAATTTCTCTATATTTTACATAAGCCCTTACCTTAAGGTTATTTTAGATTTGTATCCACTGCAGTACTCTAACTCTCTTTAAAGTGTACTACATTACATGAAATGTAGTTCATGATTTCCCTTTTTGGCTCCTTAAAGTGGGGCTATGCAGTGCATCTCCACTCTTAAAGTACAATATGGAGTAAAAGGGTGCAATATCCTTAAAAGTTCGAAGATCCCACCTGGACTGCCATGCAGCCACCAAGGCTTTCAAAAAGTTGTAAGCATCATGTGGTTCCATGGATAAAACAGCGACTTTCATCTGCGTTAAATGAATACAGTTAAAAACAAATTATTTCAGATATTTTAACAAGAACAGTGACCAAATCAGACCCAAAAGTATCCTCAGTATTTCATGAGATATGGACCTTCTTTTGTGGCACACTAGCATCAGCACTTATTCTTTTCAAAATCTTAGCATCAAGAATTGAGGGAGGCAAGAGATCATTGTCGCTGCTAATTATACCCAAGGATCTTAACTGGTCCTCCATGCAAATTGTGACCTCATCTTCTGCTTGTATACCAATGACATCTGCAAATAGCAATAAATAAAAAGCTTCATGTTCAGAAGTAAGCACTTAGATGGCATCTTTAAGTATTCTGGAGACAAAAGGATAAACACAGAAATTAATTGGGACAATGTTCTAATAGTCCATAGAATCATGACAAGAGAACTATAGTCGGTGATGAAACACTTCCTGAGTTATTCTAGCAAAATCTCATCTTAGCTAACACAACTTACTCTTCACTAGTAGTAAAGTACTGATGAAAAGAGAAGAAAGTTCCCCTCACACATTTGAGTTGAACAGTACGATATTCAGCACAAATCACTGTAGGCAGATCATGGATCACAAGTCTCAAAATGACGATTAACCCGAATAAAGCATGAATCTGGAAGCAGTAGAGTATCTCAAAGAGTTCTGTTTACTTCAACCTACAATTCCGGCATGGAGTAAACAGTTTCATCAGCAGTTCTAGTCTATAAGATTTTTCCTCTTGGGGAATTCAACCTACACTAACCCACAAAGGTGAGGATATATTGTTGTTGTTTGGAATTCAACCTACAATCAGATATAGAATAACCAGTTGTGTCAGCAACTCTAGTCTATAAGATTTTTCCCCTTAGGAATGGCAATGAGACTTGAAATCAATATGCACAACCATCGCATGTTCCAAAAAGGTGTTTACATATTGTGCAGACACAAAAAAAATGTGCCAACAAAACCAAGATATCACATTGGGGCAATTTAGGTGATACCTTTGCTAACTGTGGGCTTAATTCCAGTCTCCACGCCAACCTGATCAAGAATCATGGGCAAAGGAAGTAATGCACCCTCTGCATTTGCACGATCGAGAGCAGTAACTGTTGAATGCAAAAAATAATGTTAGGACACACCTGTATCAATTTCAAATTGAGCATCACATTTAAATCTCTGTGATTCTTTACCATAAACTGAAAGATTATATTACTTTTTTCTTCCTTCCTAAGGAAATAAATAGTATTACCATTTATAAATGCAACTCTGTAACTCTGTCAAAAATAACACCCCATACTTATGCATATTAACTTGAAAGCCAATCAAACACATGGCTTAAAGATTACACAAAGGAGGAGAGAGATAAATGTACATAATGGCACAGGATGACTGTCATCTCAAGGCTTTGGACAATTTTCTTTTGCAAGTGATACGCCATAAGGTTGTACTACATGGGAGCTAAGAATACAAAAAGGGACTAGAAAAGAACAGTGGTGTATTGGACCTCCTCCTAGACATTTTCAACCAATCAAATTTAGACGGGCCATTCACAAGGATACATTGGGCTCCTCTACATATAGGGCCATAGATTAGGAGGTTAAAATTCTCTAATCTGGAGAAAACGTTAAGAGAGGAAAGAACAGGTGGAAATTAGCCATGTGGAAAGAAATGAAAAATGCATTAAAATTTGGAAGGGAACAGCAAATTTGCAGATATAAGAGCAAAAAATTCTCGAAACATACACATCGCCATGCCAAATATGTCAATGGCAATTCCTATTTAACACGGTTTGATTATCAAATAGGGTTCGATAATTACATGTTTTTTTACATAGAAACTAGAGAAGACGGGAGGCAAGTGCAAAAGAAGGAGGAGATATTGTTACCCTGACACTGGGTGTTGGATGCTTGTTTAGATTTGCGAGATTGACTGAAGGGTAGAAGGATCCCGTCAAGTGAACTTTTTAATCTGATATCCTCCCCAGGCTGCACCATAACTTTTTCAAATGATGGTTTTATAAGCAAGCCATATGCAACAAACATATGGCCAGAACCAGATGTGCCAATAGATTGCAATTTTGCTGAAAAAATACTATGCATGGTTTCTTTATGTTTCTTCATTATTTTCTCATCTAAAGATGCAAATATCTTTGTGGGCTTCCCATTGTGCAGTTCCTCAAAGCTCTTTCCATGCCAAAAGTAGCAAACACCAATTTCTGAAATGGCCAAAACACCCAAGCCTGCATCATTTTCAGCTCCAGATTTAATATTGTAGCTATCCAAGAAGACAGCAGGGTGATCCATTGCCAGCGAGCAGCATGCTGATTTCTTTTTGCTACCATCTAACTTCCAAACTGCTACATGTCGGTCACCAACAGCAGAAGAAAGAACATGTCTCCCATCTTCAGAGAAAACCATACACCGGACAGCCCCCTAATAAAAAAGGAGAAAAGAAATAAGGTGACTCCCAAGGATTGTATTAGAAGTATTCTGCAGGCTGTATTAACTTCACTTAACCACGAAGAAAATACATCAAAAGGTAAGTACATGAAAAATAAAAGGAAAAAATCATAATACTCACAGGATGGCCTGTAAATTTCTGGAGCTTTTTGTCATCCAAGCAATTGAAAACCTTCAACTGAGAAGTTGCTGTTGCTAATATTTTCCCATCTGGTTAGACATAAGCCACAAGAGGAAACCAAATTAAGCAAAGAAAGTTGGTCGCTACAAGAAAACAACAACAGGAATGCTAACACGAGATACTGGAGGAAGGAGGACAAAACTGGAGCAATACATGTATCCAGAAACTATAGTGATCTAACAATGACACTAGAAGAATTTTGATAACTCTTGGCTCAGGGAATCTTCCATCATTGTTGAGGGTACTCCATTATGCATTATGAAAAGGAAAAGGATAGAAGATGCACTATCATATGATTAATCGCCTTTTGTGCATGCATAGAGATAAAAGATGTCTCCTTGTTTCATATGCACTCGATGACCACTCTTTCAGTTACTGCCAGATTGACTAAAACAAAAGATAATTGAACTGTAGCCATCAATGAAGACAACGAACATTTACAGATACAAACCTGATGAAATGGATAAAGATGATATTGCTTTAGTGGAAGCTTTAAACTTATGCAGTAAATTTCCGGACATGGAGTCAATTTTGCAAACTAGTCCATCAGCACCAGCCGTGTAAATGAATGAACCATGTGAAGGGAATGAGATGGCGTTGACACCGCTGCTCATTGACATACAAAATTTCAATAAAAGCAAGGGAGATACGTCATATCATCATCTTACTACATGATAATGTCCCATAAAATAATATAGAAAAATGCACCTTTGAACTGTGAGAATGATACATGTAAAAGGAACAGAGGCAAGCTCCAAGATGGAGACGGTACAAGTGGCATGATCTACAGGTCATTACTACTTCAGAGATCAACTTTATCACAAAGATTTCTGCTTTACTTTTACAGCTTTAGGATACAAAAACACTGAGCAACTAATGACAACCGGAAAAATAATAAGAGAAAAACGTGGGGTAAATTATTTATTACTTTTTTTGTTGACAAGGGAACCCACGGGCACAGGGTAAACCTTGCTCTTGTGCAATAGCTCGCAAACGACATAGGAGAGGTAAACTGCAGTAGGCAAGCCCTGTGCAACAAGCTTGATCCAGAAAATTGATCCCCAGTTGTCACAAGCAACGGTTTCGAACTTGAGACCTCCATTATGGGAGTCCCAAGCCAAACCATCTGAGCCACCTTAAAATTTATTTTCATTACAAATAGCACAACTGACAAAAGATCATCCAAAATCTCCCTTCTTCAAAGTTGGACATCTGTGCTAGACATCAACTTTTAGGCCTCTATATCTATACACTTGTCGAATTGCAACTTAAAGCTATTTTACATTTTCTTCACAATACGTCCTACAACTCACAATGAAAGATTTACATTCCTATGTCCATTGTCCAACACATAAGGTTTATATTCCAATGTCCATTGTCCAACATATAGTATGAAGTAGAAACAAAAAGAAAGCTTTAAAGTGAATGTACCATTCTTTCTGTAAGTCAAGATAATTCTAGTTATGAGTTCCGCAAAAGAACTTACCCAGGATGGCAATCACTAAAGCTCCATTTCAGATGACCTGCAGATACATCTAGAGCCAAAACATCACCACTTCCTGTACCTAACACCAACAATGAAGTTCCAATCTTCCTTTTTTTCTGACCAACCAGTAAATATAGCTCTAGTTAAAAAAAGAGTTATGCTAAATCATTCCTTTTTTTTCTCAAACAAAACTGTACCTTTCTGTCACATGATAACCACTTCATGCAAGTGTAATCCATTGAAAGATGACCTCCTGGCTTATTAAAAGAGCTTTCTTTCTCCATTGACACAATATCTGCAAACTCGGTCTGTACCTGACCCTTCACAGTATCCCATATCTGATAGAAAAATTCCCAATGATATACTTAATAAAATTTCAAAAAAAATAATAATAATAATAATAATTGAAGGACTATACCTTGATACGGCCATCACCAGAACTTATAGCAAAGAAGTCTAACGAAGGACTAAAACAAGTCAAAATATCCCTTATATTAGCTGTGCCCATTGCTTGTAACGGAACTTCGAGTAAAAACTGGAGCTTCCGGCGACGTAGAAGGTAGAGCTGCTGAACGGACGGTGGAAAACTGGAGCTTCCGGCGAGGTAGAAGGTAGAGCTGCTGAACAGACTGTGGCGCTGAAAAAAGGGAAATAATAGCAAAGGGGCAGGGCGGCTTAAAGAGAAGGCTAAACCTTCAAAATTTTGGGGTTTTGCTCAATTAGAAAATATTCAACTTTGGTGAAAAAACAAGAATTATAAGTAAAAAAAAAAAAAAGATTTATATTTTAAATAATAATAAAAATATTTGAAAATTTCAGTTAGACTATTTTTATCAAAAAAAAATTGTTTTCTCTACTCCTTGTCCAATACCAACTATTTAATGTATTTGTAGAGTAAATTATATATAAATATTTCTTTTTAATAATTAATTAAGATGTCATAAATCAACTAAATTTTTATCTATTAAATTATTATTTTATTTATAACTATTTAAGACTCTCAAATTAATTAAAATGGAAAATATTTAAAAATGACCTTGACTATGTGAAATTGAACAAAAATATTTTTAATTAATAATTAATTAAAAATTATTTCTATAATCAATATTTTTTTGTCCAAAAGTGTCTCTCTCAATAATAATTTATTATAGAATGTCATTATTTATCTTCCTTTTTTGCTACTGGATATATTTTTGGATCTCAAAAATGGCTTCTGCAAGCTCGGTCACGATATATAATTCTATATTTATTATTTTGATATAATTTTTGAAGATAGAATACATCATTCGCAATTATAATACTACAAATGGGACGTCAAATCAGAAAAGGAAGATAAAAAAATTAAATTAGAAATAGTCAATTTAAGATAAGTGCAAGTTATTCTTAAATTGTGAGTTTTGGGTTAACTTCAAACAACCATAACTTTTAGCACAGGATGAGTTAGGTGGCTCATAAGATATAAAATCAAAGTTTCTTGAGTCATCTTTCCAACGTCGGCGAGTTTGCTAAATTTCAAATTTGAATGAGGGTGATATGCCTATTTAAGTATAATTATCCAGTTAAAGAAATTCATTCGAATTAAGAAGGGGTATTTTAATCTTTTTTCGACCCTATACCCCTGTACGTTTTGTTCCCCAGGGATCAAATTTGATTATAATTAGTTTTCACTCAATTCTAAAGCATTCAAGAAACTAGGACAAAGTTCAAGAAAAGAGGAAGTTTCCAAAAAATATTTCAAGATTTCGGTAAATCGTCAAGAATTGAGTTCTTTCGAGGTATGTAATTTTTTATAGCGATAGATTTGTTCACTCCATGCTAATCATGAGTTTTTAATTTCCTTAACAGTTTGTCCTATTAAGAAAAGGGCAACTTTCACATAGCAAACAAAAAATTCATATTTGTATACTATAGCAAAGTTTGCATAATTGCGCTCCATAGCAAACATAAAACTGTATAATTCGCTATACATATACAATTGTATAATTCGCTAGCCTAAATTGTATGATTCGCTGGCCTATTTCGCTTCAATTGTATAATTCGCTATCCTATTTCACCGCAATTGCATAATGCACAATTGTATGATTCGCTGCCTATTTCGCTATAATATTTTTATAAAATTTGCTTTGCATACAGTTGAATCGAATTAAAATGTATGTATATTGCATAATTGTAAGTGTATAGCAAGAAGATATATTTTTTTCTCTCACTTTATACAAAAACAGAAACACAATATATACACTTCTGTTGTATAAAGCTAGAGAAAATTGTATTTCACTGCAATTGTATAATTCGTTGGCCTTTTTCTCTGCAATATCTGAAGTAAAATGTTTGTAAATTGTATAATTAAGTGTATAACACGAAGATATACATTTTTGCATGTGTATAGACAATTTTATCTCGCTTTATACAAAACAGAAACATAATTTATACACTTCTGTGTATAAAGCGAGAGAGGCGAGCGAGAATGGAGAGTGGCGAGCGAGATTTTTGGGAGAGAGACGCCTGGCAAATTTTAGCTAACGTTTGCTATGGAGCACAATTAAATCAAACCCTAGCTATTCCATTTATTTTAGGTTATTAGTTTGCTATTATATACAATTTTCCCTTAAGAAAATATATCCGAATTGAGAAGGGATGTTTTGATCCTTTCCTTAGGCCTATACAGTTTATCCCTCAATTAGCGGTCAAAGTTGATTAAAATTAGTTTTCACGAGAAAGTTTTGAAGTTCATCAAGATTTTGAGGAAATCGTCGATATATGAGTTCTTTCTAGGTAAGTAAGTTTTTATAGTGATAGGTGTGTTCATCCTCACGCCAATACTAAGTTTCTAATTGCGAATTCACCCATGAGATTGAATATATTGAGTTCACAATCGGTTCGAGGTGAATAAGGACCCAATGGGGAGCTTTCAATCCAAATACGCCTGGGGGGCTGGCGTGGGACACCTGCAGCAAGTCTGATCAAACCGATGTGAGACACCTGCAACGAGTCCAATTAGACCGCCAAGAAAAAAAAAGGTTAGCCAGTGCGTCCAATTGGACCCAGTAAATGGAAGTCAGGCGCAACACGCCATCAATATATCCAATCAGACTCAGGCATGAGTTATATATATAATTGGAGTGGTATTGAGCACTGATATGGGATGAGTTTAAACAACTCAAATTCCTCATAAACCATGTATGCCAACTTGGTAAAAGGATCATACTTTTTAAATGACTTGGAGCCTGTTTAGATTAACTCATAAGCTGGTCAAACTGACTTAAAAGTTGATTTTTGACTTATTTAAGTGTTTGACAATTCTCAGAGTGACTTATTTAAGTTAAAAACTTACTTTAAGCCAAAAGTTAAAAGCTGGGGAAGTGACACTTTTTTTTAGCTTAAAAACTCTTTTAAGTTGACCAAATATTTTACTTTTTTGCCCTTAATTCTTTTATTTTTATTTTTATTTTTATTATTTATTATTATTATAATTATTAGTTTATTAATATTTTATTATTTATTATTATTATTATTATTATTTATTATTATTATTATTATAATTATTATTTATTATTATTATAATTATTAGTTTATTAATATTTTATTATTTATTTTTATTTATTATTATTATTATTATAATTATTAGTTTATCAATATTTTATTCTTAATTATTATTATTATTTATTATTATTATTATAATAATTAGCTTATTAATATTTTATTATTTCATTATTATTATTTATTTTATTACTCTTTATTATTATTATTATATATTATTATTATTATTTTATTTTAATTATTATTATTATTTATTATTATTATATATTATTATTATTTTCATATTATTTTATTATTATTATTATTATTATTATATATTATTATTATTATTTATTATTAATATTTTATATATTATTATTATTTATTTTATTATTATTCATTATTATTATTATTATTATTATTATTATTTTCATATTGTTATATTATTATTATTATTATTATTTATTTTATTATTATTCATTATTATCATTATTATTATTACTACTTATATTTAATTATTTTTATTATTATTATTTTTGTTATTATTTTTTATTATTATCATTAATATTTTATTATTTTATTATTATTATTATTATTATTTATTTTATTATTCTTTATTATTATTATATATTATATATTATTATTATTATTAAATTAATCAACTTTTATCATGTTAACAACTTTTAAGGTTATTTCAGACATTTTGATTAAAAAAGTGTTTAGCAGCACTTATTTGTCAAACATATCAACGACTTTTTTTTTTAACTTCAGCACTTTTATCCAAACACATAACTACTTATTTTAAAAATAAGTTTCAGCAATTTCAAAAGTACTTTTCAAAAGTGCTTATTACTTGTAAGCATAAATTTATGGATTCACTTAGTTGAGGATGTCTCAATAAGGTGTAAGACAATACTAGCAGCGTGGACGAGACATTGTATCATCACATAGCTCATAGTAATGGATATCGATTCAAAAATCTCCCAAATAAAAGTGAAAAAATTTGTTATTGTATTTTTATATAAATTGAGTTATTGTCTATTATTTTTAAAGCTTTCTTTATACTGCATGTTTACTTTGTTTTTATATTAAATTGAATATATTAACACAAAAGCATTTCAACAAAATGACTATAACTTAAAAGTAATATAAATCATCAAATACAGCAATATCATTAAAAAATCAAAACTCATTAGCTATTATAGTTTCTCTTTTTTTTTTCTCCATAAAGTTAACCCAAAATAAATAAAAAAGTGGTTACCATTACAATGCTTAAAGAAGCCATTGTTGAGACAATAAAAAAGTACTCTTTCTTTTATTTTTTTATTTTAATGGAACAAATCACAATAATACAAGTGAAAAACAAAGAAAATAAAATACTAGTAGAGATAAAATAAAATTATACAGAGTTTCATGCACCACAAGAGAAAGAATATAAGAAAACTAAAAACTTACACAAAAGTTCTTTGTTGATTCCTACTAATCATCATCAATTTCAACAGGGTTGACGGAGGGACGTACATGCCTTTTATAAATATGATATATTGATAATATTGACTTAATAATAAAATAATTAGTTATGCTAATGTTAACCGTATAAAAAGTATTTAGGGAAAAGGATCTGATTTACCCCTGAACTTTATGATTTGGAGCTGATATACCCTCCGTTTAAAAAATGGTCCATATATGCCCCTGCCGTTATAGAAATGACCCATATATACCCTTTTACTTAACAGACCAATATTTAATAAATTAAAAATTCACTTCTTTATGCTTTAATATGAGAAAATGCCACGTGGCTCTTAAAATACCCCATCCAATTAATTTTTACCGACCCGACCCAATTGAAAACAATAAAACCCGACTCCTAACCCATTTCAATCTAGGGTCTCCACTCTCCCGTTCAACAAGAAAAAAAAATCAAAAACATATCAGTTTTGTTGAGCTATGGCGCTGTTCAAGAAATTCAAGAACATGTATAGAGTAGCCAACAGAAATTCAAGAACCTTTTTGCGCGTATATTACAATGTGTAGTACTTGCATCAGCTTCCCAACATTTGAGCGTCATTACTCGTAGTATCCTTGATTTTGCGCTTGATCTCTACTCTGTAATTCTATCACATAAAACACCTTCAAATTTAGTGTTATCACAAGAGTTATTGTCTGCAAATCAGCATACATGTCAGACACAACATTGTGCAATTACTCAAAGGACAACCTTAATGAGCCAGAGATTTATAAAAATGGATGGTCTGCAATAGCGATGAGCTTAGCAGACGATAGATTGCATTCTGGAGATGATCCAAGTTTTCCTATTAAAGTTACACAGGTCACTGAACCTAGTGGACGAGATGGTGAAGCACGTCTTTATCTATCAAATAAAAATTGGAGCGCCATCCTGTGGGTTTTAACACCTAACAATGAAAAATATGGAAAGGAACAAAATTCTAAAGAAAACTTCCCACGCAAGACAAATTTAAATTCACCTGTAGTCTCAAAATATGTTGGGGTTGACCCTTCCTCACCATACATAAATTTCCCTGAAACATTTTCATCAAAATGTTAGCAATGCTTCACCAACATCATGTCAAAATGCAGTAGCCTGCAGTTAAGCACTAAGGACAAATATTGGAAAAAGGAATAAAGCATGTGGATGACTAAAAAGTTCACCAAATCTACATATGGAAAAATACATCGAAAAATACATCTGAAGATATCAACAATAACAATCCCACTTGCCAACATAGTCAATAACTTGAACTCATGCAATTCATGAGGAAAACCTACACTAAACACATTCTGCTTTTCATAGTAGTGTTATGAGAATTCCAAATTTCTACTTTGTTGGTCCTACCAGGCCTTGTCACAATTTCTTGGCAAAGTCCAGTACACACAAAGGTTTATTTATCTATTGAATCACAAATAACTTTTTTCTCGAGGAATTAAGATCTCTAAAAGAACAGAAGAAAATGGCCTTTTCAGATCTCTTATGTGTAAAAGTGAAGATAACTTGTAACTTGTAATAAAAACATAAAACTAAAAAAATTGCAAGTGACCTAAAAAGTCAATTCTCCCCTTCTTCTCCATAAAGTTCACAAAAGTTTGGTTATTTTTCCAGTAAATAAAACTGAAGTAACATCATACTAAATAGTACTAGTCGTTTTTTCGCAATACATGTGAAGCAACTTAGCACTTCTCCGAATTGTCAAGGAAGATTAGGTCACTAGAATAAGTACCATATTGTTAGTAGAAAAAGTAAGACACCTAGCTGACTTCTTACTATTGCCCTTGTCAGCTAAAAGGATCGTCTATGGCTCAACAACGAAAATAATATATGGCCCTTTCTGACTACCAATTTTCTTGATGTGCCAAAAAGCCTGTTTATCATGTTCTGCTTATACTACTTCACTTTGACATCTTAAGATGCCATGTTAACTACTTTGGTTTGAGTAATTAATTTGATACTCATCTTTTATCAGAGAAATTCAGTACTCATCCAGTATCAAGCTTAAGCATCATATTGCAACTATATGCTAAATGCTCATCTAGTCAGTTCATGTTTAAGTATTGTTCAATAATTGTTCTGTTAGGATTTTGCATCGCAAACCCCCTCCCTCCCTCTCAATGAGCCATCCTCTGATTTCACAGCTTTATTTTCTGCTATCAAATACTGTTCATAATCCTAACTTAAAACTCTCTGAGACTACATCACTAAAGAGAGCAACCAAATGAGTAAGAACTTGAACACATCACTGAATTTTGTTGAACTGGGACACATTTCAAATTAGTTTGATTTCTACCATCATCTAAAGCTATAAAAGCAGAGAATTTAGTTGGCAAAGAACCACTTAAGGGCCATGCCACTATGCAGGGGCCATATACAATCCTAGGAAAAAGGAGAAGAAAAGCTCGAAATGGCAAAACCAAAAATAGCTCTTGCAAGGCTCGTTCTAATAAGCTCATGTTTTCTCAATGACCATTGCCGGCAATTTTCCGTTGTTCTGCAAGATACTTGCACACAGACACTTTGTATGACAGTCCTAATTGTCCTTCTATCAATACTGAGAAAAATAATGTAGCAGGAAGTTCGTTTGTGTCAGGTAAAGAAGGGCCACAAAACAAGGGCTTAACCGTTGCTGTTGCTCGTAGAAGCATTAGGAAAAGACGTGTCAAATACCTACACGTTAGTTTCCCTCCATCATTTTCACATAGCTCCCTTTCTAATCAGCCAATGAGACCTGGTCTGCAATGTTCATCATTTCCCAATAGCAAGTGATGAATCAAATCTTCAAGGTAACAATATGACGCCTCTCAAGTATATGTTCAGCAGGAAGCGTAAGAAAGGTAACTTGTCGAACCCAAATGAGAACTCTTCTCCAGACTGATCAGTGAAAAAAAAGCCTTTAGAGATTGAAAACATTGATCCAAGATTGCAGGATTCAGAAGCGTTGAAAGATTCGCCTTTAAGAAGTAAACATTTGGTCCAGGTTGCTCATCAGGTTAGTATTGTGTACAACTCAATAATTTAGAGATTCTGCATTATTTGCTCTATCATGAATGGTGCTTAAAGTTTATACTGTGTTCTGATGTCACAACTAAGATAAGTTGAGATTTCAACATCCCAAATCCCAATAGCCGGAGTAAGTTAACAGAGGCATGTGATTTTGGAAGTAGTAGTGCTTTCTTGAATTATACCATTTATTTCCAAATATATTTGTAATCATATTTATATAATATAGAAATAACATCAGTTATATAGAACTGATGTTTACTTGAATTTCTCAAGGCAAGTTCTATGTTTAAAATGAAAGAACCAATAGTTGAAATAGTCAGAGATCTTCTCAGCTGCTAACAATAGCATTGTTTGAACTGGTGGTTCAATTCTTACCCATATCTACACGATTGCGTTCATGTATTAAAGCATAATCATGTCTGAAAACAATCCAAAATAACCACCTAATGTCAAAAAATTATCAACCACACAATGACTTCTAAACTAGATTATCATTAGTATCCACGGGTCGTCTGCCCTTCATTGCCATTTGCTTCACTCTTTTCTTCTTTACTTCAGCTTGTAACTGACCAGTCGTGACTGCTTTCTTTCCCTTCCAAGTAGTCTTCTTTGGTGAATATGGTAGATCCGAAGGGGTCGAGATTCCTCTTGCATCTCCTTTAAAAACAATCTTCCTGCTTCTTATTCCTTCAAATATTCGAGACCTCTTTTCTATCCTTGTTTCTGTCTTAGAAATTACCATTGGTCGTAGTGTTGGATCTTATTCATTCCCGATCTCAGGACCATATGCAGTAGACTGTTGTGTCTGAAAATGTTGGGGTGAAGCTTCTATCTCATACACTACAGTGGCACTACATGTAGAGTTTTTTCCTGCTCGACTCCTCGACTCTTGACTGCTTGCTTTCTTATTTATTTCGTGTGAAATCTCACCTTCTTCATGGTCCTTCAACCAAAAAAAATTGTTGTTATTGATAAAAATGAACACCTTTAACTAAAAGAAAAAACTAAGAGATATTACCTTATAACATCCCTTAGCATTGTGATTGAAATCACCACACTTGTTGCATCTCATTAGAGTTCCTTTTCTTGACTGCTTCCATGCTCCCTTTCTCAAACTTGCCTCATCAGTTTCTCTATTTCTTTTCATCTTGGGTCTGCCAACAAGTTTTACCATTTTTGGAGGTTCCATTGCTTGAGCAGGGTCGACTTTCCAGAATTAAGAACCCCTAACTGGTTGCAACTTGTGCTTGTACGTTAACAAATAAGCCTCTTTTCTATACCAGTAATGAACTTCTTCCAATGGCTCCATTTTTTAATGCAAAAGTGCCTTGATGGCATGGTGACATGGTATTCCACCTAAGTCCCATAATCTACAAGTGCATTTCTTCAACTCCAAATTCACTGTATGTGTGTCCGTGTCTCCATCTTTCACTTCATAACCATAATCTCCATTGAACTCAACTGTACAATTGGTAGCCATTAATCGATAGTCATTGTACAATTTCATAGCCGTTTGACTGATATCATTTTGCCATTTTCTGTCCATTTTTCATTTTTCACCAACATATTCATCACCTTTACTCTTATTTCCTCCAACATTTTGATGATTGGTTTATGTCTCGCTTCAAGTATCCAACTGTTAAAAGACTCGGTGAAGTTATTGTCTACCATCAGATTCTTACATTGAGTATCAAAATATGCCCTACACCATTTAATTACAGGAAAATGAAGAAGATCACCATCTGAATCTTCATCCACCTTTCCTAATACCTTCAAAGTGTCTTTGAATTCTTCTTCATAGGTACTCCATGCACACCACCACATTAATTTTTTCTCTTCACCACTCCGCCATTTCTTGCACCAGCTAGATTCTATAGCCTCATACAAAACCTATGGTGTGCTTCTCGAAGAACATTAGCTACAGCATCCAACAGGCCCTAAAAATCGAAAAGAAATAAATGGCAGTAAGAAAAAAGACAAAGAAAAGGCAATAAATAAAAAATATATTTTAAAGCTACCTTTTGCATATCAAACATAAATGTCACAGTTTCACCATTTTTAAGCTCCAACGAAATCCTCAACGACTGGATAAACCATGTCCATGTTCCTTTGTTTTCCTTTTCCACCACCGCCCAAGCTATTGGGTAGAAATGATTCATTGAGTCTTGCCCAACAGCTACTAATAGTTGCCCCTTACATTTTCCTTTGAGAAATGTTCCATCTAAACCAATTATAGGTCTCAAACTTTTCCATCCATCCTTCAAAGCCTTGAAGCAAATGTACATTCTCAAAAACCTTCTTTTGTATTGTTCAAGTGCATCTTTAGAGATATTAATTACCACATCAGATCCTGGATTTGATTGTCTAAGTTCTTGACCATAAGCTTCAAGCCTATTGTAGTCATCTTTGAAACTGCCTTCCAACTTATCAAGATCCATTGTTTTGGCTCTTTTTAGTTTGGATCTTGAGACATTCAACTTGAACTTTTTTTCAAGAATTCCTCTCATGTCTTTGATAGGGTATTTTGGATCATTTTGAACTTCATCCTTAAAATAAACAGCCAAGGTATGATAAGTTACCAATGGATTAACAAAAGAATCACCACAAGTATGCTTAGGCTTCAATGTTTTAGCCTTAAATGTTGTTGATTTTCCATCCTTAGATATGAGAAGAGTAAAGGGACAACCATCATAACACTCATACCTGATTCTTTTTGTATCACTTTTTTTTTGTTTTCAACTTCTTTTTGTTAGCCATAGCATAAAAACTAACAACCTGCCTAGCTTCTTGTATAGTCTTAAAGGTCATACCCATTTCTAATTCCTTAAACTTTTCAAGTCCATCACTCACAACTCTCTCTTTTTCATGTTCATAATGTTGAAGCACTTCAGCATTATATTCAACAATTTCACAATTGTCGCCCATTTCATAAAGGGTATCATCCTCCACATCACTATAATCACAATCAGTAGCAGCTTCAACATCCACAAAATATGATTCGGTATGATATATGGTATTTGTGGCAGAAACTCTCAATTCATGAGCATCTATAGCATAAAAATTTATCACCTTGAAATCTTTTGAAAATAAGTATTAAAGAGCCTTAATTCCATCATTATCTTCAATTACATAATAAGTACCAGATGGACCAGTGACCAACAATTGTTGAACTTCCCTAAATCCAAATTTGGAAGTAAAATCTTCACACAGATTATCATAACAAACAAAGCAAGTATTATAATACCAGGTGTGCTGAAATTTTATATTGTATTTCAGCTTTGGAGAAATTACCCAATTGCCCCCGTAGTTGAAAACAATATCCACTTTCTCAATCATCCTTTAAAATGACACCTGCTACAAGCATATAACTTAGACATAATAGGGACCACCTTAGCATTTAACACCAACCAACTGAAAAATGAATTTTAAAATCCTATAGAGACAATAACTATTTGGGGACCAACAAAAATTCAATTTTTGCATTCAAAGAGATAAACTCATATATTAAAGTAAGAAAATAAACCTTCCGTGGGCAGAATGTTAAGGGGAAAATGCACATAAGTAAACCCAGTTATACTTTTCTTACATTTTACCCTATATTTTTAACACGAAAGATCCTTAAAAGAAAAGGGAAGAAAGTAGTAGAAACTTACACAAGATTTTGAACGATATCGAAATCGATGGACGCTAGTTTAGAGCTCACTGAAACCCTAACAAATTCTTGATTTTTTTTCTTGTTGAACGGGAGAGTGGAGACCATAGAATGAAATGGGTTAGGATTGGGTGGGGTTTTCTTGTTTTCAATTGGGTCGGGTCGGTAAAAATTAATTGGATGGGGTATTTTAAGAGCCACGTGGCATTTTCTCATATTAAAGCATAAAGAAATGAATTTTTAATTTATTAAATATTGGTCTGTTAAGTAAAAGGGTATATGTGGGCCATTTCTATAACGACAGGGGCATATATGGACCATTTTTTAAACGGAGGGTATATCAGCTCCAAATCATAAAGTTCAGGGGTAAATCAGACCCTTTTCCCAAGTATTTATAATAAAACGATTAATTTAGTGTATTAAGATTCATATTCATTGAATATTTCTAAAACAAATTAATTATTTTAAAAATATCTTTCTGTTGTAAAGAAAGCTCAGACTATAAGAAGAAAAAGACAAGAAGTATAAGATAGAGGAGAGAATTTTCTTATTCAAGTGTGTCATACAATAGTGAATGATATCTCTATTTATAGTTTTGAGATATCATAGTCAAAGGTCACCTTGGAATTATACATAGTTATCATCAAGGTTCATATCACCTTGAAATCTTATCATATTGGAAACACTAATACATGAATCCATCTAATTGTTGGATAAATCTAATGGATCATCCACATATACAATGGATTTACAACACTCCCCCTTGGATATCCATAGATTATGTGCCTCGTTAAAACCTTACTAGGAAAAACCAGTGGAAAAAAGCCTAGTGAAGGAAAAAGAGTACACATATCTCATAATACGCTTTGAATGTTGCCTCGTTAAAAACCTTACCAGGAAAATCCAACTTGGGACAAAACCATAGTTAAGGAAAAGAGTACAACGCGTATTTCGCTCTCCCTGATGAAAACTTTACTTGATATCTCGGAGACGGCGCATTCCAATCTTGTATCTCAACTTCTCAAACGTTGATGTTGACAATGCCTTAGTGAATAAATCAGCAAGATTATCACTTGAACGAATTTGTTGAACTTCTATCTCACAATTTTGTTGAAGATCATGCGTGAAAAAGAACTTTGGTGAGATATGCTTTGTCCGGTCTCCTTTGATGTATTCTCCTTTCAATTGAGCTATACATGCAGCATTATCTTCGTACATTGTGGTTGGTATATTCTATTTCAAAGAAAAACCACACATTTCCTGAATATGATGGGTCATTGATCTCAACCAGACACACTCTCGACTTGCTTCATGGATGGCTATTATTTCTGCATGATTTGAAGAAGTGGCTACCAACGTTTGCTTCATTGATCGACAAGATATTGATGTGTCTCCACATGTAAACAAATAGCATGTTTGTGATCAAGCTTTATGCGGATCAGATAAATACCCTGCATCTGTGTAACCAATCAGTTCTGACTTGGATTCATTGGAATAGAATAAACCCATGTCCATGGTCCCCCGAAGATATCGAAGTATGTGTTTAACACCATTTCAATGTCTTTTTATTGGGGAGGAACTGAATCTTGCCAGAAGACTTACTGCAAAACAGATATCTGGTCGAATATTGTTAGCAAATTACATTAGTGCCCCAATCGCACTAAGGTAAGGAGTTTCATCACCAAGAAGTTCTTCATCATTATATTGAGGTCGAAATGGATCTGTATTGATGTCAAGCGATCTTACCACCATTGGAGTACTCAATGGATGTGAGTTATCCATGTAAAAACGCTTTAGTATCTATTCTGTGTACGTTGATTGATGAACAAGTATTTCATTTGACAAATTCTCAATCTGTAGGCCAAGACAAAATTGTCTTGCCGAGATCTTTCATTTCAAATTCTTTTTTCAGACACTCAACAGCTTCTAATAGCTCTTTATGAGTGCCAATGATGTTCAAATCATTAACATACACAACTATTATTACAAATTCAGACCCCGACCGTTTAATAAAAATGCAGGGACAAATCGGGTCATTTTTTTACCCTTTCTTTAACAAATATTCACTCAGATGATTGTACCACATCCTTCCTGATTGTTTCAATCCATACAGAGATTTTTGAATCTTTATTGAACAAGTTTCTCTTGAATCTTTGTATGCTTAATGCACTTTGAATGTTTAGGAATTTTCATAAAAATGTTGTGGTCCAACGAGCCATATAGATAGGCTGTGACAACGTCCATTAAACGCATTTCAAGTTTTTTCATGAACTGCCAGATTTATGAGATATCTGAAGGTGATTGCATCTACCACTGGAGAATATGTCTCCATATAATCAATGTCAGGTCTTTGAGAAAAACCTCGAGCAACGAGTCGGGCCTTATATCTCATGACTTCACCTTTCTCATTTCTTTTTCGTACAAAAACCCATTGGTACCCCACTGGCTTGATCCCTTCAGGTGTTCGAATTATCAGTCCAAAAACTTCACGTTTTTCTAGTGAAGCCAATTCAGCTTGAATTGCATCCTTCCATTTTGGCCAATCATTTCTCTGTCTACATTCGTGAACAGATTTTGGCTCAAAATCTTCATCTTGTTGAATTATTTCAATAGCAACATTATAGGCAAATATGTTGTCAATCAAAACATTATTTCGGTTCCACAACTTTCTTGTCGAGACATAATTCATTGAATTTTCATTGTTTTCAGAAGTTCGAACCTCCTCATCATCATGTGTTATGACTTGGGTCTCTTCTTGAGAAATTTCTTTCAACCCATGATCATCTTGATCATTTATTCCTTTTCTCTTTCGAGGATTTTTATCCTTGGAACCAATTGGTCTACCACGCTTCAAATGTGGTCTAGACACATTTGCCTTAACAATTTGTCCCATCGGGATATCAACTCGAACTAAAGCATTAAAAGCTGGAATATGCAATTTAGTAATCCTTGGAAGATTAGTAAATGCATCTGGTAGATGATTTGCAATGTTCTGCAAATAAATTATTCTTTGAACTTCTTGCTCACATTGGTTTGTTCGAGGATCCAGATGAGATAGAGATGATGAATTCCAATCTATCTCTTTTCCCAACGACTTATGTTCTCCCCCTAATGTTGGGTATACTTATTCATCAAAATGACAATCAACAAATCTTGCCTTAAATAAATCTCCAGTCATAGGCTCCAAATATTTTATGATTGAAGGAGATTCATACCCAACATATATCCCCAACCTTCTATTGGGCCCCATCTTTGTGCGTTGTGGTGGAGCAATTGGGACATACACAGCACATCCAAAAACTCTAAGATGGAAAATGTTTGGCTCTTGACCAAAAGTCAATTGTAATGGGGAGAATTCATGATAATTGGGCGGCCTTTTGCGCACAAGTGCTGCTGCATGCAAAATAGCATGCCCCCACATAGACACAGATAACTTTGTTCTCATTAGTAATGGTCTAGCTATCAATTGCAGACGTTTAATCAATGATTCTGCTAGACCGTTTTGAGTGTGAACATGCACAACTGGATGTTCAACTGTTATACCAGTAGACATAAAATAATCATTAAATGCCTGAGATGTAAACTCACCAGCATTATCTAGACGGATTGTCTTTATTGTATAGTCTGGAAATTGTGCGTTCACTCTTATTATTTGAGCCAGTAATCTCGCAAAATCCATGTTGCGAGTTGATAATAAACACACATGTGTCAATCTTGTAGAAGTATCTATCAAGACCATATAATATTTAAAGGGTCCACATGCAGGTTGAATTGGTCCACATATATCACACTGTATACGTTCCAGAAACGCAGGGGATTCAATTCCAACCTTAATTGTTGATGGTTTAATGATCAACTTTCCTTGAGAACAAGCAGCACAAGAGAATTCCTTTGATTGAAGGATATTTGGGCTCTTTAAGGTGTGCCATGTGAATTCTCAATGATTTTGCGCATCATATTAAATCCGGGATGGCCCAACCGGTCATGCCAAATGATAAAATCATTAAAATTAGTAAACATTTTGTTTACCACGACATGTGATTCAACTGTACTTATACTTGTATAGTACAACCCACAAGAAAATGCAGGTAATTTTTCATGCACAATTTTCTTCTCTACATTAATTGTAGTAATGTAAAGGTATTCAACCTTTCCTTCATTAGCCGTCTCAACATAATAGCCATTTTAGCAAATAACTTTGAAACTTAATAAGTTCCTTTGAGACTTACTACAATATAATGCATTATCAATGCTTAATATTATCCCTCCAGGTAGTAATAAGGTCGCTCTTCCGGAGCCCTCAATTAATTTTGTACTACCTGATATTGTATTGACATATGCCATTTTCATAACCAAATTAGAAAAGTATTTTTTTTCTTTTAATATTGTATGCGTTGAAGCACTATCAAGAAGGCATACATCTCCATTACTCATCTTGAATCCAATAGACAACTGGGATTTCTATTAATTTTCATTAAAATAAAATACATTAAAAGAAGGAAGAAACAAAATTAACAACGGATATTTAAATACTTCAGCATGAATAACATAATAATTAAAAACACATAAGTAAAATATTAACAAACTTCATTCCCCCGCTAAAAGATCAAACATCAGTTTCGATCTCCAAAGAAGTCATCAACTTCCTTATGAGTAATGTCACCAAGGCCATCAAAAACATCATCCTTTAAAGCCAAATTTGCTTCAATATCCTTATCATATTTATGAGATGTTCCTGACTTATTATCATCTTTAAGAGTCATATGTAACTCAGCTCGAGCATTAGAAGAGGAAGCACCACTTTTATTTCCTTTCTTTTTAAAGGAATTTTGATAGAGCCTTACAAAATGCTCATGTGTGCGACATTCATTCTTCCAATGGCCTTTCATGCCACAACGACGACAATTACTTTTTGAGGGATTATTTTGAGAACTCATATTGTTCTCCCTTTTATTATGACCACCACCTTGACGATTAGTGTATCGTCTTTTATATTTGCCACGTCCCCGTGCATTATTATAGCCCCGATGATCATCTCTTTTTACTTCAGATTGATCACGTGCTTCCACCACATTTGCCTCTAGTAATGGAGCAGCTCCAGTGGGACGAGCTTCATGATTTTTTTTAAAAAGAGCATTATGTTGCTCAGCCACCAAAAGACATGAGATTAATTCAGAATATTTTTGAAAACCCTTTTCACGATATTGTTGATGCAATTCACATTTGAGGCATGGAAAGTAGTAAGTGTCTTTTCCAACATGTCCTCATCTTTTATAGTCTCCCCACATAATTTCAACTGGGAGGTTATCCTGAATACAACAAATTTGTATTCAATTATGGTCTTAAAATCTTTAAACCGTAAATGCATCCACTTATAACGAGCTCTTGACAACACTGTTGCCTTTAGGTGGTCATATCTCCCCTTTAAATCAGTCCACAATTCAAGTGGATCTTTTACCGTCAGATATTCAATCTTCAGGCCCTCATCAAGAAGATGATGAAGGAAAATCATAGCCTTCGCCTTATCTTGACTCGATGCTTCATTTCCCGAGTAATAGTGGCATCAACACCTTTAGCAGCTAAGTGAATCTCTGCATCGAGTACCCATGAAAGATAATTCTTTACAGAAATATCTAATGCCACAAATTCAAGTTTGGATAAATTCGACATAATGAAATTATGAGAGAATATGTGAATAAAATAAAATTATTTATGTAATACCTTTGCAAGTAGCAACTTCGTGCTGATAACGTGTTGTAAAGAAAGCTCAGAATATAAGAAGAAAAAGACAAGAAGTATAAGATAAAGGAGAGAATTTTCTTACTCAAGTGTGTCATACAATGGTGAATGATATCTCTATTTATAGTGTTGAGATATCATAGTCAAAGGTCACCTTGGAATTATACATAGTTATCATCAAGGTTCATATCACCTCATCGGTGGTGGAAAGAAAAATAGGAGAGTTTAAATATAGAAACACTCTTATTAATTGTTAAAAGGGTTGGAAAGAGGGACCTCCTTCGCCCGTCATCGCCGTCGCTCGCTCGGCTCAGCTTCGGCTAGGATCCGCGTGCGACCCGTTTTATTTAAAATTCCCGCCATGGTTGCAATTTTCAAGAATACAAATTTTTTGATTTTCTTCTTCTTCTTCTTCTTCTTCTGCACAAACTTTTCTTCGTGTACTTTCCTGTTGTTGCATTGGTTCGCTGACACCAGAGTTTTCGATATTTATATACTAATGATTGAGATCATTTTACCCTGGGAGGTTATATTTCAAATCAAACCTCGGATACTAGAGGGGAATATTTTCCTTAAGGGGACACTGTGAGTTCAGTGGACTTGATCTTTTACCTATTATAAGTTTTTTCAGATTCTGATACGTTTTACAGATTTTTAGTTTTTTTTTGTGAATTAAATTTCTGTTTATCTTTCTTGCTGGTTCAATAAATTTTAGTTACTTCGTGTTTCTGGAAAAAATTATTAGAAATAGTAATTCTGATTTTCCAACACAGATTGATGTCAATCTTAAGGAAATTATCTGCTCGACCCCTACGCCTCTTGGCACTCTCTCAAGGGGGGTGGTGGAATTTCAGAAGTAGCAAAAAGGGCCGCCAACACTGTGTCCTCAGCAGGCACGACAGAAGGGGCCTAAGAATCCAGCACCCTAGCCTCTAAGATCGTGTCGATATCTGCACGAAGACTGTCGACTGAAGCCTGAAGGGTCGACACATCCACCGGAGGGGCTGGTCAGGCTAGCACCCTCAACTCAAAGGCGTCCAAGCGCTGGTTAACCTCAGCGATCTTCTGCTCTGTAAACTGCACCATTTTCCTCTCTAGGCGCTCTTCGGACTCAATAATCGACTTCTGCATCCACTGCTGGATATGATGCAGAAGAGTGACCATTTGGGCCTCTAGTTTTTGGACCCTAGCGGGACCAGTGCCGGTAGAGGGGCTGTGCGAGAGGAGCTCGGCGCAGTGCTACTACCCGGGATAGACTCCACCGTGGTAGTGTCAGTGGACGCCGCCTGTGTAGCTGTGCGGGCCTGGGCTACCGTATCAGCAAGATCATCAGCAAGTGGGGGCAGCTCCGGACGGGGCCCTCTGCGGGGAGCCAACTCATTGGCCTCGTCTCTGATGAGGCCGACGTCAACAGTGCCCTGCAGGGTCTTAAGCTGATCTACGTGCCATATGGGCACACCTGCGGACCTGCAGAGGGCAAAGATCATGCACGAGAAAGGGTAGGTAGTAGTGACCTTGAATGCCCTCTCGTGCATGACTGCCTGGAGAAGCCATGCGAAGTCCACCTCAAATCCGGCTATCAATGCCGCCATCAACACTGCTTGATCCCAGGTAACGATATTATCAGCAGCTGTGGGGGAAAGGCAGTGACGGACAAGCAGCCACAAGAACTTTGCTGTGAACGTGAGGTTGGCCTTCTTGATGGCCCCCTTCGGCTCAGTCACCCAATCGGCACCCTCTCCATCTACTAACAGGTGCAGGGCCATCCACCTCTTGGTGGTCTCTCTCAGTGATGGCTCGCGCAAGAACTGGCCATTCTTAACTATCTGCCAGGTAGTCAAACTCGGCAGTGAGGGAGGTCCGAGTAGCATCAACACTCTCGCCGTATAGAAACCGGCGGATGGCTGGCAGGGAAATGTCAACCTGTACGCCCCGTACTCGGACCTGCTCCAGTGGGGCCTGTTTAGCGGGGGCAGCCCGTCTATCTATCTGTGATCGGAGAGTCGCTACGTAAGATGCGTAGAACTCTCGGACCAATTCTTCACTGTATCGGCCCAACAGACGTGCTGTCCACTCCAAGCGATGCCTGATGAAGAGATTGTGGATCTCAGGCATCGTCGGGAGACTCCCTTTAAGGACCCGCCGCTCCAAGGTGAGTGTTCGAGTCATCACTCCTTTATCAGTCAGGAACTTGGCGTCGGAGTAGACTTGGAATTGCCCGTCGACACACCACCGGTTGGGCTGGTCAGTGGCTGGGGTGGGGACCTGAGCTGGTGAGCCTGATGTAGATTCTGAACTGTCAGCTCATCATACGAGGCCGACGCTGCAGCTGTGGCGGGTGCGGGAACCTCAGCAGAGCCGGAGGCTTCCTCGGACCATGATACTCCTAAGGAGCCAGACGCTCCTTCCTCATTTGTGGCTGACCCAGAGGGTGTGCCGGTCAGTGTGCGATATTCATCAGACTGGGAGACAGTGACTACGCCAGACGCCACCTTTTTAGGTGTGGCTCTGGGACCACGCACAGCACGGAAAGGGGTGGAAGTGCCTGGGGGCACGTACTCAGGGTCACGCTCATCATTAGAGCCGATGACCATGTGGGAAGACGGGGCGACAGACTTCGATAGCCCGGTGCGTAGATTCGGTCTTGCTTGGATGCCATAGTAGATAGTACCTGTAAAGGATCAATATTAGTACGAGTAGTGGCAAACAAGACAAGCAAAACCATACTTAACAAAACATTGAAAATAGTAGGTAATTACTATAGAAACAGTGGCACACGACGGGCCTGGTGACGGCCCGTCGTGACTATGACGGACCGTCGTATTTTACTTAGACTATGTATATATAGATAACCCTGAAGGAGATTCTCTGACTAGCATGACGGTATGTACAGGACGGACCGTCATAGGTATAACGGTCCTTCGTAGATGTCCGTCGTAGGACACTTGAAAAAAATATGGAGACCCTTAGCAGAGGGGTCTCTGACCGTCATGACGGTCGTGCAGGACGGACCGTCGAGGGTATGACGGTCTGTCACATGTCCGTTGAAGGACACTTAGAAAAAGTGAGACCCTTAGAAACAGGGTCTCTGACAACCAAAACGGTTGTGCAGGACGGACTGTCGTGAAGACGACGGTTCGTCGTATGTGTCCGTTGGGGAATAGTAAGGGAAAAAAATGAGAGACCCTTAGAAACATGGTCTCTGACAACCGGAACGGTTGTGCAGATGACGGTCCGTCACATGTGTCCATTGGGACAGGGTGCTAGGGCTTTTGGAACGGACCCAACGACGGTCCGTCGTGGGTACGACGGTCCGTCATCGGGATCTCGTTCTGACTAACAGTGACAGAACTGGGGTACCCTATGCATCCCCGATGAACCCACATCAAGCTTGTAGTGTTTTAGACACACATTTGTCTATCCCAACTACCTAGGAAACTTGCAATGCAATAGCACCTATGGCTAGGGTTTTCAACATAGGCAATTTCGAACATTGTGAAACTAGGTTAGACAGAATCATATAAAGGAAACACATACGACGAAGAACTAAGCTAATACTAACTAATAAACAAAAATGCAAGATAAATAAGTAAAAATTAGAGACACATACCATAGAAATGGAGAAAAAACAACTAGACAAGGACTCGGTGGCCAGGCAGACACCCACAACAGCAGTTCCGACTAATAGATTAACACTTTTGGGGATTTGGAGAATTTTGGGGAACAATGATCGAGGGGGAGGATATGGAAGTTGAAAAGAGAGGGAAGTGGGAGGAATAAAGAATGAATGGGGTGAAATGAGGGGTTGGGGGGGTTTAAACGGTCTAATTTTAAAAAAGACTCCAGCCGGGTCGGGTCGGGTACGCCTCATTAATGACGCGATGGTTCCCCGACGACGGTCCGTCGCAGTTGTGACGACCCGTCGTTGGTTCCGTCGTGTGTGCCCTAGTTTGAAAATAGCAGAAAGACGTACCTGGTACAACGAAGGCATACGACGGTCCGTTCAGGCGCAACGGTCCGTCGATGTATCCGTCAGTGACTGCTGCAGCGTAGTTTTTTGCAAAATTTCCTGGTGATGTGCCTGCAAATTTAAAAACCCATTAGTAGAAAAATGCTACCATTACTAAAAAGACTATAAGTATTGGGTTGCCTCCCAACAAGCGCTTGATTTAATGTCGCGGCACGACTGGGGACCCTTGATTACTCAGACTTCATCAAGATGGTATGCCTCTATCACTTCATTCCCCGATGCTTTATGCCCAAAATAGAGTTTTATTCTATCTCTATTCCTCTTAAACCGCACTCCCTCCTTGGCTTTTAACTCAACTGCTCCATGAGGGAATACTTGAGTAATCAAGTAAGGGCCAGTCCATTTAAACTTGAGGTTGCCCGGAAGACAAGGCACCCTTGAACTGTCTACAAGCACCAAATCCCCAACCACAAACTCTTGTTTTGCATTTTCTGTTCAGTCTCCTTCTTCATCTATTCTTTGTGGGATATCGCAGATACCGATTGGAGCTCACCACTCTGCCTCATGGTCCTACAAATGTTGAAGGTCGCTTCTTCATTTTTCAACCGAAATGTCATCTGTCCCTTCTCCATATCAACTAATACTCTACCTGTAGCAAGGAATGGACTCCCAAGAATAATAGGTACTTCATAATCGACCTCACAATCAAGAATAACAAAATCAGCCGGAAAGATGAATGACTCCACTTTTACTAGCACATCATGGAGTATCCCTATAGGCCGTTTCACTGTCCGATCAGCCATCAGTAGCCGCATCGCAGTGGGTTTTGGATCCCTCAAACCCAATTTTTTGTAATTCGAGAGGGGCATGAGATTTATGCTTGCCCCCAGATCACATAATGCTTTCGCAAAATGTAATGACCCAACTGTACAAGGAATAGTGAACGCACCAGGATCTTCTTTCTTTTGTACGAGGGATCTTGTAGCAATAGCACTACAATGTTGTAGTCTATCATCATCTCGAAAGTGACCAATCATTTCTTGGTGACCAGATCTTTCATAAATTTGGCATAACCGGGCGTTTGTTCTAGAGCTTCTACCAAAGGGACATTGATAGAAAGCTGCTTCAACATTGTTATGAAACGCCGGTATTTACCATCCTCGGTATTTTTCACTAATCTCTGAGGGAAGGGTGGTGGTGGCCTAGGCATGGGAATTACCTTGATAGGTACTTCTGCATCTTTTCCATTACTTTCCTCTGCTTCACCACTACCCTTTACCACATTATCATTATCCTTTCTCACATTTTCCTCAGTAGGTGGCATAGGTGGGTCAATGGTTTGCTTACCACCCGAGTAGTGATTGCCATACAGTACGCATCATTCTTTGGATTTTGGACAGTGTTGCTAGGAAGAGTGCCCGCTTGCCGTGTGTTCACTGTCGCAGATAATTGGGCCACTTGCAATTCGATCTTTTTAATCGAAATTGCATGTGTATCAACTTTTTGCCCAATACTAGCTAAATCACCCCTTAACTCTTTAATGTTCTCATCACTAGCATCGAACCTCCTCATCATTTTGTGCAACATATCCTCAACTCGCGCCATACTATCTCCACCATCCCTAGGAGTAACTTCACAATTTTGAGGAGGGACATAGGGACCATTCCTGTCGTTTCTATTAGCATAGTTACCCCTGTTAAAGTTGTTGTCGCGGTTGTAGTTTCCATCTCGGACATAATGACCCTCACGATTGTAGTTAACATAGTTCCGAACTTGGTTCCCTTGACCTCAGCGCTAATTATCCTGATTTGAGCCTTGGACGCTTGGTCGGAAACCCCTCGTCTGCTCATTTACAGCATAAGTGTCCTCCGCATAATAGCACTCATCATTAGGAGGTGGTGGTTTAGCCAAGTAGTTGACTGCATTTATCTTTTTTGCACCCCCTGTGACATGTTTTATTACCAACCCAAGCTCAGTTCTCATCTGAGCCATTTCTTCCCGAATCTCATCTGTGGCTGGGTTGTGAGTGGACTGCACTGCGAAGGTGTTTCTCCCTGTATCAGAATTCCTAGTACTCCAAGCTTTGTTATTTCGGGAGATTTTCTCTAATTTTTCAGCGATCTCAGCATAAGGACACTCCCCATAAGATCCACCTGCTATAGTGTCCAACACCGCTTTATTGTTATCATCTTGCCCCCGATAGAAATATTCCTTCAGTGACTCATCATATATACGGTGATTTGGAACACTTCTCAAGACTGAGGTGAATCTATCCCAAGAACTACTAACCGACTCTCCTGGTAGTGCCACAAAGTTGTTCACTCTATCTTTGTGGTTTAGTTTCTTGGAGATCGGATAGTAGCGTGCTAAGAAAACATCTCTTAATTGGTTCCAAGTGAAGATTTAGTTGTATGGGAGCTCAGTGAACCATATAGCAGCCTCTCCCGTCAGTGAGAGAGGAAACACTATGAGCCCTATTACATCTAGATCCAAATCAGGCCTCCCTACACAACTTTTACACACTGCCCTTACCTTAGCTATATGGGCATGTGGATCCTCAGAAGGTAGCCCTGAAAACAAACCGCTGGCAGTGATCATTTGCATCAGGCTACTAGTTACCACAAAGGTGTGGCCTGTGGGTAGAGGGGGCAAGACAAGTGGCCCATTCGAGTCTGCTATGTTATCATACCCTCTGTAGTATGCTTGGGGCCGTGGAGCGGGATTTGTCCCCTCTGTTGATGTTCACCCGGAGCATCGGGTAACATCTGACCATGAACATCAACCGAAGCTGGGATGTTCTGGATCGGATCATCATCATTTATTCCAAAGTTTCGATTCATATTGCACAGTGTACGCTCTAACTCGTGATCGTAGGGAAACAAGGGTTCTCTTCCTCTCCGTGTATTTGGCATACAAGGAGGATAGTTCTGAAAAGAAATCAAAAACAATAAAACAAAGTAAAATCAAGAAAATATCAACTGAACTATAGTAATAAGTTCAAGTTAATCTAAAAGCTAGATTCCCCGGCAGCGGCGCCAAAATTTGATACGCTCAAACTTACTTCTCAAATAAGAAGTAAAGAGGTCGTGTCAAGTAAATAACCCAACTAGTGAGGTTGGGATCGTTCCCACGAGGAAAATAGTCTAGACTTAACTTCAACCTGTTATTACTATTGTTTGGTCAATGACTTCCTTGGAAAGTAAAAACATAAAAAGGGGGTTTATATTTCTAAATGAGTGAAAATAAATAACGAACTTGAAAGAGACACTTAACAGCTTTGACAGTTGGATTTAAATCAATTAATCAAAGTAACTAAGGTTTACGTGTTCCCCACAGGTTCATAACTTGATAATTCTAACTATAACAATTCTTTCATAGTATCTTGCATGCAAAGTGATAAGTTATGTATTTCTAAATCCTTGGTCCGGCATCTAGAAAATCTTACTCTGCACCTTGGTCTGGCTACGTGTGTTGCTATCCTAACCCTTATCCTTACCTCATATTAAGCATCGTATTCGATATTTGACTAAGTTATTACCTCGTACCAATCAATACTAGCCTATTAGATAGTATACACTAAATCTATGTTAATAATTCTTTTCCTATTATCTACCTCCTTGGTCCGGCAAGTAGCATTAAGGCGAGTTCTAACGTTGGCCATCCGTTAAAAGGACTTCTAAGCGAAAGAATTATTAATACATGCAAGACAGTATTCTAGAATTGTTATTTTAGTTAGGGTTTATCTCATTATTTGCCTATGGTTCCCACAACCCTAGTTATGGAGTTTAGTTACTCATGGCCATAAACACAATATTCAAATATAGTAGATAAGAATTCATGTACTTACTTCAATGAGAAAGAGTAAAATCCAAAAGTTTGCTTGATTAATCTCCAAAAATCACTTGCAAGAATCTCAAAGTAATCAATAATCTCACAAAAAGTCTAATGATTATCAAGAATCTCACAATACAATGTTTACCAATACGGAGTTTAACAATCTAAGAGTCTACCAATCTAAGAGTCTAATTATCAGGTGTCTAACCTCAAAAACGAGGTTTTTCGAACTATTTATTAAAAAACAAAAACCTAATTAAACAAGGATTCTAATTGCTGGAAATCTGCCAAAACGCGGCAGGGTCAACAGACCTCGCGACGGACCGTCGTGGTCACGACGGACCGTCATGGACTCCGTCGTCCCATACTTATGCAATTTCTTCTGCTGCTCTCTTCATTCCCCTCGACGGCAAGTATGACGGACCGTCATAGGCACAACGGTCCGTCGAGGGTCTTCGTTCCAAAACACTTCAACTCTTGAAATCTGGGTACTGGATCACTTCTCTGAACTTCGTGACGAACCTGAAGGACGGACCGTCATAGACACGACGGATCGTCACAAGCTTCCCCATCTTCCTTCAGCAGCTGCACTACGCTGCCATCTACGGACCGTCGCAAGCACGACGGACCGTCATAAGCTCCGTAGGTGGTCTCTTCTGCATTTCTTCGCTCCAAATCTCCGCATTCAGCTTTGGACAGATTTCCTGCAAAATAAAGAGAAACTTATATAAAAATTAGCACAAAAAGACTTTTGGACACACTAAACTTAAGGAAAAAGTATTAATTATACTGTGAAACCACGGTATATCAGTCTTCAAACTATTAAGCTCATACAAATATGAACAAAATGGGTTAACATGAGAATTCATATCTAGCCCATATAAGTGAAATGAAACAAACTTTTTTTCGTTTTTGAAAAACAGAAAAATTTAGGGGTCGATTGGTGGAAGGTCCGCCGGGGGGTGCCCGAAGGAAGGATTTGATTTATTTTTTGTTGTAAAAAAGATTTTTTTTTGTTTTTGGAGAATTTAGGGGTAGGTTGGTGGGGGGGGGGGGTTGCTCGGGATGGCTATAAATTTTTTTTTGGAAAAACACTTTATTTTGTTTTTGGAAAACAAAAAAAATTATGCGTCGGTTGGCGAAAAGATCCATATTTGCCCATATTATATTTGGATGGACTGTAATCTAAACCATTTTTTCTCAATCCATATTCAACTTATCCAAATCCGATTCAATCCAATCATTTGCCACCCCTAGGCTTGATTATGATTTGATAATTGATAGTGTTTGGGTGGTATAACGTCAATTTCCTACTACATTTTTTTCTACTTCAGAGTGTAAATTAGTTTTCCGATCTTCTAAATGTTAAGTCTTTTCCTCTGTAAATTCCATAGTTTTAAAAAGATAATTTACTCTCTTTTTTCTTTGGGGGGACACCCAAAGCTGCTTTTGATGCAAGTCATAAGGAGTGCTCAACTGGAGTCAAGCTTTAGGGTCATTTCATTCTCATAATAAAATTACTGGAACATATGACCAGACAAGTTGCCTTTGCCTCGCTGACAAAAGAGAATATTATTTAAGTCGACGCAGGATAGAGGGCCGGGTCATACTCCAAAGCACTTGATCTGTGGACCGATATTGGACCAGGAGATTCTCAGTGATTAAAAAAATATTGTTTGAATTCTCACAGAACACTAAAACCTAACTGTATAAATTCTATTTAATCAAGCCAATAAGCTTTAATTGGCACAAAATGTTGTCCCTTCTTCATTGTAAATTCGTGTGTTTCTGACATATAATCCAGGTTAATAACAACCGCAATGTTGTGTTTAAAATATATTTGAAGTGTTAACAAAGCTACAGAGTGATACTAGAATGCTGGAATATAAATCTCATATGTAGCAATGCTTGAAATTTTTTTGGATAAATTGAGAAATGGTATCATGAATGAAATAGAACCAGGAAACTATAGTGAAGGGAGAAGTAGAGACTATCCTTGCTACAAGCTCACCAACAATTTAAAAGTCTTGGCAACATAGCTCACCAGGCGAGGAGGATTACTAGTGTCAAGGAAAGGCCTACTTGCTAGCTTGCTTAGCTAGGAGAGAAAGAATCCAAGGAGGCTCGCCTTTCCCTTGTCAGGTGAGGAGAAATTTTGAGAAAGAATTCAGGAGCCAAAATACTGACAACCAGTAATGAGAGGCTAATGGTGAGATTTAGCAAGAAGCTAAACTTAGCTAAAAATTGGATTTCTTGCAATGAGAGGAAGTGACTAGAAGCTGGCCTTAGCCAAAGAAAAGGGTCTTTCCAGGTAGGTTTTCAGCAAGGGAGAAGATTAAGAATTCATTATGGAAACTCATTTATTGAAACTTTGACAACTTTTTGAAGAGGAAGCATTTCACCATCAATGCTACTTCGAGGTACTTCATTAATAGTCATTTATGATAGATCTTGTCTACTTATTACATGTAACCCTCCCATGGGTTAAAATTCACCAAAAACTCAAAGTCCATTAAGAACTTGAAAATTTCTAGTGTTTCTTCAAGACGTAATGTCTTGCTTTTTTTTTTAGTCCAATGTGATAAAAATATCATATAATGAAGGTATTTAGACCATTTGAATTGTGGATTAAGTGAACTCTAGAAACAGGTATTTTTGAAAAGATAATATATCCAGTGGAGAAAAAAATCAATAGTAAATTTGGGCTAGAGAATGAATTAAGTATTCCATTAACCCCAATGATTAGGAACCATCATATGGTAGATCATTTAAATATGAATTAACAGAATAATAGAAGAAGGAATATATGAACCCTAAACGGGTATTTTATTTATTCCGTTGGTTGGATATTAGTTGAAATTGGAACCGCTCTATGTAGATTAAATTGTGGTGGATGCTTGGATGTCTTTTGGGTTATATTGAAGAGCGTAGACAAGGTAATTTAAGATGTACCTCTTTTTAAAGGCATTTTATAAAAAATGCATGACTTCCAAAATCATGAAAAACGTTTGACCGGTTAGTATGAGTTCACAGGCACAAGCCAGACATACTTACCATGCTTTGAATGACTTATGCTAAACTTATATGTTATGGACATTTTATACCTTATGCTGGCATCTTAAGATTGAAAATAACAATTATGACATGTTTATACATGATATGTGATTTCCTTATGAACATGTTTATGTCAAAGACTCATGCTTGCACGTTTTACTTGATTTCAAATATGAGATCTATTTTCAAGTTCAAAAATCAAATTGAAATTTTATATAACAACTAGTCTTAAATGACTCATAAGCTAAACATGCCAAAATTTGAATGTTTACAGGACCAAAAGATGATTAAATGATCTAACCTTAGAAACTGAGAGGGTATTCATTCTTTGGGGTGGAAACATTTATCTAGAAACTACTCATGCTATTCATGCCATTTTTAATGGCGGCTGCTCACACTATTCCATAAGGAGGTATTTTTTTGTGCTTGCACTTATCATTGAAACAACGCGAAATTAAGGTGAGACAGTCTTGCGACCGGATATTGTTCGTCTGTCATGATGTCCAAATCACATATATGCTATGACTGTCTAGTTAAGGAAATGTTATGTTTAGTTATACTAAAAGTTTATTATTACAATTTCCAAATATTTATTGCTTTCCATAAATGGATCATTATGAAATGCTTTAAGATATTCTGCTACTAGGTAAATTTCCCGCGCTTCGCACGGTGGTGAACTATGTCAATGATCTACTCCTGAACATTTGATAATACAAGTGGTTTTGAGAGTACAACCCCATGATAAATTGTCAAGAATATTTTATCCAAAGAAGAAATGATATGTTTTTTTTAAATCTTAAAACGAAAAAGATTTGATTCTAAGTCTTTATGAATTTTGTTATTAATTCTTTATTTTACTGTAGTTGTTCATCACTAAATTCTTTAGATCATATATGTAATTATTTCATTGTCTATATTTGTATTTTAAAAAGTGGTAAAAATATTTCATTCATCAATTGCAAGAGTTTTTCTCCTATTCAAGGCATCTACATACAAAATCATAATATTATACATCTTATATAGTTAGTTGTGTACTTGATAAGTTAATTAAAATATAAAAAACACATCTCTTGAAGTTCAATGAAATAACGTATGTCGCTCAAATAATTTAGATTAAATATGTCCTGGCAAATCCCTTATTCAAAATCATAAGCAGTCGATGACACTACTTTGATAGTCAAAGACATATTTTGTTATTTATGTACTTATAAGGAAATAATTATTTCTTTAATATTTGATTAATATAGATTCATCCTACTTTGAAGGGTAATTCATGGACTCCAAACCCAAAATTTGAACCCCAAATGTTTGATTAAGGTTGAGTACAATACTTACCATCCCACTACATTCCTTTATTTTTTGGATGTTACTAAGATTGAATTCTTCGATAAGATAGAAATTTGAATAAATATTTCTCCAAGGTAGTGTGGACCACCATAACTTTTGAACACTCAAAGTCGCTTCTTGGACATCCCATGGATCTTTTAGCCAAACTCGATAAAGTTCAAAGTCATGTATTTTACAAGATTAAGAATTCTAATATACATGACACCAATAGTTTAATGATTATATCAAACTCGTGATTAACATATCTTTACTTCAACATAATGATCAAAAACATAAACATAAAAAACAAAGTTTAAAAACATGTACTCAAAAAGAAAATTTAATCATAAATTAATGACCGTAAAAAACACATGAGGATATGTAATAATAAAATGAAACATCAAGGAAAACATCGAGCCACTGAATTCACATTGCTCCCGTAAGAAAATTATTTCATTCTAGTGCTTGAGGTTGAACGATTCTATTCACCATTGTGTTGATAGAAAAACAATTGTGTTAGTGAGTCAGGAGCAAAGTACACGAATATTTAATTGTGCAGAAGAAAAAGAAGAAGTTAAAATTTTGTTGTTTTAAAATGAGAGCAAATCCTTCTATTTATAGACAACAAAGGGTAGTGTGAATAAATGTTTATTGTGCCTTATCGGAAAGGTCACAACTCTTTGGACAAGTCATTATCTTTCATAAAAGTCACAATCTTTCATAAAAATTACAACTCTTCATAAAAGTTGCAACTCTTCATTAAAGTTGCAACTCTTCATAAAAGTCGTAACTCTTAGTAAAAGTTGCAACTTTTCATAGAAGTCAAAACTTAATTTTAAAGTCGCAGCTTTTCATAAAAGTCACAACTTTTCATGAAAAAAAAGACTAATTTTGGAAATAAATAAGTTAAAAGAGAATCTTGGCATGTGGTGACGCCACATAGGCGGGCTTAGGGTTCTCTTTTACATAAATATATGATATGATTAATGCATTACCGTGTTTTAAAGTATCGTTTCAACCTTATCAGTTGGAGTCAAAAATATCTAGATGGTACAAGGTACAATTTACCTAGCTCCCATGGGCATTATTGTTTTTGTAGTATGTTGCGAATACTGTGACATTCAGAGCTGACAGTACAAGCTAGGTATCATCTCTTTAGTTGTTCTATATTGATGAGCCTTCCTCAATCATCTGAGGGAGCTAGTTTAGATCCTTATTCTTTTGTTGAGCAGTGACATGTCTTATGTCAAATGCTCATGTATATTCATAAAGGTTCCATGATACTTCTTGTGAAAGTTACATATATATACAAAGGGATTCATTATTTTGCTTCCTCATGTTCATGATGATGATTCAGTTTTATGTTATGTTTTGGCTATGTATCCTATCTTTAGTTTCCGCTATGATGAGGTTATTAAGCCATAAGTTTTAGTCATACATTTTCCCAATGTTGGTGTTATAGTTATTTAACTGCATGCTTATTGAAATAGGTAGACAAGTCTACGTGGTATTCCTAGAGTAAGTTAACGGGTGCATGCTATACTCTTCCTTCTTGGATCATTATATTTTTGTTAAAACCCTGAGATGGGTCTCAGCTTGAAGGTGGCACAGATTGCAAATCCATTGAAGTTTTCCTACTTAAGTTCAAATTCTTCTTCTTCCACTTTCTTAATGTAGAACTCAAAGAAGAGAACTAAGTGTTTAACTAAGGGGCAAGCCCCATTCTATAGCTTATGCATTTCTCTTTGTGTTTGAACATCTTCCTTGCTAACAAATATCTTCGCTTAGCATGTCAAATTTCCTGCTTTCTGGCTAGTATTTTATGAAACATGTTAGCTCTCAAAACACATTAGCTTGAACTCCAAAAACGCTGTTTTCTTTTTCCCTGGGTGAGTGAGGGGGAAAGACACGAGGGGATTCCACCTCCCACTTCATCCACAAGCAATCGTGTATGTAAGCTCGTGTGATATTTTCTAGCCATGTTTCTATAGAGAAGTTAATCAAATTTCAAAGATGAACTTATAGTTTTGAGATATTACTCTTTGTTATTTTTTCCCCTTTTCATCATTGGCTAGTACCAACTGTCACCACCAAATGAAACAGAAATTGAATAGTATCAAAAGAAAAGACACAGAATCAACCCAAGTATCAAATAAACTGTATCGAGTACTTTTATCATAAATCATCGATAACAGAGAGAAAGGACAGATACCAGGAGGCAGGACAGGGGTGAGGTTATTGCACACTGCACAACAGACATTAGTAGCTCCTCTGGGATAAAAAAGAATTGTCCTACACCCACTGCACACCAACTGACTCTGCATAGCTGCACTCCGAAATCAAAACCAAATACTCATACCACTCCTATAGTATCAAACAAATGCTTAACTTTCAAGCTCCCACGTTACACAAATCAAACAAAATTCATGAGCTGAACGAATCACAATAAGTAACTTCCATATAATTTACTTCAATCTATGCCTAAAATATCAAGCATTATCCTCACATTCAATCGCTAATCCTTTAATACTTAAGGGTTCCAAAAATAAAAGAAATCCCCAACCCATAAATTCATAAATACTCAAATTCTCAAGCACCAAGAAAATAACCAAATTTCATCAACCAAAAAAGTCAATTAAGCTTATCTATCCATCAATTTACCCTATTTTCCATAGCCACAATTTGGATTCCACCACCTTCATAAGAAACTGATTCTCAAACATCGAAACACATTAAAACCCAGAAATTAAAGAAAAGCAATTCTTACCAGTGTAGGTAGGATGAAACAAATTGGGTGATATACATCAGAATTGGCGATTCTGAGTACTCTGGAAAATTGGATAGGATTACAATGGAAATATTGTAAGCATGGCAATTTATAGATTTTCAAAATTTGGATTCGGTAATCTTATCGGAATTTCTCCTTTGTGTTTTTTTTATTCTTATTAAATGTTCTTATCCGTTAAATGAATATTATTCAAAGGATGTGTTTTTCACTTTTTATGGGTTTTCAATTGGGAACTTCTTTTCTTTTCCCAAAATTCATTTGGGTCGCCCCGTTTGTTTTATGGTTTAAATGATTCACCTCTCTATATTGACCTCTATTTTATTGTTTATTCTCTTTATTTAGAGAGTAAAATAAAGAATGAAATCTTCAACTATCCTGTCATACTACACATTTGCATCTCTTTTCTGATGTAGTTCATAGCACGAGCCACCCCGTTGATTTTAAATTTTTCTAGGTCAACATTGTTGGATCGTGTTGATCTCTTAGCGTATAGAGTTTTACTATTTTTTTATTTATGTATTGTCTATGTATTTTATATTTTGATTGGACGAGATTAATGTATATGGTCGATGAGACTAGGTCCGAGGTTTTGGTTCTTATCTATAGTTTTGTCTTTCCAGATCAAATTGGGGCCTTTCTACATATTTTGTATCTTATATACATATCTATGCTATAAGCCCACCTTTTCTTATTGATACTTCCCCGTAGTTTTATCTTTTAGTGTTTTATCACTTGTACTAATTGACTTTTTGCTTACCTACTAGGAGTTTATGATAGACGCTATCATAGGTTGATTTCGGGTTGTGATCGTTTAGCTACAATATGGGGTTAACATTTGGCTTAGTGACTATTTTGAGAAGCTTAATGTGGGTTGTATCCATTCTGACCATTATTATTGCTTCAAAGGTTCGAACTTTTCACTATCGAATTATTGTGCTATACAAATTGCAGACTTTGGGTTCATTGTTGGAGATGATTCCATCTTAAGATCGATGCACAAATTAGTGAATTAACACTTTGAGATACTCGAATTTGAAGATTTGAGCTTAAAAGCTCCACTAAAGGAGCTTGAAGATCAAAACAAAGTTTTCAATTAAGATTTATTGTTGACAAAAATATGTACTCAAAAGATCGATGACTAGAGTGTTGTAACTCCGAGTTGGGTTTGTTGTTACCACTACATATTAGAGGTTTCCTTTGGTTGGATCATTTTGAAAAGAAAATCTCGATCACCAATGTTGAACTTCTGAAAAAGAAATTTAATGGACTAAATATGTTATTCACAATCTAGCATTGTTTTAACTTGTGAGGGATTGTTGTTTAAAGTTAAAATCAAGTCCAACTACTAATTAACTGTACCAAGAAGATCGACATGCTATAACAAAGACATATTATTCACCTAATTTTTCTTTAATCATTGGGTGTTGTTTGAAGATTATGGATTTTAGTTCTTGTGAGTTTATTTAGTTTCATGGATCTAGTTAAAGAGGCGATCACGTAAATCAAATGATTTTAAGTAAAATCAGGCAATTAAAGTTGATTTGGGGAAATCCATCCAATTAAGAGGTATTTTTTAAATGAAAATCTTGATCATCATCTGTGAAATCATAAGAAAACAAATTTGATGGATTGGATAGTTTATTCACGATCCAATACTATTTTAACTCGTTGGAGATTGTTGTTTAAAGCTTAGATAAAGTTTAACTGCTTAATCATACCAAGAAGACCAATATGATACATCAAGGGCATATTATCCACCTGAATTTTCCTTATTTGATGGGTATTGTTTGAAGGTTGAATTAAGCAAGATTTCTTCAATTCAGTTATGAGTTTAATTTCATACAAGTTTAATTATGTCACGCCCAGAGCCTACACCCTGGATGTGGCCGACACCCAATGACCATTGTTGGCCTTGAGCGAACCCTTGGCTTGGTATACTTAACTCACTCGAAGACTCAGCTTAACTCAACTATAAATAAGAAACATTCTCAAGAGAAATACTTAATTATATTAGTCTGACCAGATTGACACTTAAATCTCAAGATGAAACATCAGTTAATAAGGAGAGACCCAAAAGTGAATTATCTGACTGTCTATGAAGTCTCTGCTATACTACATGGATGTTGGGACAGACTCCACAACATCCTATAAATGAAATACTAGAAAGAAAATAAAAGTGTTCTCCAAAATTCAAGGAGGCTCACCATTGACTTCGAATGCTCAACTAGATCAACGAGGCGCTGGATGCTGATCATGGTTACTTGCATCTGCATCGTAAGATGATACAGGACAATTGACATAAGTACATTGAATGTACTTATGTCAGAGACTTTGAAGGCGAGGGCTTTCTTCAATTTTTTCTAAGTGTGGGATGACGGTGGCCTCGATGCCCCGTTGAGCCACTGTCGCCCCGTCAACCCCCTTCCGTCGCGCTAGGTAAGCAAGAGCCTTCACGAATCTTTCTAAGTGTGGGATGAAGGTGGCCTCGACGCCCCGTCGAGCCACACACAGACCATCGTCTGTCCCGTCGATGCACACTGCTAGGCAGTGCTGCATCAAATTGTAGGGGTCCTCCTCAAGAGCTCTTGGTTGGTCCTTGATGAGTAGTACCCAGTCGTTTCAATCATGAAACAACTCAGACACCCATTAACTACCTTTCCACTCATTTTCATACATTTTCGACTCCAAAAAGTTATTCAAAAGGCTAAGGCAAATTAACACCCCTTTGAACCAACTTCCCGGACGTTTTGGTTCTTAAACCTCCTAAATGACCTATATTCATAGAAAATGGACTTAGAAACAGTGTTTAGACTATATGACACCGATGTTAGGCTTTACAATGAGTCTTGGATTTTCAAGGTGTTACACTTCCAACTCGAGACCCAACCTCGGTATACGATCCTGGGCTCGACTTTTGAATTGAGATTTGACCCCAATACCCACCCCGACATCTGACCGAGACCGGACCACAACTCCCGACAAGGACCTGACCTGAGACTCAACCCCGATATCCGACCCTAAACCCAACTTTAAAATATGGATATGATCTCGACACCCGACCCCTGACCCTAGCATCCGACACAAGACCCGACCCCGACTCTAACTCCGACCTAGGATTCGACTTATGACCCAACTTCTAAATTGTGATCGACCCCAACTCCCGATCTAGGACATGAGTTTCAAAATGGGACCTAACCACAAGACCCGACTTTTGAACCATGATCTGATTCCGACAATCGACCTCATCGATCGATTCAGGACCTAAATTCGAACCCGAAACTCGAAGCCGACATTTGACTAGGGACTCAACCTCGACTCTCAATGTGAAACCCAACTCCAACACTTCACATGAAAACTCATCCTAACACCTGATTTGGGACCCAACCCGAAATATGACCCGATTCTTGATGGAGGACCCGTCATCCAAAACGGGATTTGACTTGGGACATAGGAGTTGAGTCTCGAGTTGAGGTCGGGAGTCGTATTCCAGTCAAGAATCGGGAGTGGAATCTCGAATTAGTAACTAGAATCGATACTCGAGACTTGAGTTAGGATGAAAAGTTGAGGTATAAGTGGATAACGAGTTTTGAAAAATATTTTTTCTTATTTTTTGTGTGGTAAGCCATTTCACTTAAATTTAAAGAAAATAATTTAATTTTAAAAACATTTTACAAAGTATTTATGAATCAAACATGAGGAAATACCAAACACATAGTACTATTTTTTAGGAAATTTACATAAATATACTATAATAAAAAAATATTTACCATTTATAGCAATAACATTTTTTTCACTTGACCACTTTTAATTCATTTATAATACAAATTTAATACATATTACAAAGATAAATTTATTATTGAAATATAATACAAGTTTTAATGATGAATAATACATTAATCACACATTTTAGTACACTTATAATAGACAAAAGTATTCATTACCCCCCCCCCCCTAACTTGAAGCTTTTTATTCGGTGTACACTTAAACTTTATTTTGTTTGAATTACCCCTCGAACTTATTTATTCATCCAACGCGTGCACCTTTTCTGTCCACCCGACGTAAGAATTGAAATCACACTCTACTAGGCGCGTGAGGGAGTGATTTTTTGCCACGTCATAAAGCTACAACAGAAAAAAACAAATATAAAATCTCTATTTTTTAAATATTGACCGATCACAGACAACATCACCGTCGTCGTCATCATTAACGAAGCCCAAGGGCCAATTCTTTGTGTAGTAGAGTTGTTTCTCATTGTTGAAAATGGATAAAGATTCCGATTCAGCTGATTGAGCAAGGTGAGAGGAGATGAAGTGTTATGTGAGTTGGAAGAAACCGTGTTGTTTTGCAAAACGGAAAGGAGGTTAGAGTGATGAATTGATTTTGCATTGGAAAGAGAGATGGGAAGAGGAGATACGGTGGTTGGTGGTGGAGATTGACGGCAACCGGGAAAGGAGTTGGAATATGATATGTATTTTTTGCCATTTTAATTTATCTAGGTGACTATTATTTATCTAGGTGGAAATTCACATCATCACTATTTTGGCCAGCTGACGCGCGTGTGTAGTCACACTAGGAGTAGCAGACAAAAAGGCGTATGTGATAGTGGAATAAACAAGTTTGAGGGGGGTAATTAAAACATAATATAGTTTAAGTGTACACCAAATAAAAAGCTTCAAGTTTAGAGGGGTGATGAATACTTTAGCCCTTATAATACAATGTGACAATTTTTTACCAAACAAACATAATATACTATTAAAAACAATTATAATTCAAATATATTGCATACATAATTCACTTTTAATTTATATTATAGATTTATCACAATATTATTATAAATAGTAATAAATAAAAAATATCGCTAAAATCAGTAATTATTTTTAAAAATATTTTAATTCATGTAATTTTTCATTTTTTTCCCCACGAAGGCCCAAACTACTCGATCTTTTTTTAACCGTATTCTTCAACCTGCTGGTCCATAATCAATCTATTGAGGTCATCCTTGCCAACAATGGTTCCCAAGTACTGTATTAGTCATTTCCCCTCCTTAACCGCCCACTGGCACTGTCTGGCTCCTTCCATTTGCAGAGTGCAGATCCACCTAAACATTCATTCTCTTCTCTCTCTCACTCTATGCATTCGATCCAAAAACGGTAACAATTCTTCACAATCAACAGTTATTACTCTTCAGATCTACATACATTCTCGTATAGATCACACCCACAACTGAAAAAGATGGATTCAAAGCCATCCCCATCATCGGGAAGGTATGAGAATTGCAAGAAACCATATTTGTCGAAATCAGTATCCGATGCTAATAGCCATAACCAAAGCTTAGCATCAATTCTTAACAACCCACATGCTGGAAAATCAGATGGATGGGGGTGGCCATCAAATTCCTCATCTCTTCCCGTAGTTCCTGAATTCACCCCACTAAACCCACTTCCAAAACCCGGATCTGACATAGCCAGAACCGATTTTCTCGCTTACATTACATCCTTTTCTGACCCTTTTGCCCGTTTTAATGATATCCAACAGCACAGTAAATCCAGCCTCCTTGACGATCAAAATGGTGAAAATGCCCTTGTCGCATGTCTTCGCGAAGTGCCCTCTTTGTACTTCAAAGAAGATTTTCAGTTAGAGGATGGTGCCACCTTTAAAGCTGCCTGTCCATTTAGGACTACGGCTGAGAATTTGGTTATGCAAGAAAAATTGTCACAGTATTTGGATGTAGTGGAGCTGCATTTGGTGAGGGAGATTTCTTTGCGTTCAAGTTCGTTTTTTGAGGCACAAGGGCAGCTGGAGGATCTGAATTCAAAGATAGTTGAAGGGTGTAAGAGGATCAGGGAATTGAAAGAGACAATAAGGCTACTGGATACTAATTTGTGGGGCCTGCAAGAAAGTTGCAGGAGCTGAATGTAAAGAGGGGTGATTTGGTTGCTCTTCAGAACAAGCTGAAGCTCATTATATACGTTAATCAAGCTTTATCAACTCTCAATTTGGTAAGTTTGATTCTGGAGCATCTTTAGTTCTATATCTGTTTCTGAATTCTGCCAACAATCTGCACTTATGCTTACCTTTGGGGTACTTTTGGATTAGGCTACTTACTGTTAACTAGAAAATAGATGAATCAGAGATATTTCATGGAGATTATGTGAAAATGATAGTGGATAAACAGTATTTATGATCTTCTTCGATAGAAGAAAGAAGTTGCACTTATGTAGCTCCTCATGCATAACACGGGCCACAAGTTGAAGGTATTGGAGGAAACCCTCTTTTATGATGTTAGAACAGTGTTACTGAAATATACTCTCTAGTTGACGGTTTTTGAAAAATTAGATTTATGATAAAAGTATGAAAACATTAGGATTGGCAATTTCTTCTTAGGTGTAGCTTGAGGATAGGTTATAAAATTATGGCAATAAAACTCTATCTTTTAGAAATCTTGGTTTTTTCTTTGTGGCAACTTGAATCTCAATGGTGATTTGGTAGTTCGTGGTAGTTCAGCTTAAGGTTTGATATGAAAGAGTGAGTAAATGCCGTGATAAAAATTAGAAGCGTGAGAAAGAGGCCCTGTTAAAGATTAAAAGAGTGAGAAGAGGCCCTGATATAAAAAATAAAAAGTGAGTAGAGGTCTTCCATGGAAGAAAGGTCAAAGGTAAGAACAAACTACTTACAATAAAAAGTTGAGCAAAGAGAAAACTTCATAAAAATACAATCCTGCACTTAGAAATTAACCCTATGACGCACTAAAGCAAAATCACAGCCAAATGAAAGAACATATGGAACTTTCAAAATGTCCTGTCAACATTAACTTTAGTAATATGATAGCTTTTGCTGGAGATGCCAAACATAGATGCATATAAGATTATAATTGTTTTGATATTAGAGAAATCCCCTGTGACTTCTGCCCGTCTCTAGTTGGCGCAAAGGAATGAAATTTTGAGGAGTATGACCTCGTCACTCTACCTTTCTCCCAACTTAAATAATAGCATGCAATAGTGATCGAATCCATAAATGTGCCCTAATCCACATATCAAATTTTGTGTTCTTACTACTAACCAAAGCCTCGGGACATGAGACAAAGGATTATAATTAGGGGATCAAAAATGTAACTTGTTTCTTGTTTTTGGGTGGGTCTTCCATGGAAGAGAAGTAAAGATGAAAAACCGAGGTTACTCTCTACGTGGCTTACACCCAAAGTTAGGGATGAGGATAAGGAAGCAAAAGTATATACCAACATGATTGAGGGAGAGAAGTAAAGACTTGAATCAGCTTAAGTGTAAAACTTCTCCTGACAAGTTTTTGGCTGGATATAGTGAGATAGAATTAGACAGATTGTTTTTAGACATCTACTATGTTGGAAATGCATTAATTGGTTGGAAGAAATTCATTGAGGCAAAGATCCAAATTTTTGTGGATAAAGGCTGGTGATTAAATACAAACTTCTTTCACAAGATTGCAAATGCTTATAAAAGGTACAATAAATTGAGGATCCCAAAATTTGGGGAACTGGTGGAAGACCAGGAGGAGATCAAAGGGAAATCATCACTTTTTACAACAATTTGTACATGGAATATGAGAAGTTGAGGCCAACCTACTGGTCAGATTGTTCCACCATATCTAAAGAGTACATTGAGTACTACAACGACTTTTCTTTGTGGAAGAGGTCGAGAAAACCATCAAAAGTTGTGAAGGAGAAAAGGCTTCGGCCCTAGATGGATATAACATGGCCTTGAGAAATAAATCACGTCAGAAGCTTAGGGGTCGTTTAGTGTGAAGAATAATGCCAATTAGTCCTGGCATTAAATTATAATACCACTTAATTTTTTGTTTGGTTGGCAAGTTCGGGATAAGTTATTCCGAGATTAATAATTAGTATCGGGATAAGTTATTCCTCCCTTTGGGTGGTATAGTAATCCCGAGATAACTTATCCTGGGATAAAATAAGGAAATGACAAAAATGTCTCTTTCAACCCTTTTGTTACATCACTTTTTACATTTATGAAGGGTATTTTTGTAAACCAATAAATTGTTCTTAAAATTTATTATTTTGAATACAACAAACCGAGTACTCAATAAAAAATAATCTCATCATTACCTTTATCAAAAAATAAAAATAAAAATAAAAAAATCTCATCATTACTTATCCCATCATAATTTATCCCATCATAATTAATCCCATCATCACTTGAATTCAAACCAAATGACCCCTTAGGGTTTAAAGTTATTTAGCCATTGAGAAATAAATAACATTTCATGAAATAATATACAAAGTATTAACATTATTTATAAAAAATAATATATTGTACATATATAATTATAAACTTTATGTATATAATTTATTGCTTTGGTTTGGTTTTTTCTTTGGGTCGTTTTTAATAGTCATACCAAATCAAATACTATCGTTTTAAAAAAAATTAAAACTAAGTGAAACCAAAATAAAATTTGGTTGGAACATTCCTAAAAACATGTACAACTCGGAAATGAATCTACTAGTCCACTGCATCCAAGATGGAGTATGGTACAATTGAAGATCTTGCCACAAAATTCTCAATCACATTATCTCTAGAAGAGATTGATTTGTTATTGCTATCACCTAGTTAGTGATAAAGAGAGCATGTTTAACACAAGAAGTTCTACAGAAGAATAAAGAGAGCATGTTTTACAAATTTCCTATCAACTCCACAATTTGATCTACATCCACTATACATAATTGTTCACACCAAAAAGTAAAGATGCTAAGCAATTCCGCTTTTTTACTCTCTGAATGGAATTGGATCTGCCTTCAAAACATCTTCTATTCCTTTTTCTCTACAGACCACCATATATATGATGGTAACAATTCCCACCATTTCTTTTGGGTCCTGCTTCCCCCTCTTCTGCTCCAACAACTGAATAGATTAGCTATGTGCTCTGGTACGGCCCAACTTTGACTGGTGATGTTGAGAAAAAGTTCCTAGAGCTGTGCTGTGAACTTCCAATGTAGGCATAAGTGACTCTTTGTTTCCCTAGTTAGATTACATAGAAAACATCTTGGTACTAGTGTCCTTTCTTTCTTCTGAAGGACGCCTTGGGTTAGGCACACTTTTCTGATTACTAACCAGGTGAAACATTGCACTTTTGTGGGAATCAAACCTCTCCAAATATTCTTCCATTGATATTGAGCACTTCTAGATCTCCCATGTCTCCTACCTTATAGGCACAGTTAACTGTGAACTTGCCCTCCTTGTTGTGTTTCCAGATAACCCTGTCTGTTGCATTGCATCAAAGCTAGTACCCCCCAATTTTTCCAGTAATGAGGCCACTCTCTCTATTTCCCAATCATTCAAAAGTCTTCTGAATGATAAGTTCCATCCATGTGTACCAGCAATCACAACCTTGGCATCAGGATTGCTGCAAATGGAGAAGAGGTACGGAAATGATTCACTTAAAGGGGTCGATCAATGCAACCATCTCTCCAAAATTTGAAGCTGTTGCCGTTTCCCACTTTTAGAATCAGATTTTCTTCCATAACGCTCCATAATGCTTTTATTTTATGTTATGTTGGAATTTGAAATAAGAGTAATATGTTAATATATATCTTTTTGAATTTATGGTTTATTTTGAGTTCCAATTTATTTCCTTGAGTAGTATGGACGTGCTATTTCACATTACATGCCATTCATTTTTCAGTTAGAATTGATAGATTATTTATTTGGTTAAACATTTGAAAATTTTTATGAAATTATATTTATAACATGATCTTTTTGTCAAACATCATACAATCTATGATGTTCTTCCAAAATGTTTACTTTTTAGTTTTCTAAATCTATTAAATTCATATATTATTAATTTGAAAAATATATATTTATTAAACAACTTACTTTCACAAGACAATATGTAACTTAAATACCTAGTTTAATATCGTTTATAAAAGCACATATTTGTCAAATATTAACTTTTAATTTATAAATTTAATCTGTATAATTGCCCTTGTGAAACCAAGCGTTACACTTGTTATTACATTATGACAAATAAACACGTTATCACTGTAGTGTAATTACTAGGTTGTGTAATCACTATCCTAGTAATTACACAAATTTCAATTACCACGACCCAAATCGGGGACGCGACTGGCACCCACATTTACCCTCCTATGTGAGCGAACCAACCAATCTAAACCTTAACATTTCAATTTATATCAACAGAAATAATGCGGAAGACTTAACTCATTAATAAAAACAATTCAAAACTATTATTATTATCCCCAAAATCTGGAAGTCATCATCACAAGAACATCTATCCTCAAATTACTAGACTAAAACTGTCTAAGAAGCTAAAACAAATACTAGCTAGTCCATGCCGGAAGTTCAAGGCATCAAGACTTGAAGAAGAAGATCCAGTCCAAGCTAGACGCATTAGCTCACCCTGAATTTCCGATGGAGTGAAGACTGGCTAGATCTACTGTTGAGTTGAAGACGACGGAACGTTTGCTGTATTCCACAAATAACAAAGAAGAAAACATAAAAGTAGGGGGTCAGTACAACCACAAGTACTGAGTAGATATCATCGGCCAACTCAAAATAGAAGATAATATATATCAAGTAATATCATAAAATCAACTATGATGCTTAACATGTAGCAACAACAAGTACTATATCATTAACAATTATCGTTAAGTTCACCCATGAGGACTCAAGCCTCAATATCATACTCATTTGGGAATTGGGTTCATTATATTGAGTATATTTACGTCTTTCAAGATTCATTATCTTTCTTCCTCTTGTGTCGGTACGTGACACTCCGATCCATATACTATCCTGGTGCCGGAACGTGGCACTCCGATCCTCATATACTATCCTGGTACCGGAACGTGGCACCCGATCCATATACTATCCTGGTGTCGGAACGTGACACTCCGATCCTCATATACTATCCTGGTACCGGAACGTGGCACCCGATCCATATACTATCCTGGTGTCGGAACGTGACACTCCGATCCTCATTCTATCCTGGTACCGGAACGTGGCACCCGATCCTCTATTTCTATCCTGGTACCGGAACGTGGCACCCGATCCCCTAATTCATCAAGCCTTCTTTTACACCAAGACATCATCAATCTCATTATATAATTTATCAAGCCTTCTTTTATACTAAGGTATCATCATTCTCATTATATAATTTATCAAGCCTTCTTTTACACCAAGGCATCATCATTAACAAGTGAATTAGGGTTTCCTTTCAAGATTTGGGATTCAATAACTTCATCATGCTTAGTTTATCACAATTTCATAATCACAATCATGCAAGCATACAATTAAACACATAGCAGGGTTTACAATACTATCAATACATATCATTCACTATTAAGAGTTCACTACGAATATCGTAAAAGAAAACCATAACCTACCTCCACCGAAGACTAGTGATCAAGCAAGAAATTCCCAAGCTTTGTTCTTTCCTCTTTGATCGACTGCTCTCTCTCTCTTTCTTGTTCTTTCTGTTTTCTTTTGTTCAAACCCTCTTTCTTTTACCCTAATTAACATATAATTAAGTGTAAAAGAGGACAATAAAACCCACTAATTAACTTAAGGTTACCTCTTTTAACCCCCAAGTAATTAGACTTATTAATATTAACCCTCTAACTTTATAATTAAGGAAAGAATAGTCCAAAACGACCCTTAAAACGTGTAGAGAAATCCGATTCTGCCTGGGATTTGCGCAACCTGTGACGGCCCGTCGTGCCTGCGACGGTCCGTCACACAGGTCGTCGCAGCCCCTTCGAACTCAAGTGGGCTGTGACGGTCCGTCACACCTGTGACGGTCCGTCCTGCACCTCCGTCATGACGATCAGAGACTCGTTTCCTGTACTAAATTCTCAAGAGTTGAAGTGTTTTGCAACGGGAGATTACGACGGCTCGTCGTGGATGTGACGGCACGTCCTGCAGGTCCGTCACAGATTACAGAGAGTCGATTTTCAGTACCCAATTTCAGAATTTCTAAGTATGCTGAAACGAGACCTTGCGACGGTCCGTCTTGCCTGTGACGGTCCGTCGTGGGGTCCGTTGCCTCAGCCAATTTTTCCAGAAATAAAATCTGCTGCTCAAAACGACTAAACAGGTCGTTACACCTGGGTTTTCCAAACAAACCCTAAAATGTCCCCACACCAGCCCTATCCCCAAAATTATTCTCTTTGACCTTGAATGAGATATTTTTCAAAAAATAATCCTATCCCTTCATGATATTTCTCTACAAACCACAACCAAAATGCAAAATGATCTCTCTAGTTTTCCACCACTCTTCCGCAATGCCCCATATCTATCAACTATCACCCCCATCCGCTAAGCTTGTACCTCAACTCCAAACCTCCAAAGCCATTTGCCCAATAAATCTTTATTAAAGACCTTTAAATCTTTAGTTCCAAGGCCCTCCCCATCTTCGCGGTTGAAACTGAATTCGATGTTAAAACACTGCTGATTTGAGATGGATTAAAGGCTTTGCAGCAAATCATTGAAGCTCTACTTCCCTGGACATTTTATTTGCAGATGATGCACTTATCTTACGATGCTATGACTGATCAAGTGCTCTATTTAAGAATTATACTGTTGGTTTTTGAGTTGGTCTCTGGGCTGCATGTGAACTTCTAACAGAGTCATCTCTTCCCTATAAACGAGGTCCTCATCTTCAGTTCCTTGCTGATATTATAGGTTGTGTGGCATCAGTTCTCTTCCTATTACATACCTTGGCCTTCCTTTAGGTGCTTAAGGCAAGCTCCATTGCAATCTGGAAGGAATGGAAACAATGCAAGAGGAAGTTGTTTTTGGTTGAGAAGTTGACATATCTATTATCAACAATGGAAGCCACACCAGAGGTGTACTTTCAGTATTAGTTACAAAAGTAGCTAACGGAAGCTAAATTTACCACCTAACCTCTTAAACAACTAAGATACTAGAAATGTTCTCTGCCTCTTTGGGAAATTCATGAATACGCCAAAAATAGACAAAATACTAAACAATTCATTTTCAGTTTCTGAAAAGTGTTACTCTCACCTTCATAACATCTCTGGTTTCTCTCCATCCATATTGACCACCAGATACAAGCTGGGACAATCTTCCATGTCTCTCTGTGTCCTGACAAATTACCATGTCTGTTCCAGCAAGCCAGAACTTCTGATGTTCCTTCTCATGGTCCGTCTGAGCCCCCTCAACTTGATGCAGAACTGCCAAATTGCTCTGTCACTTAACGGTGTTAGAAAAGTTGATTATGGTCTCAACTTCAGATTCACAAAAAAAAAAAACATTTGGAACATAGATGAAGACCCTTTTCATCAGTTTGTCTTGTGTTACTACAGCTTGCCTGGCCATCAACCAGAGAAAACATGCCACCTTGTTAGGGATCTTAACTTTCCGGATCATCTTCCTAGGGCAGGAACCAACTTGAGGACTTGTTTTGCTGTTACATCTATAGGCAGATTTGACTGAGAATCTCCCCTACTTGTCCTTCAGCCACACTAATCTTGCTACCTTGGTAGAAAATTCCTTGAACTGTTCAATGTTATGTTAGAAGTCTATCATCCTTTCCATTTCCCAGTCATTGAACATTCTCGTAAAGTTGAGATTCAATCCTTGATTATCCCTGACTTCCAGTATTATTGCTCCCTATTGTTGATTCAGAAGGTATATTTCAGGGAATACAATCTTCTAAGGTTTATGACCAATCCACATCACTCTAAAAGGCAATGAAACAAAGGAGCAAACATAATCTTATTTGTGTGATGCTTTGATTGCTAGATTATTTTGGAACTTTTGGACTTTTATTGAAAAGTGCTGATGTATTGTATATCAAACATGGAGTTGTATTGTACTTCCTGAGATTAGTTCATAAGTAGCTGCAAATAGGTGTTGCTCCCTCTTTTCACTTTTTGGTTTGTGTCAACGAACGTTAGCAAAGGAAGGAAAGAACGTGTGAAGGAAAGGTGAATATAGTATACACACAACATTGAATTTAGGTACAACTTAGTAGAAGAATGAGCACCGTGGTTCTGCGAAGGAAGCAGGATGTTCACTGGGATATGGAGACATTCAGGTCTAAAAAAGATTCTAATGTATTCAAAGTGGAAAAAACCGATTGCTATGTTTGTTCCTTGAGCGGTTAACTGAGGAGGTTCTATTGACCAACTAAACGTCTGTGTGTTGGGTTTTGAATAAAAGGTAAAAAGAACTCAGGAGACCTGGATGAAGAGGGAAATGCATTTTATCTCTCACCTGCTGAAACATATATAAATCCTGAATTCTTTAGTTTGGGCCTGCAGGAAGAGCGTGCGGGAACCCGACGTGCCTCAACACGCCGCAACCACTAGTTTTACTCCTTGTATCAATTACGAGAAGAGAGGGTTTTCTTAAGCCAAGTGAAAATTCACTATAGGTATTCCATTTGGATGGTATAGTGCGAGGTTGGAGATTTTATCTGTATCTCACTCCTCGTATCATTCAAAATTTTAAGATATTTTCCCTTGTGTTTTCATGCTTGCATGTACAAGCAGTGGTCATCTTTTATCAGGTCGCCATGTGACAGCCATTTGAACTTTTGCTTTTTGTAATTTTAATTTTTTTTGGCATAAGAAATCTGGGGTGCTACTCCATTTGTCTATTGACATCATACCAGAGGAGTGATTACTACCAAGTATTCTTCTATTCTGATTTTCATGTTTTGGTGTGTGATTTGCCTTTTTATTACATTATTTAGATACCTTGTAAGAATAACAAGGGCATTTTGTACTTCTGGATATGTAATTATGGATTTCAGCACAATCTTTGGGTTGATGAATACTGTTACCTTTCTCAATATTAATCCGAGTTAGCTCTTCATCTGTGTTCAGACTTATCCTTGATTATCATGTTTTGGTGTGTGATTTGCCTTTTTATTACAGTATCTAGAATCCTTGTAAGAAGAACAAGGACAGGTTGTACTTCTGGATATTATGAATTTCAGCACAACCTTTGGGTTGATGAATACACTGTTACCGTTCTCAATATTAATCCGAGTTAGCTCTTCATCTGTGTTCGGACTTATCCTTAATCTATTGGAAGTGATGTTTTCAACTTCATGGTATTTATCTAACAACTATTTTATACAGCTAGTTGCATCTGCAGATTGTGCTGGAGCTTTAGATGTTACAGATGACTTGCAACATTTATTGGTATGTTAACCATGCTTAGCCTTTTCTATATATTGATTATCTCACTCTAGATTCTTCTTGGATTTCATTGAGGTTGCACCTTTTCTCTCTCTCAATCTCTTTCTATCCTTTCGAAGCAGCAATACATCAAATTTCGGAAATCCGTTCAGTTTATGATGCTTTGATTTTTATTGTTGGCTTAAAATGCTAAATTACATAAAGAATTAGAGAAAATTACAGTCCAATACCTTTGAGCCACCATCTAGTTTACACATTATGTTCACAGTGTATAGGTAGTGTATACTTTATACTAATATACGTACCTCTACATATAATATACATCCGTATTACCCATGTACATATAATTTACGTACATATACACACATGATATAACTGAGTGTATATGTAGTGTATACTTCGGCATGTTCGGTAAACTAGATGGTCTAATGGTATGTATTGGTAACTATCACTAAAATTTATATATGGATTTTGAACATTGCAAATGCTTATGATGGAAGATGTTCTAACTGTCAAATGATTTACTTCTTGATAGGATGGAGATGAACTGGCTGGTCTACATTGCTTTCGACACCTTCGTGATGAATTAGCCACTTCAATCGATTCTATCAATAGGTTAGTCTATTCGAGTTAGATTTTTAATCAGTTTCTTGGATTTGCTGACTTCATTTTATTATGTATTTTGCAATTTTCTAAGAAAAGCTGCATCTTCCGTTGTAAAATTTGGTGCATTTATCTCTTGATATGTTCTTATTGAGGTGCTTGTGCTTCCAACATAGGATTCAATAGTTTATCCAACAAATAAACTAAGTTCAGGACATAACCATCCTTTGCACAGTTAATTTGCCCATCTGTTTCTACTCAGAATTGAAAGTTGTACCTTCTGCTTCTTTATTTCTTGTTTTCCCAAGCACTTGGTGATTGGATCTATTATTCTACTATTCCCTTGAATCACCTTTTGGCTTACTTTTCCTTGTAAAAAAGGTACAATATAGCATTCTTTAGAATTGTCACTTACCAGATTCAATCTTGTAGCATTCTTTCAGCAGAATTTTTGCGTATAACCATACAAGAAACTGGCAACATGGATGCGGCAATTACATCAAAATTTAGAGCACGGGCAGCCATTGCAATTAATGGAGAAGGCCATGAAGTAAGGGCTAACTTGTGTATTTTGTATTTTGATGTTATTGCTGCAGATTATTTTCGTTCTGTATGTTAGACTGGAAAGCTAGTCTCACTTTTGTAAAAGATACAGTACCCAGTAGTTTGCATAAACTACAGGTGTTTTGAGTCTTTATAGAACTCTAGTCGGAAGATGAAGGAATCCTACACAGCGGCTGTTCAAAACGTTCTACACGCTTGATTATAATTGTAGTTCATATATTTTCTGTTTTTCAATAATCCAAATAAGTGGAATACATGGGAGCAGAGGGTTTACATGTGTCCTCTTTATATCATCCTGAATTTCAATATATCGGTCGATAATGAAGTTGTGGTATTAATGCCTACCATAGCAGTGCTTTCCACTGCTGTGCCTTAGGCAACTTGCAACAGGTCAAACTAAATTGATTTTGAAATATTGCAGGCTAAATTGGATGAAGAAGAAACCTCAAATTTCCGTGACCGGCTTCTTCCATTTGTTATTGGATTACTTAGAACTGTGAGTTTTCTCTCTGGTTTATCTGTAGCATCATTGCTTATCTGTGTTATTGAAGTTTTGGGTTGATCGCAATTTTCTCGAGGTGGTGACTATTCAATGTCATATCATGATCTAGGTGACTAGGTCATTGTTCAGTGTCTTCTGACGACTCACACATGCCACTTTAATTTATACTCCCTAATAATCTCGGGTAATTTTGATGAAGCAAAAATATGTGTAGAAATCTGGATCAGATCATATTGACAAGTGTTAAATTGTTACTCTAGCATGTTAGGTGAAGTATCGAGGTATGTTGGTCATAAGGTAAAAGGTAGGAATTAGATGCGAAGGAGCTCTGAACATAGAGAATAACGTAGAAGATATTAGAAATGGTGAAAGCCTCTGGATAGATGGTGATTAAAGTTGGAATCTTCCAAAGTCTTAATCTTTTGTCGTTAAAACATAACTGTTTTAAATGGAACATACAACAATGTACAACTGCTAGACTAAAAAAAAGATGGGGGTGGGTTTATTAGTTCGACCTGTGTAAGTGAAGAGTAATTTTATTTAGTGACCAAACGAGAAGTAGGTTGGCATAAGAAGCAAGGGGCTGAAAACTGCCTAGGATGATATAGTGGATAGAGGTTATGTAACCTTTCGATCCCATTCGTTACATAGTTTTCTCTCTGTCTTTGTGTGTGTGCATGATTACTTATCGTCACCTAGGCTCATCATCATGAGAGCCATCAAGTTTCATTATATGTGAACTAGAAAATATTATACTCTGGTCTTCTTTAATGGGGTATATTTTATGGATTTATTTTCCTAAAGTAGCAGTGGAGGTCTGGCGCTCAAGGATAGTGGTATACCCACCAAGAAAATCTGGAATACAATTTTAGCACGCATTTTCTGGGTAGTATGGAAAGAAAGGAAAAACAGATATTTTAATGGTTTATCAACTTCAAATTTCAGTACTCAAGTCTAAATGTATGCTTCTCTATAGTTGGTGCAAAGCTCTCCCCTGTAAATTCCCCTGAACACTTTCTGGATTTTGTTAGCTCCCTGGAACTGTTAGCTAGCGTGTTTTGGAGCTAACTTATATCTTTGGTAATTCTGCATCCTCTTGATGCCACCATAGGAATTTCTTGCTTCGTCATAATAAATAACTTTTTGATCTATTTTCATGAATGTTTTTTGAGCATTTGGAGTTTTACCCAGAAATTTTTGTATGAGCATTTTCATGTTTGAATTTTATAAATTCCAGGCAAAACTCCCTGCTGTGTTGAGAATATATCGTGACACTCTTACAGCTGACATGAAAACAGCCATTAAAACAGCAGTTGAAGAGCTGCTTCGTGTTCTGGTTGCTCAACCTTCAGATTCAGATTTTGTTGCAGGAGAGCGAGTAGCTGATACAGATGGTGGGTTAACAATTTAATATATGACAGCTACTTGACTTTGACGAGAAGAGTTTGATAGAAAAGTAAATTTTTTCAACTATATTGTGCGGATCCTCTAAAGATGCGTCCCACCCGTGTAAGATCCTCCAAAAATGCAGTTTTTGTGAAGGACCTGACATGGTGTTATGGCAATTTTGGAGGATTCGTGCAACATAGATTTTCAATAGGCAAAAGGGTTTATTTCCTTTTTCTTTTAATTAGAAATCAAATGGTGCTAAGGAGGCTGATTCATTTTGGTCTGATAGGGGAAGGGGGACTGATGCTTTGGTTTCTGATTTCATGTATCTTCTGACTTAGGTGGGAGCTCATCTCTTGCCAGTAGATTGAGAAGCCTGGCACCAGAAAGTTTTATTCAACTTTTAAAGGCAATTTTCATGATAGTGCAGGTAATGTGTACTTGCCATACCTTTCTCTGTTTATTTCGATTTGTGCTTGAATCAGGTGATGTTGCTTTTCTTTTTACACTTTTTGACGTATAAAGCAACTCCTTTAGTTATTGTGGAACAAACCCGATCAAGCATATACAGTTCATTTTCATGCAATATATATTCCTAAAAGGATTCTATTGCAATGTTTACACTTGTTGACGTATAAAGCAACTCCTTTAGTTATTGTGGAACAAACCCACCAATCAAGCATATAAAGTTCATTTTCATGCAATATATATTCCTAAAAGGATTCTATTGCAATGTTAATAGGATCCCTAGACCCTTTGGATCAATGCTTGAGTTGTAGACTTGTTCTAACCAATTATAAGTGCTTGAGATCGTCATCTGGTTCAGACTATTAAGAATTAGTTGATTTGGTGGCTGATAGTTGCTTATATTGATTTCTGGATAAGTTGAACTGTGAGAGTTAGAATTATAGGCCAATTGCATATCTTAATGCGTTTAGTCTTGATTATGATTTCTTAAAGTTGTTACAATTTAACTTTCTGAGTTTTCTTCTTACAACTTCATTTCTTGGGGCATGAATATGATCCCATTTAAGGTGTGTAGTTATGTTGAAAATGTCTTAAAAGAAACAACTAGTGCCATCTACAGGTAGAAGTCTTCTCTACAATGACTCGCTTCATATAGTCCAACCAACTATTCCGTACTCTTTTTGTCAGGTACCACTATCACCTCACCCCTCACTACCTCTTCACTACCATCATAGCTGCCAAAATTTACTAAAGCTTGAATTTGAACTAAAGACCTAAATGATTAAGATAGTTGTTCCTGTAAAACATTTCATTTCAAAGATATTTTCTCTTAAAGCTGTTGTACACCCAACCGATGGACCCTAATTTTGCAGGGGATTCTTTGGTTGGTGTAACGAATTGGTAATTTTACCCTTACTCCCAAACTAGACTGCTTTACCAATCTAGTTTTTGCCCTTTTTTTCTTTCTTTTTGTTATTTAATTTTGGTATGATGTAACTTGATATTTTTCTTTTAGTGAATGCAGGCCCACTTAGTCCAGGCTTCTGAAGTTAAAAAAACAATTGAGTGGATTATCTGCCATCTTGATGATCATTATGCTGCTGACTCAGTTGCTGCTGCAATTGCACTTGGAGCAGCAGCTGCAGAAACTGCTAGTGAAAGTGACGGTCAGATCACCACCTTTTCACAATTTTCTCCCCCAAGCAACTTTTCCAGGGGTTTCTCAATTCAGGAGAAGGGAAATGATGCAGCAACCATGTCAAATTTATCGAGAAATTTCAGGTTTATTTACATTCATTTGCTGTTATTCTTAGATGTTTGTGCTATTGTGGTTTATTTTCGGAACCTGTAGTGAGGGAAAATCAACTTCTTGTTGTGTATTTGCTTGTTGAAAATATGTCCTTTCATTAAAAATTTTTAAAATTGGTTCTCATAATATCCCAGTGGCATATGTAACTCCAAATTAATTTAATGTGTCTTTAGGTCTCCAAAAGAATTAATAAATTAGTTATTTTTCGCTTCTAAACCATGCATCTTCCTTGTGTATGCTAATGCAGGTTATTTTGGTGGGTTTTGTTTTATGGTTTAAGAAAGACAGAATTTCAAATATCATAACAATATAGTGTATTATCTCCAAAAAGAGATTGAGTAAAAAAGAAACAAAAAATTCCTTAAAATTGCTCTTGGCCAATCATTAAGAATCCATAGTCCAGTCCAATCATTAAGAATCCATTACATTTGTAGTGGAGGTCAACAACAACATATTTCTATCTATAAAAGGTTTAATGTGTGTAGTCAGCCTTCACGACGACTAAACTGAACTTTGGCCTGATAAACCAAGACCACAATTACCCATTTCCTATTTATATGACAGATGTTTCCTTTTAGGACATCCAAATGGTTGACACACATATACAAGCAAGGATACTATATCCATCTTATTAAAAAAAAAAATTACTCGATCCATCTACAGATTGCAGAAATTCAGATTCATTTAAACAAAGATGTAATGTTATTACAATGAATAATGAGCTTCTACTTCAATGATCCTTCCACTCTTATTGGTTTAATTTTACTTTAATTCTTCATTTAATCTAAAGTCTAGTGAATCATGTCATTTAAGATCGGAAGGAAATATACCATATTTTTTTTTCCAAAGTTGTTCTCATACTTTGTTCCTAGCATTCTGTGTTGGTGGAAGCACATACCTCATCTGGAAACCATGTTAACTGGCTGCTGAAATTTTCTTGGCAGTTCTTTTTCTTTTTTCCTTATGTATTTGTTCTTTTTCCTTATATAGCGGGTTTCTGTTGGGAATGTCCCAATCCGGACTACAAAAGATTTTATTTGATTTACCCTTCGTGACGGCCCAGTGGTTTGGGCTTGGAGGTCTCAAGTTCAAAACCTCTTGCCAGCGAAAGCAAGGGGTTTGCCTTTTGGGTTGAGCTCGTCGCACTGGGCTTTCCTAGTGCCGGTTGCCTCTCCTACGTGGTTTGCGAGCTACTGCATAGGAGCGGGGGTTTTACCCCTGGGGTTTAGGTTTTCATAATTTTTTTTATTTGATTTGGTTCTATTACTAGTATTTAGGGCATTAAATGAGTCGAGTTGTTTTCACCGAAGGGTGTGACCCTGGGTCAATGAAGTCGGTTGTAAACTATGAGGTCTCAAATTCAAATTCCAACAAAGCTAAAAACACTAGTGCAATTTCTTTTTATCTGTACAAGCTTGGTAGACAAGGTTATCTGGTACCTGTGCTGGTGGAAAGTAGCCCATGTAAGCTGTCCCAAACCCCACATTTATTGAAAAAAATTTGTCGTAGTTGTTTGCAAAACAAATTTCAAATTCACTTGTATTACCTCAAACCATTATTTAGCTTTTAAAATCAATCTTGAATAAGAAATGGAGCTTAAGCTTATAATGCTACTTGGGTATAGCAATAACAAACTAATTATGCGAATATACTATATTTTATTAAATTTTATGATATATTTTTGAACATTAAGCTTGAAATTTTCTTTTTGATGTGATTTTTATTGATTTTCAGCTTAGCTTACTAAGTTGAGTAGCTTGGTGGAAAGTAGTTATAAGAGTATATCTAAGGTGCTTTCCAATAAACTACAAAGGTTTTAAATGGGACAGTATCTACTTCACAGAATGCTTTCGTGAAAGAAAGACAAATCCTAGATGTAACTTTGGTGACAAATGAAGTTGTTGATTTGAGAAGAAAGCAACGAAACTGAGGATTTTGTGCAAATTGGATCTTGAGAAAGCCTTTGATCATATCATTTTCAAAGAAAAAGAAAGCCTTTGATCACATCAAATTGGGGGCTTAAATGTGACTGTATCTATTTCATAAAATGCTTTTGTGAAAGAAAGACAAATCCTAGATGCAACTTTGGTGACAAATGAAGTGGTTGATTTGAGAAGAAAGCAAGGGGAACTATGGATTTTGTGCAAATTTGATCTTGAGAAAGCCTATGACCATGTCAATTGGGAGTTTCTTGATTTCATTATGCTGAAGATGGGCTTTGGGACAAGATGGGGGATGTGGATAAGTTTTTGTATTTCAATAGTTAGGTACTCGGAATTGCAACTCATGTGGATTTCTCAGTAGTTTGAGAGGTGTGAGTCAGGGAGTTCTGCAATTTGCTATCACCTAAGTTGTTCATACTAAATATGGAAGAAATGAGTAGGATATGGATAGAGTTGTGATGAGAGGTTACCTTGGGGGGGGGGTTCATAACATCGGATGGGGGCAAGGTACAGTAAGGGGTTCATCTTTATTAGCTGACGACACTATAGTGATTTGTGATGTTGACAGGACTCATGTGGAGTATTTCAGAAAAGTATTGACATGGTTCCAGGTGGTGTCGGGCTTAAAGATTGATCTCAGAAAATGTGAAAATAATCCAAGTTGGTGAGATGGTGAACATTGAGATCTTAGCACAAGTGTCAACTTTAGGGCGAGAACTTCCTACTACTCATCTTGGTCACCCACTAGGAGCATCTAACTAGGAACAACTTGGAACCCGATTTTTAAGAGGGTTGAAAAGAGACCTACGCTATGTAAATTTTCGAGAATTCTTGCATACTTTATGTATTTCTTGGATGCATGCTTCAGTTAGCGTTACAAAGAAGTTGGGACATTCTTAGAGGGAATATCTATAGGATTCTCAAGTAGGGAGGAAAAGTTTCACCATGTAAAATTTTGAGACTGTCACGACAAGTGTTGGGGTGGAGTGGTGGACTTGGGATGAAGATTTAAAGGTTTTCATCAAGGTGCTATTGGAAAAGTGTTTATGAAGATTCGGGATACAAGAGTTTGCTGTATGGAGGGGATGAAGATTTTTAGAAGGAGGACTAAAAATATCACTCTTCCTTGTAGGCGTGGGCTTTTGAGGGAAATCTTAAAGGGGTGGGAGTAGTTTATGGGAATACATCTTCAGTGTAGGAGATGGGAGTGGGTAAGTTTTTGGCGACAGGTGGTGCGGGAACAATTCCTTGAGTATTACTTTATCTAATATGTTGAGGTTTCATGCCAAAGGACATGTCGGTACAACAATATACAAAGGCTTCAAGGCGGAGAAGTTCATTGGCATTTGGTGTAAACAAGATACGATGGGGGATATAGGACTTTTTGCTGACTTTATAGGTAATTTGTAATCTTCCATAGGATAGTTTGAGATGCTCTGATGAGACTGTAAGTGACCTATGCTATGCTGAACAGTTGTTTGATGATGAGCCTTTTATGAATACACAGTTACCTTTATCTCAAAAAAAAAAAGGAGTTACTTAACTAACAAAGTATCACATTGGATAGTCATGATGTATGAAGATGGGGTTGGGGAATAATATCTTCTCTTAAGTCCTTTGTTGAGGATCTTTTGGATAGAGAGGGTTCATTTCATACTTTTAAGTGTGGATCCCTAGGGTACAAAGAAAAGCGTGCCTTTTCTCTTGTTAGCTACAAGAGGGGTAATATTGATGGTGGATAGTTTGAGGAATAGGAGGATACAATGAAATGTGTGCCTTTTCTCTTGGTTAGCTGCAAGAGGGGTAATATTGATGGTGGATAATTTGAGGAATAGGAGGATTACTTGTGTGAGCTGGCGCTTCATGTGCAATAGTTCGGTAGACTTTAATCATCTCCTTCTACATTGCTGGAGCGCATTTGTTTTTTTGGCGGGAAATACTGTGTTGGTTTGGTCTTCAATGGGTAATGCCAAGTACAGTTAAAGAAGTCATGTTAGCTGGACTTTAGGGGAAGGAAGAGAACGACACATGCTGTGGGATATTTCTCCACTAGCACTTATGTGGACCGTGTCAACCTAGGTCAAACTCGCCATAGAGTGTTGTATGATTATTTTACGAGCCGAGCTAGTACATAGCATGTGTGAGAACAGTCCTAACCGTAGCCGGAATTGACACGGTTACTTGAAGTTTCTCACCAATGATCTAATACCATGTGAGAAATATAGAAGAGAATATTATCGAATTGTGTATCTAAATTGTTAAATAAAGACCCTATTTATCGATCGACACTATATTAGATTCCTTTTCCAACTAGGATTCCTATTCCTATTCTTATTTGAATTTTAATATCATGCTTGAACTTGGTTCATCTCGAGTATATACCTGCTAGTAATTTGGACTACTTTAGAAACATGCTTTTTTTTTTTTTAGCAAAGTCGACTAATATGCGCTAACTATTTTATACTGTGCTTTAAATTGGTGTCTTATTTGGAAGACTACTTAAATTGCAACAGTAGTTTGCTGGATACTTATACATCTATATTTCTTTGATAGAGCTGATATATTGAGAGAGAATACAGAAGCTGTATTTGCAGCTTGTGATGCTGCTCATGGAAGATGGGCAAAGATCCTTGGAGTTCGTGCTCCTCTTCACTCTAAGTTGAGGTTGCAGGAGTTCCTAAACATATATAACATCACTCAGGAATTTATTACCGCCACTGAGAAAGTAAAACTTTGTCTTTCTATGAAGTATATCCTTTATTTATTTTAATTTGTGTCTATGCTTATGATTCTCTGTTATTCAAATTTAAGCAGATTGGTGGAAGGTTGGGGTATAGTATCCGTGGAACCATACAATCACAGGCCAAGGCCTTTGTTGATTTCCAACATGAATCTCGAGTTTGTTCCTTTCCCAGCTGAATTTATAAATCTCGAGTTTGTTCCTTTTCCAGATGGATCATTAATTGTTTTTGTTGCTTAATTCAGATGGCAAAGTTGAAGGCTATACTTGACCAAGAAAATTGGGCTGAGATTGATGTCCCCGATGAGTTCCAGACTATTGTCACATCACTGTTCTCTTCCATGTCAGAGACCAGTGGACATGCTGATGATGATTCTGCTGACACTGCAACAAGCCAAACTGAAGTGGTTCGAAACAGCAGTGATCCTTCAATGGTGGATGCTGGACTCCCAAATATATCACATAATACAGCGCAGACAGATTCTACTTCAACACATCCAGATAGTACAGCACAGGTTAGTTTTTCACAATTGAGCTGATAAGCTCAGGGCAGTACTGATTTGAGACTATTTTAATTCAGAATAATGACACAAAATCAAGAGAACGTGGAAGATCATCTCCTAGAATGCTATCGTTTGGGGGTGTTGCGTATCACATGGTAAACTGGTCAGTGATTCTTTCTTATTCAGATAAATTCATCTGTTCTTTTGATTTAACTTGCAGTTTTTTTTTCCAGTTTTCATTTCTTTATCATAATTTTCTCTCTCAAATGTTTCTCTTCTTGGCCCTTGGTTCTTAAATACTTGGGGGATTGTTTCGACAAACATTGATAACACAAGGATTAGTTTCACATGGATTAGTAATACATGGATTATTTTTTATCAAGTGTTTGGTTCATTCCTTCCCACTTAATCTTGTGTTTGAGTTAAAACTCTATAAAATTTTCTTTCCTATTATACCCTTTATTATGAGATTTTCTATTTCTTGTAATTGAGTTAGATAGCCGCCAAACAATATTTCTTTTGTAGCATTTTCTATTTCATTTAATAGTCAAGTTAAATAATCTATATCTATCTATTTATCTATGTATATATATATAATTAATTTTTAGGTGGATGTACCATTATGAAGATCCTTGAGTGGCACAATTTATTTCTATTTTTTTGTTGGTAAAATATATCTTAAACTTAACATAGATTTAAGGGTACTTAAATTGTTCAAATACCTGAAGCTTATTAAAAACAAATAAAAAACAAATAGTTCAAGTGGTCAATCGACGAACTACTTTGAATAAAAAAACCCAAAAAAAGGACAATCTTATTGTAGTAAAATCATCAAATTACACTAAACGGATTTGGAGAATTAAAAAGAACATATATAACAATTACAATATGAATAAAAAGGACCTAAAATTATAAAGTAAATTTATAACCATTCCAATATAAACCATGGGGGATAATTTAGTCATTTAGGGGTCTTACCCAAGGAGTTATTCCTCCATTTTTTAGGGATAAAGTAAGGCCTCATATGGTGTACTCATTCATGGATTAAGTTAAATAAAGTAACCAAACGATTTATTTGATGGACTAAATTTTAATCCATGGACTATTCTAATTAATACTGCCTACCAAATTGATCCTTAATGCTGCCTGGTACTTGATATTTACCTCCTCCCCCTTATTGCTACTGTTTCCTGGTCATTTAGCATGGTTTCTTTTTTCTTCTCAAGGCTGGAACCTGCAAAAATAACATCATAATGTTGCTTTTCAGTGGCTTGATTTTGGTGAAGATGTTGTCAGAATATATTGACATGAATAATAGTTTGACTGGCCTATCATCAGAAGTAGTTCACCGTGTTGTTGACATCTTGAAGTTTTTCAATACGAGAACTTGTCAACTTGTACTTGGAGCTGGAGCCATGCAGGTATACTCTTGCTATCTAAATCAACAATGTGTACCTTATGGATCATTCCTTGGATATACCAAACAATTTGGATACAATAGACAAGCCCATCATCCCTTCTACTTCCTATCCCGTTCATCAATTGTGTTGCCTTTTGGGATAAAATGGGCCCGAACAGACTAGTGCATGTAGTTTGGGAGTAAGGATAGTTGATTGGTTGATTTATACTGTTTTTGAGAGGCAAAGTAAATGTTCCATTGTTGTAATAAAGCAACATAAAGAGAGGCACTTATAGACAAAATTTATGTACTCTAAGGCTAAGTCCATGGGAATTTTAAAAATCTATCAGACTATCAATTGCATATACATCTTTGGGTTTTCACCAAAATGCTAATTGCTGCAAATAAATATCTTTTATCTATGCATATGTTGAGCTATCCCTTCAAAACATCTTATATTTATATGTTTTGGCTGGCATTTCAAGTACCCTGGGCTTATGCAATGCCTATTACTTGTATAATAACGGCCTTTAGCCCTTATAGGTGTTATGTGGGTTGTATGCAAGGAGAAAATAGGAGAATATTTAAAGGGGTTGAAAATAATTTTGCACAATTGAAGAAATCTTTTATATCTAGTTTCATTTAGGTGCAGCAATAAGGTTTTATTTGTATAAAATATTGAGTATCTTTATTTGAGAAACATATGTTTGTTTAGGTTCTGATATTCTTGGTGTATGACTTGGATACAGGTTTTGATGCAGGGGTTTCTCCACCATTAATAAAATCATTTACTTTATCATCACAATAGTAGATTGCTTAGTTGATTTTCTTTTTTTTTTTTTAAAGATATTTAAGGAATTAAGTGTCTAGGTGGCCATTTTTTTTCTAGAACAGATAACATTTGTATTATAAACCAGCGCTTGGGTAGTGCTAAACTCCTTTACAGGAGAGAGTATAGCAATAAAACAAAGAACTCTTAATTCTAGCATGACTCTTAACAATTCTTCGATATCTTCTGCATCTATAGGATATTTTTTTTTTTGAAATCGGTAACTTTCTATAGGATAGTTCTTTGTAAACCTAAAACACAAAAGCAATGTACTATCTGTTTTAATTTTCTGTATTGTTCTACTCCTGTCTTGAAAAACCTAGCACTCCTCTCCTTCCAGATGGTCCACTATATACAGGCTGGGATGGTTCTCCAGTAGCTCCTGTTTTTAGCTCCCTTCCGAGATTCTTCCCGACTAGATAGAGTGTCAATATCTTGCTAGGCATTGTCCATTATATGCCTCTGACATTGATGAAAATCTTACATGCTGGTCAGTGATTCTGCAATGCAGGAACAAGTGTCCAATTGTCTTAGCTGCCTCTCCACACAAACATCACTTTGTGATTTAAGATAATTTTCCTCTTCCTTAGGTTTCATGTGTCAAAACAACTTCTTTTGTTCATGTAGAGGGCTGCATTGCAACTTCTTTCCCTAGGCTTTGAATTTGCATGCTAAAATGTAGTCTGGTTCCCGTTCATAGGCTAAAACATTGAAGCAGAACATAGCTAAAAGACCCCACCTTTTAGCCTTCTGGACCCCTGGAAAAAAGAAAGAAAGCTGAATATGGAAAAGAATTCCACCAAGAACTGATTTTGTCTATAAATCTCTGTGTTTAGTCACCAATATTCGAATTTTGGAATAAGATTTGTTCAGGTCCCCATGGTCCACAGAGTAAGGCTATAGGCACATGGTCTGACGTGAGTCTTGTAGAGCAATCTGTTTCACTTTACTGAATTGTTCACTGCAATCAGATGTGAATATAATTGTATCGATCCTTGATGCAACAGTGTTCATATCTCCCCTGAACCATGTATGTGCTCCTCCTTCAAGTGGAAAATCAAAAAGCTCCATGTCTTCTATGGTATCTGAGAATTCTACCATGTCAGAAGACCTTCTTTGACAGTTCCTCTTCTCTGTGGGGAACCATACACACATTGAAGTTCCCGCATACTAACCAAGGACCCTCCATTACACCTCTAGGAAGTGCATTCCATTCATATCAGTAGCATAAAACCCCACATAAAGTCTCCAATAACCATTTACTCACATGCGTACTTTTCTCCACTTGCCATTTCTGCACTGTTCACCAAATCATCCAGATATGTAACGTTACAAGAATGTTGAACTTGCTTTATCAATTATCACGTGCACTTCAATGACCTAGCTAGCTGCTTTGAACTTTTTGGTAGTCTTGAATTGATAGCCACCTGTGACGTCCTACCACAATTTCAGCCTGATTCCACGTCCGGAAAGGGGCAGATTGCTCTATAGTTGTGCGGAGAACTCTAGAACACTTTAGAACTCTCAAGAAGGCTTAGAGAAGGTCCCAAGGTAGTGTAGAATTCTCTAGAATAGGGACCAAAGTGTAAATATTTTAGGGACTTGTAAAGTAAATATTAATTGCACTTTAGTCCCTAGGAAATAGTATAAATAGAGGGGCTCTCATTTGTAAACCAACCAAGCAAAGTTGTAAGCATTCTCCAAAGTAATACAAAAGCCTTCTTCAAAAGCTCTCTTTCTTTTCTTTCTAAGTCTTTCAAAGCATTCTCTTAGCGTTCCGAGTCTTAAGGCTTCGTTGAACTTAAGATCTTGAAAGATTAGTGAGTAAGTCGTCGAGGGCCACACGGAGTCTTAGCAAATACTCTAAGTCAGTGACACACCGCTTGGTAATAATTCTTCTGATTTGTTCAGGGTTCCATCTTATGATTGATGGCTTCTCTGCATATCTCTGTGTATTGCAGTAATTTGGATCCTTCTGGTCTTTTGGTGGAAATTGATGACATGATCTTTTATATTCCTGAGGCATTTTAATACACACTGCCTAAAAAATTGGACTTCTCACAATATGATAATCATAGATCTCTGTTCTGTTACTCTATAGCTGACATGGTCATGTTTTTCCTTTCCTTTTGATGCCAATTTGTAGGAGGGGTACACCACCAAAGCTCTTTCAATCTGTTGTAACTTGACTCAAAATTATTTTTGTGCATGATGATTTCATATCAATAATCAACTGCTACTCCCTTCAAAAGATGTTTTCTTGCAAAAAAAAAAAAGGCTATTATCTTACCATTTCATCACATTGACTATTGACTTTTGATTGTTGCTGTATACTTGAAGGATCTGGGGTGTATTTTAGTGAGCACATATTTCTGGTCTGCGACTTGTTTTTGGTGGTTTTTAAGATCACAAACATGCCAGAAAAAGTATTATATTGATGTTTTATTTTTTCAGTTATTCTTCTGAATCATTATCAACCAATAGAAGCTTTCAGCTTTTCTATAGTTTGCCTTTAACTTGGACTATAAATTTTCTAGTTTCTATCTTGTATATGCAGCAGTATTGGTGTCATTAATTAGAGAAAATATTTCAGGTGTCAGGCTTGAAGTCTATTACTTCTAAGCACTTGGCTTTGACAAGCCAAGTCATCGGTTTCACATACACTATAATTCCAGGTAGGCAATGAGTACGAAGCTTTTCACTGGTGGTTCTTATATTGTTTCTGGCTTTTGTCTTTTTCCTTGTCGACTATTGTATTCATTGTTGATCTTTGTTTTAAGATATATCAATCTGCTCAGACATTGTTTCAATGGTATAACATGCCATTACCATTTGTGTCAAGTTTCTACGTGAATGGTGGTTGGAATTCAAAGGGGAAAATATGCTGTTTATTTACATTGTTATCTTTCTACCTCTGTCAGTGTATAGTTGAAATCATTAACAGCAGGAAGTCCATTGCCCATCATACAAAAAATCATGTATTGGCATCTTTCTACCTGAATGTCTGAATAAGTATTCTGAGGAAACCAACCATTCAGGTTTTCGATAGAGTAATCTATTTTCATCAGCGGATGCATCCTACCTTGGGTGATTTTGCATTACTCATGATCACCTTTGTCAGGTGGTAATTCTGAAAGCAACAAGTTCCATCAAATCTTAATAGTTATATAATTCCTTATTCTTATTGAGAACTCCCGGTTTACCACAATCATGTCAAAAATTGTTGATTTCCGACTTGAACTTGTGTCTTTAATTGCGGATCTCACCTATCTCATCAGCCATTTTATATTCTCTTCATCTCTCTGTCCCAAATGCACAGTCATTACAAACCTAAAACTCTGTTGACCTTGCTCATTTTCTCCAGTCATTCAGCCTTTCTTCATTAGACTATTAAGCGCTACATCTCTTTTTTCACCCTTTTTTCATTAGGCTCTTTAGTGCTACATATAATTTCATCATTCTTTCTAATTGGATTACTTGCTTAGTGGGGTCCAAGGTTCAAATCCTATCAAAGACAAAAATACTAGGTGATTGCTTTCCATCTGTCCAAGCCGTGATTGGTAGAGTTACCCAGTATCTGTGTTGGTGTACCTAGTAGAATTAGTCGAGGTACAAACAATTGGCCAAAACACCACCATATTAAAAAAAATTAGACTACTTACTACTGCATCGAAAAGAAATCAGGCATGGACCCCTATCCATAAATTAAAATCCATAAGGCATATACGTATGGAGGGGGACATATGGTGCCTTACCTCTTCAAAACTAAGTAATGATTGAGTGTATACCCTTTACAATTTTGTGGAGACCTAGTCTAGTTATCTTGACTTAATCTATGAAAGATTAGAAAAATACTAGGCTTAGGAGGACTCCTAATTACATGTGATTACTTTATATGTTACTTTCTTTAGGCCATAAAGGGTTTCTTTTCTCAATGTTAGAGTTGTCTCTTCTTCCTGATTCCCAAGATAAATTGGTAAGGACACCCAAGAGACAAAAGTATTTCATTTTATCTGAAAAGGAGAGGATGATCAAATTCGTCTAACTCAATTTGTTGATGGCAGATATTAGAAATCATCTTGAGTGTTGATTCTTATTACTATTGTTTGAAATATGACATGGTTCTGTAATAACATATGTTCTCCCTTAACTGCATAGGAACTGTGTAGAAGTATTTTTCATGCTTAAAGAACTTTTGAAATTTCGTTGTTACCTATTGTGTAACCTATTTTTATTTCGGACATTTTGTGTGTTGAAAGAAATCAAGAGAATACTGTTTCTAAGAGTGCCTGAAACACACAAGGGATTGCTAATGCTGGAAGTTGATCGAGTCGCACAGGTAAGGAAGAAATTTTGCTTATATTTATTCCAGCATATTCCTTCCATCCTAGTAGAGTAGCTAACTTGAAGAATGAATATTTTCTGTTTCTTCACCAGCGTTCAAGATTTTTAATGAGGTTCCATTTTCATTTGTGAAAGTTCATTGGGTATTTTTCATTTTTCTGTTCTTTCTGTAAACTTGACGTAGATTCTCTTTTTCTTCCTTGGGAGGGTGAGATTGTGATAGGGAGGGAGTGTAACTTCAAGGCTTTTATTCTTTCTTCGCTTGTTAAGTTTGGACCACCTTGATGCCTGTTAGTATATAATTTTTTTACTTATAAAAGAGAGATGGTACCCTTTTTTAATTTTACTATATGTGAGTATGATACTGTGTGGAAGAAAACAAAGAATAAAGGGCTTCTTTTTGAATGTTATCCGCTAGTTATGCAAGTGTGGAACATATCAAGCTATACCTATCTCACACTATTCCTTGTATCCACATTTATTTGTTTTTCTCGCTCTTTCTCAATAGAAAATCAACTGCTATTAGTGTGTCCCAGTCAAATATTTTTCTATGCTGAGATCATTGTACCTTTTAAGCATCATAATCCATGATTCTGGCTGGACATCCTTGACCCTAATCTCTTTCTGGAATTAGGACTACAAAGTTCATCGTGATGAAATACATTCGAAGTTGGTACAGATAATGCGAGAAAGATTGCTGGTACACCTTCGGAGTTTGCCACAAATTGTTGAGAGTTTGAATAGGCAGGAAGATACTGACTCACAGCCAAGTCAGTTTGCTCGTTCAATCACAAAGGTAGAAGTTTGTAATATGTCTCACTGCGTTTTTACCCCAGTTGCCCCATTTTCCCTACTTTTTTTAAATTAAAAAATGTTGTCAATTGTGAAAGAGAAAGTTAGGGTGCGGTTTACCCATTTGATATCATTTCTTAATGATTTCGCATTTGCTTTTTGCAAATACAAGATATATAAGTTTTCATCATTTCAGAGATGTGTTTGAAATCAATATATTAAAGGTTTTGCAGGTTTTTAAACAGGTATGTAATGGTTTATTAGTAATAAACATGATCAACTTAGCACTAAGAACGTGCTAAGGTCATTACGGTATTAGAGTTTCCCAAAACGAAAAATAAAAACAATAAGGGACACCTTTTGTACAAAGTTCCTATTCTTGTAGAGAATCTATGAATTGTGGCATGATGTATTCATCTTTGACATCCTGTAGATTGTACCAAAAAGCCAAAATCCATAAGCATCTAAAAGTGATCTTTTGTAAAAACATCTGCTTTCCCTTCAAAACATCTTGCATTCCTTTCCCCCCACAATATCAAACAAATGCAAGCAGGTGCTGTATTTCAGACCTTTCTCGAAGATTTCCTTAATTCCCCAACACTCTTAACTGAAAAGTTCCTTGACTGAGTAAGGCAGGATAAACCTATGTGGAACAAGTGAAAAATTAAGTATTAGATCTTCCTTGTCACTGCACAATGCCAAAAAAGAACATCGTTGCTGCTTTCCTCCGTGTTGTTGCACATAAAACACATCTACTGAATAATGCCAATCCTTTTCACTGAAATTGCTTTGAGTAAGCATGCTAAAAGGAGCCTTGGACTTCCACAGTTGCTTGTATGGCCAACCAATTACCATTTCTCTAGAATAACAGAGAAATGTCCATTCTTATGCCTAATCCAGGTGGTACTCTCAAGTACCCACTTATGTAGTGACACTTTTTCCGAGTGTTCCATCAGTAGACCCATTTGAGGTACCTCCTCATCAATCTTTTTTTCTAAATGATAATCTCTAGCTATTTCCGTTCCAGCAATTGGAGACAAACTTTTTAGTATTGGAGGTGAAACTATGAATATCAGCACAAGGGGTGTATATACAATTGAAGCATCATGCCAAAACCTTGTCCTTTTCCATTCCCCAACATGATTATACTGTTACTTCAAAAAATATGCCATAGGCTGCTAATATTTTTTTTTTTGACAAGATAAATAGTATTAATAACAGCATCAAGAAGATGCAATATTTACAAGCTATGGCGTTTGAGCTTACAAAAAAATTTCTCTGGCTAACTATACAAACTATCTAAGCCAGAACTAAAGAGTTAGTAAAATCCTGAAGTTGTTCTGCATTAACAGCAGGATACAAGTTGGACCAACTAAACAAATTTGCAATGCACCTAGTCTTCAAAATACCTAAAGCAGTTGACCCTCCATCAAAACATCTCTTGTTCCTCTCTAACCAAATACACAAAAAAAATACAAGCAGGTATCATAATCCAGATCTTCTTGATGGCTTTGTCAACTTTCCATAGACACCAACTCTCATATGCATTCTTAACTGTGAGAAACGTGGTCCAATTGATGCCAGAGAGACAAAAAAACATGCTCCATAATTCTGAGGCCACCTCACAATGAAGAAGAAGGTGTCTGGGCGTTTCAGCCTCTTTTTTGCACATATAGCATATCTTTGGGAACTGGAATTTTCTTTTCTTTATGTTGTCTCGGGTGAGACATATTAGCTATAGGCTTCTATGTTTGCATAATATGCCAACACCATGAGAAGTATTAATAGGACCGGTGAAATAGAAACTTTGTTTCTCATTTTCAGAAATCTTCTTTCTTGATAAGATCCTCACTTTTTTGCCATATCACTATGACCACTTCAATAGGGGGGATTTGTAAAGTGACCTCTATAAGGGTGATCTTGAAAATTTTGGCCCTGCTTAACATATTTAAGAAAAATAACCTGTGTAGCCCATTGGGCATAACTTGTGGGCATTTATTAGTTTGCCTATGAGACAGGAATTGGGGACATTTCAGTACAGTGAACCTGCTCAATTTCCATGAGTTTTGCCTCATAGAAAAAAGTTGCATGTGCTTCTCAATTGCTTATAAGTTGGCTCAACTGAACCTCCTGCCCAATTGGAAACATATTACACTATTTTGGTTGTCTGTAACTTCTGAAATGTCCTGGATTCTTGCCTCATAGGCAAAATTAACGTATGGGCACATTACAATTAGAGGCTGTTCGGATTGTCTGAAAAAAGTAGCTTTTATAAAGTACTTTAAAAGCACTTTTTGAAGTGCTGAAACTTATTTTTAGAAATAAGCACTTTTTCTGGAATTTCTTGCTTCAACACTGTATCCCACTATCAAGTGAAAGGCCTTCCTTGTTACCTTCCCACAAAGAATTTCACCTTATCCTGTCCAATTTCTTCTTCAGGCAAACTGGCACTGGAAAAAAGAAGACATGAGGTAGATCGGGAGAGAGTTTTCGACACTAGTTTTAACTTGAATATAACCCCTAATGACCTACCTAGATATTCCATAGGTAGTTATAAGTCTGACAACCCAAGATATTACCTAGCCTATGTACATCTTGCACTATATTTACAGGGAACACGAAGCTCTTTCCAGGTTAATCTTCAGTCCAACTACTGCTTCAAATAAGATTAAAAGCACTTTTAGATACTTCACTCGTGACTCCTCAACTTCGCATTGAATAAGTGGATCATCTGCAATTGTATATGAGAGACTTACACTCTATTGTAGCTTTTAGATGTTCATCTTTGGAGCCCTTAATTCATTGTAAGGACATTGCTTTGTTTGAGCATCGAACTAGGCCCTTACATTAGACAAGATGGATAAGAAAGGAGATATGAGACTGTCTTAATCCCTTAAAGTAGGAAATAAGCCTTATGGTGCACCATATATAATTACAGAAACCTTCACAGTGGTGATTTTTTTCGTCGTCACCACTGCTTAGCAATAAATGCACACACTGCAAAACTTCAGTGACATACTCACACACGGCTAAGTACTTAGACTGTTTCGTAGGTAACAATATGAACAATAAAAACACAACAGATACAAAAAGTCCCAACCTTTCCTTAATTTCTCAGATACAAAAATGAAATGTTCACACATTTTGCTAAGACATAGAACACCCTCTCAACTGCCTTCAAGTCATTCTGCCAACATATAAAATCAGCAGACAGGCAGTTACAAACAGTTATAACTGGCAGCATGCCAGGCACATGACTTAAAAATAGAATTCTATTCAAATAAAAATCAGTACAAACTGATTATACTAACATTTGAAAACAATTAAAACTCGAACTTAATGACCCCATGTGCCACACACATGGGCAGTTTTCCCTTAGCCGAATTTCCATGCCTTTAGCAATTAGAATATTTTCAGCATCCTTCCAACATTTAAAAATTTTTCAGCTTCTGCCAATGCCATCCCATCATCGTATAGCCAACTCCTATGCCTTGCCATCGTCAAGCCAACACACTGCCTTTCCTAGATGATGCCACTATCACACACATGCTCATCAGGTGCCATGTGCCCGCCCTTGCCTACTGCGCACAAGGCTGCCTTGCCAACACTCGAGCACCTTGGAACTTTGCTGTCCACTAACACTTAGTCGCCACAGTCATGTACATTATTTCCATAGTTCATGCCAAAACCAATGTGCAAGCCTTGACATGCCTTGCCAACATCTATCTTTGAGACAGAGGGTTTAACAAATCATCTCCGTTGAACTCGACGCCCTCGTCGAGGCTGTTTTGACGTAGTCGTCAAGTTGCTTGTTAAACTGCCACAGATCCTTACGTTCTCCCAAACTGTATCTTCCTTAGCCTTGCCCATCAACCGCACTAAGAACTCTGTCTTTGTATTCCTCTTACTGTTTCCGACAACCTGGTGATGTAGTATTTCCTCAATCTTACCTCAATCTGCACTGGCAACGAAGGAGGAGCCGTCCTTGACCTGTTTCTGTCTGGATCATCATCTTCAAAGTACGTTTTGGATAGCTTACATGGAAGGTGGGATGAATTTTCAATTTGTCCAGCAACTTCACCTACCCTTTCAACTACTTCAAATGCTCCGTCATACCTTGGAATCAGCCTTCCATGTCTCTTTTTTTCACAAATCTGCTTACAGATTCCGGGAGTGAGCTTAAGCAACACTTTGTCTCCGACATTAAACTCAATTGCACGTCTATGCTGATCAGCATACTTGTTCATGTGTTTCTTTGCTTTCTCAAATTGCCTTGCACCTCAACAAGCAGTCATGCTTGTGAGCTTGTCCTTTGCACATCGGTAAGCAGCTGGACATATATGACGACTCTTTTGCGTTGCAACATCAAGGGTGTCAAGGGCTGCATGCCTAGAACAAGTTCAAATGGTTCGCTTTGTTTTCGGAGACGTGTAGATTATAGCAAAACTGCGTCATATCTATCAAGTCTGCCAAGTTGTTACATGTGTTTGAGTGGAACTTGGTAGACTTGTTAGCTATGACAGAGGTTTGCTATAATCTACACAATTCTTCAGCATCAGAGAAGAGTCCATTCGAAATTGTTCTAGGCATGCAGCGCATGACACCCCTTGATGTTGCAATGCAGAAATGATATATGCAGTTGCTTATCGGTATGCAAAGGATAGGCATGAGGTGCTCGTTGAGGCCCAAGACAGTTTGAGGAAGCACAAAAATATATGAAGAAGTATGTTGATCAACATAGACGTGCAGTTGAGTTCAATGTCAGAGACAAAGTGTTGCTGAAGCTCACACCCCAAAATAGGAAGCAGATTGTGAACAAGAAGAGACATAGTGGGCTGATTCCAAAGTATGACAGAGCATTTGAAAGGGTAGGTGAAGTTTCTAGAAAGATTGAAAATTCATCCCACCTTCCCTGTAAGTTATCTGAAACCGTGTTTTAAAGATGCTGATGATCCATACACAAAACAGGTCAAAGAAGGCTCCTCCTTCGGTGCCTATTTAGTTTGAGGCAAAGATGGAAATACTTGATCATGGGTTGTTGGAAACATTAAGAGGAATTCTTAGTGCAACGGAAGGGCAGAGCTAAGGAAGATGCCATTAAGGAGAAAAGCAAGGATCCGTGGTAGTTTGACAAGAAATTCGATGAGGGCGTCAAGTTCAATTAGTGGGGGTGGTTTGTTATTCCCTCATTCTCAAAGATAGATGTCAGCAAGGCTTGTGCATTGGCTTTAGCATGATCTGTGAAAACAATGTACATGGCTGTGGTGACTAAGTGTTGGTGGACAGCAAGTTGCTAGAGTGGTGGCAAGGCAGCCTTGGCGCTTGGTACCTTATGGGCATGGTGCGACAGTGACGATGACATTGACAGAAGCTGAAATAATTATAGGTGTTGGAATGATGCTGAAAATACTCTAGAGTGCTTAAGGCATGAAAATTAAACAAAAGACTGGTCATGTGCATGGTACATGGGTTTGTTAAGTTCAAATTTTAAATGTCGTCCAGATGATAGGATAATCAGTTTGTACTTCTTGTTCTGGTAAACTATTGTATTCTTATTGTTCATAGGAAAGTACTTAGACTTGAGTGAGTGGCTGAAGTTTTGCAGTGTTTACATGATTTCTATGCAATGGTGAGGAGGAAAATAATCACCCTGTCTCAACATTCACTCCACCCAATCCGCTTTTCCCGGGAAGAGTATCTGATGTATTAAAATGTTGGAATAGTGATATCAATCCCTCCAATCAGAAAGAGAGATGGAAATTGTCCCAGCTTGTATTTGGTGGACTGTGTGGGGAGAAAGAAACGAAGTTTGTTTTGAAGACAAAGCCATTAGTATACAGAAACTAAAGTTGAAATGTTTAGGGCTTTTCTTTTTTTGGTGTAAGCATAGCTTAATGGAAGAGTTCGAATCAGCTAACGATGTACTCGACTCCTTACGAGAAGATTAAGGATAGGAGCTTATGTTTTTGCTCATCTGTATGTAAATATGGGGGACTAGACACCCTTTATGTAGTTTGTTATTAATACACAAAAATGTTAACTGTTCAAAAAAAAAAAGTTTGGATTCCTGATTTTTAAAAAGAAATAAATGAGCTTGAAGTGTAAAGTTCATTAGCCTATTAGAGATAAATAAAATTTTCATAAAATAAAAATCTTAAAAATTACTTTTAAAAATATATATTGTATATATACAACTATAAAATTTGTTTATATGATATATTGGTTTGGTTTGTATTTGGTTTGTTGTTAATAAAACCAAATCTTATCGATTTTTTTAAACGTAAATCCAAACCAGATAAAAATCAGTTTACTTAATCGGTTTGGTTCATTTCACGGTGAATCAATTTTTAACCAAACCTTGAAAGTCATAACTAATTTACTTGGTCTAGTGCTTTCTCTATGTCCGATCTGCACATTATCCCTACATTCCTGACCTTATTCTACTATTAGGTATTCATTAGCAAAATGGACTGCCTGTTAGTTACTTTCCTTTGATAAAAGTCATTTGTATATCTGCAAACATTCATCACCCTCTTGATTCATGCTGCCAACATGTTGGATATAATTTTGCAAACCTTATTGGCCTGAAGTCCGTCTCCTCTACACCAGCCCCCTTTTGCGGGTATTTCTGTGATTGCCGATGTCCTAGCTTATCAACATGAAATGTATTGGTGTAAAGGTGATGTGAGAAGAAAAGTTTTATTGAAGAAGGGAAACTGTTGAAGATTGATTACTAGCTTCCACATTGGAATGTGGTTGGACCAATCCGTGAATCAGAACATCACCCATATTGAGTTTATATATTAATGACTAACAAGTTCTATCACCTGTTTGAATATTCGCCCTCTAACTAAATTAGCCGAGTTTTTGATTCATTCTTGAAACAGTTCTATCTGATGTATTGTTATAATGATATATGGCTGTCTTTCTTGTCCTTCTAGCTTGAGTTGTCTCTTAATGTTTCTGTAATCTTGCTAGTGAGTTTTCACTGTCTTACTTTCTCTGTTTAGCTTTTACATCCTTGTTACTTCTGTTTCGTTGTTTCCTTAGCTTCTTTTTGTTTAAGTTCATGAGAAAGCTCCCATAAACTGATTTTACTTTCTTCATTTGTTTGTAGGAGGTTGGCCTTCTCCAACGTGTGTTATGTCGAACTCTGCATGAGGTTGATGTTCAAGCTATTTTCAGGTGACGATTCGAAACTTTGGCAAAAGATTAGCCTTTTTTTGGGTGGGGTGGGGTGGGGTGGGGTGGAGTCAAGGGGCACGGATTCCTTGCACCAGCAGTAATGTCCTTCCTTTTGATTCTCTTTCTACAGTAAACCGTGTTCACACATTCTGTCCAAGGAAAGGGGTGTCTGATTACTTTACCATACAACTAGAAGATTAGCTTCACTTTGTCAGTGATTTTAACTCTTATAGATATCAGCATCCTTAAGTATGGATTTAATTGCTATTTTCCTTGTTATATATACTGGTTAACTAATTTATACCTTGGACGTTGGCTTTGCAAACTGGAAGAAGTGTTTTCTCTCTCTTCACCCTTGCTTCCAAACAGGTCTTTATGTATTCAAGACCAAATATATTTGTACTAATTATCATTACTAACAATCAGTGCAAGAAACTATGTGTAAGTATGTCTTAGAAATAGTCCTTGCTTCCATCAGAGAGTCCTTATAATGTGATCCTTGCAGGCAAGTGGTTATCATCTTTCACTCACAAATTTCAGAGGCATTCTCACGATTGGATATTAGCAGTCAACAAGCTCGACAAAGGTACCGTCTATATAATTAGAAATTTTACTCATACGAGACAATTTAATAACTAGTACTATTCAATGTTCTTTGAATGATGAAATTCTTTAAAAAATTCTGATCAAGGTAACATAATTTTTATATATAAGTTGAAATTTCTAACTTTTACTTCCTTTCTGTAAGAGTTTTTAATTTATTCCCTCACTTTTTACCTCCTATGACTTTTTTTTCCTTCAAACAGAGCGCATCGTGATGTTCAGCATCTTCTTGGATGTATCAGATCATTACCTTCTGATAGTAAATCTAATCCTCCCAATTGGGGGCCACTTGATGAGTTTCTGGAACAAAATTTTGATGCAGAAGCTAGTCAATAGGTTCCTTGTAAACTAGGCTGTTCTTGCAAACATTGGATAGGTGTGATGGGAGCAATACGAGGACACCTGAAGACTACACATCGAAACTGTACAATTAACTTGAGGTAAAATTTTGTGTTACTGGATCCTTCATCTGTGTGAATAAATAGTAAGGGACACTATAAATAAAGCAAAGATCTAAAAATTTATCAGGGATGAACTGCATTCGAAACTTCTTTAGTTTGTGCATGAATTGCATCTCTTGTTGCTCCATTAACGAAAATGCCTTTGCTCATCTAATCAGTTACATTCAACTCATAGTGCACCATTATTAGCTGGAATGTATAGTTGTGTCTAAGTAACTAACAGGGGAGAGTTTGATGAGATAAAAGCTTGTTTAGAGACATGGAAGATGTCCCCAATTTTATAACAGTTATGGAAGAAGTGAACTGCAGAAGTTCATTAATTTACACTTGCTCAAGCTTATATTTGATTTTGTTTCATCTTAATATTTAATGTGAGTTTCTTTGCTAACTGATTCAGAGTAATGTAGTATATTTTCTGTTGTCAAATTGTTGGATTTTATTAAGTTGTGTCAATTACTGCTATCAGCATTTTGTCTAGAATTCCTTTAAGATAATTATTGTTGGATAATTCTCTTATTTTCTTTATACATCAATCCACAATGCTCCCAGATGGGTAGTCTTCTTACTGGATGTCGTCTTAATACCACAGTTGAATTGAGTTTTGAGGGAGCAAGAATCTTTTACAGCAAATTCGGAGCTATCATACAGAGTTTGTGATCTGTCAGATGTTTAATATTTTTTGAATGATTGTATTCTTTTGGCCTGGACATTAGATTATTTTTTTCTTCGCTAGATTTTAGAGAAAAGAAAAAAAAAACATCAGCAGAGAGTGGAAGCAGAATAACATAATATTTATAGAGTGCAGTTGTAGTGTATACTAGTGAAAATAATTGTATGTATCAGTTCCTTGCTTAATTTGAGCATGTCTTCTTCTGTATCAAATATCAATGGTATTAAGAACTGTGTTTGTGCCTCTTCTCTTGAAATGAGGTGGTTCTTCTAATAGTTCCCACCCTTGATGAGAACAGTTTACTTTTGGTTTTGCATTGTAAGAATAGACTTCTTGGCTAAACATATTTAATCTGTCCCCGTCTCATGAAAATGCTAGCAGCAATATGACTCCCCCTTGAAAAGTTCAGTTTGTTTTTCTGAATTCAACTTTTCGAGCTATTAAGCTAAGTTGTCTTCTGTAAGGAGCTGGTGGAATAGGTTGTTAACATTTCGTCTTGGTTTTGAGGGTTGCTCAAACTTGTTGAGATACAGTGCCCGTAAAGAGTTGTCATTCATTCTCTCTTTCCATGGTTGAAGTTTTCCATAGTAATCGTTCACATTGCTAGTAAACCTCTTTCAGCAAATGCTATGTGACATTGAGAATATATCAAATCTTGATCACAAAGTAAGTCCTAAGCATCTGAAAAATTGTTTTTAGAAAGTAAAGTTTAACTTTTCAGTGACTGAATGTAACTAATAATGTACTCGATAGAATGACTAGAATAGATTCTTTCTTTCTAAAGATAAAAACTATTCTTGAGTTATAAAAAGCTAAATTCAGTGATTGTGAGACTATGCCTTGTTACTCTTGTACGTCTCTAGGGTGCGTTTCATACAAAGGAAATATTTTTTCATAATCTTCTTATGTTTGGCTGGTCGAAATATTTTCACCAGTTGAGGAAAATGACTTTCATGATGAAAGTAGGAAAAACAAGGTATATAAGTAACTTTAAGTTCAATTGTTTCCTTTCTATGTACCCAATGTTTTAACCCTTATCTCTCTCAAACACAAGCTTTACCAGCCAACCCGATCTGACCTTCGAAACTCTCTTCTCATACTACTTAATTCGCACTCTCCACCATACAACCCTCGTAGTGTCTTGATGACTTACAGATACATGCTTTTTTGAAAATATTATTTTTTTACGTATTAAATGTTAAAAACTAAATAAGAAATTAAAACATTTTAAAGAAACATTTTCCTTCGAATCAAACATACCCTAAATAGAGGTAATAGGTGGGTATGTTAGTTGGGTAAATAAAGGTTGAGTCTTTCTCAACCTCGGAAGATATTTGAACTTTCTCTTTTTGTAATTTTTTGTCACGTGTATATCGAGTCATGTAGTATTTATTTATAAAATAAAATCAACGTATCTACAAATCATCCTTGTGTTGTTAGCGCAAATCATTGAAGGGTTCAAATGTTAAGTAGATATATGTGCATTTTTAAAATAATCTTGTTCTAGGAAGCATAAGTATATTTAACTTTTTTGTTGGTGTTGGTAACACATACTAGTTTCTCAACAAATGGGTTGCATGAATGATTTTATGAAATAACATCAATATTATCTATACATATCTTTATCTATCTATATTACCTTAAAAGTATGAACTCTTAACTTAAATGTCAAATTACTATAATATTCCTAACATAGGTTTTGCCTATTTCGATTAGTTGTGACTTTTTCCAATAAGTTTTGACTTTTCCAAGGGGTTGTGACTTCTCAGAAAGGTCTTGACCTTTCAGATAAGACACAAAAACACATGTTCAAACTACCCTTAGTTTACTATAAATAGAGGGGCTTCCTCTCATTTTTATTTAATCCTCTCCTCTCACTTGGTTATATTCTTCTTCAATCATCAATATTCACATATTTTCTACATTTGAGTTGTCACGTTGAAGTTTCTTCATGTGTTTCTATAGATAATTTTTTTTCTTTTCCATTTTGCATGATTTTGAATTTAAAATTTCACGATTCCAGCTAATTAGCATATCATTTCTTAATTTTAGGCTTGTATGTACTTTCTTGATGAATTTTTCTTTAAATTTATGTTTTAATTTGCGTGTGTCTTCAAAACGAATAAAAAGCATTGTATTTCTCTGTTTAACATGTGTCTTCAAAAGAATTGGGAAGCATTGCAATTCTCTTTTCATTTTCTCTTTTTCTTTTTAAATTTAAAAGTTTTTAATCATGATGTGCAAAAAGTTACAATTTGAACATGACATTCAAAACATTGTACAGATTATAGACATGAAACTAACACTGTTTCTATGCAAAATAAGTGATAATTGATATTTCTCCTTATGTATTTGCATTTTCAGAAATGTTTGTTACAGGGATATTTTCCATTTAATTAAGATTTTAGACGATCAATGAGTGAATAATTTTCAGGTTGATTTAACCGCAGATTATGATACTTCTTACTTTAGTCCAATTTGATTTAATTTAATTTTTCATTCTTAGCCCATATTTGTTCTCCTAAACTACATTGCCCCTTTCTTCTCCTTCATTTTTTTTCAGGTTTGCTCCTTTATTCTAAAAAATTATACTTTTAAGTTCTTATAGGTAAGCATTTTTTATTTTTTAAATTATTTCTTGTCGAAAAATATATATGTGTAAATACTTGTTAGGTTGAATGCCGCGTATGAAATTTAGGATATTTGATGAACAAAATAATTTTTTTATATTTTTTTTAAGTAATAAAACTTGAAAAAAGATTCCTCTTCAATTATGAAATTGCATCAAATCATCTGATTTTTCGTGATGTAGAAGCCAACTTAATTTCTGCATGTTCTTGATATAGGTTGAGTCTAAACAGTAACTTATCTTTTTTTATTAATAAAGAAAATGAACATCTTCTCATGACACTTTATGTTATAATTTTGAATGGGTTGTGACAAAAATATATAAACATTACCAAAATGTAACACAACTGTAGATATTTGCCCCTTTCTTAATTTACCAAAGTATCTTAATTTCAATTTTTCTGTAGCTCCTTATTTCAATTTGTAGGGAGTCACAGAGTTATTAGTAGAAATATCATCCTAGATTATAGTGAAGATTAACAGAGGAAGTGTCAATGACTAATCTCTTTTTACCAAGAGGTTGGTTTAGCCAAATTTCAAACTCCAGCTAATTAAATTTTATAACAATGGGGGACTATTAGGATGACATTAGATATATGAGAGGTGTTGATTTATTATATTGGAGATTTTATTTTCTTGATTGTTCATATCGTTATCGTACTGAATCACACAATAAGAATTTATGGTCCTTTACTAAGAGGTTTTCTTTTTAGGGTAAATCACATAAATATGTTATACTATAAAAGTATTTACCACTTGTAGCAACATAATTTTTCTAACTAAATATAATTTTTTTTTAATTAAGAAAAGTAAACAATATTCATCTCTTTCTCAACCCTTTTGACTATTCTTTTAATTATTCTGCTTCTTTGACTCTATCTTTCTTTTATACTCATCTCTTTCTAGGTTTTTTTACTCTTCTACTTTTTTGTCGCTTATCTGACATTATTTATCTTCCTCCTCTTTCTTTTGTTTTTCAATCCTTGTTCTTCTTTTTTGAACTTTTCATCTAAATAACTGTATTCTTCCCATCAGTTTTTGCCATGTCGCTATTTTTATCCAAAAAACAAAATGAAAAGCAGACAAAAAGACCAAAAATTTGTAATAAAATCACGTTTTTAAGCAGAAAATTCAAATCGTTAAAATTACAAAAGCAAGAGTTCACCATTGATGGTCATTATAAAGCTTCAAATTTTGAATTTATTATTGAATTTTACGAATTTGTGATAAGTTTGAATAGGTAGTTCCTACAAATAATAGGAAATGTCGTTTGGAGTTTATATATCAATTTTAAGAGGGTTTGGTTAAGTTTATAATCGATTTTAGGTGAAATATTAGATTGAAATAAGTTAAATATAGTACTAAAATTGTATTAAAGTTGAATTAGACAATACAATTTTAATGCAAATTTAATTCAGTTTGAAGTTTTTTTATTGATTTGTTACTATTGGATACTTAGCTTGTTTAATTCATCATTGATATAACTTATCAGTTTATAGATAATTGTCACTTCTTTCGTTATTTATGTTTTTCATTCAACTTATCAGTTTATAGATCATTGTCACTTCTTTCGTTATTTATGTTTTTTCATTCAACTTATCAGTTTATAGATCATTGTCACTTCTTTCGTTATTTATGTTTTTCATTCATTTTTAATTCTCTCTTCTAATTTAACTTTATACTGTGTAATACAATTTTAATACAAATTTAATTTAGTTCCTAGTTTTTGATTTATTTTTAACATTTGGATACTTTTAATTCATTGTTGATACAAGTATAATTCACTTTAAAGATCATTTGTCAGTCGTTAGTTACGTTTTACATTCATTCTTAATTCTCTCTTCTTATTTTAATTTAGTACAATGTAATACAATTTTAATACAAATTCAATTCATTTTGCAGTTTTTATTTATTTATTGACTAGTTTCCGAGAACGTGCGTTGCACGTTTATCCTAAAATTCTTCATACAAAGTTTGTATTGCAAAAAATAAATTTAGACAATATATATATATATATATATATATATATATATATATATATATATATATATATATATATATATATATATCAAGAATTAGCTATTATCACATTTGTTACCGACCCAAAGGTATATATGTACATTTCACAAATTTCGTCAATAATTTATTTCTTTGTAAATTTAAAGAATAAAGTTACAATGGTTCATCAACGTTAAGACACCATTGAATCTCTTCATCTTCATTTTTATTCTCTTCATGGTCATTCTTTTTTTAATCTTTCTTTAATTTTTTTGTTAGTGAGTTGGATTTACTTGGACAAAAATCACATCAACTTTTTGTCTTGTAGGATATTCCATTGATTTTCATGAATGCAGTGAGTAAGTTAGAAGTCTTTCTTCTTGTCCTTGTGTAAAAGACTCTCTTTTTTTTCTATTCGAGAATCCAATTAGGTGTTCCGTCTCAACTACTATATAATGATTTTTGTTTAAAAATCAAACAAAAAATTTATTAAGATCACATCAACTTACATAGAAGCAATTAATTGCATGTAAGGAATAATGATATATTACCTGGAAATCGATACCACTTGAAACAGTTCAATGTGTGTTGCTTCACTTACTACATCATCACTATGAAATATTAGCGTCATTTCTTGACTGTATCTTCATAGAAAAGTCAAATTAACAAAATTCTTTAGTAGTTGAAATATTCAACAAATAAATGAGTTAAAATAAAGATAAATAAAACATTGAGCATAAAAAAATCATATAAAAAAATAATAGAGATAACATGATTACATGAGAAAGTAGAATACATAATATAGGAAAATGGAGAATCTGCTAATAGAAGATAAAAACGTTACAAATTAAGTGATCCAAGAAGTGACCTTTTGATATCTTTAACCTAACACCTTAATATGAGTTTTTTTTTTTTTTAAATGACAATGATTTAAAGAGCATAATAAAAGTAGGTAACTTAAAAGGCTAAATCATTATTGCTATATTTTTAAAATTATTTATTCCAATGCATGTATATCTTTTTATCTAGTAAAATTTTATCTAGAAATCAATTATGAATGAAGGATGATAAATTTCCACTTTAAGAATTGAATTAGGTCTTTATTATGTTATTAATTTCAGTAAGTATTATTTAATAATATCTATCATATGATCTAATATTTAAAACATAATTAACTATTATAGGGGTAAAATGGTAATTCAACTTTGGGTTTTGGAGCTTCATGCTTATAATAATATATGATTATTGGATACTTGTTTAATTAATTATTGATACAAGTTTAATTCACTCTAAAGATCACTATCTGATATTTCATTTGTTACATTTTTTTCATGCTTAATTCTCTCTTTTGTCTCAGCTTTAATATTTGTGTAATACACTTTTAAATACATATTTAATTCATTTTGCAATTAAGTGATTGATTTGTTACAATTGGGTTACTTGTTCATTTCATTATTGATACAAGTTTTATTCAGTTTACATGCAGATCAAAGAATGCTCTTTTCTTTTCTACATTCTATAAATTCATATTTAATTATCTTTTAATAATTCAACTTTAATATGTTTGCAATGCATTTTTAATTCAAGTTTAATTCACGTCTCTTCATTTGTTACAATTATATTATTTCTCTTCTAATAATTCAACTTCAATATATTTGTAGTACATTTTTAATTAATATTTAATTCATTTTGTAACTTTTTGTGCCTCATTATTTGTTACGATTATATTACATGTCTAACTAACTATTTATATTTTATACGGTATAAAATCATTGACTATTCTACGAAAACAAAGGGAAACAGAGCAATAGTAAGAGAGGAAACAAAAAAGAAAGCAAGAAAAATAGGACAACATAGAGAAAGAAAAGAAGAAGTGGAAAGATAGAAAGAGTGAGACAAAGAAAAGGAGAAAGAAAGAAAGAAAAGAGAAAGAGCGAGACGAAGAAAAGGGAGAAATTAAAGAAGTTGTTGTAAATGGTAATAATTAAAGAGTATATTTAAAATAAATGATTATTTTTTAAAAGGTATTTACTCATGTAACTAATCCATTTTTTTTATCATAGAGATTCATGGTGATTACTCGAGTACTCTGATTACTCAAAAGATGTTGATTTTGAAGGAAATAGGTCAATAGAGGATGTTGCACTTGAGGAAAGTGAGGTAACTGAAGCGTAAATATATTTGGATTTACAAAATTCTTTTAAGTATAAAGTTAGCTTACGAATCAGAAAAAGCAAAGTGGTTTAAAGGAAGAAGATAAAGAAACTGAATACCAAAATCTGAACTTCAAAATTCACCGCACTTTCATAATTAACTTAATATATATTATATTATTCAAGTTGACAAGAACCATACTTCACTTGGAAAATTACACTGAGTATAATATTATTGTTGTTGTTGTTATGAATTGATAAGAATTTTGCTAAAATAAAAATATATTATTGCATTCACATTTATCGCTTGAAGCAAGGTTTTTATTTTTATAATATCGTTTAGTGTTTCAGATGAGAAAGAAGAAAAGTAACCACTATTATAAGTCTTTCTTGCATAGTTGTTATATTTGAATCATTAAAAGTTGTTAGTCATCACACTTAAGTATAAATGTAGATTGAATTTCACTAATGTGTTGATGTCTTGATTATTGTTTAATGTTTTTGTTTATTTTCTTTTACTTTTGATCTTTATGTAATGATTTTGAATAGTTTGTGATAAAAATATACAACCATTTCAGTAATATGGAATAAACATTTTGGTGTTCCACCTACACTATATTAAAATCTCAACTAATAGAAATGGAAACATTAATTAAAAATCCTATTTATTTATATATGCATAAATTTATTGAAATTCAGCTATTGGAAATAAATTTTTTAGTTCAACATTATAAATTCTCTTAGTTGTTACTAATTATTGTAAACGTTATTGACACTCTTTTACATTCTTTAGTTATAACATTATCAATTCTCATAGTTATTACATTAATTATATTTATCTTTCATCTTTCCTCATATTAACCTTTGATCAATAGTTTTTAATCTTATTATACCAGCTCTATGTATGTTATAAAACGGTGTTGAAATAATATGAACTATATCTTTTTGGGATGTAAGATAAATATGTGAGTATATCTATGATTTTAGAAATTAGGTATCAACAATCAGGTAAGTATGTATGATATGTGTACACAATCAATCGAGAAGTCAGACATGAGAGCCAACAACACAAACGACATCTATGTTATGACTTATAAAATTAAAATTAATTAAACAAAAGTTCTAAAAAATACATCTAAATAGTTTAACGTGGAATACAGCTACAAAGCACATCTGCTTAGATGACAAGAAAAATGCACAACAAGTATTGTCTATAAGGTAATAGTAATAAGATACGACTCATTATCTGATTAAACCACATCAAATTAAAATAAATAAATACATTATTACATTTAACTAATACAATATTTCATTGACCATGTTCGTAGGTTCTCGTGAATAAGAGATATATATAGTGATCCGCATTGAACTTTCACAAAAGAATCTATAATATTATTTTGTAAAAAATTTACTATTCAAATATTTGCTTAAATAAACAATGCTATTTACTATAAATTATCTTTTCTGAAGTTTTAATCACGTGCAACGCACGTGTCGAAAAACTAATTATTTTTGAAAGCATAAATTTCTAAATTCAAAAGTCTAAGATACTGAAATACACTTGTTATAAATAATTATCTTATTTATTAAAAAAATATGCACATAAACAACCCCTAATCGAATGGGTATGTTCTTTCACACTTAAAAATATGTTCAAATTTACTATTTTTTAAAAAGTTGTACATAAACAACTTCCACATATCTTGCAAAGATTTGTTTTGCAAGATATCTTTCTCTTCTCTTCTCTTCCAACATGTAGTACACAAGTATTTCATGTCTTATTTAGTTGATAAGTTTTCAAATACCATATGATACGTGAAAGTTGCATATTCTCATAAACTTAAATACTTAAGCTTGATTATTAGATTTTTATTAAATATATTTCCCCGGTTGTTTCATGGTGGGAATAGAGAAGAGGATATATGTTGTTTTACTTTAAAGAATAAATTAAAAATGTATTACTTTAACCTTTTATTAAATAATTTTAAAAAACTGTTATAAAATAATTATGATGGGACATAAATATATCTAACATGAATATGACATGTCATTTATATAAAGGAGAGTGAGCTACACAATTTGTTGGAGCCTGAAGGGCATAAAAGTTTCATTTTAATTGAGTTTAAGAGTTCAGTTGAATAAGTAAAAGGATCTAGAATACAAACTCATACAAGTACAAGTATCTATCACACCATTTCACCTTAAAAATAACATGCATTGCATAATTTTTTTTAAAAAATATTTGTTTCAAAAAACGCCTCCAAATATGGTGAAAATGATGTGGAAAATGTTTTTATGGGCTCTTTAAATATACTAATGCATGCATTAACCCTTTGTATTGCTAATATCATGACATGTATTAGTTATATAGACATGAACCTCAAATAGAATGTATAATTTGTTGTAAAACTTAAGAACAAAAGAATTATAAAAAGATGAAGACAGGAAGAATATAGGACAAGAAGAACAATATGAGATAATTTTCTTTCTTTCAAGTATTCACCCAATCTTCAAGTATCTACAATATGAAGTCTTATGTCTTTGTTTATAGTGTAACATAGAGGCATACAAAAGGTTAGTAATAAAAATGACATTAAAATGAATATAATGGAGAGGTTATAAAAGTGAAAGGTTACAAGATAATGGTTATAAAGTTGGAGGTTATGGAGGTTATGTTTGTCTTCATAATAAAGGAGATTATGTAGTAACTTCTTGGAGCAGTGGACATCCACATTACATTGTTTTATAACAATCCCCCTTAGATGTCCATAAATAATCTGCCTCGCTAAAACCTTACTAGGAAAAAACCCTGTGGGAAAAAATTCCAGTGAAGAAAAAAGAGTAAACATATTTCTTAATACGCTTTGAATGTTGCCTCGTTAAAAATCTACCAGGAAAACCCAATTGGGATAAAACTTAGATTAAGAAAAAGAGTACAACACGTATTTTTCTCCCCATGATAAAAACTTTAGTTGATATCTTGGAGACCATACACTCCAATCTTATATCACAACTTCTCAAATATTGATGTTGTTGGCAATCCTTAGTGAATAAGTTTACAAGATTATCACTTGAATGAGTCTTTGAACATCTATCTCACCATTTTGTTGAGATCATGTGTGAAATATACTTTTTGTGAAATATCTTTTGTCCGACCTAGCTTCTTTGATTGTATCCTCCACTCAATTAAGCTATATAGTTTTTATGTATATGCTGGTTAGAATATCCTTTGCCAAAGGAAAATCACATTTTTCTGAATATGATTCCAACCATACACACTCCTGACTTGCTTCATATATCAATATTATTTCTTTATGATTTGAAGAAGTGGTTACCGATGTTTGATTCTTTGAATGTTAAGATATTGTTGTGCCTCCATATGTAATCAAATAGCGCATGTGTGATTGAGCTTTATGCAAATCAAATACATATTCTGAATCTACATAATCAAATCATTTCTAACTCAGAGATTGATCATTACAATGTCGTTGAAGCTCGTTTTTTCTTTAGAAAGAAAATCACACATCTTCTATATATTGAGTCACTTGGTTTGTTAGTTTCTTCTCATAATGATAATATGACAATCATTTCACATAACTTTCGTTATGTATATCTAGCATTTGCATAACCAACAATTTGTAGGTGCACCAATTGCACTAATACATGAAATTTATAATCATTTTCAAGAGGTTGAAAAGATTATTTATATGTGTTAAGCAATTTCAGAACAATTGAGTACTCAATTAAATTATTTTAAGACTTTTTAAATCTTTCAAAAAATTTCATACAATATTCATCGTCTAGTTAGACATGATAATTAGTCATTATACATGTTCAAGAATTTCATTTATTGCCAGACTGAACTAAGTCTCATTGCACTCATCATTGGAGAACATATTTTCATTTAATAATGTCAGGACTTCTGCGAAAATCCTTTATTCCTCGAGGCATGAACCATACTTTATATCTTACGGTTATACTTTTGAACAATGATTCATTTGTACCCACACTGACATATATTTTGATCTATGTTCAAAATCATCACTTTTCTAAGTGAAACAAAATATACTTGAATAGTGTCAATCATTTATCTGTCCACACTATATGACAGATACGAGTTTAAGATCCTCATAACCATTTATAGCTTTCAGTGGTACATCATATCAAATATACCATCGGTGATCATTTTGATATCGATTTTAATACGACATGACTTATCGAGATCTCTTCATTTTTAATCATTTTCAGGTACCTAAAACTTTGCCAAGATTTTATCAAATGTTATGTCACAGTGCTCTTTCAAAGCACTTACCTCATTATCAATGACCATTTTGATAATTTTCTCCTCTCCTTCATCAAGGAGTTTTACATTTGGAATCGATTGGTTTATCACGCTTTTGGCATACCATAGATTTTGTCCTTCAAGGACTATTTATTGGAGCATTTGCAGCTTCATTAAAATATTGAGTCAGCAAATACATCTGGCAAATTACTTGCAACATTTTGCAAATTAATTATCTCCTGAACTTCAAGTTCACATTTTTTAAAATGAAGATCTAGATAATTCACCTCAGACAAAATTTTCAACAGCTACACATATCTCCCCTTAATGTTAGGAAATCTAAAATTCACCCTCAACCACAATTGGGGATCCATCTTTGTGCACGGTGGAGCAATAAAATTATATGTGAATATGTCAAATTTGTGGATGGAAATTATTTGGTTCCTGACCCTGAACCAATTGTATTGGGATAACCTTATTGGCTTGATGCATACATGTTAAATAAACTCACTCACTCAAATCAAATTTTATTTGAGAGATTTGTTCTCATAATCAATGGCCTAGCAGTAATTGGAGGTGTACAATTTCTACTAAACCAACCAACATAATCAATATGATTTTATAGTTTGAAAATTGTGCTCTTTATAATTTAATAATTCGAGCAAACAACCTTACAAAAACTAATTTGTAAGTTGATACAAATGCACATGTGACCATACCATAGATGCATCTATTAAATTACAATAGTAGACGGTACACATGGCAGGTGAAATGACCCATATTCACCTTTTATATGTTCCAAATAATTTTAGGGGATACAATTCACCCTTAGCTGGTACAATGATTATTTTATCACGAGAACAAGCTACAAAAGAGAATTCTTGAAGAATCTTTTAGTTTTGGTCATAAATCGATGGGACTTGAACCCAACTTCTTATCTTGGTGCACCGAGACTTTACTCGATATCTTACCCACTTGATGCGCTGAAACCTGAATTCACCGTCTTACCTTCAACCAATGTCTTATAAATTAAATAAATTATCAAAAATAAATAAATATTATGTTCCAAATAATTTTAGGGGATACAATCCCACCCTTAGCTGGTATTATAATTATTTTATCACGAGAACAAAGAGAATTCTTGAATAATCTTTTATTTCGTCTACTTAAAGCCACGCAAGTTCTCAATTTATTTTGCATCACATTTGAATTGGAATGATCAACCGATTGTGCCAACTGATATTTATTCTAGTAAACTTCTAGTTCACTTTTGCATGTGATTCCATCAGTATGCTCATGCATGTATACAACAAACAAGAAAAATGCGGGTAACCTTTTATCTAAATATTCATAACCCGCTTTGATTATAGTAATCTGAAGATATTTAATCTTTCATTAATTTACAGTCTCAATATAATAATTTTCAATTCCGTTGCAACCTAAAAGTTTCTTTTGAGACTTACTACAATCCCAATATTATGAACAATTTCATTTCGGATAGTAATAAATTCATTCTTTCGAAACTCTCAATTAATTTTGTGCACTACAATAAGTTTCACAACACCATTTTTATGGTGACCATCTCCTTCAAGGAGAAAATTATTATTATTGTCATGGTTATAACAAATGCGAGACTTATTTCTTGACAACCAATGACAAATTTGTTTGGTCATAGCCACAATCTTTATAGGAAAGAACTATTTTTTTCTTTTTGTCCTTCAATAGTTCATAATTTAACATATCACAATATTTATGTAGTACTTAAAGTAAATGACTATTTATGTTAAAATAATTCTTTTCAATATCTCAAACCTCCCGTAAAGGTGAGATGTGACATTTATCCAACAATTCATGGACATGTTCTTATCCATAAGAACACAATTGACATTTTCTTTAAGATTTGTACCATAACCATTTGAACATGCTTCATAAGTTTTTATTAGAAACTCATTGTCATACTTTCACATGTATCAAATTTATGTAACTCACCTCAACATCATTTTAAGAGATCTAAAATACCAAATGTACTATCACTTTGTATTCTTTTATTTGATGGAGGATCTACAAAAATTTTCAAATTTGGGTTGCACCAACAACAATGTGCCCAATAATTTCTCATACCACTTTGATGGATAAAAATCACCTTTACATTTGAAGAATCATCTTAAGAATCCATAATGTTCTTTCTTTTCATTACCACGATGATGACCATAAACATTTTACCACACTCATATTTATACATTCAACCACTTGTCATTTTTCAAACATAATATGTACTACTACCACATTAACACAAGAGAATGAGACAAATTAATTGGGTAAATTTCATGATTTTCATTCAAAAGTATACAAGTTTGTGTTAGTCATCATTATAGTGCATTAGGACTTAAACTCAATGTCTAACCCATATAAAGATGCATTTGGTCATAAACCAATGGGACTTGAACCCAACTTCTTATTATCTTGGTGTAGCGAGACTTTACAAGATGTCTTACTCACTTTGTGCGGTGAAACATGAATTCACCGTCTTACCCTCAACCGATATCTTATAAACCAATACATTACAAAAAATAAATAAATATTAAGTATCATAAATATAATTTGAATTTGACTTAAAATTGAATAAAAATGAACTAATTAGAACAACATGTTGGAACCATATAGAAGTCCCAAGTTAAAATAAATTAAATCATTTCAATAGTCCCTCTCAATATTGTTATGAAGATTATCATAATTTACTTGCCACTTCAAATAACCACAAAACAAACTTTGTTAGTACAAATAATATATAGAATGTGAAGTATACCTTGCATGAAGAATACTAAGATAATTCATAAAAATCAAAAAATACCTACCATCGACTCTTGACGGAGAATGAGCAACTCTGATAACGGATTGTAAAACTTAAGAACAAAAGAATTATATAAAGATGAATACAAGAAGAATATAAGAAAAGAGGAACAATATGAGATAACTTTCTTTCTTTCAAGTATTCACCCAATCTTCAAGTATCTACAATATGAAGTCTTATGTCTCTATTTATAGTGAAACATAGAGGCATACAAAATGTGAGTCATAAAAATGACATTAACATGAATATAATGGGGAGGTTATAAAAGTGAAAGGTTACAAGAGTAATGGTTATAAAGTTGGAGGTTATGTTTATCTTCATAATGGAGGAGTAGTGGACATCCACATTATATTGTTTTATAACATAATTAATTATTGCATTAGTTATACATAGGTGGATAAAGTATACCAAACAAGGTATTAGTAATAGAAAAAATTGTAATTGTACCATGTAGCAATCTGTTTGTCAGTCGCCTCTCTCTCTCAAACTCTCACTCGTCACTATCCCTCTCTCGCTCGCTCCCTCTCGCTTTTATGCAAACACAAATGTATAAAATGCGTTTGTGATTGTATAAAACGAGAGAAAATTGTATATATACATATATTTTCGTTCCCCTCTCCTAGCTCTCCCTCGCCACCATTGCCTCTCTCGTTTATACAAACTGAAACAAAATGTATGAATTGCATTTCTATTGGTATGAAGCGAGAAAATTGTATATACACATGAAAATACATATATCTTCGCCCTATACACTTATAATATTATATAATACAAATATGCCTCTGCCCAATTTTCTTTTGTATTTCTCTCTTTCTCGTTTTATTCATACACAAATTATACAATTGATCTTTTGTACACAACTGTTTTCTTTTGTATATATGTATTGCGAATTATAGAACTGTTTTTTTTTTATTATTATTATATGTATAGTAAAACATACATATTTATGTTTGCTATGGAGCGTAATTATGCAAAGTATAGCTATAACATACAAATATGATTTTTATGTTTGCTATATGTGAAAGTTACTCATAATAGATACAAATCTAATGCATGCACTATTTTCTATTAGACTATCAATCAGCCCCTCTAGTTTGAGTAATATTAATATTATGTTATAAAGCATATTACATTATATAAAGGAGAGATTGTGATTGAGGAAATGGAAGTCATGGTTATTTATCATCACTCAATAAGATACCTGCATTACAAAAAAATTTACAGAGCCTGATGCAAATCAAAATATTGGATACCTACCTAACAAAATTACAAGATCAGAAGTATCATCAGCTGTTAGTTGAGTGGTATGAGATTTTTACTATGACCGATAAAGGAATGTTTACAACATGACCTTTGTTTCCTACAAGTCCTATTCTTCCAAAGCTTGGTGTTGTACTGTTCATGGTAGCATTGAGGAACACATTCAATATCTGCTGCTGTCCACTTGCAACGAAAAATCGCTTTGGGTTAACCTTAACGGAAACCCCATTAGGTGCACTCCAACCGACAATATATGTTTCATTTCCCGCTATGTTGGTCAACATTCTTTGAACTTTTCTTGATTGGTTCAGCTTTGATATTGTGATTGAAGGCATGTTCAGGTCAGCTCCATTCATAGTAGATACTCCACAACTCTCACCAGTATAGTTCAGAAGAACGGGAGCTGATCCATTTATGCCACAGAGGAAAGCCGTGTAATCGTTATAACCTACAAATCACAATAGAGCTAAATGATGTGCCATAATGAATGTATTCTAGCGACCCCAAATCATTAGTCATTGTTTTCTGAACATTTTTAGTGATTTAACTCTACGTTGAACTATTCTCAATTCTCATTTCAGTCAAATGGTATATGCTTAGAGAACATGAAATTTGAACTAATGTGGGGTGAGAATCTCAGTATGATGAGGAACTATAAACAAAATAAGCAAATTATAGTTTGAACTAGAGATGAAAAAATCTCCAAAGAAGGTTGGCCTAACCTAGCTCTCAACGTCACTCCTTTCCAATGTCTGGCCTAGTCTTTGTACCTAGAAACTTTAAACCATGGTAAACACGTCTACAATTCTTAACACCCTATACTTGTATGAAGATCAAAACACTTTATAGACACAGAAGAGAAAAAGATATGCTTCCTAGCCTACCGGAAACTTGTTTGAAGCTAATTAGGTGCTCCGGTCAATCAAGTGTTGACACCAGATTAGGTTTGATCTTCCTTCTCAATGTCAGAACATGCATCCTTTTCTCTGCAGTTAGCTATGGTAGACTTACAACCAATCAACCAGAAAACATTCTTATAATTTACAGTAATGTTATTGATGTGTTTGGGGTATGGAGGAAAACATGTTTTCTTGTTTTCTCATTAGGTTGGACAAAATTTTGGAAAAATATTCTCTAGGAAAATGTTTAGTTTTTAGAGAAGGAAAAAAAACATAACAATCTTATCTTCTTTTGTTATTGAACAAGTAGGAACATTAGTTTGATAAACGAATAAAGAAAAATTTATGAAAGCAAAACTACTTACTTCATTATAACACAGATATTTATAGGAGTTTACAAGTAAACCAACTCCTAAGGATAAGATTAAAAAACTAAGGATAAGGATAAGATAGAATTTAACTACTAAACAGTTTATAGTAAATAACCAGGGGCGGACCCAGTAAGCAAGACGCGGGTGCTCGAGCACCCATTGATTTCCTAAATTTTTTGTATATATATATATAGAAAATATGATACATATGTTATTATAATTTAAATGAGCACCCATAGAACAAAAGCAGTTGTGGGTGAGCTGGTTTAAACCTCTGCAATAAGAGGCGCGCAAGCCATTGGCGAGGGTTCGAATCTCGCCAGCCTTTTATTGCCTGATAATGGTCTGGTGAAGATATCAGCCAGCTGCTCTTCAATTTTGCAATAAAGTAGAATCACATCATCATTATTTTGCACTTCCCTCAAGAAGAAAAATTTGATGTTGAATTGAAGTGTTTTGTTTTCCCATGAAATACAGGATTATGAGAAATTGCTATTGCAGATTGATTGTCCACAAATGCTTCCGTTCCCTTTGTCTTATTCATGTCCAGATCACCAAAAATTTTCCTCAACCACGATGCTTGATTTACTACTGTTGTTGCAGCCACAAATTCCGCCACTGCAGTTGATTGAGCCACAATGTCCTGCTTCTTTGAGCACCACGAAAACAATCCTGAGCCAAGACTGAAACAATATCCAGATGTGCTCTTCATGTCATCTGCGGATCCAGCTCAATCACTATCAGAATACCCAAGTAGTTTCATATCTATTTTTTTCTGAAACTTGACACCATAATCGATGGTTCCTTTGATGTATCTAACAACTCGTTTTGCTGCTTTTAGATGCACCTCACTAGCACAATGTTTGGACCTCGATAGAATGCTTACAGCATACAAAATATAAGGTCTTGTAGCTGTGAGATACATCAAACAACCAACTAAGCCTCTGAAATACGTTCCCTCCACTTTCTCTGCTCCGTCATTTTTGCTTAGTTTCTCTTTTTGGTTCATAGGAGTATTCATCTCCTTGCAATCTTCCATGTTGAATTTCTTGAGAATTTCCTTAGCATATTTCTTCTGGCAAATGAAAATTTCATCTTGTCCCTGCTTGATTTCCATACCAAGAAAATAAGACATTAGACCAAGATCAGTCAAATCAAAGGCTTGCATCATTTCTTGCTTGAATTGAAATCCTCGATATGCCTTGTATTGCTTCCTGTAATTAGTACATCATCCATATATATAGACACAACAAGAATATCAATGCCATGATGTTTAACATAAAGAGCAGATTCTGATAGACTCTTTTCAAAGCCTAAGCCAACTAAATGCCCATCTATTCGACTATACCAGGCCCTTAGTGCCTGTTTAAGTCCATAAAGTGTCTTTCTTAACCTATAAGCTTTGTCCTCATTTCCTTTCTTCACAAAGCCTTCAGGTTTCTCAACATAAATTTCTTCCTGTAGATAGCCATTAAGGAATGCTGATTTGACATCCATCTGATACACTTTCCAACCCAACTGTGCAACAAGAGCAAGAAGTAACCTGATCGTGTCAAGCTTAGCTACTGGTGCAAATGTATCAAAATAATCTACACCAAAAATTTGAGCATACCCCTTAACTACATGTCTTGCTTTATGCTTATTCACTGAACCATCGACATTTAGCTTGGCTCTAAAGACCCATTTAAACCCAATTATCTTTCTGTCTTCAGGTTGATCAACAAGCTCCCAAGTCATGTTTTTCTCAATCATAAACAACTCTTCTTTCATTGTAGCAACCCATTTTTCATCATTTTTGGCTTCATTGTACCTAGCAGGTTCACATACAGCACATTGCATCTCTGATATATATCACTGGGTTGTCGAGTACCTTTGACTGGTAAATGATCCACCATTTCATCCTGTCGTGAGAGTGATAATTTCTTTTCAAAAAACTGGGTAGGAGACTTTTTTGCTTTGTCAAAAGTGTTAACGACAAATTTCTTCGAGTCTTCCCTACACCACTCTTCATTTTCTATAAAATTCACATCTCTACTAAAGATTATATTTTCAGTTTGTGGTTGGAAGACTTTATATGCATTTGAAACTGAACTATATCCAATAAAAATACCTGGGACAGATTTTTTATCTAGTTTATCTCGTTTAACCTGAGAAATGTAGGAAAAACAGAGACAACCAAACACTTAAAGAAAATTTAACGATTGGTTTAAATCCATACCAAGCTTCAAATGTAGTTCGGTCTTTCACTGCCTTTGTGGGAAGCCTATTTTGAAGAAAAACTAATGTATTTGATGTTGCCTCTGCCCAAAATTTCTTTGGCAAGTTCTTCTTGTGCAACATGCATCTGGTCATCTCCATAATGTATCTGTTTCTTCTCTCACTGACTCCATTTTGTTGTGGAGTATAGGGAGTAGTAAGCTGATGATGAATCCCTACTTCCTCACATAACATGTCGAACTGGTAAGAAGTGTATTCCTTTCCATTATCTGTTATTATGGACTGAATTTTACAGTTGACTTCATTTTCTACTTTTGCTTTAAACTTCCGAAAAACATTAGAAGCCTCTGACTTATGCTTGAGAAAGTAAATCCAGCACATGCGGGTTAGATCATCAACAAAAATGATTACTATAATGAAGGAGTCCTTTGAGGTCCTGCTATATCAGTATAAATTAGATGCAATTTTTTCGAGGCTCTCCAAGTTGTCTTTATAGATGGAAGTCTGTTTTGTTTTCCATATTGACACACAAGACAATTTGAATAATGTACTTCTAAAACAGGCAAGTCCTTAACTATTTTCATTTTTTGCATTTTAACCAACCCTTCATAGAGATAGTGTCCAAGTCTCTTGTGCCATTGTGCCATACTTCTGCAACACTTTCTTTTGCTGAAAAAACAACATGCTCCTCCTCAAATGGATCTAATGAGAAACTTTTCCCTCTCATTCTTACTTTAAACATTTCTTAATATGAAGCATCCTTGATTAAGCAATGATTATCTTAAAAATTTAACTTGTAGCCTTTTTCCATTAATTGACCAACACTAAGCAAGTTTTGATCTATGTCAGGTACATAAAGCACATCAGAAATTGTTTTAGTACCTGAATTACTAAGAATAGCAATGGTTCCATTCCCTCTAACAGGATGATGGTCGCCATTACCTATTCTGACATGTCATTTATCATATGATTAGTGCATCCACTATCAATTAGCCAACACTCACTAGATTATCTACTTGAAAAACATGTAGCAGCAAAGAGTTGATCTTCCTCCTCACCCTCAACAATTTGAGTCTCTACTTCTTTTTGCTGACCATTGTTCTTGCAAATGACAGCTCCATGCCCAAGTTGATTGCATTTATTACATTTAGCATCAGGCCTTCTCCTATATGGTGGACGACCTTTCTTGTTACAATGCTTACAAGGAGGATAACTTTTCTTTGAGTGTCCAGTTTTTCCTTTGGTATTACTTGTTGAAATGCCTTCACCATTCTTCTTATTCTTATTCTTTTTGTTTTTGCCTCCATCTTGAGGCTTGGCAAACAATGCTCCCTCTGTATTCCAAAGTAGTTATGGTTGCTTCAAATCTTTCTGGCACACTTACCAAAATCTTTTCAACCATACGTGAATCATTAAACACGGAACCAAGCAATCTTACCCTGTTTGCTATGTTCAGGAGCCTTTCAGAGTAATCTTTGATGGTTTCAGTTTCATTCATCTTCTGCATCTCGAAATCTCTTATAAGATTTAGCACTTGCGTACCTCTGATCCTTTCATCCCCTCGTATTCTACCTTGAGATAATCCCAGATGGCTTTTGCTGACTTTGGAGACATAATTCGAGTGATGATTGAAGAAGATATTGCTGAAAATAAACAGGCCTTTGCCTTTGATTTTTTGGTTTTCCTGTCTTTATGGTTTTTGATCAGGGCCATAGTAGGATTATTAGGCAACAGAGGAACTTCATAATCCTCTTCTACTGCCTCCCACATATCCATGGCATCTAAGTATGTTTCTATCCTTACCGCACAAATCTAATAGTTATCACCATTAAAAACAGGTGGTGCCATTACAGAAAAACTTGATTCTGCTTCCATGATTGATAAACTTGTCTTATTGATTACAAACAAAACACGCATAGATCCCTCAAGAAAAATAACTTTGATACCAATTGTTAGTCTTTAGAGAAGGAAAAACATAATAATCTTATCTTTTTTTGTTATTGAACAAGTAGGAACATTATGAAAGCAAAAATACTTACTTCATTATAACACAGATATTTATAGGAGTTTACAAGTAAACCAACTCCTAAGGATAAGATTAAAAAACTAAGGATAAAGATAAGGATAAGATAGAATTTAACTACTCAACAGTAAATAACTACAATACAGACAATTTGGACTGATGCAGTTCTTATGCATATTTCTGACAGAAAATAAGTTCTTTAAATGAGGAAAATGACTTCCTTAATAGAAGTAGGTAAATAAGTTATAAGTGGCACTCTATATTTATTGTATATCCTCCATACCCACTCAACATCACCTAGACCCATTGACCCTCCCACTCCTGAGGCCCTATTCCCCACCTATATCCACCCCTAAAGTGTTTGGCTAGATTACATATATTTTGAGATAACATTTTTTGCTTGCTTACTAAAAACTATATAATTAGTAAGAAACCAGTTTGCTTTCCAAGAAAACATCTAGGAGACATTTTCCATGGAAAATATAATCCATACCAAAAACACATTCTAAACTTCATGGACTAAAAAGGCTTCCTAAGTACATTAAGGTTGGAAGTAACTAAGTGATAGCATCCATGACAGCATACCTTTATTATGAAGCTTTCGAAGCTAAGGAAATCAAAATAAACTTGGTGAGGCTCAATGAGATATCAAGAATCTGTGTATCGTGGGAGAAGAGTCCAAGAATTATGGGAAGAAGTGGCCAAGCGCTATACATATTTCGTAGTCCAAGAAGGAAGATTGGGTCAATATAGAGCCCAAGAGGAGGGGCATACATGAAGCCTACTGGAGCTAAGAATCCCAAGAAAGAGGCTGAAATTTACGCCCAGGAGCTAAGAATAATGCCCACTCATGCCCATAAGGGGCTTCTTAGGCTTGTTTTAACCCTTAGGTATACGATATGATATACCTTCTGTATACGAGACTGGAGGCACAAGACACAGTATTTTAATAAGATGTCTTTTGTGCAATGATACAAATCATCTCCTGTTTAAATTCTCTTATTTCATTCTTCGAAGTATTAGATGTTGATCCTTAATATGAGTAATTTGCCAAGAATCACAGTAGATGTATTTACTTTAGATCAAGTTGTGGGATAAAGACCAGGCCAGGCAAATTGTTGGCTAGGAATGCCATTGACACAAGGCAAACCTTGATTCGAGAACTTTTGCATTTATAATACAAAGTCTCAAACATAATTCATCTACTTGATTCCTATCATTCCGCAATTCTAGGAACTACTCTCTCCTAAACATCCTAGGCAAAAATATCAAGCAAAGAGTTGCTTACTTGTATCCAATATAAGGCCCGGATCCAGCGCTGCAGTAGCATTCACGAATCCGCTTCCCATGTCAAAAGATGTTGCAGGAGACTGGTTCAAATCTGGGTTGGCATATGCACGCTGGGCTAGTATTGGGCCCCCATATTTATTATGTTGAGAGGCTGTTGTAGAAAGTGCAGATCCAATTGCAGCAGGACTAAAGGTAGGAAATTTTTGCTTGATCAAGGCTGCTAAACCAGCAATATGAGGGGCAGCCATGCTTGTACCGGACATCATTGCAAAGTTTTCACCTAAATAATTGAAAGTACTTGTTTCAGTAAATAATAATTAATGGCATTTATATGGATTTATGCACCCATACTTCCAGAGATAGTTTTTTTTTTCTTTGATGAAGTACTTCCAGAGATAGTTCTTGAGTAACCTATTAGCCTATTTTAGTACTTTACACAAGGAACCCTTTTTTAGTTCTTGAGACCATCTACCTTGAAATTCAATCGATTCAGCGCCGCGGGAACTCCAAGCAGCCCATATTGAATTTCCTGGAGCAACTAGGTTGGGTTTTAATATGTCTGCATTATCAATAGAATTGTCTTCTGGATCTGGTCCCCTTGCAGAATAATACATAACCTTCGGAGCAGATAAGCTGAAATTTGGTGTTACTCCCCCCAAAATGCAGGCAACAGCCCCAAACTTGACGATTTTTCTTGTAGTTTCATCTTTCTCAAGAGAAGAATTGTAGTACTGAAGTAAAATCTGCCAAATTAATTAAGATCCCCAAATTAAAATCGAAGATGAGAACTGTTGTGCATACATACCAACACCCACAGAATGAGCAAACTTGTAACAAAAGAATTTACATGTTTTTACGATTCTTATCTCACAACCGTCCATGTTGATCTGCACAGATACTAAAAGCATTTGTACATCCAAACTCACCTTTGAATCATCTGGAGAAGGAATTATAATTCCAGGCAATCTCATTGGAACCGGATTAAGTTGATAGCTGATAACAAAAGGATCCATGGCAAATACAACTCCAGCTGCACTAAGGTTCATAGCTGTTTCTGAGGCCTGTTTGATGGTGGAAAGTCCAAGCACAAACCGGATGGAGTAGCTACAAATCAAGAGATTCCCTTGAACGAGCGTATGATTGAACTTACTGGCATCTTGGCATTCACTAACATACATATCTTTAGCAGCTGTGTCATTCAAAGCATGAATTGCAGAAACTAGCATGTACATGTCATCTGTTCCTGCTGTAAACAAAACAATTTTTTTTTGAGAATGGTAACTTTTCTTCTATTTATCTACAGGTATACTACATCAAAGTAGTCCCCCTTCCAAAAGTATTACAAACTAATAGAACTCCAAATTACAGGGAACTCCAGAAAGGTAGTAAAGAAGTTTAATTGGTTAAGAGTGAAGTACGGCACCAACAACTAAAGTGCCACATCACTGCGTTCAAAGAGAAACTGGAAATAAAGTTGCAGCATTTCAGTGAATGTATATCGACTGAATACTAACAGATATGCTCAATAACCACCCAAACCAAACCAAAAAAGATTTTTACAATACATAAAATCTAAAGGCACTAGTGCATAAATTTTCCACAAAGTACATGCCTGATTAGGTATGTGTTATGAATTGAAATATAGAAGCGGTTCTGTGGGGAATTGATCCGTGAAGAGTCTAGTGAAAAGATCAGATATTGGTATATAATGCAAGCTGATGAGAATCTGTGATCAGGATGATGCCACGTGGAGTTGGTTAGGAAGTTGTTATAAAATGGTAGTTAGAGGAGAGATAAGGAACTAACTTTTGGAAATGCAATTTCTTCCCATTTCTATTTCTGCTTCTCTTCTTCTTCTTCGATCTTCTGTTTCTCTTCTTCTTCGATCTCCTGTTTCTCTTCTTCTCGATCTCACTCTTTCTTCTCTACTGTAATTCAATGTCTGCTCAGTAGTTACTTAACTTTGGATTGTTGTAATCGAGAACTTCTAGAATTAATAAAGTTGCGATTCGATTTATAGATTTTCTTTGAATTGTTGAGACTAAAATTTGTGATCTCAGAGAGATCATAACACTTTGTATCAGAGCCTTCGAACCTGTGCAGTTGAAGGAGCAATGGCTGAAGGAACACGATGGAAGATCACTGAAGATAATCTAGTTAGACATGATGAAATGCGGCGATTTGCTGAATTCTCAGGAAGAGGTACGCCATGCTCAAGCTAAAATTCAAGGATCATTGGATTTAATTTTGGAAAGGCTGGGAGTATTAGAAAGAGCACCGGAAGTTCCGAATGTGGGAGCAGGTTTGCTGCCCATTCCGAATCCGGACAATTGCAACCGAGCTCAGCTGAATGCTGTTGCGTTACCCAGGTGGGAGTTACCTAGCTTTGCTGGTCTGGAGCCTAAGTATTGGATACGAAAGTGTGAGCGCTACTTTACACAGTATAGGGTGGGTAATGAACAGAGGGTGGAATTGGCTGCGTTATACTTGAATGATGTTGCCGAAGTTTGGTATTAAGTGGAGGAATTCTGAATTGGATCGAGTTTAAGGAGGAAAGTCAATGGTATTAAGTGGAGGAATTCCGAATTGCATAGAGTTTAAGGAGGAACTGATAAGTCGATTTGGGGAAACTAAAGTAGGTGATGTGGTAGAGGAGTTTAATAAAATACAGCAGAGTGGTACTATGGATGAGTTTTTAGGAAGATTTGAAGATCTTAAGTCTCAAATGCTTATCTGTAATCCTGCTTTGAACGACACCCACTTTCTCTCTAGTTTCATCGAAGCCTTAAAGGAGGAGATCAGATTTGAGGTTAAAATGTTCAAGCCAACTACGTTGAAGGAAGCTGTAGAGAAGGCGAGGATGAAGGAAATGGCTATTGAAGCTGCACGCAAGAGAAGTAAAGGGTTAACCAAATGGTTACTCCAGTTGTGTAGGGGATGGGTAACAAGGGCTCTTCTGCGATGGGTATCAGAACTGGTCTTTGTGTTTTTGTTGTGGGGAGAAATATGATCCAGGGCATATGTAAGACGAGACAGTTGAATTGTCTAACAGGAATCATTGAGAATGAAGATGACAATGAACCTGTGTCGGTAACTAAGGAAAATGAAGAGATAACTATAGAAGGAATAGTTGAACAAGAAGTACAACAAGTTGTATGTCTAAATGCACTAACAGAACATAATAAAGGAGAGAACACTATCCTTGTTGGAGGGACTGTGAAGAAGTGAGACTTAGCGATATTAATTGATTCAGGAAGCACTCATAGCTTCATCGATAAGCACACTGTTACTGCATCAGGCTATCAACCTCGTCCTTGCTCGCCAGTACAAGTTACAGTGGCGGATGGCAACTACGTTATGTGTAATTCTCACTGTAAAGATTTTTCATGGAAAATGCAGGAAAGAATTTTCACGGAAGTTTTGCTCATAATTCCTTTGGGTGGTTGTGCATTGGTGTTAGGTAATAATTGGATGAAGAAACACAATCCAACTAAGTTTGATCACGAATGGAGGTGTGTTACTATAGGCAGAAAGACCAATAAGTTGGTGTTGCCGGGAATTGCAGAGGAGGGAAGTTTAAGCAATGTTATCTAGTGAAGCCATGAGGAAAATGTTGAAGAAGGGTCAGGCTATGGTTGCTCATCTTTTTATGATGAATATGGTGACATCAAATGAGAAAGAGGAGGTAGATGACAGGCTTCAAGAGGTGTTGGTTAAGTATTTGGATATTTTTGCAGAACCGAAATCACTACCACCAGCTAGAGCCTTCGACCATGCGATACCTCTCAAACCAGGAGCGACGCCAATTAGTCTTAGACCCTGTCGGTACAATTTCCACCAAAAGAACGAGTTGGAAAAGCAGGTAAAGGAGATGTTACGGAGTGGAATAATACAAGCGAGTCAATCTCCTTATTCCTCACCTGCGTTACTAGTAAAGAAAAAAGATGGGACATGGAGATTTTTTGTGTTGACTATCGAGACTTGAACGACTTGACCATCAAAGACAAATATCCAATTCCTACAGTGGATGATTTGTTGGATGTGCATAAGACTGTTTTTTCGACTCACATGGGACATTACGAGTTTCGAGTGATGCCCTTCGAAGTTCGAACTCACTAATGCGACAGCAACGTTTCAAGCGTTAACGAATCAGGTTTTTCAATCGTTTCTCCAAAAATTTATTTGTCTTCTTTGATGATATATTGATATAGAGCAGAAGCAGAGATGAGCATTTGAGGCATTTACATATTGTATTTGAGACTTTGAGAGTTAATGTACTATTTGCTAAAAAGTCCAAGTGTTCTTTTGGTCAAGCTCACGTGGAGTATTTAGGCCATATTATTACTGATGAAGGGGTGTTACAGATCCTAACAAGATTAAAGCTATGGTGGATTGGGATTAGACCTAAGTCATGACGAGCTTTAAGAGGATTTTTGGGATTAACCAGTTACTATCGTAAGTATGTGCAGAATTATGAAACTATCAGCAGGCCACTCACAGATTTGTTAAAGGGGCTTTTAAATGGAGTGTGGATTGCCGAGACTGCTTTCGAAAACCTTAAAGTACCTATGACGACTACGCATGTATTGGCTCTTCCTGATTATACACAGGAATTTGTGGTTGAAACTGATGCCAGTCATGGGGGTATTTGAGTTGTACTTGTGCAGCAAGGAAGGCCGATAGCTTTGTTCAGCAAAGTTTTGGCTACTAAACATCGGGGCAAGTCGATATACGAGAAGGAATATATGGCTTTACTCAATGCAGTAGATAAATGGAGACATTATTTGCAGTTCAAACATTGTGGTTAAGACTGATCACCACAGTTTGAAGTACTTGTTGGAACAGCGGGTCATTTCGGCTATTCAACAAAAGGGGTTAACCAAATTACTCGGTCTTGATTATGAGGTGCGATACAAAAAGGGAACGGAGAATCGAGTTGCGGATGCTCTATCTAGACGACAAGAAGGTCTACAGAGCGATGAAAATCAATCCACAGGCGCAGTTATAATGAGGATACATACGTTCAAGAGTTGATTACACTGTCATCAGTAGATGCATATGGGCCTAGTTTATGGCATAATGTTAATGGTGTGTTAAGGAAGAAAGGCAAGGTTTATGTGGGATCTACAGGACCTTTACGACAACTCATATCTACTTTTCATGATACTCCTTTAGGAGGACATTCGGGTCAATTGGGCACCTTCAGAAGGTTGGCTCATTATTTCTATTGGCCTAAGATGAGAGCTATGGTGAATGAATATGTAGCTCATTGTGAGGTTTGCCATCGTAACAAGGACGATATAATGCAGCATATCCGGGTCTACTCCAACCATTGCCGATTCCTAATCAAGCTTGGAGTAATATAAATATGGACTTTATTGAGGGGTTACCAAAGTCGAAAGCTAAGGATGTGATCTTAGTAGTGGTCGATCAGTTTACGAAGAATGCTCATTTTATAGCCTTGGCTCATCCATATACTGCAGTAACCATGGCTGAATTGTATTGCAGGCGAATCCACCGATTACATGGTACTCCTGACTGTATTGTTTCAGATCGAGATATCTTCTTAAGTCGATTTTGGCAGGAGATGTTCAAACTGCTGGGGACTCAATTTCACTATAGTTCGGCCTATCATCCTCAGAGGATGATGGTCAAATTGAAAGAGTCAATAGGTTCCTTGAAAATTATCTTCCATGTATGACTGCAAGTCGGCCTACGCAATAACAACAGTGGTTATCGTCTGCGGAATGGTGGTATATTACGAATTTTCACACAGGTTTGCATTCAAAGTATTGTATGGTTATACTCCCCCTCAACTTTCCATTGGTCCTCTTTTAGAAACAGTGTGGTACAAGCTGCAGAGGATGTCGTGATGCACACGCAGCAGTTCCTTCAATTGTTGAAGGACAATTTAACTACTGCCTAAGCTAGAATGAAGTTTTTTGCTGATAGGAACAGAACTGAGCATGAGTTTTGGTAGGAGATTGGGTATACTTAAAACTGCAACCATATCGTCAGACGTCCGTTGCATTGAGAAAGAATTTGAAGCTTACTTCTAAGCATTATGGTCCTTACTTGATAACAGAAAGGATTGGGTTAGTGGCTCATAAATTAGGCCTTCCATCGACTTCAAAGATTCATCCGGTATTTCATGTTTCGTTGTTGAAGAAGAAAGTAGGCAATCATGTGGTAGTTCAATCTGAATTACCTTATAAGAACGATGACGGACAATTTTTGGTTAAGCCGATGACCATTTTGCAGCGCCAGATGGTAAAAAGGAACAATGCAGTTGTGGTGCGAGTTTTGTTTCAGTCTTCCACCGGAGGATGCTATGTGGGAAGGTTACGATTTTTTGCGCGCTAAGTTCCCTGGTTTTGATTCTCATCCTTGAGGTCAAGGATGTTTTGATGGGGAAGGGAATGTTATGAATTGAAATATAGAAGTGGTTCTGTGGGGAATCGGTCTGTGAAAAGTCTAGTGAAAAGATCAAATATTGGTATATTGAAGGGCTGGGATTAAATGCAAGTTGATGAGAATCTGTGATCAGGATGATGCCACGTGGAGTTGGTTAGGAAGTTGTTATAAAATGGTAGTTAGAGGAGAGATAAGGAACTAACTTTTGGAAATGCAATTTCTTCCCATTTCTGTTTCTGCTTCTCTACTTCTTCTTCGATCTCCTGTTTCTCTTCTTCTCGATCTCACTCTTTCTTCTTTACTGTAATTTAACAATGTCTGCTCAGTAGTTACTTAGCTTTGGTTTGTTGTAATCGAGAACTTCTAGAATCAATAAAGTTGCGATTAGATTTATAGATTTTCTTTGAATTGTTGAGACTGAAATTTGTGATCTCAGAGAGATCATAACAGTATGCATTATTTATGGGCATACCAGTATGCATTATTTATGGGCATACCAGTGAACACCTAGCTTAGGTATGCATTTATGGATGTGTCAGGGAAAATCTCAGGCGTCTGTCTAGCTTAGGTATGCATGTATGGATATGTCAGGGAAAATATCTCAGGTATCTAGCTTAGACAAACATTTTTTTGGGAGATACTACAGGATGCTTCTCAGCTTCCGAAATCTGAAAAAAAATAAAAACTATAGAAAGAATAACAGCATGGAACTTATGTTGTTGAAATTATCAAGCAGACCATCTCCAAGAGTAAATTTCTATCAGCTTCACTTTCTATAACAACTTTCAAGGGCATCGGCTTCCTCAACTTTAAAGGCAATCCTGTAATATCATTTCGCATTCTCCGCTGATTTTGATAATTTTTTGGTATTACCAGGGATTAAACGTCATTTGTCTGGAAAACATAGCTTATTAGCTCTCCTTTTCTTTTTAGGTAGTCCTAAAATGGCATCTGTTTCCCTCAAATGAAAGATTGTTCACCTTTTAATTTCTCTCTGCCTATAGATCTAAAATAAATAAACATGTTCCCTCTCTAACAATTTAAACTTTTAGATGAGACTGTTCACACCATTTAATGTGATATTGGAGCATTTTTTTGGGTCTATAATTAACATGTATCATCTTTAACAATTTAACTTGTAATTGAGGTGGTACACTTAATATAACATGGCATTGGATCTTTGTTGAAAAATAATTCTAGTTCCTCGCGGGGCAATCACTATTCACTATAGCAACGTCTGGAGAAGATTCATATCAAATTATGTAAACTACCTTATCTAGCTTGAATTGTTAGAAATTGCACTTTTCTGTAATTTTAGTTTGATCACACTGATGTGTGGATCTAATTATTTTTTCTTGGGCTAAGTACATGAAAATATTTTGTTGATAGGTGGCGACAAGGCTTGAATTCAAAAGTTTTGCATGTTTTGATACCATGTAAGAGAAAAGATTAGAAGAAAGCATGAAGAACTTACTGTCATGACCCGCCACTTTGCCATACAAGTTAGACATAAAATTAAGGGGGAAGAATCTAGAATGTTGGAGAGGTTTGGAGAAGGCTCTAGAATACCATAGAAGATTTCTTGGAAGGCTTGAGAATTCTCTAGCCTTGTAGAGAATTCTAGAAGAGGGACCAATTTGTAAATATGTACAGACTTGTATAGCAATTTTTATTTGCACTTTAACCCCTAGGTGTGTAGTATTAATAGAGGGGCATTCATTTGTAACTCAACCAAGCTAGTGTAAGCAATCTTCCAAAGCAATACAAAAGCCTACTTTAAAAACTCTCGTGTCTTTCTTCATTCTCTTAGCGATCTAAGTTTGAAAAGGACCTACTTGAGCTTACAAGATCGTGAAATAGTCATGAGTAAGCTTACTTGAGCTTACAAGATCGTGAAATAGCCGTGAGTAAGTCGTCAAGTGTCACACGGTGCGTTAATTGAAGTCTAAGTCTGTGACATTACGCGTTAATGCTAGTGACACACTTTACCGTGGATATAGTAATTTATCTAATATGGCACATGACCTGAACATATTTTAAGTCTAAAACTAACTTTTTGATCAAAAGGTAATGGATCATGTTTAATCCAAAAAGATATCAAGCTTAGTTAGAATCACCTTAATGTTCACTTGATAAAAGCCCCAAAGGGTTGACGTTGAGGGATTTGTGACTTAGGTCAAAAGTGCGACTCTATGCCAAGTGAACTAAGTCAAACTTACTTAGAAACACCTTAATATGCACTTGAGAAAGCCCTGAGGGACTAGAGACTTAGGTCAAAAGTTCGAGCTCTAGTGCACTAAGTCCAGTATTTAAGTGGAGAAAGGTATAGGGACAGGTACATCATCTCTGAGTTTCAAAAGTTGCAATTTGCCCAAAGGGCTGATTTTTAAGTCACAAAAATATATGTATTCACTTGAAAAATGTGGTGATTGAAGACTACCCCCTCATCCCTCAAATGCACTCTTTTCCGTATAAGATATCAGAACATATAGAACAACACCAAAAGTGAAAGGACTAGTTTGAATACTCGCAAGGGTCGGCATCTACCTTCCTTGTAACACCTCTATCACCTCACTTTTCGGATCGGTACCAACTTACTTATAACTGATCCTACCATATCCAAGAGTTGTGACACTCCATAGGATGATCTATTACTCATTCTTTTCTAACTCACAAGGAATGGCAATTTCTCTCAACAACTGACCTAGAAGTTACATAAATTATCATTAGAAGTTCCAACAGAAAATTACTTACCTTAGTGCAGAGCGGAATAGTTAGGCAGTGAAATCTGATCATTGCCCACTTCTCTTCAAAGAATTACATAATTACAGTTCTACTCATTACAGTTCTACTCGTTAACTTCTTCTAACAGACAATCTAAGGCTAAGTGAGAGGGAAGGATTAAAATAATAGATATTTGTGGGAAGATTCATGCTCCATTGAATTAAATGCAGCAATCACCAAGGAAGACTTACGTGCTAGTCCAACTCCAGATATGGTGATGTTGTTGCCCAGCAATATAGAGTTGCTGTATGCCCTGTCATGGGTTGAAGCACCAACACTGAAGATCCATGGGCTGAAGGAAGCAACACTCTTAGGTGATGGTCCAGTATTGCCAGCTGCTTGTACCACAAAAATGCCAGCTTTTACTGCTGATAACAAGGCCATGTCTATCGGATTAAAGAAAGTCGCCAAACCAGGAGGACGCCTGTTTGGCGTGATTGATAAATTGATTATATCCACGCCATCCTGGGCTGCCTATAATTGTAAACAGACAAGTATCAACACCCAGGAATCAATATTTATTCTTTTTTCTCTTTTGCCTCTGTGAATTAGCAGTAAATGATTCTTAAGCATGAAGAACAAATGAATATGCCCTCCATCTATACAAATTTGGCCTGCTTCGCATTCTATTCTGCACCAAAAAATTAGACCTATTTTGGTATTTGAATCTTTCTCTTTTATGTCAAAAAAAAAGATGAAACATTTTTCACCTTCTGACAAAATCAAATCTAAACTAGTATACTGCTATTTTATGCTACAGAAACTTGATGTGAGATTTCCCTACATCTGCAGTATATCTTTCTCCATTTCTCTCTTTTTCCAAAAGTCAAAACCAGGACATGCATTCTTCTCTCTCTTTATTCTTTTCCTTTAAAAGTTCACTCTCTAGCCAAAAATTGAAAACTTACCTGGTCTATGGCAGCAACGACATCAGCAGCAAATCCACCAAAACTCTTGTATAATGCCTTGTAAACTGCAATGCTAGAAATATCGGCATGCAATCAGTATCTTCTCTAATACTACTTTTAGCGAGAAAGATACATGGTAAGGAAATTAATACTTATCTCAATCTCTGTATTTTCATAAAAGGAAACACTGGAGGCTTGAGTTATAACCACTTGGGGAAGTTGAGAAGGTCGATCATTAAAGTAGATTTCTAGTAATTTACCCAAGTGCTCAGAACTCAAGCACTTCTCAGTGCTCCAGGATCCCCCTCCCCTCAACAATGGATTCAGACTTTCATCACTTCACTTATCAGATAACAGGTGTGCTAATTGTAATGTTTGGTTAACTCCTGAAGAAGTGATCACAATCATTTTGTTACAAAAGAACCTTTTTGTAAAGTTAAGTCGCCAAAATCTTTTGCATTGAGAAAGCGCTTGGTAGAAGTCATTGCAATTCACAAGACAAAGGACTTTTATTGAAAAGATGAACAAGAACTAGCACATAAGTTGATTGCAATACACTAAACGACTAGTGATGAACTGATGATAGTTACATCGCTGAAATCTCTTCTGCATGTATAGTATCACCTTGCAGGTTGATATCAGTAAACCAAATGTGAACAGTAAAATTCAATTTCTTACTGTGTATGAGGAGCCATTCCACTAGCATTTCCAAAGTAATGTCCAGCTACAATAACGGGGACTCCATGGTTTCCTGCCGCAATAGAAGCTGTATGCCTGTTTAATAAGAAATTCAAGCCACATGGTTTTAGATGCTATTTTCAGTATCTTAAGTTTGCAGTAAAGATAACAAATTGATGATATCAAGAGGCTCAAATAAAACAAGATTCTTACTTTTCTTTTTATTGTTTTTCTCTTTTCTGTGTGTGTTTTGAACCCTTACTTGAGAAGAATTAGAATAGAGTTTCATGTATGAGATTTAGTGTGAAGAGAAAAAAAAAATATTGTTGTGAGCTAAGTGCTGAGTAATGATCGGCCAAAGGAAAATTAGTCACTCTTATCCAATATTACCATATTCATCCTTTAGTCTACATTACTATCAAATGAAAAAACTCTACCTGATCTTTACTTGAGAACTCCTATATTAGTGGATAGTGACAAAGTAAGAAAGCTTTTGGTACTTTCTATGTGGTGCAAGAATTTATTTAATCATTGTGAGTGTCACTGTTCTTGAACATGCTCATTTGTTCTCCCTTGTTGGCTTGGTATCTTTTTGTTAATTTGGGGCAGTCCGTTTGAGGCATATGGGGATTCAAGCTTGATGGCTTGGTATCTTTTTGTTAATCTGGGGTGTCAGTTTGGTGAGTCATAATGGGATTCAAGGGACACAAGAATTTCAATTTGTCTACACACGAGTATGAGCAAAAAAAAGGTGTTCAATTTATTTGGTTGATCTAAGTCAATTTTACTGAAAGAGAAAGCTCTGAACTTATTTTATGTCCTTCTGTTACTGTTGTATGGCAGTCTTTTTTGCTTGAGGACAATGATTCAAGTGTATTTATGTCTTTTCTCATGTTTGAATAGTTTTAAGTAGTATATGATGTAATCCCTCACATATTTGCATTGTTCTGATGAAAGATATACAATAAAGGAGATAAGCAGGAAATACACAAAGGTCTCTTGTTTTGCATGTTTAACACAATACAACCTTAGGAAAGGGCATCATGCTCATCAACAGATGTTTTTCGTGTAAAAAAAACAATGGAAGTGTCAACCATCTTTTTTTCCACTGCCCCATTACAATTGGCATACGGCATTTCTTCTTCTCGTTGTTAGGTCTCCAATGGGTTATGCCCCTCTCCATCAAAGATACTTATGCTTGCTGCATATGTTGGACAGTTGACAACACTATCAAAAGACCTGGAGGATGACCCCAAAAGTGATTTTTTTTAAGCATTTCAAAAGACGGTAGCTCCCATGTTAGTATGGCACCTTCTCTCCCATGTTAGTATGGATAATCTTTGGTATTTCGCTAGCTCCCTAACTCTAGCACAGTAAGGCTTAAAGGGATCTTTTTGGCTGCTTTACAGGTTTTTCCATAGTTAGCAGCTATTTCCATGTTTGAAGCAACTTTATATAGTTGTAACCATTGCATCTCCTTCATGCTTTTCTAATACAATTTAATTACTTCACCGGAAAAAAAAAGGAAGGAGGAAATATACAAGACTCAAGCAAAAGAGATGCACAAAATAACCCGACTGTCGCAGTGGTGGTGGTGTTTTTGTCACTGTGACTGCACGACCCTGAGTTCAAATTTCAACTTTTTAGTTACTAGGGTTGAGATGGAAATAAATAGGGACTTTGGAGAGTATGAAAAAAAGGGGCCTTGACACCAAAAGACAGACGCAGCTGTTGGGAGAGAAAAAAAAGAGAACTTAAGATTTTCAAGGAGGATTCAAGAGATTTAGAGTTTCTTCTAAACCACCTTCTTCTCCTGATCTTTTGTTATGAGCATGATGACTCTTAATATTTCAATGATTGTTTTTACTCCATTATGGAGTGACATTCTCATGGTTGAGTTTTGATGAAACCTGTGGTTTATTAATGATTAATTTACCTTTAATCTCATGTGTTCAATTGATTCCTTGAGGAGTTCATTCATATAATAATCACAAGAGATATATCAATTTCTCCATTGCCTTGATTGGGTTTGAAATAGTCTTGTTGAATATCGATTCTATTCGCAAGAAGGGATTAGTATTTTAACCTTAGAAATTGCAGCATAGATATTTGAAAGAAGACTATATATTTCTATCTATGAAGAGCCTTTCAACACAACCTTCACCATCTTTAGAAAAGATAAAAGGGATTGAATGTATTCGCGAAAAACATTCATACTTCAACAAGGGTTGATGAAAGGTATTATAATTGCTAGTTATTCCATAGGTGGATTCTTGACTCAACTCAATCTAGTTGTGGCTATTTCTCCCATCATTAGTACCTGACAAATGATAGAGATGGAGACTTGAAGAAATTACCCCTGAATTTGAACTCACCCCAAGTGCTTTAAAGATTTACAGGAAAATCCAGAAAAACAACTAAGAGTTGATAGCAGAGCATTTTCAAAGGATCAAATCACCTCATTCATGAAAACCGAGAAGGTAACTTATGTTTCTATAGTTCAGAATCTGAACAATCTTACTATGCTTCTCGTACATACAGGTAGGATGACTCGTATGGTTACCATTATGATTCAGAATGGAATGGGTACTCGAATTATGGTTGGAATCTAAGTGAAATGAGGCAACCACCTCAAGAGGAGAACGAAACTTCAGAGATTGAATAGTTGGATTAACAAGCAAAACAGAACAAAACTATAAAAGTATAGATGAATCACTGGGTAACATGAATACTCACTTGGAGACGATGATGACCGTTTTGTCAAGTGAAAAATACAATTTTGCTATAGCATCTTCCCTATAGTGCAACTGCACCACATTTATAGAGTTCCATGGAGATGCTCAACTCTTGATAAATCCATGGATGATCCATTATGACCAACAAAATCAGAATCTTACATATTTTAAATGAGGCATCCGAGAAGTCTTGATCAAAAAGTGTTAGTCTGGGGTACGCCTATGAAGTTTCCTCCTTTTTAAACTGATAAACTAGGGCAGAGATGAATTTAAATGGAGAAGAGACAACTCACAACTTGTTTGGAACTCCTTCACTATTTTCAAGTCTTACTCTTACAAAGAATGTTCAATGACCAAAATTCATATATAAAGGAGGTGGATCGCCAACTATTTAACTTCAGAAGAAATAAAAGAAATATATTCATTGTGACCAAGAGTGCTCACATTCAGTGTGCACATTGTGAATACCAAATAAGCATACAAAAGAGATGCAGTGCAAATGTACATATGATAGAGAACACTTACGTTCCATGACCATCACCATCAAAAGGAGAAGCAAAGTCCTTAGTTGCATTAAATATCCCCCTGGTTATAGCAGATGCTGCAAAATGACGGGCACCAACAAGTTTCCTGTTGCAAGATCCGGATGGAAAATCCAGAGTGACCTCACAAATGCCAGAGAAGTGCTCAGGAACAGGATATGTTTGCTCAGGTGACTTATCATTGAAGCTGGGGTGTGTAGGATCAATTCCAGTGTCAATGAAACCAATTACAATGCCTACCCCAGCAGTTTCATATCCACCTTCTTGAGCCCATGCCCCATGAGGTAGACCTAGAAATTGTGGTGTATGTGTGGTTGCAGTCTTAACTGAGAAATCCAAAACAATATTTGACACCTCTCTCCTCCTTGCAAGCTTGAATGCCTTCAAATTGATCAAATACATTTTCACATAAGATATGACCATGATCAAAAGTCACGAAATACTATGTAATGACTTAACTATGTATGGCATGTTGAGGAAAATTCTAATTTCTACATACCTGCTGGGTTGTTACAAGCACAGCAAATCCATTGATCAAATAGTGGTAGCTGTATACTTTTAGATACTTTTCTCCTCTTAATACCCTCCTCAATAAGGAATCGTGCATTTGAGAAACGTAGGAACCATTCATGCGATCTATATGTGAAAAGTTGCTGATTCAGAAAAAGTTATCAGTAATATGACAGAAGTTAACTTCTCACTTTCAAACAGATACACTTAAAACAAGACATGGAGTAACAAAAACTCTAATTATCTAATGCAAGAATCTGTTATGACAATGTAATACGAATAGCCCAGAGTGTGATATAGTTAGACAAAATATAAAACTTTCTTATTAAAGTGAAGTGACTTCTGGATAGTGGTATACACAGCTCTAAGAATCTAGCCACTAAAAGAGTAAAGTCCTCATGTAATTATTTAAGCTTCATTCCATGAGAGTCCTTACATAATAATGCATCGCTTCTCATTCTCAATCAGTCAAAACACTAAAATACACAAACACAATCAGATAAATTTCCCTCCTTCTAACATACTACAATCTACAAGTCCAAACACTTAAATAATTAGAAATGTTAGAAGACAAGTGGAACTTCAAAACCATTAAAAGACTTCAACTTTACACATGCCAAGTTACAACTAAAATAACACTATAGCAGTAATTAAACAAACAAAAGTGGGCTAACCACAAAAAGAAAAACCATTTATCTAGAGCAACATTAAACTATAGACGAGAATTATGAATGTATGAATCTTAACATGACAATATATATCCAGTTAAAAAATAATACCTTGGTTTGTCAAATCTATTAACTCTCCGTGACCCACCATTTCTGGAGTGGTATTGATTCTTCAAGTTGAGTTCTTCATTAAAATGTGCTTTTTTCAGGGTCACAATATACACTGCAGTAGCTGAATCAGCAGCATTCTCTATAGAGCAGCCACAACCCACAAAAATCCCCAAAAAAATTGCCCCCACCAAGAATCTGAAGCTGACAGACCCCTCCATTTTCAGCAGGTGAAAAGTCCACCCATTTGCTTCTTCAAGTACCCCCAATAAGAAATAAACAAGAATTGTGTAAATCTAAGATAAGGGTACAAAGCAAATGAGAGTTTGTTGGCTTCTTTATGCTGAAGAGAGAGAGAAGTGCATTAAATTATAGCTGAAGAAGCAACTTTCTTGGGTTCTGTGCATATAAAAAAAATCAAATTTTGTTTGTTTTTTCGTTTATATGCTGTTGGATTTATTCACATGTCTTTATTTGTTATAACGGTTATATTTATCAATCAATTATTTCCTGTCTCCTTTCTTATGCTCAACACTATCTTATGAAAGAAGCTTTTGGGGATTTCTTAAAATTAAATGAATAAATTAATTTTAACCACTCGTTTCGATATGTAATTTAAATTACTTAAGTTATGTTTTTTTTTATAAATGTAAAACTCTATAAATAATAAAAATTATCATCAAATTAGTAAAATTATTTGCGCCTTATGTAGAAATTTAATATCACAAAATTTATAAATTACTTACAAGATTACGTACTAATAGACATTAATGATGTAAACTAAATGAAAATTATAACATCTTTTCATTTATTCTTCAATCAATAATTTTTAATTTGATTTTATAATTTATCCTTTAACCTACGTCAATGCTTTATTAATTTTTGTCTTCTTTTCCTGATTCACTTCTCACATCAAGGTGCAACAAATTTTTTAAGGTCTTTATGTCCTTACAATGGCATACCAAATTTGAATTTTGTTTTCAAGAGATGGTAGTATAGATCTTTAAGAAATTTTTTTATTATACCTTCAATAATTTCAGTAGAGAAAATTTGTGTGAATACTCAATTAAAGTGTGTTATTTATCTCTATTGACAAATACTTATAACAATTACTTTGTAAAAACATGAACAACAAAATTTAAAATATGTACTCAAAAATAATTAATAACAACATAAGTATAGATTAATGACCGTAAAAAAACATATATGGATATGTGACAATAGAATAAAACAGAAAGGAAATAATCGAGTTCACTACATGCACAGTGTTCCCTTAAGGAAACTATTCCTCTCTAGTACCCGAGTTTTAAAGGAATAGACCATCTCAGGTTAGAACGATTCTATTCAACAGTGTATAGATACAAACAATGGTGTTAGTGAGCTACTCAACATGAAAAAATTATAAGAATATTAAATTGTGCAGAAGAAGAAGAAGAAGTTTAGAATTTTTAGTTTTTTAAAATGAGAGGAAATTTCTCTATTTATAAACAACAGAGGGTAGTGTGGAAAAATATTTATTGTTCCTTATCGAAAAGACTACAACTCTTTGCAAAGTTGCAACCCTTCAAAAAGGTCACGACCTTTCATAAAATTCATAATTTTTCATAGAAATTGTAACTTTGCATAAAAGTCACAAGTCTTCATAAAAGTCACAATTTTTCATGAATGGAAAAGACTAATTTTGAAAATAAATAAATTAAAAGGAAATCTTGATTTGTGATAGCACCACGTAGGCTGACCTAGGGTTCTTTTATATATATACACATGATATATTAATTTTTTCTTAATACAATCTTACCAAATAAGAAAATTATAGATCCTGTGGAATTTCACCTAGAAACTTTTGAACATAAAGAAGAATTTCTGGATCTTGAAATCTTCATCCTTCCTTTCCAACTTTTGAGGGAAAGGTTGGGAAATTTTTAATGTAGACCGAAATAGGTGGAATCTCATCATTCTTTCCACTTTCACCCCTTCAACATTCAAAAGCACCTCTCTATCAATATGATATTGACCAATGTCGATCCATAAATTTTCACTCCATCAAAATCAAAATCCTCAAGTCATCTTTTTTTTGTACTTCTCTCATAACCATTTTACCACTCTTTGTATCAATAGTCATACAATGAAACATTTTTATTTTTCATATTCATCATGTTATCACTTAGAAGAACACTTTTTGTCTTAAATTTAAATAGGCAAAAATATGTTTCATTTTAGACTAAAGCTGTTTAATGAAAATAGAATGGGAAATGGTCATTTGGTTAAAGAAGAGGACTCACTCTTCATTTCTTTAAGATTTTTGTTTGAACCTTCAACCTTATCAATATTTAAGAAAATATATCTTTTGTTCGATAACTCTTTGGGTCAGCATAGGAATCTTTAGTCATAGATCAATCACGGAGAGGCACATAATGATTCATCTGATGCTCTCTATCGATCTAACCATTGTTGCGATCACACCATTCTTTATCAGGGTCTCTCCAAGTTCCATCTCTTTCTTTTTTCTCCATTAACTATTTCTATCCTTATTTCAACAATGATTCTTGTCTTGCCTTTGGAGAACTCCATGTATGATTTTCGAAAAACTTCACCTCTTCATTATACTTATTGTCAAAATCATCATTTTCATAGACTCAACTCCCATTTGTAATTATATCATTAGCACTTTTAGAGGTCGCACCCATGACGTAATAGTCAGGAGTTTCATTTGAGACATTATCTTTGTCATTTTTATATCTCGTTCTTCATCTTTGAACTTTTTCCTTGGTACTTGGGAGAAGTAGGTAATACCCTTTTTCACCTCAGCCTTCTGAATATGCCAAGCTCGATTTGTTTTGGTCATTTTATAAAGCAAAGCTGTGAAAATCATCAAATTTTGCCTTATGAGAGAATCACTATTATCTATAACTACTTTATTCAATTAGTCAAGAGAACAGTTAACACCAATTCTTTTTTTAATCAAAGCTATGATTTACGAAAAGATTCAGCACACTTTTTGTAGAAGTTAGTGATGTAGTCTTGAAGTTGAAGCATCTGAGAGGGTGGAAGAAACTATCTAAGAAAGCTTTTGTGAACTCGATCCAAGAAGTGATAGATCCTTTTGTTATTTCTCACAACAAAATAGTAGCTTCTCCAAATAAGGGAAAAAAAAGAAACGACCTCATTTAAATAGACTTTTGAGGTATGTCGGCAATACTTAATGGACTACAGTCACTACACACATCAATAAAGTTTTTAAGGTGATTGTGTGCATCCTTGTGAGTTTGCCCACGGACAAGGCCCTTCATTTAAAGAAAGTGCAACATGATGCTTGTCAAATAGCATTAGCACTTCCCTCCTCACCCAAATAATATTTATCCATGAACTACCTTTCATATAAGAAGATTTAAAATTTAAAGTTTATGATGAGTTTCCACATAAATTTTAAGATAATTTACACTAATATTATTGAATTAATTTGAATCCACATATATTATGCTAGCTCAGTCGAAAATAGAAAAAACAATAAACATTGTTAGCTTCAATTAGGTTGAATGGCCAAAAGAGCACAATTCATCTAATTGGTTTAAAATTGAAATAAATTAAAAACTCAAGAATTAAGATTAGTATTTTGCCTTTAATCTATCAAATATATGATCAAACTCAAAGTCATTAAATTTTATTTGAAGAAAACAAAATATTATGACACTCACAATGAAAATAAAATATTGCACTTGTTATAACATTTTCAAGCACGAAAATAGGAAAAAAAATTATTATGTGTGAGAAACACTAAATCATGCCTATCTGATGCATTGTTTGATTGACAAATGGATATGAATGAAGCCCATTTGCTAAGCTGATCAATGTAACACCCTAAAATGAATTAAGGTTAACTAGAGATTCGTGAATGTTTCTTGAGTTAATTTTGTGTTAAATTGAGTTACAATGATGTTCTTGGGCAGTGTGTGAATTTTGGTTAAGTTTGGAGGTCAAACATCCAAGAACGTCCATGACGTTCGGAAGGTGTGTCTTAGAAGGTACTTGTGTGTCTTGATGTGTTTGGTTGAGTTTTGCTTGTTCGTTTTAATCGAAATTGATGTGGGATGTTCCTAAGACCTATACTAATATGTTTAGGGGTTTAACTTCCGGGTACGACCCCACCTAGGACCCACGAGGGGTCCTAGAACAGGAGCCAAGACTTAGCACCCAAGCTGCCAAAACTGGGCAATCGACGCCCACAGTCTACTGGCCGTAGACTCAATGACGCCCCGTCGGTTGGGGGCGTAGTACCACACTTAGTGGGATACTAGTCCCAATGAAATAGCCTATGAAGCCATCGCCGCCCCAGAAGGACGGGTCGTCGATCAAACGACGCCCAGTAGCTTGGGGTCGTCGATTGGCACCTGCAAAACCTGTTGGACGTTTGCTGCCATGGTTTGGGGTGTTTTGTAAATTCACTCTAAGTCTTTTATTACCCTAAAATGATATTTTTAGGTTCTTTTAAGTTATATTAGATTATTTTTAATTCCTAGACCTAGACAAGATCCCTCACTTCAAAATATGCAAACTTTCTCCCTAAAACAAACTCTGTCAAGTCACCAATGGAACTAAGACTCAAGGAGAGCTAGGAGGGATATTTTGGACGTGTTTATTTATCAAAATTAGTGGGTTTCCTTCTCATTGAGATATGGTAGTCATCCTTGAACCCTCTTCCATTCAAGGAGTCATTTCTAAAAGATTTTCAAAAAGAATTTTTGAACTCTATCTTCTTTTAGTTTTGATTCTAAGCATGGGTCTTCATGGAAAAGTGTTTTAATGATTCAAATATTTTTCATATAGTATTAATTGAAGATTTTAATGTCAAAATCCTAATGAACTCATGTTTATGCATGTTTCCAACTTTTGCTTAAGAAAAGGGTTAAATGAACATGATTGTGTAGTGTTTGAGCTTTGTTTTCCTTATGATGTTATTATGGTTTAGCTACTGCCCTAAGTGTCATATTATGATGAATTATTGAAGAATTGATTATAGGTGGTGAAATCTTGGTCAATTGGTGAGTTGGTTTCATTGTATAACTCTTATTATGAAATGCTCTTGAGTGGTATGGTCCACCTTCTTGGTGGCAGTGTTTACTTGATATATTTGGATTATTTAATATATATTTTAAGTGTGTCATTGAAGGCCTAATGTGTGAAATGAAGTGATAATGAAGATGGTTATTGTAATGTGTATTATGAAGCTCAAATTGCATGTTTTCTTTGGATTATGCCTAAATGAAGTAAGTATATATGTTGAGCATGTTAAAATGTGTAATGTGATGGATGAAGGGCTATGCATGTATAGAATTTAATGTAAATGAAATGATGTTTATATGCAAGGTGTGTTCACATATACACACTCAAACACTTGAATGAATAAATGAAGCTAAGTTAAGTCAAAAGGGGAGTTTTGAGGTGAACACTCTTCGTGAGTTGAGATGAAGTATTTAGTAGCGACCTCACTACATCTTAAGAACTTTCTAAGATAGGTCGGAGGATGAATTCCCTTTGTAAGTTGAGATGTGGTGTTCACTAGTTATCTTTAACCCATAGTTTATAATGTTGAGAATCTGTGGGGGAGTTATACTTAGCACTGAGAGGATATGAAGAATGGGTGGTTACAATTCGTGAGTTAAGATGTTGTATTCCAATGTTCCTCTTGAGATGAGTAATTCTTATTAGTAGAGAATGATTTACTTAGTCTTAATCTCCTTATCCCTTAACTATGTGCTCGCATAGGTGTAACTATTGGGAAAACCATGTAAAAGCTGAAAGAAAGACCTCACTCTAGGCAAGCGGGGGGACCAGTATTGGGATTCCATGTCTAGATCTCATGGTATATGTCGTTAAGCTAACCCCCATAAAAGTAATGAAAGTACTAAGTCTTCTAAAAGAGTGTACTACTTAGGGTAGGTAGTTGAACGGAACGCTATCTATCCATTTCACTAGGTAGGCACTCCAAAAGGGGACTCTTGGTAAGTCTTATATGAATTGAAAGTACTAAATCTTCTAAAAGAGTGTACTACTTAGGGTATGTGGTGGAATGGGGCGTCATCTATTCATTGCACTGGGTAGACATTTTGAAAGGGGAGTCTTGGTAAGTCTTATATGAATTGAATGAGCTAAGTGTACCGCCCCGCAAGGCGGTACATTAAAATCCAACATCTCCAACAAAGTAGCAGCATCTCATCACAAAATCGGAGGGTCTAAAGCCTTGCCAAACTCTGGCCCAACTGATGGAGGTGCCTTGCAAGAAAGAAGGAACTTGCCATGCTCACCAGGCCAGCCAAATGCTTGAAGACAAAAATTTGTGCAGCCAGTCTGCCATGTGGCAGTAAAACAGGAAAGACAAAGCTGCCTATTTTTCAGCCTTGGAAAATCTGCCACATGGAGCCTTCTCTTTGAAGCTTGGGGCCAAACGTTTTTGGCTTACTTAGAAGCCTTGTACATTGTCTTAGACAGATTATCAGATAGCATACTTAGAATACTTTGTATCTCTCTTACTTTGTATTTTTCTCTCTTGTACAAACACTTGGAAGATTATTGGAAAATTGGCTTGTTGGCCTCCCAAAGACTTGGCTTCTTTCTTGCTTTCCTTATTTGTTTGTGGCTGTTTGTGGACTGTCTTGCTTGTGTTCCTTTTGTGTTTGGTTAGATTGAAGTTTAGAAGAGCCGTGCAAGCCTTCTTGACTGTCCCACGAGGTGCGAAAATTAACCCCGTGACAAGTGGTACCAGAGCAGCAGTTGAAGCATGACTTCAAAGTCACAACGTAATGAAGATGCTGTCCAAGACAAGGAGCCTGAAGTTCGGAAGGAACCTTCCAAGAAACGTGACAAGAGCAAGGTAAGAGAACCTTCTTGTAACCCTTCTCTTGTTAGTAGAGCTGCTGGTGAAGAAGAAGAAGGTGCGGACAACAACCCACTCGATGAGAGAATCATTGGAGTTGAGGTGGGGTTGTCGGCCTTGAACAGGAGGATTGTTGTGGTTGAAAACAACTTCAGTTCCCTTGAGTCCGTAGCCATTGAAGGGCTGGACGAGGTGAAGAACAACCTGGTTGAACTTGAGGATGTTCAAAAAGAGGGTCTATCCGCCCTTGAACTCAAGCTCAACGAGGCCATCCCTTCCCTTCAAAGAGAGGTGGAGGCGTTAAGACGGCAGGTTGATGAGGCTGCCGAGACGGGGGTTGCTCCTCTCGTTACTGTTCGTGAAACCCATATTGAGGCTCCCAAACCCAAGGAATTTCGTGGGGAAAGGAGTGCTCAAGACGTGGAGAACTTCATATGGCAGATGGATGCCTACTTTGAACACGTTGACATGCACAACGAAGCTGCCAAGATCAGAACGACAGCTATGTACTTGACGGATACAGCCATGTTGTGTTGGCGACGGAAGAAGGCAGACATGGAGAGGGGGGTTTGCCAGATTGACGATTGGGAGCAATTCAAAGCTGAGCTCAAACAGCAGTTCTACCCTCAAAACGTCGTTCACGAAGCCCGTCGGAGGTTGAGGGAGTTGAAGTAGACCTCCTCCATTCGGGATTATGTTAAGGAATTCACGAAGTTAACATTTCAAATTCCAAGCCTGACGAGTGAGGACTTACTGTTTTACTTTCTAGATGGCCTTCAAAATTGGGCCAAGCAAGAGCTGCAAAGACGTCAAGTGCATGAAGTAGATGAGGCAATTGTAGTGGCGGAATCGCTCAACAATTTCCGTGGTGATGCGGCAAAGGGGAGGGATAACAGGAGCAAAACTATTCCTCCCAAGGGCGACAACAACAACAGGAGCAGGAGCAGACCAAATCCCAACAGGGGCAGCGACACGAGAAGCAACGCTCGTGATCAACCTTCCAATTTTCGGAAGAATTATGAGGACCGCAAGAGGGGTGCTCCTCAGCGGGAAGGTTGTTACATCGTGGGGAGACGACCCACGCTTCTCGGTACTGTCCGTCATTGAAAAAGTTGAGCGCTATGGTGGCTGCCGAAAAGCAGCAAGAAAAGGCTGCAACGCAAGCCGGAAGTTCTGCCGGTGAGCAACGTGGGCAGAGTAGCGGGTCTGACAAAGGCAAGAACGTTGCCGTGGGCATGTTCAATCACATGGCGCTGATTAACCACATTTCTATTGCTGCTTTGGCTGCCAAACCAGCTAGCGTCAAGCCGCGAGAATCACTATTCGTCGATGCCAAGTTGAATGGCAAAGACGTGCGGATCATGGTAGACACGGGGCAACTCACAATTTTGTGACTGAGCAGAAGGCCAAGGAGCTTGGCCTAAGTTATGTTGCCAGCAATACAAAATTGAAGACAGTCAACGCCACTCCTACTACCGTCCATGGCTTTGCGCCTAAAGTTCCAATTAAGTTAGGGGAATGGACAGGGCAGACTGACTTCACCATTGCCCCCATGGATGTGTTTGATGTAATCTTGGGGCTTGATTTTTGGTATGAAGTCAATGCCTTCATCTCGCCGCGTCATAACCAGCTGCACATCAGTTACACCGGTGGTTCTTGCGTGGTACCCCTTGTTCGGGTACCACAAAATGGGATGCATTTATCGGCAATGCAGCTTATCAAGGGCTTCAAGAGAGGCGAGCCAACCTATCTTGCTACCCTGATCGAAGACGCTGAAAGCTGCACAGAGGCCGTTCCATTGCCGCCTTGCATCGAACAAGTCCTTAGCAACAACAAGGACGTGATGCCAACAGAATTTCCCCAACGGCTGCCACCCCGAAGGGAAGTTGATCACCAAATTAAGCTGGTTCCAGGGGCAAAGCCGCCTGCCATGACGCCTTATAGTATGGCGCCCCCGGAATTGGAGGAGTTAAGGAAGAAGCTCAAGGAGTTGCTGGATGCTGGACACATTAGGCCGTCCAAGGCGCCGTTTGGTGCGCCTGTTTTATTCCAAAAGAAGAAGGACGGGATGCTGCGGTTATGCATTGACTACCGGGCCCTCAGCAAGGTCATGGTGAAGAACAAGTACCCCTTTCCTCTGATTGGGGACCTATTTGACAGATTGGGACAGGCAAAAGTGTTTACCAAGATGGACTTGAGAAAGGGTTATCACCAAGTTCGGACTGCCGAAGGTGATGAACCAAAGACTGCTTGTGTAACGCACTATGGTGCACTCGATTGGCTGGTAATGCCATTTGGGTTGACGAACGCATCGGCGACATTCTGCACACTGATGAACAAACTGTTCCACTCCTACTTGGATCAGTTTGTTGTTATTTATTTGGATGATATTGTTGTCTACAGCAACAACATGGAGGACCATGTAGAGCACTTGTGCAAAGTGTTCAAAGTCTTGCGCGACAACGAACTGTATGTGAAGCGAGAGAAATGCAGTTTCGCTCAACCGACTGTCCATTTCCTTGGGCATACTATTTGCCATGGCGAGATTCGGATGGATAGCGACAAGATAGATGCTATCAAGAATTGGGAGGCTCCAACGAAGGTACCAGAATTGAGGTCCTTCCTTGGCCTTGCCAATTACTATCGTCGCTTCATTTTCAATTACTCAGCAATTGCAGCTCCTCTCACGGATTTGCTGAAAAAGGATCGCGATTGGAATTGGTCGTAAGCTTGCCAAGCTGCCTTCGAGAGGCTGAAGACTGCTGTGACGGAAGAGCCTGTGTTGGCCTTGCCAGACTTCTCCAAGGCATTCGAAGTCCACACTGATGCATCGGACTTTGCCATCGGTGGCGTCCTAATGCAAGAGGGCCACCCGATAGCCTATGAGAGCAGAAAGTTGAACGAGGCAGAGCGGCGGTATTCGGCGCATGAGAAGGAGATGACAGCTGTGGTTCACTGCCTTAGAACGTGGTGCCATTACTTGCTGGGAGCGCACTTTGTCGTCAAGACGAACAACGTCGCGACGACATATTTCCAATCCCAAAAGAAGCTGTCCGCTAAGCAAGCCCGATGGCAAGACTTCCTAGCAGAATTCAACTTCACTTTGGAGTATAAGCCGGGGAAAGCGAACGTGGTTGCCGACGCACTCAGCCGAAAGACTTCTTTGGCTGCCATTGTGAGCTCGAGTTGCAGCTCACTTGTTGATGACATAAAGGAGGGATTACAGCATGATCCCCTAGCCAAACAACTCTTCGCCTTGGCCCAGCAAGGCAAGACGAAGAAGTTTTGGGAGGAAGGTGGCCTGCTTTACGCAACGGGCAGGCGTGTGTACGTTACGAAGTGGGCCAACCTTCGGCGTACATTGACTAAAAAAGTCCACGACTCTGCTTGGGCTGGTCACCCGGGGCAGAAGAGAACATTGGCCTTAATTGAAGCTTTTTACTATTAGCCTCGGATGTGGGACGACGTCGAGGCCTATGTGCGAACTTGCCTCATTTGTCAACAAGACAAAGTTGAGACAAAGGTACCGGGCGGATTGCTGGAGCCGTTGCCCATTGCTGAAAAGCCTTGGGACAGCGTCACAATGGACTTTATCACTTGCTTGCCGAACTCGAAGGGGTTTGGGACGATAATGGTCGTTGTGGATCACTTCTCCAAATATGCGACGTTCACTGCCACGACGGCCAACTGCAAAGTCAAAGAAGTTGCCTGGATCTTTTTGCGTGATGTCGTTAAATATTGGGGCATCCCCAAGCATATCATCTGCGATAGGGATCCTCGGTTTACTGGCTCATTCTGGAGGGAATTATTCAGCTTATTGGGGTCGGAGTTGCACTTCTCGACCAGCTTTCACCCTCAAACAAACGGGCAGACGAAGAGGATCAACGCACTGTTGGAGTGCTACTTGCGGCACTATGTTAGTGCCAATCAGAAGGATTGTGCAAGGCTACTGGATACTGCCCAATTCTCGTACAACTTGCAGCGAAGTGAGGCGACGGGAAGGAGTCCGTTTGAGTTAGCAACGGGGCAGCAGCCTAATACGCCCCAATCTTTGCCCGTCGACGCCGGTTTTAAAAGTTCGGGTGCCTATCAAATGGCCAAAGCCTGGGAAGAACAAATCGACCTTGCACGGTCGTACCTTGACAAGGCTGCCCAGAAGATGAAGAAATTTGTTGATCGTCAACGTCCGGTGGATTATCAGATTGGGGATCGAGTTATGGTGAAAGTCATCCCAAGGCAATTCTAGTTGCTGCGAAGCGTGAATCAGAATTTGATTCGCAAATACGAGGGGCCATTCGAGATTATTGCCAAGGTTGGCAAAATTTCTTATCGGGTTGACATGTCTCATCACTTGAAGATTCACCCTGTCTTCCACGCAAGCCAATTGAAACCTTATTTCAAAGACAGGGAAGACAAGGAGCGAGGGCAGTCCGAGAGGGCTAGAATCTTCATCACGCCGCCTATAGTGGACAAACAAATTGAGGCTATCATCGATCACCAGCTTGTTCGTGGGAAAGGCTGGAACAATTCTATTTCACAGTTCCTAGTCCACTGGAAGGGAACGGCACCGGAGGAGGCGACTTGGGAAAAATACAAGGACTTGTGGCAGTTTCGCGACAAGGTCCATCAGTACTTGCAGTTGTGTGGCGTCGGGGTCGTCGCCAATTCAGGCGGGAGAGCGTGTACCGCCCCGCAAGGCGGTACATTAAAATCCAATGTCTCCAACAAAGCAGCAGCATCTCATCACAAAATTGGAGGGTCTAAAGCCTTGCCAAACTCTGGCCCAACTGATGGAGGTGCCTTGCAAGAAAGAAGGAACTTGTCATGCTCACCAGGCCAGCCAAATGCTTGAAGACAAAAATCTGTGCAGCCAGTCTGCCATGTGGCAGTAAAGCAGGGAAGACAAAGCTGCCTATTTTTCAGCTTTGGAAAATCTGCCACATGGAGCCTTCTCTTTGAAGCTTGGGGCCAAACGTTTTTGGCTTACTTAGAAGCCTTGTACATTGTCTTAGACAGATTATCAGATATCATACTTAGAATACTTTGTATCTCTCTTACTTTGTATTTTTCTCTCTTGTACAAACACTTGGAAGATTATTGGAAAATTGGCTTGTTGGCCTCCCAAAGACTTGACTTCTTTCTTGCTTTCCTTATTTGTTTGTGGCTGTTTGTGGACTGTCTTGTTTTTGTTCCTTTTGTGTTTGGTTGGACTGAAGTTTAGAAGAGTCGTGCAAGTCTTCTTGACTGTCCCACGAGGTGCGAAAATTAACCCCGTGACATAAGTCTTCTAAAAGAATGTACTACTTAGGGTAGGTGGTGGAATGGGACGCAATCTATTCCTTTCACTATGTAGGCATTCCGAAAGGGAAATCTTGGTGTGTTATTAGTGTTCTTCTAGTGTCTTGTAATTGAGTGGGGACTCATTCTACAGAGGCGAGTAAGACTAGACGGGGTAGTCGTGGGGATCACCTAGGTGTGTATTGAAGGAGATGTATGGGCATTTCCTTCATGTCTTACATTGGTGAGTCTTAGGATAAACTTTAGCTAGGGAAACTCCTAAAGAAATGAGTTTACTTCCTCTTGGATTGACTTTGGGAGTTCACTATTTTTGGGTAAAATGATTCACTGTAATATTGAAAAGGGTTCACTGTAACTTTTGGTAGTTCACTGTAAAATGGTCCTTTTTGGTTAAAATTAGGAAAATCTTTCTCTAAGTATTAAATGATGATTCTTATGTTATTTTACTTCTATATTCATGAATGCTTTACTTAATTGGCATGGAAAATGTGTTTTTACTAAAATGTTCCTTTTTGCATTGACATACTTAGTACATTATTTTGTACTAACCTTATACTTTTCTATACTCTATAAGTATAGGTTCGGAAGAAAGGTTGAAGTTAGAAAGCAAGCTTGGGAAAGCCTCTCTCAAGACTAAGTATGTCCTCATATATTCAAGGGCATAGTTCTATTTCCTTAGTTTCTTTATTTAAAGACTTATTATGCATTTCTTTCAATGTAAAGGGCCGTGTCCCTAAGATATTATGTCGTGTCTTTACGTTTGGCTTGTGACGATGAGACTCCTGTAGTATTTTATGAAAATGTTTCCTTTATTAAATTATTTGTGAAAAGTTTTAATTTCGCACTACTTTTCATGTCTTATGTAATGAACAATAGATAAAAGGCTTGTACAAGACCCCAAAAGGTCAAGTACGCCTTATGACGATCCAAGGGTTCTCCCTAACTTCTAGGGGTAGTTGCGGGTCGTGACAACAAAGGGCATCTTAATTCACCATTTGTCATTTTTATGTTTCTTTCAATATATTTTGTGTTTCTATTTTTTATAATGTTTTTTCTTCTCTAAGATTTATTAACGTTGATTTAATTAGTTTGTGTTTTTTACGATAAAGGGCAAAATATACTCCTCTACTATATAGGAAATAGTTTAAGTATACTCTTGGTTATACTTTCGGGCTGAATATACCCCTCGTAATATTTTTGGGCTAAATATACCCCTCCTGTTATACTTTGGGCTAAATATATCTTTATGACTAATAGAGGAAACGTGGAAAATGGAGATTCAATGAACTATTCAATTTAAAATAAATCAAATTAAGATATAACCTACCAGCCCTGCCCCAATAACTGAACCCGACCTAATATATAACACTGACTCATTTGATTTGTCTTTCAAACAAGAAAACAGAATGGACGATTGAGTTCTAGCTCTCCAGCAAGCAGCAACCAAAGAAGTCTGCAAACTTGGAATCGTTCCTTCGCAAAGGTTATGCAGATAAGCAAACATACACTAGCAAATTAGCTTAACATACCTATTGTTTAAATTAATTATGGCTCACGACTTAATTTTGCTGTAATTACGATTTACGTTTTCTCTCTCATGTTTTATACACATACAAATACAAATTATACATATACATATATACATATACAATTTCGAACAATCTGAAATAATTAATTTTATAAAATTCAAAATATCTTTTAAGTTAATTTTAAAGTAATTATGTCATTTTTATAAAAACAAAATTAAAGTCATATATAGGTTTTATATAATTTTGTGTATAATTAGTATATTTTATAAACATTTTGAAAATTTTAGTTTAGTTTAAATTAAGGTTATATTTTTGAATCACTAGTTTACAATGAAGTTAATTATTTTATTTCATTCAGATTAAAAAGATCATTAATTAATTAATATTGAATTATCTTATTTGAAGGTTTAGAGAATTTGTTAATTTAACCCAATTTGGCTATTTCTTAAATTTAATTCATCTTTGATCTCACCTTCAACCCTTTAAAAAACCAATTTTGGGCACATTTCCCACAAGCCAAACCCATCAGCCCAATTTTTCCTCTATTTCAAACCCACTCCCAATTCAAAACTCATTCCACCAACATACATGCAACGCCCAAATCAAAACTGACCCACTGATACTATTCTTTTTATCCAACGGAAAAACGAAAACTCGATCTGACCAGACTCAGAGCCTACACGTTCTTCTTCTCCACTAACAGTTCAATGCGAAGAAACGCAGAAAATCGCGACCAAGATGCGAGATCTATACGAGCCAGCCCAAAAGCAACCCGACCTGTGTCTGTCTCCTTCTCTTCCTTATCCTCTACGTACTGGAATAGTCCAGGTGACTTAATCTCAGTCGCTCGTTCTTTCTTTACCAAAATCGGACGTCTCTCCATTTCAATTGGTAGATGAATCCGTTGTCACCCTTATCTCATGGAGATTTCGAATTTCAAATTCCAATCTGTCTGTTGCCCTTCATTGCATACAGCTTAAAAAAGATTAATCTAGTTTTAGAGACGAAGATACACCACAAATTTTCAGCTATATTGTTATATATAAGTATTTTAGATAATTTTTTGAAACCGTAGAGATTGGGAGTCCAGATTCCAACTTAGCGTTTGTTCTTATTTGCACTGTTTTGCTCGTCGGAGTTCTCGGAGTCATATTCCAAAGTTGGTGGTAAAGTCGCGGTTATTCTAAGCTTGTATATATCCCGTTTGCTGTCCGAAAAAAGGTAACATCTCATCTTTCATACCATTCTTTCCGTCTATTCTTGTATTTTGATGCGATGTTTCTTTTATAATATTCTCTTTATCTTCTTCTTTTTTGATATGCCTGATTAATGTGTTATCACGCCATTGTTATTTGTAGCTGAAATAGGTAGTTTAATGTGCTAGGCATCGTGTTCTTGAATGATTTGATCTTAAGATGGATTCAAGCTTTTGTCATTTTTTATTTAATGTTGTGATTTCTCTATTTCTTCTTTGAGTTGCTTGGTTATTTTCCTTCTCGTTTGTTTGCTTGGACATGTCGTTTCAAAAGATCTTTTGTTTTTTTCTCTACTGTTAGTGTTTTTGTCTTTTTTAAAAAAAGAAATGAAGCGAAGTATATAAACCAAGTTTATATGGAGGTTGTATGTTATGCTATTTATGTTTGTAGGCCAGTATTCGGCTAAACTTCGAATTCAATTGTTTCGTGCTCACTTTCACCCTGGTTTCTTTCCATTTTCAATTGCTCCCTGCCTTATTATTTGTTAGTTTTCTCCTCGATTTTTTGGCATTTTTTTCTAAAGATAAGTATGTGGCCTTTAGTGTTAATGGGTTTTTTTTATTACGTGGAGTGCAACACCGTTTATTTCTTCTACTTTAGCTAAGATACTATCGAAGTTTGTTTTGGTGTTTTAATTTGAATGAATAATCTTTTCAATACTCGTGGTTGTTCATCGCTTGATATCACTATGTCTTGGCTATCTTAATAACTTGGCAGTAAATGCGATTTACATTTAGTTATAAATTCCTAGTACTAAGTGGCATACTCTCTTTAGAATCTTGGTCACTTTATTGTCAATATTCACTACTTTTGATAAGAACTGTCTCACCTTTTGCCCTTACAGGTTTGTGCTTCCCTTTTGTTTTGCATTTTGATTTTATTAAATCTAAGATTACATGATCCGGTGTCTTTGAGTGTTATGATTCAATTCTTATTAGTTTAATGATGATTGAACTTCTTTTAAGGTCAATTTTAGATCAATCAAAGTTTTTGTGGTTATTTTTGTTTGTTTTATATTGGGAACAAATGCTAATTTTATGTATTTTTTTTCATGTGAAACCAATTCGAGTTTACTTAGGACTCATTCCTTGCGTTTCTTTGAGTTGAAGTCCGTTTTGTTAGTCTCATTTTTGTACGAAGAAACGAAGCTGAAAAATTCTTGGAAAGTCCAAAAAGGAGCTGTATACAGTAGTGTACTGATATACATTGTAGTATACATTGATATACATGTAGGAATACAAAAATACAGGATTGAGGTAGAATGCAAGTTGTTGAAAGACAAGATGAGGCTGTATACATGGAAAATACATGACAATATACAGGAAATGGGCCAAACATTTTTCTTGTATACAGCAGTATACATAAAACATATATGCTGATTTTTGAAGGCAAATAGGCCCAAAGCCTTGAATAATTTTCAGCAGGTCCCAGTGGTGAAAAATAGGCACAATAAAAATAAGTACCAGTAGTCTTTGGATTTAAATAGGCTAAAATCCATCATTTTAGCAACTTTAAATTTGTAAAAATTAGGCAAATCACATAGTCACATAGTTTCAGGGATACATTACTTTCTATCCCTACTCTTTCACTATTTACCAAAAATTCCTTTTTATATAATCTGAATACTTAATATTGCAGAACGATACTTAAATTAGAGCGGACGAATACTTTAATATTTAATTTGTTGTTATCAGTTACAGCGTAAAAGATGGAATTACATTTATGCCACGTTTCATGCGGACGTTTAACAAATTTAGCGTTCAATCTGCATAAACTTCTAACTGATTTAGGGCGTTAGTGAATTTCAAATTATGAAACCTTCACATTGTTCTTCGAAAAAATCACGCAAAGCTTGTTTAAAAAATTCTGAAACACAATTTGTGAAGAATAAAAAATAAATATTTCTATCTTGTTAAGACATTCTGAAACATGGGAAAGTGATGATATATATGCGCGATATAAAAGTGATGGAATAGTGGTTGGAAAAAATATTTCGTTCATGAATCTTATTTCAGCAATTGCGGCTGAGTTGGGTATTGATGAATCAAAAAAAAAATATCGAGATTAGATATGTTATTGAAGTTGATTCCTCTCCATTGTGTATTCGGACTGATATGCGGTTGAAATTGACATAGAAATTAAGAAACATGAGGTGGCATTCGAAATGTATCCTCTATGCATTGATACATCAGATAAAGGTGTTGAAGAGATACTAAATTTCGATGCAACAACAGGTGCAATCGTGTGTGTTGAGGGTGGAAAAAATGACGCAAAGGCTCTAAGCATTGTTGAATAAAAAATTGGTGATACATATTACATAATAGAAACGGAGGTGGAAAATTATAGTTTAACTTACCTAAATCTAGTAGTGTAAAATTCTAAAATACATTCTATCCCTACTCTTTTCTATTTTAGAAAAATCCCTTAAAATTTCAGTCATTCGGATACATATATGTCATACTGATACATTATATATGATACATTATAAACTTGTCTGTTGCGCTTAATATGGAATATTAATGTAAAATTGATTTTCTTTCCCATTAATCACGCAAAACTGATTTTCTTTTCCCACAAATCACGCAAAATTAATTGATATCAGTCCATTCCAAATCTGTAGCAACTTTACAACATTCAAAATATAATTTTTATCTTCTCCATGAATTCAAAATCTTTAATCTGGTCGAATCCGCCATTGTAGATAATTGAACAAACAATTTCGAAACGTCAATCCGAGAACGTCGAGTATAAGAAAACGTTGAGAAATATGGATCCATTATATCGCGAAATTGATTGGACAAATAATTTTTATGGTGAATTTCAAATCCTCCATTGTGGATAAGGTAGATCAATTTCTTCCTCAATTTTTTCCTTCCCAGTTCTTAAGTTGTCTTTTATTTTAAAAAAAAATTTCTATGTAATCTTATTTGATATATATGACTCATTTTTTTTAGTATATTACATTATATATTTGATTCTGATAACGAAAAGTTTCATGAAAATAGATCTAATCAATGAAACGATCTATTAATCATGAAGAATTTGAGATGAAAAAAGTCAACAAAAAAGGATACATACTCGAATTTGAAGTCAACTATTAAAAAATATAGCTCAAAAAAGAAGAAAAAGTTGGATATGTCGTAACAAAATCTTCACTATCAAAAGATGCAGATTTACAATGTATCTCATTTATTTTGATTCTTAAATTAGACTTTGTTAGTGTTATTACTAATGGGATACATTACTTCTATAATGCCTTTGTTTTATGCACTGTGTCATCTCCTAATCTTTCGACCTAATCCACCCACGGTAAATGAGTTTCGATTTATTTCTGTGTTTTTTCAATTGTTCAAGCTTCAATTTAGTTGTTGATTAAGATGCATGATACACTAAGAGAAAATTAGTGTTATCATATTGCAATGTATCATAATTCAATTTAATTTTTTGATACATAAATTTCTAAGATTGTTTATTCAGTGGTTACTACTAATGTACCTCATGATACATAAGTAATAAACGACGGACTTGTATTGTAATTTTGTATCTATGAATTATGATATAGTCATTTTTCTATATCTGAATGTGAATTGTATAAAAGTGTCTAGTCTTAATAAATTGTTTATGAAAAAGTATACTGCATATGATACAAAATTATGAATATAACAACTCATTCAACAATATGAACTTTATACTTGATACATTCATAAGAACTATTCAAAAATTATTAAAATAAAATTAAAATCGAGTTGTAATCATCAAATTTATGTATATAATACATAATTTAGACTACAAAGTATCTTAACTGTTTGATAAATAGTTATAAAGAAATGTATTTTCATTTCAGGTATATAAGTTAAGTATTATGTTTAACTATTTTAAAATATGATACAATGTTCTACTTATTACAGTCCAATATATAATTTGGACTTTATATGGAATATTAATATACTCATATACCATTATGTTTGTGAATATGGTACCACTTAATATGTTTCAGATACATTTTTTTATATAATGTATCATTTTAATTTGTAGTTGATAATAATGTATCTAATACAACAAGGTTGTGGAAAAAAGGAGTAATAAGCTTAGATAAAGTGTATTTATAAATGTATCACAATAAATAAGAATTAAGTTATCCATCAAAATACATGAATGAATCAACAACTAACTACAACTTAAGTTATAAATTACATGAATGAATCAACAACTAACTACAACTAAGTTATAAATTACATGAATAAACAAACAATCAAATTATCAAGTACATTGCATTGTTAGGTGTCAAATGTATCAACAACTAGCTACAATTACGGAAAAAAAGAATTTTGTATGTATGCGTGAATTAATCTGGTACTTAATTTTATGACATTTTTGTATCAGACTATATTAGACAATTCAAACTGTAAATAAAAACTAAATATATTGAAAGTTAAAGTCAAAATAAACAAAAAATTTTTAGAGAAACACTCTAAAACTTGAGTAGAAAAAAATATTTCAAAACAGTAAAAAGGAACACTCTAAAATTAGAGTAAATGTATCTTAACAACCATAACACTCTAAAAAGGTGTCCAACAAGTTATAGATAATCTATAGTCAACATTAATCATATCCTCTTGAGATGGTGTTGTGAATTGACTCTTAAGCTTTTGTGGATCTTCATTTTCACTAACATATTCTGCCTTGATCTTTTCAGTATCAAACTTTCATAATTGGGCTGCATATCGTGTACGAAGGCAATCTGATCAGAAATCATTGGATGGATTAAAGAATATGCATTCCCTTCAAAATGCAGAAGATACATTATAAAAGTAAAGAAGATACATTATAATTCAAACAAAATCACACTAATATTGACATACCTCATCACTTGTTTATGCTTATCAGTTAGTCAATTTTTTCTATCTGATAATTATTAAAACTATATATAATGTATCTTAAACATTGACTAGTACAAATTTTATCTGATACATCATTTAACATGATACTAATGCATTGTATACACATTGAATAATACAATTATTGACTAATACACCATTGAACATTATTTTTGTATTAATGACATGACATCTTGTGACTGACAACCAACTAAGCATATTACAATATTTGATAATTTCATATAATCACAACAACTACTCAAATGATGAATAAAATAAAGATTTATTGTATCAATTAAATAAACTTAAATATTGATAAATTGCAATATGAAACATGTATTTTATCATTAATGTATCATTTTTATTAACTAACATAAATAATTTTAAAAATCAATAAAAGAAGAAGGAAAACCAACCTTCTGTAAAGAAGGTCAAGAAATTGCAGGAGCCAATTTTCGATCCCTCTTTCTGAATTTTTATCAACCTGCACTTTAGAAGATGAAGAACAATATTGATTCACTATTGCTAATGGATGATGAAAACGCTCGTGCTTTAGAATATCAAGAACAACAATGATTTACTATTGCCAGTTGCTTATGAAAATCTTAGATATAATTTCAACCCATTTAGGATCGTCGAAAAATTGACAAAATCAAAGAACAACAATGATTTACTATTTTCAATTGTTGATGAAAACCTTAGATCTGGTTTCAACCCATTTAGGATCGTCGAAAAATTGACGAAATCAAAGAACATTAGAATAAAGATGAAAACTACATATTCAATGATTTGATATTGATTAGCTGGAGAGAAAAAAAATAACTTGAAATTCAAATTGGGATGAAGGGTGTAACTAATTAGATTGTGGGAATGAAATAAGGAGAGGTTAAAGGAGTGAAATTAAGAGAAGAGAAATGTTGGTTTGTAAGGTTGAAGTAATGTATCTTGGCGATTTGGAGTAATGGGGAAAAGAAGAGTTTTTTGTAATATTTTTAAATGGTAGGGATGATAAAAAAATATGGTAAATAAAGATGTGTATATAGGTAATTTTTCCAAAATTATATATCAGATACCAATATTTCTGTTGTGGAAGAGAAGCAAATATACAAGGATAAGACAACTCTAAAGGCTGTAATGAAAAATTACAAAATAAAGAATGGCTTCAGTTTTAAAATTAAAAGATGTGATAACAAAAGGTATGTTATACAATTATATGATAATTTTCCTAATAATATATATTTTGTTTGTAATATGTTTACCATTATACACTAATATTATCTGTTACGTGTAGTCATGTGTAGAATGTATCTTGTTCGTTTTGATGTTTCTCTGGTTATGAATGTATAAATTAATAAAGGTATGAAAATGTGTAAGAGTATATTTGTGATTACTTTACAAAATAAAGTATCATAATGTGAAAGTATCAGTTCTATCTTATAATTAAAATAATGTATCGTAATGTACTTTTATTTTAATTTATGTATCAGTACAGTCAACCTAATCAAATAAAAAATATAAGTTATGTAATTGCAGCTACGTATTAGTTTGTTATTCAGATGATTGTTGTTGGAAATTGAATGGCTCTATTAGAAAGAATTCAGACACATTCATAGTGAGATACTTTAATAGTGAACATACATGTCTATTGAGGAATAATGTATTAAGTAAGGTACAAGCTACTGTTGGATTTGTTGGTGGTGTGACAACTCTAAAATTGGAGAATCATAAAAGGAAACATACTCGAAACGATATAATAGAGGATATTAGGGATATGTATGGCGTTGAGATTTCTTATCAGCAAGCATGGCGGGCTAATGAGCGTGCATTGAAAATGTAAGGGGTAAACCTACTGATGGATATAGAAATATGTCAAGATACATATATATGCTGGAAACTGTGTATCCAAATGCATATATAAAGATGCACAAGTCTGAATACAACGAATTTATATATCTTTTCATATCATTAAGACCAATGATGAGAGAATTTGAGTTCTGTAGGACAATTATTATTGTTGATGCTTCACATCTTAGTGGAGCTTATCGAGGGACATTTGTTTATGCTAGTACACTCGATGGAGTATGTATGACATGTTGTTTATGAATTTATTTATTTATTAACTTAATAGTAAGACGTTATTCTTTATTTTTTTGTGTTTCTATGTTAAGGTTGCATATTGCCTTTGGCGTACGAAATTGTTGACACGGAAAATGATTGTTCATGGACATGTTTTTTTAACAGTTTAAGAATGCATTTGGTGAGAGGAAAAAATGTGTGTTGTATCTGACAGAAATGAAAGCATAAAGAAAGGTGTAAGTATTGTTTATTCAACTGTTCTTCATTATGGCACCTCTGGAAAAATGTTTGTTCAAAATTTAGGAGAAGTAAGACCATTCTAATTGATATGTTTTACTCAATGGCAAAGACTTATAGAAAAGAGGATTTTGAAAAATTGATGGCTAAATTGGATAAAATAGATGAAAGTGTAAAAAAGTATCTTCAAGATGTTGGGTATGAAAGGTGGTCTAGGTTTCATGCAACAGTGAACCGGGAAGAATGATGACTTCAAATATAGCTGAATGTATCAATGGTTGTGTTGTTGATGCATAGCAATTACCTACTATAGAATTTTTGAAAGGAGTTAGAATTCTATTTGATTCTTGGAATTGCAAAAATAGAGAAATAACTTCTTATACAAAGGAAACATTGGGGAGAAGATTTGAAGAAATATTGGTTTTAAACGCGTCAAAAAGTGTGAATATGAAGGTACATATTTGTATTATCTTTATTATATTGTTGTTTAACAAAAATTAAAAAAACGTGTTAATTATCTCTAATTTGTAAAAATTGTATGAAGGTGTGATAAGATACATTGTTTGTCTTGGGAGTAAAACTTGTTTATGTGGTAGATTTAAACATGACGAGATACCTTGTCCACATGCAATAGCCGTTTTGAAGAGGAAAAATATAACAGATTTACACCCGTACTGCTCTGATTATTATAAACATGATGCATTAACAAATACTTATGCAGTACCAATGGAACAAATGCCCAACAAAAGTGATTGGACAGCTCCGGACTGTGTTTTGGAAGAACTCGTCGTGCCACCTAGATACAAAAATGTCTGGTAGACCAAGAAAAAAGAGAAAGAAAAATCCAAATGAAAAGATAAAACAAAAACTAATTATTGTGGACGTTGTGGACAAGAAGGTCACAACAAAAGAACATGTACCTTCTTTCCAAAAGATTCTTGATGATTCTTTTTTTCTGTTTTATGATTAATGTGTAATAATGTTTCTGGATATTTTTAATTTGCTAATAAGATTTGAACTTTTTCATTTGATGTGATTATAACTTCATATGAATGTTACAAGATACAAAATTTATAGTTATACTAAATATATCGATTTTGATTGTATTATATCAAGTATAAATTATATTGATAACTTTTTTAGTGTCATTTACATAAAACGCTAAATATATTATGTATCTGATAACAAATATTTTGTTGTCAGATACAGAATGATAACCGATACTAAATATATTAAATAAGTTATTTTATATCAATTGTTAAAATACACAAATTCAATTTTGTTAATAAAATGTGTATCATATACTTAATAATTCTATGGATATTGTGTATCTGATGATAATATAGTATCAGACGTTGTGATTTACTGAAAGACTACGACATGTTTAGTAAATTATTTTGTATCAGTTTGTGTAACAATTGTGTAAATATAGTATCAGGTATAGTGTGTACAAAGTTTATAGTGTATCAGCAGTAATTGTGTAGATCTTACTTTTACAAAAATAATTTATAGCGAGTTACTGTTAATTAAATTATATATTTGGAGACTAAAATTAAAATTTAAATAAATTTTTTAACAAAAATAATTCTTCAAATTAATAACTACTTAGTAAGATTGTGCTGGAAGGAGAAGTTATAATACAAAATACTAACTAACGTAACTACAACATAATAGAAACCTAACTATTCTATGTAAACCAATCCACCTTCTGCCTGTGTAGTGTAGCCACACTTTTGCCTTGCAGGATCATCGGTATCGCTAACATATCCAGCCTAGACTTTGTCCATACCATACTTCCATAAAAGTGTATTATATTTGTTCCGAAGATAGTCACTCTGAAAACTAACAAATGGAATTTTGATTTCGTCACTCAAGTATAATGCATAAGCATACATACATTCCACAATCACTGCAAAAAATGAAGATACATTAAAAAAAGTGAATGTAAGTAAATAAATTGATTTACAATACTAACAAGCTATCACTTTGTTGTTGCATAATGTCTTGAGCATATTCCACTGCAAAGGACTATTGTGGACCCCACAGTACACCAGTTTCCTTGTCTTTGTACGCCTCTAATGATAACCAATTAATTCTCTCCGTCTTATCAAAGAAACCACTATCATGTAAGTAGTTTGGAAGCATTACAGACAACTGAGTTATCTCTTCGGGATGCACTCTTTTCCTTGATCCCATAGATGAGTCATATACTCGTATTAACCTTTTCTTTAGAACAACCACATTCAACACCCAATGAAAATCTTTGCCACAATTAACAGGAATATAAACCTCATCAACTAGATGCCATGGTAAAGCAGCAGGTATCGAAAATCCATCTATAATGTCTTTTATAGACCTTTTATAACCAGATATAGCAAGACCACTGCCAATATGTTGTTGTGTAGTCAGAGAATCATCTATGTGACCACAATAATACCACTTGTATACAATGTTGATATATGACTTAAAGAAGCAATTGGCCGTAGTGTATCAATATTGATCCAAGCCTCTTGATTTTGACTTCTTGCGTAGATAGTAAAATATTACATCTATGTGATGTTAAAAAAGATAAAAAACAACATAATATATAATTTTCACTCTTTGAAAGAAAGCCATTAGATTGAAGAAAAGTAAAAATCAATTTGTAAGTTCATGTTTATATTATATGACAGATTTTAAAATCGTATCATTGTAACGACTTGTTTAGTCGTTTTGAGCATCAGATTTTAATTCTGGAAAAACTGGCTGAGACGATGAAACCCACGACGGACCATCATGGGCACGACGGACCGTCGAGGGTGTCTCGTTCCAAAACACTTAGAATTCTGAAATTTGGGTACTGAAATCGACTCTCTGAACTTCTTGACGGAATGGCAGGACGGACCGTCGTGGGCACGACGGACCATCACACATCTTCTACAGAAATTAAGTCTCTGAACTTTGTGACGGACCTGCAGGACGGACCGTCGTGGGAACGATGGACCGTCACAGACTCTTCCAGGAAATTGAGTCTCTGAACTTTGCGACGGACCTGCAGGACGGACCGTCACAGCTTGCGTAATCCCAGGCTGGGTCGGATTTCTGTTTATGTTTTAAAGGGGCGTTTTGGACTATTCCTGCTATAATTATAAATTTCGTGGGTTAATATTAATAACTCAATTTCTTGGGGGTTAAAAGAGATAACCTTGAGTTAATTAGTGGGTTAATTCCTCATCTTTTATACTTAATTATATGCTAATTAGGGTAAAGAAAGAGGGTTTGAATAAGAAAAATAGAAAGAACAAAGAGAGGGAAAGAGAAACGATCGAGAGAGGAGAAACGAAGAGGAAAACACAAAGCTTTGGGAAATTGCTTGCTTGATCATGAATCTTCAGTGGAGGTAGGTTATGGTTTCTATGCTATTCGTAGTAGACTCTTAATAGCGAATGATATGTGTTGGGTAGTATTATGAAACCTTCTATATGCTTAATTGTATGCTTGCATGAATGTGATTATATAATTGTGATAAAATAAGCATGATGAAGCTATTGAATCCTAAATCTTGAGAAACCCTAATCTACTTTGTTAATGATGATGCCTTGGTATAAAAGAAGGCTTGATGAAAGAAAGTAGTGAGATTAGGGGATCGGGTGCCAGGTTCCGGTACCAGGATAGAAATAGAGGATCGGGTGCCACGTTCCGGTACCACGATAGTATATGAGGATCGGAGTGTCACGTTTCGACACCAGGATAGTATATGGATTGGGTGCCACGTTCCGGTACCAGGATAGTATATGAGGATCGGAGTGTCACGTTAAGACACCAGGATAGTATATGGATCGGGTGCCACGTTCCGGTACCAGGATAGAATGAGGATCGGAGTGCCACGTTCTGGCACCAGGATAGAATATGGATCGGAGTGTCACGTTCCGACACCAGGAGAGTATATGGAGCGGAGTGTCACGTACCGACACGAGAGAAATAAAGATAATGAATCTTGAAAGATGTTAATATACTCGATTTAATGAACCTAATTCCCAAATGAGTATGATGGGGAGGCGTGAGTCCTAATTGATGTGCTTGGTGTTGTGACCAAGGGTTATGATAATTGATATTGCTACAGATTGAGTATTGTAGTTGATTTTATGATGTTATCTGATATATACTGTTTTCTATTTTGAGTTGGCCGATGATACCTACTCAGTACTTGTGTTTTGTACTGACCCCTACTTGTATGTTTCTTTCTTTGTTATTTGTGGAGTGCAGCAAAAGTACCATCGTCTTCAACTCAACCGCAACTCTAGCCAGTCTTCATTCTACCGGATTTCAGGGTGAGCTAATGCTTCTAGCTTGGACTGGATCTTCTTCTTCAAGTCTTGATGCCTTGACGTTCCGGCATGGACTATCTTTTATTTATTTTAGCTTCTTAGAATACTCTTAGTTAGTGATTTGAGGATAGATGTTCTTGTGATGATGACTTCCAGATTTTGGGGAATAATAGATGTTGAGTTTTAGAAGTTATTGAATTGATTTTTTATTAATGAGTTAAGTCTTCCGCATTACTTTCTGTTGATATTATATTGAAATGTTGGGGTTTAGATTGGTTGGTTCGCTCACATAGTAGGATAAGTGTGGGTGCCACTCGCGGCTCGGTTTTGGGTCGTCACAAACTTGGTATCAGAGCATTACGTTCGTTGGTCTCATCACACAAGAACGAGTCTAGTAGAGTCTTAAGGAACGGTAGGGGGACACTTTATTTTTCTTTGAGAGGCTATAAGACTTTAGGAAAATTCCATTCATTCATTCTTTCTTTCGTGCTATTACTTGGGTCCAATTGGTATCTAGGTGATACAAATTGGTATCTGACCATCTTCACTCTATTTCGCAGATTGTTAGAACTAGAGCAACGACTGCACCAACACCAACACCGGCAAGACAAGAAACGTCTAAGCCAGCCACTGGGGCTGTAGCTCGAAGAGGAGTAGTGGCGAGAGGCCGTGGAAGAGGTCATGGGAGGACGTCCTCTAGAGGAAGAGGACAATCACCTAGCCCATCTGGTACTAGGGAGGTGACTCATCCACCAACTGAGGAAGTGGTAAGAGAGGGTGATGAAGGGGAGAATGAACAAGTACAGAATGAGGGATTGCCACCCCAACCTACCCCAGAGATGATCAATCAGGTTCTTGTTTATCTTAGCGGGTTATCTAATCAGCGCCAGACACCTCCAGTGTTTTCTGCACCAGCACCTCAGGTTCCGGAGGTACAACATGCAGCTACTGTGGCTCCCCGCATGGATGCCTCATTGGAAATAGGCACGTTTCCTCGTCTGACTACAGGGCCTATAATGACAAATGATCAGCATGAACTTTTCAGTAAGTTCTTGAAATTGAAACCTCCAGTCTTCAAGGGTGCTGAATCTGAGGATGCCTACGATTTTCTGGTTGACTGTCATGAGCTACTACACAAGATGGGTATAGTAGAACGGTTTGGTGTTGAGTTTGTGACTTATCAGTTTCAAGGGAACGCCAAAATGTGGTGGCGGTCACATGTTGAGTGTCAACCAACAGAGGCACCACCTATGACTTGGGCATCATTCTCTAGATTGTTTATGGAGTAGTATATCCCCAGGACTTTGAGAGATAGGAAAAGAGATGAGTTCTTGAGCCTAGAGCAAGGTAGGATGTCGGTTACTGCATATGAGGCAAAGTTTCGTGCATTATCCAGGTATGCCACCCAACTTTGTTTCAGTCCACAAGAGCGGATTCGCCGTTTTGTGAAGGGGTTGAGGTCAGAGGTGGAGGGAGTGAAGCCAGATGACTTCACCATGGCATCTACATCAAAGAGGTTTCGAAAGGGAGGTGAGTTTAATGGTTCTTACTCCAGAGGGCAAGGCTCAGGAGGTTACTCAGTCCGACCAATTCAGTCTTCACTACAGACTGTAGTTGGGGGTCCACCTCAGACCGGTCAACACTTCTCTGAGAGACCTATGCTTGAATCCAGAGAATGTTATGGGTGTGGGGAGACTGGACACATTAAGAGGTATTGTCCAAAACAGAGTTATAGACCCCCAATAGCTAGAGGTAGAGGTGGTCATGGTAGAGGCCGTTATTCTGGAGGACGTGGTGGCCGAGGTAATGGTGGTCACCAAAACGGCCGGGGTGACGGGCAAACGGGAGCCACTACAGCACAACATGGTAGGGGCAACGGGCAGACATGCGATAGGGCCCATTGTTACGCTTTCCCTGGGAGATCTGAAGCGGAGACATCTGATGCGGTTATCACAGGTAATCTTTTGGTTTGTGATTGCATGGCTTCTGTATTATTTGATCCTGGCTCCACGTTTTAATATGTATCTTCTTCATTTGCTACAGGTCTTAATTTACCTTGTGAATTGCTTGACATACCTATTCGTGTGTCTACTCCGGTGGGTGAGTCTGTGATAGTTGAAAAAGTATATAGGTCTTGTTTGGTGACTTTTGTGGGGAGCAACACTTATGTAGATTTGGTTATCTTAGAAATGGTTGACTTCGATGTAATTCTGGGTATGACTTGGCTTTCTCCAAATTTTGCAATCTTGGATTGTAATGCTAAAACTGTAACGTTAGCCAAGCCTGGGACAGATCCGTTAGTGTGGGAGGGCGACTACACTTCCACTCCGGTTCGTATCATCTCCTTTCTTCATGCTAAGAGAATGGTTAGTAAGGGGTGCTTAGCTTTCTTGGCACATCTCAAGGATGACACTACCCAAGTACCTTCAATTGAGTCGGTTTCGGTAGTCCGTGAGTTTCTGGATGTGTTCCCTGCAGATCTTCCTGGTATGCCACCGGATAGAGATATCGATTTTTGCATTGATCTAGATACGGGAACTCGCCCCATTTCTATACCCCCTTATAGAATGGCTCCCGCTGAGTTAAGAGAGTTAAAGGCCCAACTTCAAGAGTTGTTGAGCAAAGGCTTCATTAGACCAAGTGCATCTCCTTGGGGTGCTCCAGTGTTATTTGTGAAGAAGAAGGATGGGAGTTTTCGGATGTGCATAGACTACCGGCAGTTGAACAAGGTAACTATTAAGAACAAGTATCCTATTCCTCGCATTGATGACTTGTTCGATCAGTTACAAGGTGCTTGTGTCTTCTCTAAAATTGACTTGAGATCCGGTTATCATCAATTGAAAATACGGGCAACGGATGTTCCAAAGACTGCTTTTCGAACCAGGTATGGGCATTACGAATTCGTAGTAATGTCTTCTGGTCTTACTAATGCCCCTGCTGCTTTCATGAGCTTGATGAACGGGATTTTTAAGCCATATCTTGATCTCTTTGTTATCGTATTTATTGATGATATACTGATATACTCCAAGAGTAAGAATGAACATGAGGAGCATTTGAGAATTGTGTTGGAATTATTAAGGGAGAAAAGGCTTTATGCCAAATTCTCCAAGTGTGAGTTTTGGCTAGATTCAGTGTCCTTCTTGGGGCACGTGGTTTCTAAAGATGGAGTGATGGTGGATCCTTCTAAGATTGAGACAGTGAAGAATTGGGTAAGACCTACTAATGTGTCAGAAATAAGGAGCTTTGTTGGTTTAGCTAGCTATTACCGTCGATTTGTCAAGGGATTCTCTTCTATTGCTTCCCAATTGACGAACTTGACTAAGCAAAATGTTCCATTTGTATGGTCGGACGAATGTGAGGAAAGCTTTTAGAAACTCAAGACCTTGTTGACTACTGCACCAATTCTTACCTTGCCAGTAGAGGGTAAGAACTTCATCGTTTATTGTGATGCATCCTATTCTGGTTTGGGTGCAGTGCTAATGCAAGAGAAGAATGTGATTGCTTATGCTTCGAGGCAATTAAAGGTGCATGAACGTAACTATCCGACCCATGATTTGGAGTTGGCCGCGGTAGTATTTGCACTAAAGCAATGGAGACACTATTTGTATGGGGTTAAGTGTGAAGTCTATACGGACCATCGTAGCCTACAATATGTCTTCACTCAGAAGGATTTGAATTTGAGACAGAGGAGATGGATGGAACTACTGAAGGACTACGATATCACTATTATGTATCATCCGGGAAAGGCTAATGTTGTGGCAGACGCCTTAAGTAGAAAGGCAGGAAGCATGGGAAGTCTAGCTCATTTGCAAGTTTCTAGACGCCCATTGGCTAGAGAAATCCAAAACCTGGCTAATGACTTTATGAGGCTAGAAGTAAATGAGAAGGGAGGATTTTTAGCTTGTGTGGAGGCGAGATCTTCTTTTCTTGACAAGATCAAGGGAAACAGTTTGATGATGAGAAACTAAGTCGAATTCGGGATATGGTGTTGCGAGGAGAGGCTAAAGAAGCAATAATTGATGAGGAAGGTGTTTTGAGAATTAAGGGAAGGGTATGTGTGCCCCGTGTTGATGACTTGATCCACACTATTCTTACAGAGGCTCATAGTTCCAGATATTCTATACATCCGGGTGCAACCAAGATGTACCGTGACCTAAAGCAACACTTTTGTTGGAGTAGAATGAAGCGCGACATTGTTGATTTTGTTGCCAAATGTCCAAATTGTCAACAAGTAAAGTATGAACACCAGAGGCCCGGAGGAACACTTCAGAGAATGCCCATTCCTGAATGGAAGTGGGAGAGAATTCCAATGGACTTCGTGGTTGGTCTTCCAAAGACATTGGGAATGTTTGATTCTATTTGGGTAATTGTGGATAGATTAACTAAGTCTGCTCACTTCATTCCGGTCAAGGTGACTTACAATGCAGAGAAGTTAGCCAAAATCTACATCTCAGAAATCGTTCGATTGCATGGAGTTCCACTTCCTTTCATATCAGATAGAGGTACGCAGTTTACTTCTAAGTTTTGGAGAACATTGCATGCGGAATTAGGTACTAGGTTGGACCTTAGTACTGCGTTTCACCCTCAGACCGATGGTCAGTCTGAGCGAACGATTCAAGTATTGGAGGATATGCTTCGTGCATGTGTGATAGAATTTGGTGGTCATTGGGATAACTTCTTACCCTTAGCGGAGTTCTCGTATAATAATAGCTATCACTCGAGTATTGATATGGCTCCATTCGAAGCATTGTATGGGAGGAGATGTAGGTCTCCCATTGGTTGGTTTGATGCATTTGAGGTTAGACCTTGGGGTACTGACCTTTTGAGGGATTCATTGGAGAAAGTGAAATCTATTCAAGAAAAGCTTTTAGCAGCGCAAAGTAGGCAAAAGGAGTATGCGGATCGAAAGGTTAGAGACTTGGAGTTCATGGAGGGTGAACAAGTCTTGCTGAAGGTTTCACCCATGAAAGGGGTGATGCGGTTTGGAAAAAGAGGTAAGCTAAGCCCAAGGTATATTGGACCATTTGAAGTACTTAAGCGAGTAGGGGAAGTGGCTTATGAATTAGCCTTGCCTCCAGGACTGTCAGGAGTGCATCCGGTATTTCATGTGTCTATGTTGAAAAGATACCATGGGGATGGAAACTAAATCATTCATTGGGATTCAGTTCTGCTTGATGAGAATTTGACTTATGAGGAGGAACCTGTTGCTATTTTAGATAGAGAAGTTCGCAAGTTGAGGTCGAGGGAGATTGCATCCATCAAAGTTCAATGGAAGAATCGACCAGTTGAAGAGGCCACTTAGGAGAAGGAGGCTGATATGCAAGAAAAATACCCACATCTGTTTACAGATTCAAGTACTCCCTTTCGCCCTTGTTTCTTTTCTTGTGATCGTTCGAGGACGAATGATGGGTAAATTGGTATCTATTGTAACGACCTGTTTAGTCGTTTTGAGCAGAAGATTTTAATTCTGGAAAAACTGGCTGAGATGACGGAACCCACGACGGACCGTCATGGGCACGACGGACCGTCGAGGGTGTCTCGTTCTAAAACACTTAAAATTCTGAAATTTTGGTACTGAAATCGACTCTCTGAACTTCGTGACGGAATGGCAGGATGGACCGTCGTGGGCACAACGGACCGTCACACATCTTCTACAGAAATTAAGTCTCTGAACTTTATGACGGACCTGCAGGACGGAGCGTCGTGGGAATGACGGACCGTCACAGACTCTTCCAGGAAATTGAGTCTCTGAACTTTGCGACGGACCTGCAGGACAGACCGTCACAGCCATGACGGACCATCACAGGTTGCGTAATCCCAGGCTGGGTCGGATTTCTGTTTAAGTTTTAAAGAGGCGTTTTGGACTATTCCTGCTATAATTATAAATTTCGTGGGTTAATATTAATAACTCAATTTCTTGGGGGCTAAAAGAGATAACCTTGAGTTAATTAGTGGGTTAATTCCTCATCTTTTATACTTAATTATATGCTAACTAGGGTAAAGAAAGAGGGTTTGAATAAGAAAAATAGAAAGAACAAAGAGAGGGAAAGAGAAACGATCGAGAGAGGAGAAACGAAGAGGAAAACACAAAGCTTTGGGAAATTGCTTTCTTGATCACGAATCTTCGGTAGAGGTAGGTTATGGTTTCTATGCTATTCGTAGTAGACTCTTAATAGCGAATGATATGTGTTGGGTAGTATTATGAAACCTTCTATATGCTTAATTGTATGCTTGCATGAATGTGATTATATAATTGTGATAAAATAAGCATGATGAAGCTATTGAATCCTAAATCTTGAGAAACCCTAATCTACTTTGTTAATGATGATGCCTTGGTATAAAAGAAGGCTTGATGAAAGAAAGTAGTGAGATTAGGGGATCGGGTGCCACGTTCCGGTACAAGGATAGAAATAGAGGATCGGGTGCCACGTTCTGGTACCAGGATAGTATATGAGGATCGGAGTGTCACGTTCCGACACCAGGATAGTATATGGATCGGGTGCCACGTTCCGGTACCAGGATAGTATATGAGGATCGGAGTGTCACGTTCCGACACCAGGATAGTATTGGATCGGGTGCCTTGTTCCGGTACGAGGATAGAATCAGGATCGGAGTGCCACGTTCCGGCACCAGGATAGAATATGGATCGGAGTGCCACGTTCCGACACCAGGATAGTATATGGAGAGGAGTGTCACGTACCGACACGAGAGAAATAAAGATAATGAATCTTGAAAGATGTTAACATACTCAATTTAATGAACCTAATTCCCAAATGAGTATGATGGGGAGGCGTGAGTCCTCATTGATGTTCTTGGTGTTGTGACCAAGGGTTATGATAATTGATATTGCTACAGATTGAGTATTGTAGTTGATTTTATGATGTTATCTGATATATACTGTTTTCTATTTTGAGTTGGCCGATGATACCTACTCAGTACTTGTGTTTTGTACTGACCCCTACTTGTATGTTTCTTTCTTTGTTATTTGTGGAGTGCAGTAAAAGTACCGTCGTCTTCAACTCAACCGCAACTCTAGCCAGTCTTCATTCTACCGGATTTCAGGGTGAGCTAATGCTTCTAGCTTGGACTGGATCCTTTTCTTCAAGTCTTGATGCCTTGACGTTCCGGCATGGACTAGCTTTTATTTATTTTAGCTTCTTAGAATACTCTTAGTTAGTGATTTGAGGATAGATGTTCTTGTGATGATGACTTCCAGATTTTGGGGAATAATAGATGTTGAGTTTTAGAAGTTATTGAATTGATTTTTTATTAATGAGTTAAGTCTTCCGCATTACTTTCTGTTGATATTATATTGAAATGTTGGGGTTTAGATTGGTTGGTTCGCTCACATAGTAGGATAAGTGTGGGTGCCACTCGCGGCTCGGTTTTGGGTCGTGACAATCATATACATAATTTGAATGCATAATCTACCTGATCAGTCCAACATCTCATTGGACGTGACATGGTATAAAACCAATTCTTGTCAACAGGAAATGCGACAACAAAATCCATATAGTCAAAACCAAACTTAGCATATTTGCCTTTATATTTATCCTCATCAGGTTTTCTATAGAATTATTAAAGTCAAAATGAAAGTATTTTAATAAAAAACTTATTTTATAAAGATACTTTAATAATAAAAATTTACTTATTCACATTTGTTTTGAGGAGTCCCTTTTGAATCCACTCTAAGAACTCTTGCATTAAACCTGACGATAGTTGAGATGTGATGCGATAATCATCAAATGGAGTGTATGTACGGATATGATCATCTATTTTGTCCTTTCCCTTATCAGTTGATCCAAAAAAATTCACATAGGGAGACTGCAAAACCTTAAAAGGCATCTTGTTACGTTGAGCCGGAGTTTTAGTATCAATATCATTGACAACCAGCTAGATGGGTAGCTGACTGTCCAATAAAAAATCATCACTCCAGGTAAGCTGGAGCGGAATGACTGGACTTAATGGGTTGACATTAATTTCTGGTTTGGAAGTACATGTGCAAGTGCATCTATCACTGCTTTGATTTTGGATGAGATGGAAATCGTGTGATGTCAAATAAATAACAAAAATATTACAATTTATATAAATAACTTACGCAACATCAAAACTTAATTTATTTGGAATTAAATGGAGGCAAATGCTGTCAAAATGCAGTAAATAATTTATAACCCTACCAATGTCTCAAAAACTACTGAATTAGAGGGATATTTTTTGACTTCTTTTTGAATTTTATCAACACCATGATCCTAATAAAGAGAATTTCAGATGCTATATAAATTTTTACTAAAATTAATAATGTATAACAAATTAAAAACTTAATACTTACTACCTTAATATCAGGAATATTCACATTCACCGAAGGATTGTTTTGTTGTGTTGTAAATAGAAGCACAGTGGACATTTCCATTGCATGTTCATTACAGGATGTATCGTCCTTCATTATTTGTAGAAAAATTGAAGTATTTATTAGTATATTAATAGATACCGTGCAACCAGTGATACTTAAAATATCATAATCTATTTCATAAATTATAGTATATAAAACAGTCAAGATTAGAAGTATCATATATAGTTTTAATGTAGAAAATGCAGTCAGTGAAACACAAAAAGCGAAAGTAAATTCATAGATTAAAGTATCAACCATCCAAAAAGATACATTATTAAATTTTTTAAGTATCATATATTTACGTACCTTTGTGACATCTTCAACAGAACCCTTTTGTTTCTCAACCTCCACAACAGGTTCATCAACATCATCAACAGTTGCAAAATCCATTTGCATGGGTGAAATGGTTTGTTGATAAAAGTTAGCAGAATTGAATTATGGGCCAACGTTGTGTTTCTCCACAGAATCATCCATCACATGTGGCGATGAAACTCCTCCCATATTCTTCGTATTTTAAAAAATGTCAATATCAAATAAAAATCATAAACATTTCAATATATCAAAATAGCACCTTCTTAGATTTGTTATCTCTCGCACCAACAACTTTCAACAATTCAGAATGATTTATCTATATTAGGGCCTCAAGAGCTCCAAATTTTTTGTCAACCTATAATCAAATTAAACATATAAAAAATTAACAATGAACATATAAATGTTTGAATGAATTGTTTACTTATAATATAAGACTTCATGAACGTCTTCAAATCTTCAATTTCTGCACTGCCCAAATTTGTTTTTCCAGTGAATGTAGTGGAAGATAGTACATGATTCATCACAACTTTTTTTTTACATGATATAAGTATCTGAAAGATCACATAATGAATTCTCACACTAACAGTTCCTTAGAGTTCACACTAAGGCTTATCAATATGCATTTATGCGCACCCAACTCTCAACACAACACAAACTTTCTACTAGGAAACACTTGACACAACACAACAACAACACCTTTAAGGCCTGGCGACTGGAGACTTACTTGTGAGGCATGAGAACTTGAGCAGTGAGCGACTCAGAACCTGAGACTGGAGAGCCGACTGTCGAGTAGTTCTGTGCCGAAGTCGTGAGAAGAATAAGACTCGTAACTACGATGCCTCAGGCAAAAACTTTTCTCTTACAAAAAACAGTAATTTTTACTTTGCATTAAATTGGTGGCAACATATTTGAATTCCATTTGCATAATATAATTGTAAGGGCATTTCATACACTTGATATTTTCTAAAAAATAAAGACAATATTCACAACTAATTAATTAACAAGTACATTACAATGCCATTTTCATCAAAGAAACAAACAGAACATGCTCATTATATTATCCATCCAAAAACATAATACTATTTGTTACTATAATCAAGGGAGAAATAGATGGTACATGAGGCTATGAGTCTTCTTCAATAACCTTTAGCCCCATCTTCCGTTGAGAACGCTAAAACTACACAAGGGGCTTGAGCAAAAAATTGCAGAGAAAAACATCAAGATATACTTTATTAATACTCGAATTTTGGGTATTTTCCCTCTTCAACTTGAAGGTGATGTTGTGCATAACAATTTTTCAGAATAATTGAAGTTTAACAGTCGACTTACAAACCAATATTTTGTTCCTTCGTTTGAAACTTTGAATCATGAAAATAGACATACATGAATCATGAAGATAAATGGAATAAATAAAAATATTGTAGGCTTGAGGACTGAGGTGTCATCGTTAGCCGTTACCTTGCGAGTTTCATCCTCGCCTGAGTGACTAGAGAGAAATCGTCGCCTTGCTGGACGCCTGAGTGTCTGGATTCAAATCGTAACTCGTTGGTTAGTCGTCGCCTCACCTGATTTTTTAAGTTGGAGAAACTTTAGAGTTTGAAATTTGGAGAAAGGAGAGGAGTCGAGAAGTTTAGATGAAGACAAAGAGTTTTCAAACCTAAATCCCTAATTGAGAAATTAGAAATTAGGGGAAAAAAAGTAGCGGGTCTTATCGGGCTATCGGGTACCCCGATTTTTTCTTCCCAATCCGACCCTCGAACAATTAAACCAATAAAAAAATATTGAACCGAACCCCGAACCAATTACCCAATATCCCAACCCGTTAGCCCAATAAATCGAAAATCGGCTCGGGTTAATGGTTTGATCCGATTTTTGCACAGGCCTACCTAGCATAAAATGGTCTACCAAGCGTTGTTTATTTACATTATAGGTGGTATCAGGAAAATATCTTTGCAATAACCTACTGATTTTTTGAAACTGGATAAGTAAAATTCTTGACATTACGTTTACGTTTCAAACCACTAATAATAGCAAACTCACGGATACTACAATTCAACACATTTCCTTTGGCATGACTAATGTAAATTTCGTTTTCTAAATTTCTTTGCTCAATTTCTAAAAAATATAAACATTTTGTAATCTAATCTTGGTAGTTGCATATGGGGATATTTAGGTATGGGACAAGTATGGTCTCTTTGAATAATTTTATACCTTGATCCTTTATTGATGATAATAAATGTTTAGTATAATTGGTGTTGTAGGTTGGACCAAACTTAAGAGCGTTCTTTGGAATTTGTTTAGTTACATAAATCATATTATGCAATTAAATGAATAATTTTTATCAATCTCTAACAGATATAAACAATTTATATACTATTACCGACATATAATAATGTTTTGCTTTAGTTGATACTAAATAACAAGAAGAATGATACACAACATCACATTAATGAGTTTTGTTCACTTTTAGATAAATTAATATTGATGAATAGTGATACTAAATAAAACCTACATGCCATACTTAAAGAATACTATTAGATACATTAATGTTTATTCAATTTGATACTAAATAACAAAAAAAACTTAAACATCTATATTAGATATATTAATTATCTTGTGCAACACATAAAAGGTACAGAAATACACAAATTTAATTAGTCGTTATATAAACAGATCAAACTGATACTTAAAAAGGTATTTAAGATAGATTAAAATTCATGTGCAACACATAAAAGTATCATAAAAATCAACGTTCCTTGTGTGAAGTCAAAATAGTTAATACTTTCTGAGTTCTGTTCACTTATCAATACATTAATGTTCATGAAAATTGATATTAAATAACACCTGCATGCCAATATGATACTTAAACAATAATATTAGATACATTAATGTTCGTGCAATTTTATACTAAATAACAACAAAACAACAAACTTAATACTTAAAAAAATATCTACAATACCTTAATATTTATGTGCAAAATCATAAAAGTATAACAAAAATCAGTGTTGCATGAGTGCAATTAAATGTTGAAATAAACGATACTTGAATAAAAAAATGAATCATCAAACTAAAGAAAAAGATACGAAAATCAGGATGATAGGGATACAAATGTACATATTGTTGTCAGTGTTGGTTAAACGATACATAAATGAAAAAAAGGAATCATCAAACTAAATAAAAAGATACGACAATCCGGATGGATAGGATACAAATGTACATACCGTTGATAGTGTTGGTCGAATAGTTGGAGGTGCCGCCTTTCTACCCATTTTCTTTGGGGTTTTCGGGTTTTCCAAAGTTGATGCATGTTTGCTCTTTGCAAAAGTTCTCTTGAAAGAACTTGAATTTTTCATGACTATAGGGTCATGCGACGATTAAGAACTCAATTCTTCGAAGATTTTGATTCTGGAAAAAAATTTACAAATTTGTTAGAAAGGAAAAACAGTAGATACACAAAAAAGGGAAGAAATCATAATGAGAAGATGATAAACCTATTTTGGACCTAATCTGGATGAATAGGGATAAAGTTCTTTTGAAATCCAAATTTACTTTTAATTGTTAACCGAAAATTTAGGGGAAAAAATTTTGGGCGAAAGTTTGGAGAATCGGAAAGGTGTAGTTTGAGTTCCAACGCAAAAATTCAGTTAAGTATCATTGGGTGTGTAAAAAATGGATTTTTGAATTTTAATAAGAGAGTAGGAAAATATTGGGAATAGATAAAGTAAAGTTATGTAGTTTAGTAGTTTCCTTTAAACTTAGAACATGTTCAAAATTTGGGAATTTGTCCAAAATTTGATCTCTTCTTTCACTTTATATGTTATTTTATTAACTATATATTTTATTTTATTTTGGTTTGATTTAATTAATTTCACATAGATAAGTCACTTCTCTTTTTATATTAAAAAAATTAAAATATTTATTTTCATATGTATCTATTACTTAGCCCTATTTTTATCGACACTTGAACTATTCCTTTCCCCAAAATGAAGTAATAATAAAATAAGTAAATAAATAAAAATGAATTTTCTTTAATTTGTTTAAAATTTGAAAAATCATTTTAGTCACATTGCCGGTCAACCGTGGGTTAGCGGGCATTCTGAGAGCCTAACACTTTCTCAGAATGTATATTGAACTTCGAACCCTTATATTATCAAATTGATTTGTATTTGTTTAAATATTTTGAAAACCTTAAGTTTTTTCTTGATTTTTATTTAAAAAACTTAAGTGGCGACTCTGTTATTTTGGAAATTTGATTTCTCTTCAATAATAGGTTTAATCCATTTTTCAGAAACTAGTCATTTTTCTTTTATTTATTTTTTCGAAGTATACTTGTCACTTAATTATGTTCTAACCAAAAGATTTGATTATTTGACTAATTACTATAATTGCATTATTTATGTGTGATTCATGTGTTTAAATTTTACAATTGTCATCGCATTTCATAGCATCTTTCAATATGTATGTATAGTATATTAAAGGAAGGTTTGTGAAATCGCTGTCGGACTTTTTTATACTCAAACCTTTATCCGGAATGATCAATATTTTATTGGTTCGTCATGCGTCCAATGGTTGACGTGAATTTCAGCCTAAGTTATCCACTTTGATTCCCGGTCTTTCAAAAGTCTCTCTTAGTCAACTAGGGTAGGGCTAAACTAAATTTCTAATTTAGAGCATTTTGAACTAAGTTGATCCAACATCCAAGACGTGTTGGTCCCATTAGAGAGATCATCTTGAGTCCAAAATGGCTCACGGTTAAACGGATGTTTATATTTATGTGTTTTAATTTGAATGATGTATACGTTATTTGAAAAATAATTATCCCATAGAGTAAGGATTAGATTATAGTTTATACTAGTTGAAGAACGAGATTCACAAGCTACTAGTCCATCCAAATACGTTGACACCCGGAGATGACAACAAAATAAAAAACAAGAAGGACCTTTTGTGGAACGGTGGAAGCATAGTTTAGAATTGTACCCCTGCGCAATACTGAATATGTTGTACCCCATTCCCCCTATTATGTATCCTCATTCAGTTTATTCGTAAAACTTGTATAAATTTCAGTTTTTGGGGCAATGAAATGTTTGAAATGACGTGATACATTATTTAAATAGCCTACCCTTGACACAAAAGAGTCACATATCTGTTTAGATCGTGTAACAATTGTTTATGTGTTATAACTGCTAATGTGAATATGTTGCTTTATTTGGAGATATTCTAGCTCACTCATTTTCAAATCTTTTAAAAATCCATCAGTACAAATATCAAATCACTATCAAAAGTGCGTCCAAATACTCTTCGAGTCTTTAGTTTCTCAACGAAATTCAAACTTCATTTTTTAATCTTATTTTCTCATATCAAAAGATATTCACCATCTCACATCAAACAAGATTCAAGTGAGTCGAAATATGTAGGACCTGAATTCTCCCTCGTGAGATACGTAGACAGCCTTTCAAGGCTCGGTCCCCATTTTGAAAAATTTTATCTTTTCCAACTCTTACAAAAAGAATAGTGTTTCATATCTATCGGAGATATGACAATGAAACATACAATCGACTTGTCTTGACTCAAGTTGATGGTTTTGATTTACTAAGATCAAAATCAAATAGACAAATTCTTGTCTGTTTAGTTATTTTCTAAACACGTGGGCTAGTTTATCTTAGAGTGAAGCAACTTTTATATGTTTGTGGTCATATGTGTGATATCTTGTATTATTTATTATCTACATATACTAAAATGTTTATCTTTAAGTTATTTTTTCTTTGTCAGATCAGTAAAATTGATCTGTGTTGATGAGACTAGCTGGTCATCCTTATTTCACAAGATCTAAGGCCCCCAATGATTCCTTCTCCAATCAAAGTTTGGAAAAAGAAAAGACAGTAATGGGTGATAACAATGACGAGATTGGACTGGCTGAAGTTGTCATGGCTCATCTCGTCGCCACTTATCAAAATGAATTAGTTATGTAGTTAATGAAACAATCGATATGAGGGTCAAATGCGAAGAATGCGAGATTTGTCTAATCTAATTTTCAGTTTCAACCCTCAAGAGATGGAGGACATCCACTCCACTTTCCTCCTTCTAGCGCGGAACTGGTTCAAAACCCACCCTCTAACCTATCTCAAAATTCTTCAATTATTGACCTAACCGCCCAAAATCCCCATCATACCTCCGTCTCTTACCAAGTGCCACCTCCTACTCAAGATAACAATCCCCAAATTTTCCCCCCTCATCAAACTGCCAATCCGCAAGATTGCCCTTCCCCTCAAAATGAAAGTCTTAACAATTCGCAAACCTTTTATTACCACCAAATCAGCATACCAACCTTCGGACTTCCCCACAGAATTACCAAGCCACTAAAAATGCCTAGAATCTCCGCCATTGACTCAAAATGCAACTTTTCAAATTCTAATTCCAAATGAACCTCATGCCAACAGTTTCGAGCTTGATCATTACAAGGAGAAAGGAAGAGAGTGGAGGTCAAAAATAGAGACAACCAAGCTGAATATGAAAGAAGAGATCACGAAAGCCATGAAGAACTTGCACTATGTTCCTGAAGTTGATGGGTTTAGTTACGAGAGTTTGCGAATACATTGGAATTTAGACTTCCCAAAAGGATTTAAAGTGACAAAATTTGACACTTTCGTAGAAACAGGGAATCCATTGGCGCACCTAAGGGCCTACTTTGACCAACTTGTAGGTTTTGGAAGGAATGAAGCTATATTATTGAGAAATTTTAGCCGAAGTTCGAATGCAGAAGCGTTGAAATAGTTTACCTCCTATGAGATAAAGCAGTAGTCTAGCAAGAATGCACTAGCTAAAGATTTTATGGAACTGTTAGCCTACAATGTGAAGATTGTTCTTGGTCGCTATTTTTTGGAGAGAATCAAGAAGAAATCCACTGAAAGTTATCGTGAATATGCGTATAGGTGGAGAAAAGAGGTTGCTCGAGTTCGACCTCCTATGTCTGAGAAGGAGATCGTTGAAGTTTCCATACGCAATCAAGAACCAGAGTATTATGATAGGATAATATTACTCATTAGAGCAAAATTTGCAGAGATAGTAGAGGTAGGTGAGGCTATCGAAAATGGGCTTAAAACCAAAAAGATTTCTCTCGTTGCCGCTCCAACCAAATATTCTAGATTGTTGAAAAAGAAAAGAAATGATGTGTCTTCCGTTTCCTACGGATATGATGGACAAGGACACTTCAGAAAATCTTCACCTTACAAAGGCTATCCTCGAGCCCCAAAAGATTCATATCCAGCTTGCTATATCGAACCAAGTTACCAAATTCCACTTCCCAATTACGGAACTCCACCACCGACTTACCAAATTCCACCTAATGTTTATCAAACTCCACCTTCTAATTACCGGAATAACCATCCATATTACCAAACCCCATCAGTTAACTGTTCAAATATCCAATCAAGTTAGCAAACTCCACCCCCATACTACCAAAGTACCCTTCCTAGCTACCGAGCTCCACAATACGCCAATTTTCAAACGCAAGCACGAACTTACTAAATCCTTAAAACTACTGTCAAGTAACTTCACATCCAGAAAATAAGTACAATCCTCCTCACCCATATCTTGAGAAGAAACCTGCTAGAGTGTATACTTCTTTGGTTGAGAGCCGAACACACTTTTTGAGAGATTGAAATCAGCTGGCCTGATATAGACAATTGATCCAAAGTATCAATGTCAACTCTAAGCTTTATAGACTCAATCTTTACTTTGCTTACCATTCAGGAGGTGTTGGGCATATTACTAAGGATTGTATCAACTTGAAGCATAAAATCCAAGACTTGATAGATCAAAAGGTCCTCACTCTCCAGACTGCCTCTCTAATGTCAATAGCAACCCCATGTCGAATCATGGAGGGGTGACTATTAATATGGTTGAAATCAAAGAAGATTTGAATGTGGAGAAAGTTATAATCTCAGCCACCTTGAAAAGTTTAAAAATTATGTAGTCTCGCCAACCAAAAGAGAAAAATCTAAATTTGTGATAATGGCACCTCAAAAAGCTTTTACTTTAAGGCTAAAAGAGGGCCAGAACAAGCAAAAGATCGATCAAGTTTTTCCAAAATCATTGCTTCACTTAGATCTGTCTTTTATAATGCAAAATGGTATAGGGGTTGAAATTTAAAATTGATACAAAGAAGGTAAAATTGTGCTTGAAGTGACGATTGAGACACCAGTCATGCATACTAGGCAGCGAGTCAAAAGAGCATATTCCAAATTGGACATCCACTTCGCTCTTGGTTTCTCGCTCGTCTTGGTAGACATAAAAAATTTTCTATATTATTTCTAAAATTGGTAGTGTTTCGAATGAGGCTCGAGGCCCATAATTTTTTTTATTTAATACCACACTATATATTAATCTCCCTTCTAATATTTGAGAAAAAAAGAGGCAAAAAGGGCCAACGTTCTTATTATCTTATTTCAAATGAAAACCTCCTTTATTGCGAAAATTTGTTTTACTTTCTTTATATTTTCTATCTAACAGTATCTGTCTACGATTTCAGTGAAAAAATTATCAAAACTTTCAATGTCATGTCATGTCACAAGCTGAATGAACAAAATGGGGTAGATGCAGACGAACTTGAGGACTACAATGAGAAGATAATGGTATCGAAACACCTAGTTAAGGAGTTCAGGTAGTTCGAAAGTCACGATAAGTCGCCTAACCTGAATTCTCAAGAAAGAGATATATATGCGACTTATGTCGACCTCGGTCACCCCTTTTTAACCCTCTTAATTTATTTTCTTTTGTATTTGAACTACGTTCGACCCGAATTTCAAGAATGAGATACTTAGGCGGCCTATGTTGGCCTCGGTCGTTTTCCTTAGTTAATTTTTTTGTTTCTGTAGATTCTCAAGATGGGAACTACGTTTGACCTAATCCTGCCTCAACAGGGTACGTAGGCTCCACAATGGCTTGTTCATATCTCCAACTCAAAAATTATCAAGAAAACGATCTCTCCAACAAGTCAAGACTGAAGTTACATTGACAATTGTAAATGGGACAAAAATTTAGAGAAGATCTAAAAGAATTCCATGATTCGTTCATCGATGGCTCAAAATACATGAAGACAGTTAATTGGGACAAAAACTTTTTGAGGTTGACCTCAAAAATTTCAGTAAGGTTCATCGAAAGTCTAGAAAACCTTTGAGTACCTCCAACATGATCAGAAGTTTAGAAGTGACTTCAAATGATTCTCATGTACATTATGAGATCACCCAAACTTCAAGAATCTTCAGAATATTTTCAATAAGTAATCCAATAGACCTCGACACATTAACCTCAAAGACGTTTATTAAGCTTGATGTAACATGACACTTGCAAGTGACCTTTTTCAAATATTATTTTTTGAAAATATATCTTCTTTTAAAACTTTCCTTCATGTTTCAATTATTTTGCACAAAAATATTTTCTCTTATCTATCAAGAGGCAGCAGATCAGAAAAATCAACCGGAGATAGCAAGACAAGGAGAAGACAAGCAAAGAGATCGACACATGTCGGTTCATTTTTAAACTAACAATATTTTTGTGGATGCAGGTCTATAATTTTACCTTAAAATCAGCATATTCCTATATTAAATGAATAGGTAGATGTCGAAAGAGCAAAAAGCTCTCCAAAATTGACAATTTTTCTGTGGATGCAGGAAATATGTTATGTTATGTATATCAAAGATTTGAGGATATGAATAATATTATTTCATTAAATTCCTAACAAGGCAAGGTCCATAATGAACGTGCAACTATGTTCAGAGATGGAACAAATGAAAAATCCAGATGAAAGACATTTTTCCATTAACTAAAGATACCTGGAGGATGTTATTTGCACCATATTATCAGACATGATAATGTTACTACCCAGAGAGTCAATTATATCTTATTATCGAATGAGATGATACCACTAATTTTTGGTCATTTTTATTTGTATTGTCGATTGAGATAATATTGCCACTCAGAAGATACCCATAAGATTACCTATGCTGCTTGGTGAAGCATCATCTTCGCTCGGTATCGATACACATCATCCTATCAATGGATAAACATCATCCTACCGACGAATCGTTATCAGCATCATCCTACCGGTGGATCTTCATTATCTTCTTCCTACCAATGGATCATCATTGTCATTATTAATGGATCATCAACGTTATCCTAACAATGGATCGTCATCAATATTTTATTAATGGATCATCAACATTACTGTACCAACGAATCTTCATCTTCATCAGCATTATCCTACCAATAGATTATCATTATCCTACCAATGGATATATCATTATCCTATCAATGGATCATTATCATCATCCTACCAATGGATCATTATCATTAAACATCCAATGGATCTACACCATCCTATCGATGGAGCTTCCTCATCATTATCCTATTAATGGATCAACATTATCTTACCAATGATCATCAACATTATCCTACCAATGGATCAGCATCATCATATCAATGGAGTAGCATCATCCTATCGATATAGTAGTATCATCATTCTTCATCATCATTATCCTATAAATGGATCATCATTATCCTACCAATGGAGCATTAACATCATTAATTCATCGGCAACATCCTAATTTGGCATCATGTTTCATTTAGACACCTTAAGTAGACAATACTCATTCTGGACACTTAATATAGGGTCTCGTTGTGTCATTTTGACAATTTTTTTCATATCAGTTGTGTGTGTATTACACTCGCGAATGACCTGTAAAGTAACAAATTAAATGACGACATTTGTCATTTGTATCAGAATTGATTTTTAAATAATTAATTTAGAGTAAAAATACAAATTGACTAATGAATTAATGACATATTAACCAAATAATTACAAAATAAAATAAAACTTTAATCAATAAAAGAAACCCCCACCCGAAAAAGTTGTCTTCTCCAAAAAACCCACCCCAAAGCACTAATTATCCTCACTGGTGCCCCCCCCCCTACACACACACACACAAACACACGATATACCCGTCTTCTACATACCTTTTGCAGAAAATCACCCCTCGAGTTGCCTTCTCTAATTCCTCTTATTACTTACAAGAACATCGGCATTTCACTCGAGCACCATTGAAAAGTTTTACGGTCATTTTTTTTGGCCTAATGAATAGCTTGAAGTGAATGAAAGATTTTGCTAGTTTAAGAAAAATGCACTTCATCAGTTATTGAAACCTCTATTCACAATGTATGCAAAATGGTTGGTAGTTAAAAATGGAGAATAAAAAGAAAAATATATTAAAGTTAACTAAAAAAAAATCATTTCATATGCTAGTTAATGAGTGTATCACACTCATTACGCCACGTAAGCAAAAAGTGTCAAAATGACCTAATGGATCCCTATATTAAGTGTCTAAAATGAACATCGTCTACTTAAAGTGTCTAAGTGAAATATGATGTCAAATTTAGGGGGCTACCGATGGGTTAGGCTATTAAGAATCATCATCATCCTATCGATGGAGAAATATCATCACCCGGTCATTATCGTTATCATATCAATGGAGAATCATTATCTTATCAATGAAGTATGAACATCATCATCCTATAGATGGATTGTCATCATCATCCTATCATGAAGCAGCATTATCCTATAAATGGATCAACATTATCCTATCAATGGACTACAGTCATCTTATCAATGAAGAATCACCATAATTATTTTCATTTGCAAGAATGACATTAAGAGAACCATCAACATATTACATCATTCTATATTTTATTTCTTCGACATAACAAGAAGAGTACATTAAAGATTATATTTAAAATATGAGTCAGGAGCCTTATTTGCTTTACGTCAAACCCAAAGAAGTTGAGTCAAATGTTTAAGGAGAAAATCAAGTGTCAACACGATAAAAGACACCAGCTCCCCATTTTTATTACATTTTTATGCTAATGTTTTATTTTAGTCTTTGTCGAGAGCACCAATATGATGAATTCTCCAAAACAGACCACAAGTGCAGACAAATCAAAGAGGATACAACACAATATGAAATTTTTTCTTAGTAGTGAGATGGGACATAGTCCAAAGAGAGGTATCAAACTCTTAGGACACGAGCTAAGGAACAACTTCAACTGATATCAAACCACACCCCTTTCAGAAGGCATGTGGGTTTTTTCTTAGGGTTCTCGGTTTCAGTTTTGCATATAGAAATTTTGGTCTCCACCTGAAGCAATTTTTCAATCTGAGTGACAACGCGCCAAGAGCTTTGTAAATTATGTTTGTGCAAGTTCTTATTTATGGGTGTGAAGCATGCTACATTCATGTCTTAGAGGTAGAAAGCTTCCTTTTCATATTCGATTTATTTGTCACTTTTCCAGAATCGAAGGTCATTTAGCATAAGAATTTTCCTTTTCAACCGATCGAGCTAAACTAGAAACAGCTTGATTCCCTAATTCAAGGTATGTAGGGGCAATTAATGTTGAAACGTAGTTGTATTTCAATATTTGCTCTTAAATCTTAATCCCGAGCATCCTGATTTCCTCATAATTTGATACAGGATGACTTATGAATTCTTTCAAAATCAGGCGCCAAATTAAGCGTATCGAACTATAAATGGCTTGAATTCTCATATAGCCTGAGATATATAGGAAACTCATTTTTGGGGTTCAACCATAATTTCTAAAGTATGTATCAATCCCTTTTTCCGAAAGATGATATGGTTGGCTAAAATTGGATTAGTCACTTTGTTTGCCTCAGATTTCTTTCATCAATCCAAGTCAAAATGTAATCAATAAAAATAGAAAAAAATAATCATGTGCAATTACGTATATATCACTGTATTTTACATTCTCTCCTAATTAGTAGGTTATTGGCTGATTAAGATTGATTTTTAAAAATGATAAAATCAAAGATTGAAAATAACTTTAGATTCAAGTAAAAATCGATAAAATAGTATATTTTTTTTGTAATGTACAATACGTGTTAAGTAAAAATCTTGACTCATTCACTTTTAAACCATTATCTCAATTTATAAAATCTACCATGCATTTTAATAACTAAATGCAACTCAAATTGAAGATTATTTTTTTTAATAATTGAGATCTCAAATTGTAGATAAAAAAATAGACAAATTGTATTTGATGGAAAACAAATTATGTTGTTTATGATAAAAATCACTAGGTTGAGCAAGATGAATGTGAATCAACCCAGTAAGTCTTTTGTAGTATTTTCATCTGTCCCTAATTACTTATCCACTTTTGAAATGATATATCTATTAAACAACAATAATTGACACAATTGGTTTATCCCTTTACCCCTATTAAATATCAAGTAGATAAATTAAAAATTTAAGATTTTCAAGAAGTTTTACCTTTTTCAAAGTAACTAATTGGGTGTATTATAGTTTTTTTTTTTTTTGTAATTTCTTGATTTATCAAAGTGGACAAATAATTAGAGGCAGAGAGTACTTTTTAAAATTTTGCACACTCTTTATAAAATGGTTGGCTCCACCAACCCGTAAAGGAATAGTCCAGGTGTCTCAGTCTCAGGCGCTCGTTCTTCCTTTGCCCTAAATCAGAGGTCTCTCCATTTCAATTGGTAGACGAATCCGTTGTCAGCTTTATCTCTTGGAGATAATTTGAATTTCAAATTCAAATCTGTCTGTTGCCCTCCATTTCAGCTTTAGTATCTTCTATAAAAGCCTCTCTTTGCCTTCAACTTAAAAAAAAATTAAGCTAGCTTTAGAGACAAATATACACCACAAACTTTCAACTATACTGCTATTTATAAGTATTTTAGACAATTTTTGAAAACTGTAGAGATCGGGAGTCCAAATTCCAGCTTAGCTTTTGTTTTAGTTTGCTCTGTTTTTCTCATCGGAGTTCTTGGAGTTATATTCCGAAGTTGGTGGTAAAGTTGTAGTTCTTCTAAGCTTGTATTTTTCCCGCTTGCTGCCCAAAAAAAGGTAACATCTCATCTTCCATACCATTCTTCCCGTCTATTCTTGTATTTTGATGCGATGTTTCTTTCATAATATTCTCTTTGTCTTCTTTTGTTTGATATTCCTGGTTATTGTGTAGTCATGCCATTGTTATTTGTTGCTGTAATAGGTAGTTTTAATGTGCTAGGCATCGTGTTCTTGAATGATTTGATCTTAAGGTGGATTCAAATTTTTGTCATTTTGTATCTAATGTTGTGATTTCTCTACTTCTTGTTTGAGTTTGCTTGGTTATTTTCCTTTCTCGTTTGTTTGCTTCGATATGTTGTTTCAAAAGATCTCTCGTTTTTTTCTCTACTGTTAGTGTTGTTGTCTTTTTAAAAAAAAAAAAAGAAATGAAGCGAAGTATTTAAAACAAGTCAATATGGGATTATGTATGTAGAGTGCAACATTGTTTATTTCTTCTACTTTGGCTAAGCTACTAACGAAGTTTGTTTTGGGGTTTTAATTTGAATGAATAATCTTTTCAATACTCGTGGTTGTTCATCGCTTGATTTCACTATATCATGGCTATCTTAATAACAGGGCAGTAAATGCGATTTACATGCCAGTTGCATTTGGTTATAGATTTTTAATACTAAGTGACATATTCTCTTTCAAATCTCAGTCACTTTATTGCAAATATTCACTAATTTGATAACTTCTGTCTCACCGTTTGCCCTTACTGTTTTGTGCTTCTCTTTTGTTTTGAATTTTGAATTTGTTAAATGTAAGCTTACATGATCCCGGTGTCTTTGAGTGTTATGATTCATTTCTTATTAGTTTAATGCTGATTGAACTTTTTTTAAGGTCAATTTTGGATCAATCAAAATTTTTGGTTATTTTTGTTTGTCTTATAATTGGGAATTGATTCATTCTGATTTATTTTTTTTCATGTGAAATCAATCCGAGTACACTTGGAACTCATTCCTTGCATTTCTTTGAGTTGAAGTCCATTGTTTAGTCATGCTCTTTTTTGTTCGAAGAAACGAATGTGAAAGTCTCGAAAAGCCCGAAAAAGGGTTGTATACACTGGTTTACATTGCAGTACACGTTGATATACAGGTCGGAATACAAAAATACAGGGTTGAGGTAAAATGGAGGTGCCTGGAAGACAAGATGAGGTTGTATACATGCAAAATACAGGCCAATATACAGGGAAAAGGGCCAAATTTTGGCTTGTACACAACAGTATACATAAAACATATATGCTGATTTTTTAAAGCAAACAGGCCCAAGGCCTTAAATAATTTCTAGCAGGTCCAAGTGGTGAAAAATGGGCACATAGTTGATACAATGACACTGCATAACACCTTATAGATTATATTAGCAATAAATAACCTTCTTTTAATTTTTTAGCAAAAAAAAACTACTTTGTTTTATTAATTTGGCATTGAATAGTTAAAAGTTTGGCTCATTTATGTCATTATTTTAAAGAAAAGGCTCATTCTTGTCATTATTTTTTAATGGTGATTTTGCAAAATCGTTTTTGACACGTGGTAAATTATAATGCGGTCACGTCATCAATTTTTTAAATAAAAAAAGTCATAATTCTAAAAAAAAATGAATTATTTTTTTTTTATTTTCTTATTAAATAAATTGATGACGTGGCCATTTATAATTCGGCCACGTCATCAATATTTTTAATTAAAAAATCAAAATTCTGAATAAAATTGAATTTTTTTTTATTAAAAAAATTGATGACGTGGCCAAATTATAATTGGTCACGTGTCAAAAATGATTTTGCAAAATCACTGTTAAAACATAATGGCATGAATGAACCTTTTCTTTAACAATAATAGCATAAATGAGACAAACTTTTAATTGATGACATAAATAAACATTTTTTTTAAAGTTTAATGACATATTTGAGCTTTTTCCCTTGAAAAAAATAAAATAAAAACTTATTAAACTTATTTGTGGGTCCCAAGTGGTAGACCTTTTCTTCCTCCGTCATCCTTTTTCGCCATTTCTTCTCCTTCTTCTTTCTGTTGCCATTTCTTACATAATTTCCACCGCCAAAATCTTCTCATACTCACAAAAGTTTCTTCAAATTTCAAAAGAATATTTGGAAGGTTTTTATTTTCTATCTCTATTTGTTCAGTTTTACATTTTATTTTAAAATTAGAATGAAAAAACAACGCTTGAAAAACTTAGTAATTTTAAAAAGGTTAAAACTAAAAAAATAGCTATATCTCCCAAAAATCACTTCAATAAGAGAGAATAACTAGTTACAACTTAAAAATAGTTTATTTATGGCGATTTCCTCGGAGGAAAATTGGAGACTTTAATCCAATTTATTTAGTTCACATTAATTTTAGTAATCTTGATTTTCTTTCTTATTATTATGTATGAAAATAGATGTTTTTAGAGGAAAATGAGAAATGGGTGTAGTGTGTATGGAGCATGACCTCAAATGGTGAAAGAAAACATTTAAGTTAACATTTTTTTTGTTGCTGAAGCCAAATATATAGAGTGATGGAATCATGACTACTATATTTAAAGGTAGCAAATAAATAGTAAATGAGACAAAAACAAAAGGAACACCAGAAATTAACGAGGTTCGGCAAATTTTTTTTTTTTGTCTAGTTCTCGAACACAACCAACCAATATTTATTTCACTTTAAAAAAGTACAAGTGAAATACTACAAGAGAGAAAGAAAAACAAATGCCTTAGGAGATGAGAAGGCAAGTGAGAGGTGTGTTATAAATGAATTAGGAGCTACCTATTTATAGGAGTGAATTCTTCCTATTGATGTCATCCATGACATCATAATATGTCAAAATGTCAAGATTTACCTTGTGAAGTCAATTTATTGTTCACTTAAATTTCACCTACAAAAGGTGTTATCTTTAACTTTTCTACCAATGAAGAATTATCCTCCTAACCATCATATCTTCTCATTAATCCATTTCTGAATCTTGTCAAATTTAACAAATCTCCAACTTGGCAAGATTCTCCATTTTCAACTTTTTCTCAACAACAATTTTGAATGTATCTTCAACCTCAATCTTCAATGTTTAACAATGTTGATCAAGTTCAAACAATGTTGAAACTTGACTGCAATCACCACTTTTGTCAACATATCGGCAGGATTATCCGTACTATGAATTTTCTGCATTATGACTCCACCAACTTCAATGATGTCTTGTATGAACTGATATCGGACGTCAATGTGCTTCGTCCTTGCATGATAAACTTGGTTCTTTGCTAATTGAATAGCACTATGACTATAACAAAATATTGTGATTCCTTCTTGTCCAATACCAAGCTCTCTAAGCAATCCTTGAAGCCAAATTTCTTACTTTGCAGCCTCTGTAATTGACATGTACTTTGCCTCAGTGGTAGACAAAGCAACTGTTGACTGCAAAGTAGACTTCCAACTAACTGGTGCATTTGCAATAGTGAAAACATAACCAGCATTTGATCTTCGTTTGTTCAAATCACCTGCATAATCTGAGTCACAATATCCAACAAGATATTGACTATCTTTCTGCTCAAAAACCAAATTAACATCTACAGTATTATGAATATATCGTAGAATCCATTTTACAGGATTGTGCATGTACCTACTTACAACTCCAACAACGTATGAAATATTTGGCCTTATGCAAACCATTGCATACATCAAGCTACCAATAACATTCGCGTATGGTACTCTTGACATATATTCTCGTTCAGCTTCATTCTTAGGTGACATAGCATCACTAAGCATAAAATGAGGAGCAAGTGGAGTGCTAATCAACTTCGTTTTTTCATTCATACCAAATTACTCTCTTCAGATATTCTTTCTGAGATAAATAGGGTTTCATTGAATGTCTATCTCTTTTTATCTCCATGTCAAGAATCTTCTTTGCCTCACCCAAATCCTTCATCTCAAACTCCTTTCTTAGTTGAATCTTTAGCTTCTCAATTTTCTCTTGAATTTTAGAAGCTATAAACACATTATCAACATATAGGAGAAGATATATAAATAAATTATCTTCAAGCTTGCTCAAATACACACAATGATCATATTTGCTTCTTATTTAACTTTGTTGCAACAGAAACTTGTCAAATCGTTTGTACCATCATCTAGAAGATTGTTTCAATCCATACAACAATTTTTTAAGTTTTCACACTGTATTTTCTTTTCCATCAACTTTGAATCCTTCAGGCTGAGTCATGTAGATTTCCTCTTTCAAGTCTCCATGTAAAAATGCAGCTTTACATCCAACTGAACTAGTTCCAAATTCAATTGTGCTACCAAAGCCAACAAAACTCTAATGGAAAAGTGTTTCACAACTGGAGAAAACACCTCATTATGATCAATTCGCTGCTTTTGAGCATATCCTTTGGCCATCAATCTTGCTTTGTAGCTAACATCTTCTTGGTTAGGAAATTCTTCTTTCTTTGCAAATATCCATTTGCACCCAATTGCTTTCTTGCCCTCCGGGAGATTGGTCAATCTCCATGTATGATTCTGATGAACGGGCTGCATTTATTCATTCATGGCATTCCTCCACTTATCTTCTTGGGAACTTTGGACTGCGTCTTTATAAGTGGTAGGAATGTCATCGGCTGCAATTGAGTTAGCACAAGCCACCATATCTGTGAGTCGAGCAGGTTTTCTTATTGTCCTTTTTGGCTTGCTCGTTGCTATTGATTCAAGTTGTGGTTGAGGTTTTTGAGATAGAACCTACTCTTCGAATGGCTCTCCTTCAAGAGGAAAAGCTTTTGTTGTTTCCTCGTTTGATCCCTGAGTTGGGAAAATTATCTTTCCCTCAAACTCCACCTGATTTGAAGTACCATCAATTTGTTTGACTTCTTCAACTGTTACCTTCTTTGTCAAGGTAGATTCATTAAAGGTAACATCCCTGCTGAAATTTTTTTTCTTGTCTCTGGACACCATAAACGGTATTCTTTGACTCCAGAAGTAATTCTCATAAATAAAGTTTTCTTTGCTCTTGGGTCCAACTTTGATTCTCTTTTATGATAATCCGCAATTGAGTCAAATACTTATAAAGAACCATAATCTTCAGCAGGTTTTCCATACCATTTTTCAAATGGTGTCTTCCCACCAATAGCAGCAGATTAATGAGGTGACATGTATATGTTATTGCCTCAGCCCAAAATTCTTTGCCCAAGCTAGCATTGGACAACATACACCGAATCTTCTCCAGCAAAGTTCGGTTCATGCGTTCTGCCACTCCATTCTGTTGTGGTGTATTTCTGACGGTGAAATGTCTGACGATGCCATTTTTCTCACAAATTTTCTGAAAATATCATTTTTGTATTCTCCACCATGGTCTGTGCGAAGACACTTGATTTTTTTGTCACTTTGAGTTTCTGTCATCGCCTTCCATTTGAGAAAAATTATCAATACTTCATCTTTTGTTTTCATCGTATACACCCATAATCTTTGAGAAAAGTCATCAACAATGGTTACAAAATAGTATTTCCCACCTAATGAAGGTGTTTTAGAAGCACCCCAAACATCTAAATGAACATAATCCAAAATACCTTTAGTATAATGGTTAGTTGTTCCAAATTTAATCCTTGTCTGCTTTCCCTTGACACTATGCTCGCAAAACTCCAAGTTGCAAGTTTTTACTCCTTTTAGCAATCCTTGATCTCATAAAGTTTTCAAGGATTTTCCTCCAGCATGTCCCAAGCGCATATGCCACAGCTTGGTCATTTCTGCCTCCTTCTCATCATTGGATGTCGTTGTCGTTGTCCCAGTAACTGTACTACCTTGATAGTGGTACATGTTATTATTTCTTCGAATTGCCTTCATTACCACCAGTGCACCAGAGCATATTCTTATCACGCCATTATTCGCAATGATTTTGATTCCCTTTGACTCTAGGGCTCCAATAGAAATGAGATTTTTCTTCAAATCTAGTACATATATAACATCTGTTAATGTTCTACTTAATCCATCATGGTTTCTTAATCGGATTGAACCAACACCATATACGGTAAGAGAATTATTGTTTTGAGGTGTGAATAACTCCACATTCTTCTTCTTGTAAATCAACAAACCAATACCGATTGGGACACATATGATAGCTACAAGTTGAGTCCATCAACCATACATAAGATGATTTGGATGGATCTGTCGTAACTAGTGAGTAATCATAGTCATCACAATCAGCCACATTTGAATCCATGCCAACTTTTCCATTATTTGGTTTGGCTTTGCTATTCAACTTTAGGCAGTCTTTCTTCCAGTGCCCTTTTTCTCGGCAAAAGGCGCATTCACCTTTGCTGAGTCTAGATCTTGACTTGGATCTCCCTTTCTTTGTTCTCATATGATTTTGAGAACGACCTCTCGCAATCAAAATGCGATAGAGTCGTTTCAAAATGCTCGAACTCATGGGGAAGTGAACTTAACAACATTAAAGCCATTTCTCCATCCGTAAAAGTCACGTTCATATTCCGTAAATCTGTCGCCGACTTATTAAAAGTGGTGATATGATCATTCATTGTACTACTAGGAATATAAGTGAAGCGTAACAATCTTCTTTTCATGTAAAGTTTATTTTGACTGTTTTTCTTCAAGAATTTTTCCTCTAATGAATTCCATAATTTATTTGCGGATGTTTCCTTCGTGTATGGATACTTTTGTTCTCTTTCAAGGTAAGATCAAATCGTACCGCAAGCAACACGGTTGATAATCTTCCAATCTTAAAGTCATTTCTCCATTCGTAAAGGTCACGTCCAAATTCCGCAAATCTGTCACCGACTTATTAAAACTGGTGATATGATCATTCATTGTGCTACCAGGAATATAAGTGAAGCGTAACAGTCTTCTTTTCATGTAAAGTTTATTTTGACTGTTTTTCTTTAAGAATTTTTCCTCGAATGAATTCCATAATTTATTTGTGGATGTTTCCTTCGTGTATGGATACTTTTGTTCTCTTGCAAGGTAAGATCGAATCGTACCGCAAGCAACACTGTTGATAATCTTCCTATCTCCAATCTTCTTCTCCTATACCGTCTGGTTTCTTTTCTTCAATGGCAATATTTAGCCCTTGTTGAAAACGAACATCAAGGACCTCGCCTTGCCACATTCCGAATGTTCTGACCCGTCAAAAATTTCAACTGCAAATTTTGCATTTGACACAATTCTCGTCATAAATGAAGATGCCAATGATGACCTCTTATTGACACTCGATGTGGACTCATCATTTTTCTTGTCTCCCATTTTACTACAAATACTATTTACTAGCTAACAATGCAATAACCAAAGTAAATCTTTTTATGACGTGGAAGTTCAGATTATGTTGCGATCACAGAGCATACTTAGATAATATCTTGGATCTGATACCAATTGTTGCGGAAGCCGAATATATAGAGATTGATGGAATCACAACTACTATATTTAAAGGTAGCTAATAAATAGTAAATGAGACAACAATAAAAGGAACACCAGGAATTAACGAGGTTCGGCAAACTTTTTTTTTGCCTAGTCCTCGAACACAACCAATCAATATTTATTTCACTTTAAAAGAGTACAAGTGAAATACTACAAGAGAGAAAAAAGAACAAATGTCTTAGAAGATGAGAAGGAAAGTGAGAGGTGTGTTACAAATGAATTAAGAGTTACCTATTTATAGGAGTATTGATGTCATCCATGACATCACAATATGTCAAAATGTCAAGATTTACCTTGTAAAACCAATTTATTGTTCACCTAAATTTCACCTACAAAAGGTGTTATCTTTGACTTCTCTACAAATGAAGAATTATCCTCCTAACTACCATATCTTCTCATTAATCCATTTTTGAATCTTGTCAAATTTAACATTTCCTTTAATTAATTTTAGAGCTAAGGACTAAAATGATATTATTTTATATACATTAAAAACTATTTAAATAAGAAATTCAACTCTTATTCATTAAGGACCATTTTGATAATTTTCTCCCCAATTGTTCATTTGACAAAGTATGAAATAGAACCTCGTACAATTTTTATTTGTCATATCATATTTATGACTAATACATACTAAATAAAAAAGAAATAAAAATTTGTTATCACATCACAGATATACAAGCTGGTGCCAGAAGGTGGATTTGATGTTGAACAAATAGTTAATTTAATATTAAAAAAAGTTTTTGTTGTCTGAAAATTGAATTGCCTTAAAAGGCCATTCATTGTGACAAAATATTACAATTGCCTAAACATTTCTTTGACTTTTAAAAATAGAATCATCTTTTGCTTGCAATCATCCAACGTTCAAATTCAATTAAATACAATTATTTTTACTAGTTATATTTACTTCATATATTATTTCTTTTAATTGGAACATTGGTGAACATCACTTTTCGACGATAAATATGTAATCTTATGCTCTTATTCAACCTTATTTTCTTTAGTCAGATTTATATTACTTAATCTTGTTGGAAATCTAACTCTTGATGTTATACTAAAAGAGTTTGTTGTATCTTATAGATACATCCATACCGTATAAAATTTCCTCAAGGGACAGTATCTTTTGACGAGCCTCAAGTCTAGCAGGCTGACATTTGATATGATTTTGGAAAGGAGGTGGGTGAAGCAAAAAGGAAAAAACACATTGAACTAAGCCAGTCCAGTCCAGCTGGTTAAAAGGAAATAAACAAGCTCAAGGCTAGAAAATGTTCAAAGATGCAATGACAAACAGACCAAGGAAACTAAGAGCATCCACACAATCACAACTACATAAATGAGAAAAGGCAGAAAAGCCATGAGAACACGATCAATCTTCAGGCTCATCAACTTCTGGGGTCTCAACTTCAGCAGTCTCTTGCTCAGCTTCCTGCACCTCCTTCTCCGTCTTCTTTCCTTTCTTAGACTTATAGTACACACTCATGAAGGTTCCGATGGCTCTGTACTTTTTCCTGCAGTTCTCATATAGGCTTCCATCAAACATTCTCCAGAAGTTCTTCTCCGTCAGCTCAGAGACAGCATACTGTGGCTGGAATCCATGGTTTTCAATCAACCAACTCTCCAACTTACGGACTGCCTCTATACCATCAAAGACCTCACCCCTCAAAATAGGTCCAGGAGCATAGTAGACACCAACATCAGTGTACATTTGAGCATATTTTGTGTCACCCTGCCTCTTCTGCAGCTCAAAACCTGGTTCAGGATACACCATTGTTTTAAGAGGCAGCCTGTAGAGTCTGTGGGGGCAGAGCCAGAGGGGATACACCTAAACAAAAATAAAATTGTTAATGATGCACTTGTATAATCCAAAAGTACTGAAAGATGGAAAACAATGGGAACTTTTACCTCCATCTCACGGTGGACCCACTCAAGAGCATCGCCAACCTTGTAGAGGGGAACAAGCATATCCTGAATGACATGGTTTTCATGGTAATAGTTCCTAATGTATTCACCTTGAGTGGCTTTAAGTAGAGAAACCTTGGGAGGCATGGCCCATCCAAAGAGAAACCTAAACCACCATTGATCACCAAATGGAAGGATAAGTTTCCCTTCCCAATACAAGCATCTTGTGTGCCTGTGGTAGTATTCCCTAGTTGGGATGTACTCTACGAATTCTCCCTTCTTGAGTGCAGTTTGAGCGTGCTGGTAAAACCAGGTTTTGAACCACCAACCAACATTGTTGATCACATTGCCCTTCTTCTTGGCCTCTTCTTTTGAAGCATATCTACCAGTCATGCAAACAGCTTCTGTGGGAGTATACACCATGGTTTCAACAAAGTCAGGAACTTTCTCACGGTTATCCTGATCCCCGTCTCTAGGTGAAAAAGAATCCATATAAGCCTGAGCAATCTCTTTCAAATTACCAACTACAGGTTTGTAGGTAACTTTCATGTATTCCTTGATCGGAATGAGCTTGATCTCAGCTGAAACCAGAAGCCCCAGAGTCCCTTGAGACCATGGAATAGCATAGAAAAGATCAGAATATTCATTGTCCTTTGTAGCTCTAACTACCTGCCCATCTGCTAGAACAACTTCATAAGACACAACAGTGTCTGAGAACAGTCCATAAATGTGAGAACTTCCTTCAATCCCATAGCCGTTGATCAGACCACCAACAGTTAGATCATCAAGCTCAGCAACAACTGCAAGGGAAACATTCAGAGGGACAGTAACTCTAGAGATTTGTCCCATATTGACTAGAGGCTCGACTTTAGCAATCATTCGCTCCGTGTCAATGTTAAGAACATTTCTAAATGGAGAAAGATCAACTTCAAAATGACGAGCACGCTTGTAGTCCACATTTCTCATTCCAACAGCAACCCAGGGCTTCCTAGCTGTGCAGACAAGACCATCCTTAGATGCATTCCTCTCCTTAAGACGCTTCACAACCTTTTTAACATTTTCATCATGCTCCTTCTGGCGCTGCTTGTATGATTTGCACTCAGACCTAACATCCCCAAGATATATGGAGAAATAATACAAGAACGAGAGAGGAAGGACGACGAAGATAACAACAATCCATCTGAACTGGACAAGAAGGTCCATAATGTTTTTCTTCCTCTTAGGACGAGGGGGGGGAGCCTGAACATCTGTCATTTTGAAACAAGAGAGGCCAAACAGAACTGCCACAAGGATGAAAACATGTTATGGACTACATACAAGAATGCAAATCCACTCATAAAGCTTACATCATTTTATCATGAAATTTGAAAAACAAAAGCAAAGCAAATCATTAACCACAACCACCACTATTCCATATTCAATAATCATGAAAAATAAATCAACTTTAGCATTAAGACTTGTCCATAAACAAGAACTTTTATGAGGGACCAAGCATGAGGTAATCATTAAAAATACCTTCTAAATTATTTATCATAATTAGATCTAACCCACCCTTTTTCAACTAAACACAAGTAAATTATCTCAATCATTAGAAATTGTGGCCCTAATACAACTAATAGATTCCCATCTCCACGTGCTTCAGGAAGTAGGTAGACTGTCATCTTCAACAATCAAGCATTACTCACTCACTAGTAAAACACAAAACTAGCTTATTTACAACATTTTAAGCCAAATCATCACATAACTAAAAAACATAAAAGAAAACCCCCAAAACAAACAGAACTAAGTAGAATTTTACACAATTTAGCTTAAAATTAACTTTTAACACCATAAAGCATGTATTAAAAAGTACATTAAACAGATCTATATCATACTACAGTGAAATGCGAAAAAATCAACTCATTGAGTAATAAATTTTTTGTAGATCTACATACACAACAAAAGAAGACAAAAAAAAAACTAGCTATAAAAACACTAAAATTTTCAAATAAAAACAAAAACCGACATGCATGTCGCACAAACTCAAAAAAAAAAAAAAAGAAGCAGTGTGCTTCTGTTGAAGAATCATTGCAATATTTCAACTCAGAAAACAAGTAAAAAAAATGGATGATTTTCATAATTTGATCAAAAGAAGAGAACAAAAAATAATAAGTTGAAGAGATAGAGAAATACCTGACAAGTGGAATTTGGCGTCACCCTGAGATGCAAGGATAATTGTATCAGTGACAGTGTGCTTTATATAAAAACAGCCTGCCTAATATCTAGGGGTATTTTAGGGAAAAGAACTTCTCCTCTATCACATCCAAAATATTTGTGTTTGTTATTTTTTATTCTATGTTTCGCTCTATCACATTTACCTCTCTCTGGTTTAATATATTTCCTCTTTAGACTTTACAAAGATTTTTTTAATTATTATACACTGAATTTACAGATTGAATTCATGTATTTGAAAAATATGGTGAGTAAATATTTGAAATTTAATGAAGAGTAATTATATCAATTATTATTTTTCCTTAATAAGTATGTCAATTATTCAAAACTTGACGAGTAAATTTAGATAAAAAATAAAGTGCTTAATTGCGAATGTATTTAGACTAACTTAAAAGTTGAATAAACATAATTTTATATCAGTTTTGACTTTTAAAAATATTTGATAAATATAAAAAAAAAATAACTTAAAATAAGTTAAGCATATTTGACAAGGTACTTATAACAAGTTAAAAATAAAAAATAAACCTCTTCCCATTTCTTAATTAATTTTTTCACTTAAAAATTATTTCAATTTAATTTTTTTATTTTTAATTTAAAAAATATTTTTGTTAAGTCAATCCAAACAAACTTTATATCTTTCTTATTTACAATTTTCGTGACAATTCTTTCTAACTATTTTTCATTAATTTTCATTAATGTTAAATCCTTTTCTAAATATTAAATTCTTTCAACTACCTACCATATTTAACAAAAGGAAAAAATAATTATAAAACACTTTTAACTTTTTCATTGCTGGAAAGTATTTTTCTCTACAAAAAGGATCCACACTATGATAACTAATTGCACAAATTATTGATATCAAAATCACTTTCTAATAGTGTTATTTCAAATCTGTCGAATTATGGATTTTATGGCGGAGTTAGGTGGGATTTGGTGAATTTAGATGAATATAATAATTTTTTATATATTTTATATTTATATTAAAAAATTAAGTAAGAACCTGTAAACATAAAAATTAATTAACGACTCAATAATAATAACAAAAAAAATTAGAATTTTCAAACTCCTAATATTAACTCTTGCTATATAAAACAGAAAATAAAAATAGTCAATTACTTCTCGTTGAAAAGAAGGAAGAGGAACCCATATTTGCAAAGAACATTTTTTTAGCAAAGGGATTGCCTTTTTTAAAAGAAAGACTTTATCTAATGTGCTAGTCTCTTCGTTTCATTTTATTTGTCATTCTATTTATTTGTTATTTTAAAAAGTTTATGCATTAATTATCATATTTTTTTTACTATGTTTTTGATAGAGTAACTAATTAATTTTAAAAATATATTTATTATTTATTATAAAATTAATCTAAAAAACATTACATAAAAATAAAAAAAATAAAATTATATTATTTTTTAATATAAATATAAAATAAAAATTAACATACAAAATAAGATGGAGGGATTATCTGATAAAATAAATTCAAGGAGTGCTTATAATGATATTTGGAAAAAGGTAAAGTTGTCATGTTATTTTTATTTACATTAATGAAAAATAGATTATAAATTTGTTACAAAAATTTCAAAATAAAAAAAGCATGTGTAATTATAAATCACAAGGAAGTCAATTTGATTGAGCGTAGTGTGAGGAAAGGTCTATAAAAATCTTTTTATTATATTTGCACCATTGGTCACCGTTTAATAGAGGGTCTTTGTCATCCGGACAATTATTAAATATTTTTTTCGTTTTAAAAAGAATGTTTACTTTGTTTTTTTAAAAAAAAAATATTTTTCTTTTTTGGCAATAGTTCAATTTTAACTTTTCACCTGTCATATTTAAAAACACAAGATTAAAGGGCATTTTGATATAATTGATATAACTTTAATTTAGAACCACAAGATTAAAAAATCTTCTTTCTTTTCTTAAACTCCGTTCCAAGACTAGATCATTTTTTTAAACGGAGGGAGTACTATATTTATTTTTGTATATTTTTTATTAATTTACTCCCTCCGTATAAAAAATGTTCCTATTTTCTTTTTGGTTTATTCAAAAAGAATGATTTCTTTATTTTTTTTAGCAACAATTTAACTTTAACTTTCCACGTGGCATGTTTAAGACCATAAGATTAAAGGGCACTTTGATAAAATTGACATTACTATAATTTAAAACCATAAAATTAATAAATCTTCTTTCTTTTCTTAAATTCTATTCTAATCAAACTAAGTCATTCTTTTTTAAACGAACGGATTACGATTTTTGCTTCATTGGCCATCGAATGACGAAGGATGGAACAACTATTGTTGTCAGTTTGTCACTATACTTATGTTTTTACTACTATTTTATTGCTCACAATATTATATTGTGGGTTTACTATCCGATGTATTATTATTGTCACGCCTGAAATATTTTGCTTTTTCTCCTTTTATTATTTTTTGCTCCATTTGTCACAATCTCATAATTATAAGTGGAGGGTGTTACCATTTAAAAAAAATGGAAAAGGAAAATATTTTTAAATTATCAATAATAGTTCATGTATACCTTTAACGTATATTTCGGCTCAAATATGTCTTTATCGTCAAATTATAGAGTCAAAAGTACACTTCTCATTGATAGAATCGGTTAAACGTCACTTAATGACATGTGAATGTCACATGGCATGCCAAATAAGTCAATAGAGTTCCACTCATGCCACGTACACTAATAAACTTACCCCTGATTTCCTCCAATTTTCTCCATTTTCCATAGAATTTAAAAACGATTTCACTGAAAAACATAGAATTTCTTTTCCTTATTTCTCCATTTCCTTAGAACAATTTCACAAAATACATAAGTTCTAAGAGAAAGGGGTTCTATGTTATTCAGTGAATCGTTTCTAAATTCTAAAAAAAAAAAGAGAAAATTGGGAGAAATTAGGGGTAAGTTTATTTTCTACGTGGCATGGGTGGAACTCTATTGGCTTATGTGGCATGCCTTTTTTTTTAAAAAAAATCTTTTTAAAAAATAAAAGAAAAGCAAACATCAATTAAATGTTGTTAAGTTCATGTTCCATAATTTTAACATTTAAATGTAAAAATATAAAATTATACATATATGTATACCAAAATTGAGAAGAAAATTAATTGTTCTTACTAAATTTGGAGAGAACTTTTTCCAAAACTTATTCACTTAATTTTGGTTATAATAGTAACTAATGCAATGAAAATTTGATCTTGGGATAATGCACAAGTACCCCCTCAATCTATATTCGAAATCTCATAGACACACTTATATTATACAAAGGTCCTAGTACCCCCTAAATTTATTTTATTAATAATTTTATACCCCTTTTTGGCCTACGTGACATTATTTTGTGGGTCCAATATCGATTGACTTTTTTTTTATCAAGCTAGTGTCACGTAAGACAAAAAGGGATAGAAAATTACTTATAAAATAAGTTCAGGGGGTAATAGGACCTTAGTATAGTATAAGTGTGTCTATGAGATTTCGGACATAGGTTAAGGGGTAATTGTGCATTTTCCCTTTGATCTTTAACAATTAAATAGTACATATGTCTCTCATTTATATATGCATTCAGATATGCATGTACTTGACCAAATGGAGGGAAGCCAAATCCATGTGTCTGGCCCCAAATTTTTTTTTATAAATATATTCTTAATTAAGAATATATTTATAAAAAAAAATGATTTATATCCATAAATTCTAAAAACTGTTAAAAATATTCGTAAATTTGTATTATCTATTTATAGTGAATGTGTTTCGTTAAAAATAACCTTACAACATATAATCGATAACAAGTAAGAACAACAAAATAACAATATATGCAAGATCAATACATTAATACATATTTAAATTTGTCATTGATTCGATTATAATTATAACTCATTAAAGCAAATTGGTCTTTTTACTCAATTTTGTCCTTCAAATTAGAATTGGAACTTTTTTGGAGGAGGTAGTAACAAACTACTCCTTTATATAATCTTTCCACATTCTACGAACAATTTCTTTCCTACAATCTTTCATTTCTAGATCAAGTGACAGAGAAGACAGAACAATATTATTACTCTGAGTCAATTGTTCATCATCTTCATCAGAATTATACCATCACGTTGATGTTCATTGAGTATTTCATTGCTGTTTTGATATTCACGCCAAAAATTATGTAACACGACACAGACCACTATTATTTCACCTGCATGTTCAACTCATAGTTGTTCATGTCTTTGTAGGCAGTGAAGTTTTATTGATAAATCCGTATTAAATTTGGGTTAAATTTTAAAATCATCATACGTTGACCGAGTCAAATTACTGGTTAAAAGTCGGATTAATATTTAATTCAAAATTGTATGAAATAAATCAAGTCCAAATCACTTGGGTCAGTCCATTAAGTTGACAAGATGAGCCCAACTCATGTTCTTCTGGCCCAGGAGTAAAAAATTGCTCAGACCAAAATACCCCTAAAACCCTAAATTAAGCCTATATAAAGAGGCCTTCTTCTGACCAAAAGACACACAAATACATACATACAAAAATACATAGTTGCTCTTCAGTGGTGATTAGCAAGTCTTCCGCATACAAAGAAGTCTTCGCTCCAAGTGTTGAGCCGCAAATATTCTATCAAATCAAGATCATTCATGAAGAGAAAAATCAGAGAATTACACCTTTTATTAAAGATTTCATAAAGGTTGTAACCTTCGCATAAATCCAAATTCAAATATTATCGTTTGCTTGCTATTTTTCTTTTTCTATTTGTTGTTTTTCAAGAACGAAACTTCAGACGCATATAGTCTTGTCGTGTATTCTAATCTATTTTTCCACGCACCAAATATTCTTTCAATCACATTACGCAAAGAGACATATCTATAGTTAAATACTTCTTTGACATACTTAGGTTCTCTTTAATGTTTTCTGTAGTCATGCAAATGATATCACATTCCTTTGTATTTAATAGATAGAGATGTTTAATGTGGTTGGTGAACATGTTGTTTAATAGATAGATGAGTCATCTAACTATTTATTAGTAGTAATAGATAGATATGATGAATACATATTATTAGTATTTTTTATAAAATATAAAAGTTAGGGGTAAATTTTAAATTTTTAAAAATTCTCAAATATTAAAACATGGCTCAAAAACTATTTTTTAGTATTTGAAAACTTGAGATTCTTGACAAATATATTTGCCAAATTATGTAGTCAAACACCATTAACCCATATTTTTTTCCAAAATATTCCCAAGTTTTCTCAAATTTTCCCAAATTTTATTTCGAGCCAAATGGGTCCTAATAATTTCAATTGAATTCTACGCCCTCCCAAAAAAGGAGTCTGGATTGCCAAAATTTTAAAAGGGCAACAAAATTGATTTTAGAGCCAAAAGGAAAACTTCGTAAGAATAAATTAACGTCGTCGTCGTCGTCCAAATTAGGGTAGCAGTTGCAAGGTGCAAATTTTCTGACAGAACGCAAGGCGGCTGTGCATTGTAAGGCGCTGAAAATTCGCGACTTGGCTGTAAATTAAAAAATAATTATTTCATTGCCTTGTAAGGCTGAAAATAAAGTTTAAAAAAAAACATTTCATTAAAAAATTCTTATGAGGGATTTTGGTGCAAGATGGTTTAGATTGAAGTTCACTACTAAAAAAACAGTGAATATCAACCTAAAAATTACCGATCTCAAATGATGTCGGTAATTTTCGACCTCCGCAGGTCAGTATTATTAAAAATAATAAAACTAGTTGGTTTTTAGGCAAAATAAGGAGGGAGAAAAAATTAATTACAATAAAAATCGACTTCTTGACGTCGGTATTAAATAAAATAAATGAATAAACATATTTTATTTTCGATATTTTTATTTCATCAATATCTAAATACCAACATCATGAGGTCGGTATTTTTATTTCATCCAAATACTGACATCATGAAGTCGGTATTTCATCCAAATACTGACATCATGAAGTCGGTATTTTTATTTCATCCAAATACCGACCTCATGAAGTCGATATTTTTTCTTCATCCAAATATCGACCTAATGAGGTCGGTATTTTTACTTCATCTAGATACCAACCTCATTAGATCAGTATTTATCTTTCATCTAAATACCGACCTAATAAGGTCGGTATTTTTATTTCATCCATTTCTAAATACCGACATATGAGGTCGGTATTTTTATTTAATCCAAATACTGACATCATGAAGTCAGTATTTTTATTTCATTCAAGTACCGACCTCACGAAGTCAGTATTTTTTCTTCATCCAAATATTGACCTCATGAGGTCCGTATTTTTACTTCATCTAAATACCAACCTCATGAGATCAGTATGTATCTTTCATCTAAATACCAACCTAATGAGGTCGGTATAAATACCGACATTATGAGATCGGTATAAATACCAACATCATGAGGTCGATATTTTTATTTCATCCAAATACTGACATCATGAAGTCGGTATTTTTATTTCATCCAAATACCGACCTCGTGAAGTCGGTATTTTTTCTTCATCCAAATATCGACCACATGAGGTCGGTATTTTTATTTCATCTAAATACTGACTTCATGAGATCGGTATTTATCTTTCATCTAAATACTGACCTAATGAGGTCAGTATTTTTATTTCATCCATATCCAAATACTGACATCATGAGGTCGTTATTGTTATTTCATCCAAATAATGACTTCATGAAGTTAGTATTTTTATTTTATCCAAATACCGACCTCATGAAGTTGATATTTTTTCTTCATCCAAATATCGACCTCACGTGGTCAGATTTTTACTTCATCTAAATACCGACTTCATAAGATCGATATTTATCTTTCATCTAAATACCGACCTAATGAGGTCGGTATTTTTATTTCATCCATATCCAAATATCGACATCATGAGGTCGGTATTTTTATTTCATCCAAATACTGACATCATGAAGTTGGTATTTTTATTTCATCTAAATACCGACCTCATGAAGTCGGTATCTTTTCTTCTTCTAAATATCGACCTCATGAGGTCGGTGATGTTATTTCAGTTAAATACTGACCTCATGAGGATGGTTTTGCGTAAATTAAAAAACAAAAAATATTATAATATCGACTTTCAAAAATTGGTAAAATTAAATATCATGCAATTTAATTAGTTTTAATTTAAATGTTTATATGGTGCAATTAACTGTAAATAAATGTACTCTGGATGACGGTTTTATATAAATTAAAAAAAAACTAATATAATATACCGACCTCTCGATGTCAATATTATTTATTTAATATGATTCCTTTTATTTTTCTTAAAATTTAATGTGATACCGACCTCATGAGATCGATATTTTTTTGTTATCTAATTCATTTTAGTAAAAACGACATCCGGAGGTTGGTTTGTTTAAAATATTTCTAATAATCATAATTTTTGTTGTTTAACATAATACTAAAATTTCATTTGAAACTTACAATTAATTATTCAAAAAAGAGTAATAATTTTGTATACTTTATCAATAAAAAGTTAGACTTCGTGAAAAAATTAAAAAATATATATATAATTCATGTTTAGAGTATGAAATACGTTGATATGAATTAGGATATAATTATACTTATATTTTTTAGAGTAATGTACAAAAATCTATTAGTCCGTCATCTAATCGTGAAATTAATATCTCATGTTATAATGTAGAGGTGAAAAGCTAATATATAATCTATTCGAGTATGAAATGCAAGATAGTATTATTATATACTTTCGATCTTGAATGTATGTCAAGTGTATCACTTCCTAATTATGATGACATGTAAAGGATACTTCATCTGAGTATGAAAGACGTTAATTAATTATATATGAAATATATTATCAATTAAAAATAAATATCGATGATCAATTTAAAGAGATGTATATATTAATTGATAAACTTTCGTTGATCCATAAAATTAAATTTATATAATTAGGAGGTGTATAATTTAGATTTATAAAATTAACTTGATGGATAAATTAAAATTAAAAATAAACCTCTCTCTCTCTCTCTCTCTCTATATATATATATATATATATATATATATATATATATATATATATTAACATGATTACTTGTTATTTCTCTTAAAGTTTAATGTGATACCGGTCTAATGAGGTCAATATTTTTTTATTATATTGAATTACTTTTAATAAAAGCGACATACAGAGATTGGTTGTTTAAAGTATTTCTATAAATCATAATTTTTGCTATTTAGCATAATATTAAAATTCATTTGAAACTTACAATTAATTGTTTAAAAAGTGTAACCATTTTGTATACTTTTATAAATAACAAGTTAGACTCTATGGAACCCCAGGCGGCCAGTAGCTCCTACCAACGACAGCAAGCCAGCAGCTCGGCTAGAGGGCGATAGCAACAACACCAAGTGCTTAAGCTGAGGCTCAAATTTACCAAACGGATCTGTCCAGGTTTGTTTTTCCTTTTTATTATTGCCTCATAATTTTCTTAATGATGTTCAAAAGCTATCAACAGTTTGTTACCCCTTTTTTATTATTACTGAAGGAATATTGATTGTATTGAAGTGTTAACCTAATAAGGGAATACATGAGAGATATATATAGGAGATATAGGAAGGAGTACTAATCCTAATAGGACTAGGATTAAGGAGTACTAATCCTAATAGGACTAGGATTAGTACACAGTAAATACTAATATCATTTAATACTATTTATTTAATACTATCTGTTATTATCCCCCCTCAAGCTGAGCTGAGAGGAAGCGAACGGAAGCTTGGAACTGAGGTAATCGTGCTGTCGGCTCGGGAGAGGCTTGGTGAGAATATCAGCCGGTTGTTCTTCAGTGGGTACATACTGCACAGTCATGGTGCCGGCCTGAACTTCATCGCAAACAAAGAGACAATCGGTATCAACATGCTTCATTCTGGTGTGTAGGACGGAATTCTTGGCCACACAGATGGTTGATTTGTTGTCACAATAGAGAGCAGGAACAGTGTGAGTGGCGCGGAGTTCGCGAAGAATATATGTGACCCACATGGTCTCAGCAGCAAGAAGAGCAAGGGCGCGGTATTCAGCTTCAGTCGAGGACCGAGAGACCTTGGGTTTTTTTTTGTACACCAGGAGATCAGGTTTGGCACCAAAAAAATGAGAAACCCCGATGTAGATTTTCTGTCATTTTTATCATTCGCCCAATCTGAATCTGAGAAACCCCGAAGCTCCAAGTCCCGGGGTCGAATGAGTAAACCACGACCAAGAGTGCTAAAAATGTACCTGAGAATGCGTTTTAGACAATGGTAATCATGTTCACTTGGTTGATGCATGCGCTGAGCAACTCGGTTGACAGCAAACTGGATGTCAGGGCGGGTAATGGCCAGATACTGTAGAGCCCCAATGAGGCTGCGGAAGTGGGTGATATCGGCAAAGGGGGTGCCGCCTCCATTCGTAGACGAAGAGACTGCCATCGGTGTTGGTTGACTGGTGCATTTTTCCAGTCCGAATTTCTGCAACAGATCTCGAGAATATTTTGACTGATGAAGAAACAAGACGCTGCCTGTCCGAGAAACCTCCATTCCCAGAAAATAATGTAACGAGCCAAGGTCTTTCATTTTGAAGGTAGTATGCATAGCTCGAGTGACATCCTGAATGAGAGCTGCAGTAGAGCCTGTAATAATGATATCATATACATAGACAAGAAGAATGACTGTACCGTGTGCTGAATGTCGAGTAAACAGACTCGTGTCGTGTACGCAACACGTGAAGCCGAGTCCCTGGAGGAACGTTTTCAGACGTGTGTACCATGCACGGGGGGCTTGCTTGAGCCCATACAGAGACTTCTGGAGTTTGCAAACATGTTGAGGGAAGCGGGGATCAACATAGCCTGGTGGTTGCGTCATGTAGATAGTCTCATTAAGCATGCCATGAAGAAAAGCATTGGAAACATCCAACTGATTGATGAGCCAATTGTTGCGCACGGCGAGTGACAGTACCAGGCGAATGGTTTCCTGCCGAATAACAGGACTGAATGTCTCGAAGTAATCAAGCCCATACTCCTGATTGTAGCCTTTAGCAACCAAACGAGCCTTGTACCTGGAAATACTGACATCTGCATTGTGTTTAATTTTGTACACCCATTTACAGCCCACTGGGTGCCGCCCATGGGGCTTAGGTACAAGAACCCAAGTTTTCTGATCAGTCAAAGCCTTAAACTCGTCATCCATAGCATGACGCCAATAAGCATTTTTTGAGGCAACATAGTAGGTTGTTGGTTCACTATCGGGAAGGGGTGTATTTGGTAGTATGGTAGCCTAAAAGGTTTTGGGTTTAAAGATACCGGCTTTGCCACGGGTTAACATGGGATGAGTATTGGGGGGTGGCATGGGCGGTGGTGATTCGGGGTTGGCCGGGAAGGACCCAAAATGGATCGGGCTGGAGATGTTGTGGGTATGGGGTGGTTCGGGTTGGTTGTGAGTGTGGGTGGTGGTTGCGGGTATATTGTGGGTGACGGTCGAAGGGGTGGTTGGGTAGTGGGTGGAGGTGTGGGGGAAGGTGGTGAGGGACCCTGTGAGTATGTTGGAAAAAGGGGAAGGACGCCAATGAATGATGTATTTGTGGAGGAGGAAATAGACTCGTAGGGAAACTCATTTTCGACAAATTTGACATGACGAGATATGTAGACTTTATGAGTTTGTGGGTCAAGACAGCGATAACCCTTGGAGGTAGGATGATAGCCCAAAAAAATACAAGGAGGGGATCGGGGTTGTAATTTGTGAGTAATATGAGGGCGTAGCCAAGGGTAGGCAAGACACCTAAAGACGCGGAGGTTGGTATAATTAGGAAGTTCTTGGTAAAGGAGTTGATAGGGTTATTTGTTGGAGAGGGTGTGACTGGGCCTTCTGTTAATGAGGTAGTTTGCGGTGGCTAGAGCTTCAACCCAAAAAGAGATAGGGAGATGAGATTTATGTAGAAGAGTAACCACCGTTTCAATAAGATGGTGATGCTTACGCTCAGCCATCCCATTCTGTTCGGGAGTGTATGGACAGGAGGTTTGATGTATAATTCCCAGGGATTGCAGAAACTGGCCAAAGATGTTATTTACATATTCTTTTCCATTGTCACTTCGAAAAAGTTTAACATGAGAATTGAATTGTGTTTTGACCATTTTTTCAAAAGTGACAAAGGTGGTGTATGCCTGTGATTTGTGTTTTAATGGGTACAACCAAGTGTATTTTGTAAAATCATCCACAAAACAAATATAATAGCGAAAACCAGCAAATGAAGGAACAGCAGTAGGACCCCATAGGTCAGAATGAATAAGTTGAAAAGGTGCAGTTGTACGCTTCTCAGATAAAGTAAAAGGTAATTTATGAGATTTAGCAATTGAACAGGAGTCACAATTGTTTACATGAATGGAAGGAAAACCTAATTGAGACATTAAAGAATTTATTATTTGAGTAGACCGGTGACCCAGACGACTGTGCCACAACAGACTGTGGCCATCAGCCGAAAGAGCCACCGGAGCCACATGAACGTTTTCTGAAACTGGGTGGGCAGACGAACTTGTGCCAGGAAGAACGTACAGACCATGCTCACAGGGGCCCTGAAAAATCACCCTCTTGGTAGTATTGTCTAGGATCTGAAAATCATTAGAGGTGAACAAGAGTGAGCAATTATTGTCTTTTGTGAATTGGTGAACTGAAAGGAGATTGGTTTTAATAGAAGGGACGTGGGTAAGGTTACCTAGGCGAAAGATAGCGGTGGGGGTTTTAATGGTACCCGTGCCAGTGTGAGAAATATTAAGGGACTCACCGTTGCCAACAGTAATATCATTGGAGCCATGATATGGATTTGGAGTAACGTGCATGTTGGCCCCAGTATCCAACAGTCATTCAGAGGAAGGGCCGACTTGAGATGCATAATTGGCACGGTTATCACTATTTCGGCTCTCCTCATACCAAAACCAGCAACGAACAGCGGTGTGTCCTGTTTTCTGACAGATTTGACAAGTTGGAGATTCGCTCGTAAGTGCCCTGCCCGCCGCTAGAAGATGACTGCCCGCCGCTGCCGAAGGAGTGCAGGCTGTTGTTGCTGCCGTGCTGCTGACCGTCGTACGGCGGACAACTGCCCTGCCGACCGCCGCGCCCGCGGCGTCCTCTGTTTCTGCCGTAACCGCCGCGGCTCCCCTGCCGTCCGCCACCACGCCCCCCGCGATAGTTCTGACTTGCGGTGAGGGCGGTGGCCGGCTCCATAACAGCGGTTTCTCGGAGAAGAAGTTTTCTCTCCAGATCCACGTTGATTTCTTCACTTTTTAGCCACGAGGAGAGAGTATCCAGGTCAACGGGCGTAGGACTGATGCGAACCGCCTGTTTAATGGAGGAGTAAGCTGATGGGAGCCCCCGAACGACGCACATGACGAGATCTTTTTCGGGAATGATTTCGTTCACGGTGTCGAGGGCTGTGATGATGGTGGAGACCTCGTCTAAATACTCCGCCATAGTTTTCGTGCCTTTGGTAATTGTGTGGAGACGATCACGCAATTGAAAATATGAGAGTGGGAAATTGATGCATAGCGTGTTGCGAGGGCCGTCCACAGGGCTGAAGCTGTTGTGTAGGATCGGACGTGTTTCTAAACCGTGGGAGAGATGACCGCAATCAAACATGATCGGATGACAGCATGGGCCGGATTGGTTTTTTCTGATTTGTACGTGGCGGTGATGACTGCCGGCGGCGGTATTTGAGAAGGTAATTGGCCTCAAGGGCTGTAAGAACGGTGATTTTCCATGTAGGGTAATTTATGTCTGATTATTTTTTGGGAATCAGGGCATGAAGATGCCTGAGAAGGAGTTTAACGCCAGAAGGAAGTGAATCGAGAGGATCCACCTCGGTTGTCATGGCTGCCGCCGCCCAAGAGAAGAGAGGGAACGATCGGTGCCCTAAAGAGAGAAAAAAACCTAGAGAAAAGAAGAACTAGGTTTGCTGGCTCTTGATACCATGAAGGAATATTGATTGTATTGAAGTGTTAACCGAATAAGGGAATACATGGGAGATATATATAGGAGATATAGGAAGGAGTACTAATCCTAATAGGACTAGGATTAAGGAGTACTAATCCTAATAGGACTAGGATTAGTACACAGTAAATACTAATATTATTTAATACTATTTATTTAATACTATCTGTTATTAATTACCTTATAATTTTTTGTATTGATGTTCATCAGTCTTTAGGACCACCTAAAGGAACTAGTTTTCTGACTTTTGGAGTTGCTACTTTCTGCTTGCATTTTTGTATGCACATCTCCCTTAAAAGATTTTTATTGGTGCTTGAAGTGTTATTAGAATCTCTAGTTGAAAATATATTTTCAATTTTGTTTATTGAAGTGCTTGAAGTACTATTATTATGGTAGAGTTATAATATTTTTGTTGTTAATAAATGGTTCTATCATAAAGAAAAAATCGCACATCCTCATGTTTGGGATAAATTAGTAGGTTGGTGGGAATCCACACTTGAGTTGAGCTATTGATATTAGTGAATCAAATCGAACTAGTTTGAAATAAAAATACAAATAACTTAAGAGTATGACTTAATGCCCTACTTGATCTTCTTGTATGTAACGTGCATGTAAGTAAGTTCAAACTCTATTTTTCTAGTGTTAACTTTTTTACCTCTTTTCGTGTCAGCCAACTCAGGAAGCTCAACATATAAAAAAGTTGATACAACATTATATTGCTTCTTTCATCAAAGTTGGAGATAAGGTTTGGTGATTATAAATCTCTAAAGTTTAAGTACAATTATTTTATATAATGTGTTTGTATCCACCTACTTGATTTGTGTCCATCTTGTGTAGTCACTTAGCTTTAAATTTAGAAATAATATATTTGTTAAGGATAAGTATCAATACTAGTTGATGCTATTGATGACTAAATCAATTTTCTTGCAAGATCGGTTTGTGTCCATCTGGTGTTGACACTTAGCTTTAAATTTAGATTTAATATATTTGTTAAGCATAAGTATCAACACTAGTTGATCCTATTGATGATTAAATCGATTTTCTTGCAAGATCAGTTTGTGTCCATCTAGTGTTGGAACTTAGCTTTAAATTTAGATATAATATATTTGTTAAGCATAAGTACCAACACTAGTTGATCCTGTTGATGACAAAATCGATTTTCTTGCAAGATTGATTTGTGTCCATCTAGTGTTGACACTTAGTTTTAAACTTAGAAATAATATATTTGTTAAGGATAAGTATCAACACTAGTTGATCCTATTGATCACTAAATCAATTTTCTTGCAAGATCGATTTGTGTCAATCTAGTGTTGACACTTAGCTTTAAATTTAGATATATATATTTGTTAAGCATAAGTACCAACACTAATCGATCCTATTGATGACAAAATTGATTTTCTTGCAAGATCGATTTGTGTCCATCTAGTGTTGGTGAATATAGTGTTAGAAGTAAGTTAAAACTAAACTAATTAGACTTAGAAAGTTGTTAAGTATTTCGAATAAGTTAATGTGATTTAGTTGGTGAATATAGTGTTTTAGTTAAGTTAAAACTTAACTAATTAGACGTAGAAAATCTTTAAGTTCTCCAAATAGTTAATGTGATTTAGTTGGTCAATATAATGTTAGAAGTAAGTTAAACCTAAACTAATTAGCCTTAGAAAGTCTTTAAGTTCTCCAAATACTTAATTTGATTTAGTTGGTGAATATAGTGTTAGAAGTAAGTTAAAACTTAACTCATTAGACTTAAAAAGTTGTTAAGTTTTTCAAACAAGTAATGAGATTTTGTTGGTGAATAGTGTTAGAAGTAAGTTAAAACTTAACTAATTAGACTTAGAAAGTCTTTAAGTTCTCCAAAGACTTAATGTGATTTAGTTGGTGAATATAGTGTTAGAAGTAAGTTAAAACTTAACTAATTAGACTTAGAAAGTTGTTAAGTTTTCCAAACCAGTAATGTGATTTCGTTGGTGAATAGTGTAAGAAGTAAGTTAAAACTTAACTAATTAGAATTAGAAATATGGAGGAGGATGAGGATGAAACTTTTGAAGAAGATGAATGGATAGATGAGGAGGAAACATCCGAAGATGATTCAAATGAATGGATAGATGATGAATAAACATCCGAAGATGATGAAAAAAAATTTTTATGTTTACTTGGTGGATTTTTAGCTATTCATATTTGAGTATACTTAATATTTTAATAGTTTTATTGTTTGTTTGAGATTGTGAAAGACTATTTGGATTAAGCCTTACGTTATGATAACTTTGTTTGATATATTTGTTTGACATTGTGACATTATTTTGTACTATTCTTTTTTAATTTTTGTGTTTAATTGATATAGATGGTAGATAAAGACAAGGGTAAATAAAAAATGTCAGCTAATCCAAAAAAGAAATTCAAGGCCAATGCTTTGAGAAGGTTCACTAGGGTGGTGATATCTGATGAGCCCTCTAGAGTGAATATTTCAAAACGACCCTCAGTTTTACCTACTCACTTTGCAAACCAGACACATAATGCCTCTACTCATGTGGCTCCACAATCTGGTTATACTATATCTACACCCACTGTGGTATGTAGATCAGGTTACCAAACATTGCAGGGTTATTCACATATTGGTCGTGAGTCTATCATACCATCAGCTAGTGCTAGTCAGTGCAATAATTTGAATACTAATAGTGGATCAATTGAATTTTCAAATCTTCATCTTGAATCCAATGGCTCGGAGTCTAATACTCCCGTCACCCAGCACTCAGATGCACGTGGTCCTCAGCCACGTGATAGAGATAATTTTCGGAGACTTGTCATCGAGCCGTTAGGATACAAGTATGATTTAATTATGTTTCATTTTTCATTTGTCTTTTTATAATTTTATTAATTGATTGATTTTTTTGTTTACCATTCTTTGTCAATGAAATCACATTTCAGCTTCTGTCCGGATGTGGGTATGTCAAAGATTATTTTAAAGTGCATCGGTACTCACTATAATGGTGTGTACCCGACTTGGGGTCGATTCCAATTAGCAACAGGGGACAGATGTTCAATGAATTTAAGGTAAGAATGTGTATCAATTAAATTCACGTCATATACATTTAAATTCGCTATTTATTTGAGCAATAAATATTTAGTCATTTTTTATTTCAGATATATTATGTTTGGGCTCCTGAACATGAGGAAGAAGTTCAAACAAACTTTAAAGTTAAAGCTTCAAAGTTGCTTTCTAGCACATTTAGTGAATTTCTGAAAAATAATAGAATTCCTAATTTTATGGTACCAACTCGATGGGATCTATTAATGGAACATTAGAGTATTGATGAAAAGTTTAAAAAGAGGAGTGTGATTGGGAATATGGCTCGCGCATCAGAAAAGGGAGGCTCTTTGCACACCGGTGGAGCTATTAGCCTAATTATTAGAAAGGAAAGAATGGTATACTTTATTAATTTTGTAAAATATTTGTTTTTTATTTTGTGATAAGTAATTTTTGGAGATTAAATTATACTTGTGTTATTTGCAGGAAAAAGAGTTGGGTAGGCCGGTAAATGTAGAGAAGATGTTCAAGGTTACTCATGTCAAGAAGAGTACGAACCCCGAAGAAGAAGAAAGATGGATTGAGCCACAGGCAAAATAGACATATGTAAGAACTCTATTCAAGTAAATCTTTTTTTCTCTTTCTTGTATATATTACATTCTTATTTGTAGAGTTCTTTGTTTAAATTACAGGATAGGTTTATACGAATGTCTCAGAAATACCATATTACTCTACCTCTTGAAAGCGGGGACAAATCATTTACACAAAAAGAAAGTGAGAATCTTTGGAAACAAAGTGCAGGTGAACCAATTAGAGGTTCTGTCTACGGCTATCCAGAAAAGACATATCAAAAGAAGCAGGGTTGGTATTGTGGTTCATCATCCTCTAGCTTCGATGGCGGGGATAAAGATACAATATCTGCAATGGAGGGTAAGATACCTTTTCTCATTGCCGAGCTTGCTGCTGTAGCCGACAGAAAGAGGAAGAGAGAGGTGGAGATTGCGGCATCAAAGGAGGCAAAGAACAAGAGGTATGCAACGCCTCAGGCCCAACTAACTTTTCTTTTTGAATCAGGAAATATTCTTCCTACATGTCTCGCAAGTAGTGATGATGGAGTTGATCAGGAGGGTGATGAGAATGATAAGGGTGATAAGGAGAGTGACGGTGATAACGAGTAGTTGTATTGGTTTGACATTTTAGACTTCTATATTTTTGGAATTGTTTGATCGTATTTTAGTTTAATTTGAAGTTGGATGAAGTTTATTTTCAAATAGTTTAATGTATATTTTGAAAATATTGTGTTGTTTTGGATGGATGAAGTTTATTTTAAAATAACTCATTTGAAATTCTTTGAGTTGGATGAAGTTTATTTTGAAATAGCTTATTTAAAATTCTTTGGGTTGTTTTGATATAAATATACAGGTGGGATACTCAAATTGCAGCTTAATGCTGCCAGATTTGTAGCAGAAATACCGACCTCCGGAGGTCGGAATCTAAAATAACGACCTCCGGAGATCAGAATCTAAAAAATAAGAAATAAAAATACCGACTTCCGGAGGTCAAAATCTAAATAATAAGAAATAGAAATATCGACCTCCGGAGGCCGGAATCTCAAAAATAAGAAATACAAATACCGACCTCTGGAGGTCAGAATCTCAAAAATAAGAACTAAAAATATCGACCTCTGAAGGTCAGAATCTAGAAAATATAAATACCTACCTCCGAAAGTCAAAATCTAAAGAATAAGAAATAGAAATATCGAATATCGGAGGTCGGAATCTAAAACATAAGAAATTGAAATACCGACCTCCAGAGGTCGGAACCAAAAAAATAAGAAATGAAAATACCAACCTCCAGAGGTCAGAATCTAAAATATAGGAAATAAAAATACCGACTTCCGGAGGTCGGTATTCTAAAATTTGATAAGTAAAAATTTTGACCTCCGGAAGACGAAAATAATAAAAATAAAAAATAAACAAATATATTAAACTGAATCCGGAAGTCAAAAAATAAGGCGCTAGGGTCATGACGCATAGCATGTGCTACATCGTTTTATGATGTTGGTTCAAGTACTCAGCATCTAGATCACGCATAGACCATTTCTCGATCCGCATTCAATAATTTTAGTAGTGAGTTCTCATATTTCAAGGACAATAGACATGCTTTCATTTTTATCTTTACTTTTAGTTTTTAGTTTGTTAGAGTTAGTTGATAGAATTGCCCATCAACTCAACTCAATAGAGATTTTTCCAGACATAGTAGTAAATTCAGCTTGAGTTATTAAGTGTGTTTTAGTCTGCACTAGAACTCTCATATCATGTTATATTTATATTCAGAGTTCTTCTTGAGATATATATTTATTGATTTAGCTTCCTCATATTTCATGTCTTACATAGTTATTTATAGTATGATTAATATATGCCAGACTCAAGGTTAACTTAGGGTAACTCGTGATTCTAGGTCTCATATTACATCTATGGGGTAGCCTCGAGGCGTGACATATACCTTATCGGTATCTAGAACATCTCAATTAAGTGGATATACTAAAGCTTTAATCGAAATCAATAAGGAGTCGTCTAAAAAGTACGATTATTTACCCTTGTTGGCTACATGATTTGTGAGGAATGTGAGTTGTCTGAACTTATCCCCGTATTTATGCTCAATATATTCCTAATAAATATATAATCATAGTTAAATGTATAAAACATATTATTTCTCAATTTGAGGCATTTGCTCAAAATATCCTCGTAAAATAGGTAACTTCTCTGAAATATCTCTGAACTCACTGACTCATTTAGAAATCAAAATTTCTCTTTTCTCAATATAAAAAGTGTTACATTTAGGAATACTTAGTTCTCTTATACTCTTACTCAAATCATGTTTAAAATCATTTGGGAATACTTAGTTCTCTTATACTTTTACTCAAATCATGTTTAAAACTCTTTCTTAAAACTCATCTTTACTTTCTTAGAAAATCAGTTTAGGACAAAAATGTTTGCTTTAAAAGATTTTCAATATTTTTAACTCAAAAAGGGATTTATGATGGAATATAGACATGAACAAATCAACTAAAGGATCTCAATAACAATATACAAAACTCACTACTCAGAAATCAAGAACTCGAAACTAAACGATACTAATAACAGATAGTATTAAATAAATAGTATTAAATAATATTAGTATTTACTGTGTACTAATCCTAGTCCTATTAGGATTAGTACTCCTTAATCCTAGTCCTATTAGGATTAGTACTCCTTCCTATATCTCCTATATATATCTCCCATGTATTCCCTTATTAGGTTAATACTTCAATACAATCAATATTCCTTCATGGTATCAAGAGCCAGAAAACCTAGATCTTCTTTTCTCTAGGTTTTTTTTTCTCTCTTTAGGGCACCGATCATTCCCTCTCTTCTCTTAGGAGGCGGCAACCATGACAACCGAGGTGGATCCTCTTGATTCACTTCCTTCTGGCGTTAAACTCCTTCTCATGCATCTTCATGCCCTGATTCCCGAATAATTATCAGACATAAATTACCCTATATGGAAAATCACCATTCTTAAAGCCCTTGAGGCCAATTACCTTCTCAAATACGTCGATGGAAGCACAGAACCGCCGCCGGCAGTCATCACCGCGGCGGACAAATCAGAAAAAACCAATCCGGCCCATGCCGCCTGGAAAGCCGTGGATGGCTAGATCCGATCATGTTTGATTGCGGTCATCTCTCCCACGGTTCAGAAACACGTCCGATCCTACACAACTGCTTCAGCCCTGTGGACGGCCCTCGCAACACGCTATGCATCAATTTCCCACTCTCATATTTTTCAATTGCGTGATCGTCTCCACACAATTACCAAAGGCACGAAAAACTATGGCGGTAGTATTTAGACGAGGTCTCCACCATCATCACAGCCCTCGACACCGTGAACGAAATCATTCCCGAAAAAGATCTCGTCATGTGCGTCGTTCGGGGGCTCCCATCAGCTTACTCCTCCATTAAACAGGCGGTTCGCATCAGTCCAACGCCCGTTGACCTGGCTACTCTCTCCTCGTGGCTAAAAAGTGAAGAAATCAACGTGGATCTGGAGAGCAAACTTCTTCTTCGAGAAGCCGCTGTTATGGAGCCGGCCACCGCCCTCACCGCAAGCCAGAACTATCGCGGGGGCGTGGTGGCGGCCGGCAGGGTAGCCGCGGCGGCTACGGCAGAAACAGCGGAGGCCGCGGGCGCGGCGGTCGGCAGGGCAGTCGTCCGCCGTACGACGGTCAGCAGCACGGCAGCAACAACAGCCTGCACTCCTTCGACAGCGGCGGGCAGTCATCTTCCAGCGGTGGGCAGGGCACTTACGAGCGGGATCGTCCAACTTGTCAAATCTGTTAGAAAACAGGACACACCGCTGTTCGTTGCTGGTTTCGGTATGAGGAGAGCCAAAATAGTGATAACCGTGCCAATTATGCATCTCAAGCCGGCCCTTCCTCTGAATGGTTGTTGGATATTGGGCCCAACATGCACGTTACTTCTGATCTATCCAAGCTTAACGCTCCAAATCCATATCATGGCTCCAATGGTATTACTGTTGGTACCGGTGAGTCCCTTAATATTTCTCACACTGGCACGGGTACCATTAAAACCCCCACCGCTATCTTTCACCTAGGTAATCTTACCCACGTCCCTTCTATTAAAACCAATCTTCTTTCAGTTCACCAATTCACAAAAGACAATAATTGTTCACTCTTGTTCACCTCTAATGATTTTCAAATCCTAGACAATACTACCAAGAGGGTGATTTTTCAGGGCCCCTGTGAGCATGGTCTGTACGTTCTTCCTGTCACAAGTTCGTCTGCCCACCCAGTTTCAGAAAGCGTTACTGTGGCTCCGGTGGCTCTTTCGGCTGATGGCCACAGTCTGTTGTGGCACAGTCGTCCGGGTCACCCGTCTACTCAAATAATAAATTCTTTAATGTCTCAATTAGGTTTTTCTTCCATTCATGTAAACAATTGTGACTCCTGTTCAATTGCTAAATCTCATAAATTACCTTTTACTTTATCTGAGAAGCGTACAACTGCACCTCTTCAACTTATTCATTCTGACCTATGGGGTCCTACTGTTGTTCCTTCATTTGCTGGTTTTCGCTATTATATTTGTTTTGTGGATGATTTTACAAAATATACTTGGTTGTACCCACTAAAACACAAATCACAGGCATACACCACCTTTGTCACTTTTGAAAAAATGGTTAAAACACAATTCAATTCTCATGTTAAACTTTTTCGAAGTGACAATGGAAAGGAATATGTCAACAACATGTTTGGCCAGTTTCTGCAATCCCTGTGAATTATACATCAAACCTCTTGTCCATACACTCCCGAACAGAATGGGGTGGCTGAGCGTAAGCATCGCCATCTCATTGAAACGGTGGTTACACTTCTACATCAGTCTCATCTCCCTGTGTCCTTTTGGGTAGAAGCTCTAGCCACCGCAAACTACCTCATTAACAGAATGCCCAGTCACACCCTCTCCAACAAATCACCCTATCAACTCCTTTACCAAGAACTTCCCAATTATACCAACCTCTGCGTCTTTGGGTGTCTTGTCTACCCTTGGCTACGCCCTCATATTACTCACAAATTACAACCCCGATCCCATCCTTGTATTTTTTTGGGCTATCATCCTACCTCCAAGGGTTATCGCTGTCTTGACCCACAAACTCATAAAGTCTATATATCTCGTCATGTCAAATTTGTCGAAAATGAGTTTCCCTACGAGTCTATTTCCTCCTCCACAAATATATCATTCATTGGCGTCCTTCCCTTTTTTCCAACATACTCACAGGGTCCCTCACCACCTTCCCCCACACCTCCACCCACTACCCAACCACCCCTCATCACCCCTGCGACCGTCACCCACAATACACCCGCAACCACCACCCACACTCACAACCAACCCGAACCACCCCATACTCACAACATCTCCAGCCCGATCCGTTTTGGGTCCTTCCCGGCCACCCCCGAATCACCACCGCCCGTGCCACCCCCCAATACTCATCCCATGTTAACCCGTGGCGAAGCCGGTATCTTTAAACCCAAAACCTTTCAGGCTACCATACTACCAAATACACCCCTTCCCGATAGTGAACCAACAACCTACTCTGTTGCCTCAAAAAATGCTTATTGGTGTCATGCTATGGATGACGAGTTTAAGGCTTTGACTGATTAGAAAACTTGGGTTCTTGTACCTAAGGCCCATGGGCAGCACCCAGTGGGCTGTAAATGGGTGTACAAAATTAAACACAATGCAGATGGCAGTATTTCCAGGTACAAGGCTCGTTTGGTTGCTAAAGGCTACAATCAGGAGTATGGGCTTGATTACTCCGAGACATTCAGTCCTGTTATTCGGCAGGAAACCATTCGCCTGGTACTGTCACTCGCCGTGCGCAACAATTGGCTCATCAATCAGTTGGATGTTTCCAATGCTTTTCTTCATGGCATGCTTGATGACACTATCTACATGACGCAACCACCGGGCTATGTTGATCCCCGCTTCCCTCAACATGTTTGCAAACTCCAGAAGTCTCTGTATGAGCTCAAGCAAGCCCCACGTGCTTGGTACACACGTCTGAAAACGTTCCTCCGCGGACTCCGCTTCACGTGTTGCTACACGACACGAGTCTGTTTACTCGACATTCAGCACACGGTACAGTCATTCTTCTTGTCTATGTAGATGATATCATTATTACAGGCTCTACTGCAGCTCTCATTCAGGATGTAACTCGAGCTATGCATACTACCTTCAAAATGAAGGACCTTGGCCCATTACATTATTTTTTCTGGGAATGGAGGTCTCTCGGACAGGCAGTGGCTTGTTTCTTCATCAGTCAAAATATGCTCGAGATCAGTTGCAGAAAGCTGGACTGGAAAAATGCACCAGTCAACCAACACCGATGGCAGTCTCTTTGTCTACCAATGGAGCCGACACCCCCTTTGCCGATATCACCCACTTCCGCAGCCTCATTGGGGCTCTACAGTATCTGGCCATTACCCGTCCTGACATCCAGTTTGCTGTCAACCGAGTTGCTCAGCACATGCATCAACCAAGTGAACATGATTACCATTGTCTAAAACGCATTCTCAGGTACATTTTTGGAACTCTTGGTCGTGGTTTACTCATTCGACCCGGGGACTTGGAGCTTCGGTGTTTCTCAGATTCAGATTGGGCGAATGATAAAAATGACAAAAAATCTACATCGGGGTTTCTCGTTTTTTTGGGGTCGAACCTGATCTCCTGGTGTACAAAAAAACAACCCAAGGTCTCTCGGTCCTCGACTGAAGCTGAATACCGCGCCCTTGCTCTTCTTGCTGCTGAGACCATGTAGGTCACATATATTCTTCGCGAACTCCGCGCCACTCACACTGTTCCTGCTCTCTATTGTGACAACAAATCAACCATCTGTGTGGCCAAGAATTCCGTCCTACACACCTGAATGAAGCATGTTGATACCGATTGTCTCTTTGTTTGCGATGAAGTTCAGGCCGGCACCATGACTGTGCAGTATGTACCCACTGAAGAACAACCGGCTGATATTCTCACCAAGCCTCTCCCGAGCCGACAGCACGATTACCTCAGTTCCAAGCTTCCGTTCGCTTCCGCTCAGCTCAGCTTGAGGGGGGATAATAACAGATAGTATTAAATAAATAGTATTAAATAATATTAGTATTTACTGTGTACTAATCCTAGTCCTATTAGGATTAGTACTCCTTAATCCTAGTCCTATTAGGATTAGTACTCCTTCCTATATCTCCTTTATATATCTCCCATGTATTCCCTTATTAGCTTAATACTTCAATACAATCAATATTCCTTCAGATACTACTCATCTCAAGAATACTCAAAATCAAGGATAAAACTCTACATTACTTTTTTACCGAATTTATAAAGATGTAGGTCGTGAGGACAAACATATTCCATCACTATGATATCTTTATATACATGGAAGAACAAAATTCTGGAAGAAGTTTGAAGGAGAACTTGATTAAAAGATTTGAAATCCTAGATTTTGTATTCCTTGCGGGTTTTTTTTTGGGAGATGAAGACTGGAGAGTAATCTTAGATTGAAAACCTTAGGATTTTTTAAGAGAATCTTAAACTTGAAGCCTTTAGATCTTGAGAAAATGAAGATATTCTTTCTTGGAGTTCTTGATTTTTTTTATAGAATGAAAATTAAGGATCTTGAGAGTGTTTATCCATATAATGATGTTCTTAGGTTGTAATATGGACATATGAAAGTTGATTTAGGGTTAAAGGATAAAGAATATCCTTCTAGGAATGTAAGAGAACCATTTAATAGAACCTTTTAATCAATCTCGTAGGACAAATAGGCGATCTTGGAGGTCTCCTTGCAAAAACTGCTCAGTGAATCGCCTATTGAGACTTAGATCATCCAAATGGACATAAACTCAAGATTTTTTGGGACAATTCAGCTATCTAATTTGGTGATTACCAAACCATTTGGCGGCTCGCTGATTGAGCAAGTGAGTTTGTCCAATTTCTCAGCCTGATATGTTATAGGAAGACGATCATAATTTTTTACCCTGAACTCGAAATAAGACAAACTCAGTGACATTGGAAAGAAGACTCATAGAAATTTAATTTGATAGGTTATAGGTCACATAATTCTTTATATGTTGAGAGATATGAGTGCTTGAAATTGACCTTTATATGAAACTTATAGGAGAACCTAGCCAAAAGGAATCCTTCGAACTTGGCTTGGTGTTTGAGGTCCCTTGTGACCGTAGATCACTTTAGATACTCTCTGTACACTTGCTAAAAGACCCTAAAACACATGAGCAAGTCGAACATCACCTAGTTCAAGTTCATACTTGCAACAAACAATTCAAACTTTAAAAGTAGAATTACAAGACATTACAAAATGATTCGAGTCTTAACTTAAAATTTTATCTGAGTGAACACCTAGGTACCCTTTCATACATTAGATTTATGGTTTCTGGACCATCCTCTACCGTAACAATAATGTTGGACCATATTTTCATATGATCTATCTGGTCCAGACAACATTAGGAAGTAGCCCTTTTATCACATTATCATCATTTTCATTCGCGATTGTCATATGTTATTTTCTGGAAAAAAATAAATGGGGAAAAAGATAAATATATCTCGAAACTATCATATATGGTATTATAGATACTTTTCATCATACTTTTGGAACGTTCGTGTCGATACCGTTCAAAAACTAGAGCATATATACTCTTCATTCTAACAGAAGACTAAATAGGGACACGTGATGTGATCTTATCCATTAAGTCGGTGGATAAGATTATGACACGTGGACGTTCATTAGTATAAAGGATATAAATGCTTTAGTTTTTGGACGGCAGGGGCACGAATATTCCAAAAGTATGACGAATGGTATTTGCATAACATTTACGATAGTTCAAGGATATATTTATATTTTTCATAAAGTAAAATAAATCTACGTTGGTGAGTAAGTAGTGTAGTGAGCTAAATCATACCATAAAGTCCATACAGTGGGCGCCTAACTATTGATTTGAAAAACGGTGCATTTATTGTAGGATCAAGAACACAGATCAATTTAACTTATTAATTCATGTTTGAAGCAAATATTATTAAATAAGTTTATAAAGAACAGTAATATAATAAAATAAGGAAAAGATAATTCTCAGATTATTTTTGTTACTTCAACCTAGTCTTTTTGTGTCATTGAAAATATTCTTTAGAGACAAGACTTGAGCGATAGAAAACTTCAGAGCATAAAAATATTAATTTTTTATTGCACACTATTGTTAAAAACCTTTATAAGGGAATGAACCCTACGTGACATCCTACACATAAGACATCGTATAAATTACAAATTAGCCTTCAACTTTCAAATTAACAAAAAGAGGGGTCAATTTCATAATATATTCAAATGACAAGTATATACTTTTTTCTTAACATAAAGTAAGATGCTCCAATTAGTTTCAATATCACAGCCAAAATGAGAACGTACTTTTTTTTTTACCCGATATACGAAATATATATTGAAATTTTGATTAAATTCAGACTACGTTTTGCAGGGCTTATTTGGAGGTGACACTCTCAACATGATTTTCTTCATAACAAAGTTTGAACCTGAGACTACTGATTAAGAATAAAGCACCAAAAAAGGAGTTTGTGGGTTGGCACTACCATTGTTGGTGTTTAATTTTTTTAATTAAATTAAAATATTCTCTCAATTAAAAGAAAAAGAAAGATCCATAGTATATGTAACTTAAACATATTATGAAAATTTTTGTGTTCGCAAAACATAAAATTGATAGGAAAGTATATAACTAACAACAATTTCTGCAAGATAAAATTGATGGATAAAAATTTCATTATCTCTATTTACTTATTTTTGAATTTTGAAATTCATTATTTTGATCCGTTCCATTTATCCAGCAACGTTTGATTTGACAATATTTTAACAAATAATTTTTAAAACTTATGATTTAAAATAACTGATATATATTATATGGTTATAAATCATTATATTAAGAACAAAAGAAAAATTTTAGAGCTAAATTATTTCTAATTATAATAAAATAATATTCTTTTTGAAATTGGCTAAAAACAAAGGAGTGCTACACAAAATGAGAAGGACAGAGCATATTCCGTATCCACTTTTATTTGTTATGTTACAATTTTCGAAAGTCAATTTAACTAATTTTTAGATTTAAATTAAATTAAATTAATTTTAATATTTTAAACAAAAATTTAGATATTTAAAAAATATATAAAAATACAATAAATTATAAATTTTTGCATATTAATATGATAAAAAATATATTTTAAAATATTACTCAAAGCTCATATAGTTTAACTTTAAAAATATAAATTATAACAAATAATAATAAACGGAGGGATTACTACCAAAGAGATAAAACAAACATAATGGAAGAAGATATAATATTGATCCATTTCCATTTGTTTATTCTGCTTTTCTTTTAACTTTATTTTAAAGAAATATTTTTTTTACTTTTTTAAACAAATTATTTATTTAATTATTCTACACATATTTAGATAAAACATTTAAATACATATTTTGAATTTAAAATTTCAAAATTCAAACAGTTAATTCTCTTAAAAAGTAAAAATATAATAAACAATTTGAAGGAATAAGTAATAATTTAGAACGTACGACAAAGCCGTGCAATAATGTGATCGAATGAGATATTTGGTGCGCTGGGCTAACGTGCACGGACAGTGTAGGGTAGCGTGCTTATGGTCTATTGTGCTTGTAATTATTTGAAGAAGTAATTTAATAATTCCTATTAATGATTAAATAATTATTTTATTAGGCACAAAATTTAAAATTTATAGGGTAATAAGTTATAAATATTATCATAATTGAATTATTTTATTAATAATATTCTTGGCCAATTTTTTAAAATTAATATATTTTGAAAAAAAATAGTGAGAAAAATATTGATAAGTGTCAAAAAATACAGTTTAACTATACCATTTTTTTTAGTTCCATATCTAAACTATTGAGAGAGTGAATTTCGTATCTAAATTTTCACTTTTTAGTTTAAGAAACACACATTTCTCTTTTATATCACTCTCATCATGATGTATATAGAAAATTGCTACATCATATCTACAAGGACAAAATTCAACCTTTATTAATATTAGTTAAATTAAAAGATTACTAAAAATAATTTTTCTTTTATAAAATAAAATAGAATTTTTTTTATCCCATTTCATTACTTTCTCTCACCGCTCCCCCACCCTGGCATTTTATTTTAGTTTTTTTTTTGTTTAAATTTTTTTTATAAAAGTATTTAATTTTTTTACTTTACCTCCTTCTCTCTCCACTCTTCAAATATTAATTTAAATATTATTTTATTTTTAAAAAATATTTTTACCCACCCCATTTTGCCCTTCGCTTTTAATTTGTTTCATTTAGTCTTCGATATATAAACATCTAAAAAAAAAATTATTTGTCGCTGTAAGACTTTTTTAATTTTTTAATTTATTTATGTTAAATTCGTACACTAGTAGAATTTTTCTAAAAACATATGTACGTATCACAAAATAAGAAAAATGCAAAAGAAAAACAAAAATTAGGAGCGAAAAATTAACTAGAATAGGATAAAGAAAATATATATCATTTTTTCTTTGTGGGGTAGGGGTAGGGGATGAGCGGATGGTTTTATATTTTTTATAGATAGTAATAATTTAATTTTTAATTTTTAATTTTAAATTAATATTAAATAGTTTATTATTTATTTTTGTTAGTGAAATATTTGTGTACGTGGGATACTATGTATTACAAGAAAATTTTAAATAAAAGAGAGAATGTACTAAAAAAAGATATTTTAGATATGAAATTGATACATTAAATTATTTATGTGCGAAATTCAAAAGGAGAATAATTTAAGTGTATTTAACCTTTTATCTCAAAATTATTTTGATCAACAATTGGAATTTGACTGATATTTTAGAAGTGTTTTCAAAAACATGATTTTGGATTTTATTTTTTCTTTTGGAAAACAGCTTCATGTTTTAAAAATAAGAACTTTTGAAAAAAAATATACTTTTACCCTCTCAAAAGCTTGATCAAATAAATTATAGAGTAAAATAAGAACTTTTACTTTATATTCAAATAATTAGGTATAATATTCTTTCTTTGAACACTTTAAAATAAAATATGTCAAATATAGTGAGGACAAGGGGAATACTAATTAATATATTGAATAGGTAAGCAACTGCATATTCGAGTGTTATAAAAAGAAAAATTATTGATTGGATCAAATATCTCTTCAAAATCATCTAGAAAGGCCTATGCAAGACTTTGTGTAAAGCAACTTCATATTAATTATTGAATCCATATTTTTATAACAATAATGTTGATTAGTTGTGGACAATTATTTATTAATATGATTGCTATCTTTTATATCCATTTCTATTAAATATAAATAAAAATAAATAACTTCACTAATTAAAATTTGGATAGATTACCAGAAATTATTTTTTTTCTTTATTGTATTTTGAGCAACTTGATATAATATAATATTGGTAGAAAATTAATATTTGAACGGATAAAGCATCACTTTCAAAATTATTTTCGTAGTGGGTGTTTGATTCCTTCGTGTTGCACGAACTCTAGATATAATATTTTACTCTAATGTTTTTATAATAACAAATAAATAAGCAGAATAAAAGTATATGATTTTAAAATAATTGTTGATTATCATGATGTAAGATCAATTAGAAGGAAGGATGGGTTTTCATTCTAGTTATATTAATTCATGATTAAAAATATGAAATGCTTAGGCCATTATAATCCAATGAGTCAATTTCCTAAATGGTCACTCAAGTTTAGGGAATTATCTTAAAATATCATTTATGTTTTATTTAAAATCAAAATATCATTCAACTATTCATTACAATTTTTTTATAATAGATTAATTTAATTCATTAAAATCATTTAATTAAAATAATAATCATATTTTTTTTAAAAAAAGATATGTTAGTTTATTAAGAATAAATTTTCATATTTAAGAATCTTTTATCATAATTAAACGTATTTTTATGTTATGAAAAATAGATTTTTAAAACGTACTATAATATCATCAATTTTGAATTATTATAAACGCATACATTAAAAAAAATTGGCATACAAATCACGCATGAATGTTAACTTAAATTAATTAATCATAAATTATTTAATGAATTAATAATATTAAGGTAAATTAACTATTACAATAATGTTAATTGTGTATTTTCAAATTCATGCTTACAATATTATTTTTTGAAAAAATATTATATTTTTTTATCCAAAAAACAATACTAAATACCTCAAAAGTCTCCTTCTATTCTAGTTGATACATCATGTCGATAAATCATCATTTAAAAAAATAATAGACCTATTTAATTCATCAAACTTATGTCTCTAAAAAAATAAATATACAAATTTCATGAAAATTGATGAAGATTATAAACAAAATGAAAAAATCTAATTCCTTTACATATTTTTACCAAACAAAATTCAATTAAAAAATCTATGCGTGCAATTATTACCTGATAATTTTTAAAATTCCTAATTAAATTCTTTGAAAATTTTGAGCAATTTTTTAATAAAAGTGTTCATATAATTTGTAAAATTGACAAAAGGTTGGTACGAAAGAAAATTATTATTTAACTTTTTTAAAATTTAATTTTTATTTTTATTCTTTTAATCTATATTGTATTATATTATATTATATTATATTTTAACTTCCTATACAATTAAACACTAATATATATATATATATATATATATATATATATATATATATATATATATATATGTATATATATATTCTTATCCATCCCAAATTTATGAAATACAAGTAATAATTAATTGAATTGCCTATTTTAATTCAATAATATGCATATTGTATGTTATTAATATATTAATAAATAAAGATCAAAATTTTACTTTAATATAAATATTATTTACTTTCTATTTTATTATTTTTTTTAAAATATTATAAGTATATATGGATTTCAAAACACTCAATTAATTATTTTTTAATAGTTAATTGACTTTTAATGTTATAGATCCATTATATAATATCTGATTATGTAAGTTGACATTCCTAAGTGATTTATATAGCACTATTTTTTTAATATATTTGTTTATAATTATTTAAACATTATGGCATAAGTTTTAAAAAATATTCTTGATCGTAAAAAAATAAAAAAATAATTATGATAAAAGATTCTTAAATATGATTTTTTTTAATAAACTAGTATATCTTTTTTTTTTTAAATAATAAGATCATTATTTCAGTTAAATGGTTTAAAGAATTAAATTAGTCTATTATTTTAGAAAATATTTTAATGACATGTCATGTCAATTAGGAGAAAGTGAGGCTTTTGAAGTGTCAAATATATTTAGAGGATAGTTAAATAATATTTTAGTTCTAAATAAAATATAAAAAATATTTTAAAACAATTCTCTAAATTTGGATGACCACTTCGGAAATTGACTTTAATCCACGGGTATACTTACATAAAATTTATGGAGAAGGTACAAAATATTCTTTCAATTTTTTTTTAATTGCTAGCTTTATCCTTCGTCATATTATTCAATTATCTATACCCTCGTTGCCATAAAACTTACCATATGTACACCTCAAATGAATGAAAACCCTTAAATCAACATAAGTTATCTGAAAATGATTTTAAAAAATAATTTAAAAAAAAAAAGTAAAATTAACATCTCACACACATTTAAGAGGATAAATATTAAGTTATAATTATATTCTTTAAAAATAAATTACTTATAGCATATTATTATCATCTTATAGCACATCATTTAATAATATATTAATTTAAAAAAATATTTAAAAATAAACTATTTATAGCATATTATTATCAAGTTATATCATATTAACTAATAATATATTATTAAAAAAATTTATTATATTATTTAACTAATAATTATTATGTTTAAATAATTTGTTTCATTTATTCACTTATCTTTTATCAACAAAACCTTTTAAATTTACTGATTAATCAATTACCTTTTAAAGTTTTTTAATATAAATAATAAATTATTAAATATTAATCAATTATCTTTTAATGTTTTTAATATAAATAACAAATTATTATTTATTAAATATTAATTAAACTTCATATTATATGGTAACCTTTTAAAAAAAAACAAAAAAAATCTAAAAATTAGGGATTTGATTTTAATTAATTTCATATTTTATGGTTACCCAATAACTATCCACCCCCATTTCAACCAATACTCTTTTATGTAACGACCTGTTTAGTCGTTTTGAGCAGCAGATTTTATTTCTGGAAAAATTGACTGAGACGACGGATCCCACGACGGACCGTCATGGGCACGACGGACCGTCGCGGGGGTCTCGTTCCAAAACACTTAGAATTCTGAAATTTGGGTACTGAAATCGACTCTCTGAACTTCGCGACGAAATGGCAGGACGGACCGTCACAGGCATGACGGGCCGTCACAGACCTTTAGTGAAATTTAGTCTCTGAACTCCGTGACGGAAGCAGCAGGACGAACCGTCGCAGGCACGACGGGGCGTCACAGGCTGCGTAAACCCTAACTGGGTCGGATTTCTGTTACATATTTTAAGGGGCATTTTGGACTATTCCTGACTGGGTCGGATTTGTGTTAATAAGTCAATTTCTTGGGGGTTAAAAGAGATAACCTGAATTAATTAATGGGTTAATTCATCATCGTTTATACTTAATTATATGCTAATTAGGGTAAAAGAAAGAGGGTTTGAATAAGAAAAATAGAAAGAACAAGAGAGGGAGAACGATCGAGAGAAGAGGGAAACGAAGAGGCTAACAAAGATTTGGAGGATTTGCTTGCTTGATCACGAATCCTTCGGTGGAGGTAGGTTATGGTTTATGCTATTTGTAGTAAACTCTTAATAGCGAATGATATGTATTGGGTAGTATTGTAAACCCTTCTATATGCTTAATTGTATGCTTGCATGAATGTGATTATATAATTGTGATAAAATAAGCATGATGAAGCTATTGAATCCTAAATCTTGAAAAACCCTAATCTACTTTGTTAATGATGATGCCTTGGTATAAAAGAAGGCTTGATGAACGAAAGTAGTGAGATTAGGGGATCGGGTGTCACGTTCCGACACCAGGATAGAAATAGAGGATCGGGTGCCACGTTCCGGTACCAGGATAGTATATGAGGATCGGAGTGTCACGTTCCGACACCAGGATAGTATATGGATCGGGTGCCACGTTCCGGTACCAGGATAGAATGAGGATCGGAGTGCCACGTTCCGGCACCAGGATAGAATATGGATCGGGTGTCACGTTCCGACACCAGGATAGAATGAGGATCGGAGTGCCACGTTCCGGCACCAGGATAGAATATGGATCGGGTGTCACGTTCCGACACCAGGATAGTATATGTGGATCGGAGTGTCACGTTTCGACACCAGGATAGTATATGGAGCGGAGTGTCACGTACCGACACGAGAGGAATAAAGATAATGAATCTCGAAATATGTTAATATACTCAATTTAATGAACCTAATTCCCAAATGAGTATGGTATTGAGGCTTGAGTCCTCATGGGTGTACTTGGCGTACTTATTAATGGTTATATTACTTGTTGCTGCTACATGTTGAGTATTGTAGTTGATTTATGATATTATCTGATATATACTGTTTTCTATTTTGAGTTGGCCGATGATACCTACTCAGTACTTGTGTTTTGTACTGACCCCTACTTGTATGTTTCTTTCTTTGTTATTTTATGGAGTGCAGCAAACGTACCATCGTCTTCAACTCAACCGCAACTCTAGCCAGTCTTCATCAAGCCAAATTTCAGGGTGAGCTAATGCTTCTAGCTTGGACTGGATCTCCTCTTCATGTCTTGATGCCTTGAACTTCCGGCATGGACTAGCTTTTTACTTATTTTAGCTTCTTAGATACTCTTAGATTAGTAATTTGAGGATAGATGTTCTTGTGATGATGACTTCCAGATTTTGGGGATAATAATAGTTGTTGAGTTTTTAGAAGTTATTGAATTGATTTTCATTAATGAGATTTGAGTCTTCCGCATTACTTTCTGTTGATATTATATTGAAATGTTGGGTTTTGTATTGGTTGGTTCGCTCACATAGGAGAGTAAGTGTGGGTGCCACTCGCAGCTCGATTTGGGTCGTGTTTATCTTCCCCCAATACACTCAACATTTCCCCTATTTACACTCTTCTTTTTCTACCATATTATTTATACACGTCTTTTTTCACGTTTCTCTCTCTATTAATCAATTAAAGGCAGCACACATTTCTCTCTCTATTAATTAATTAAAGACAACACGATTAATTTCTTTGTCATATTAAATCTGAGAATACATATTCGCACGCTTAATGTCATCTTCAAGTACAAACCTTTTCAAGCTTTAAACTTATTTCTCAAAATTAGATTAAGCTTAAAATCCTTATTCAACTACATCTCTGTCAATCTTTCACAAAATTAAGTTTTTTATTTTTCGACCATCAAATTCGCAATATTGCATGATTTTCGAAAAAAATTGTGTTGTATAGATCATCAAACAGGTTTATTTCTTTAAGTTTTTATTTTTTCTCTGATTATTTTGTCAAATTATTTAATTTTTATATGTTGTTGCTTGATTTTAGGAGAAATTTACGTTGTATAGATAATGCGGGTTTCTTCAAGTTTTATATTTGTTTATGTCAAATTCTTTAATATTTATTTGTCTATAATTTTTTAGGATCTGAGTTGTTGAATACAATGTCTAAACCAAATATCCTAAAGAGATTCACAAGAGGTACAACCTATACCGATAACTTCATGGATGAAATACCATCTTTTGATCTATGTATAACTCAAATTCAATCGCAAATCTAAGGCTATACAGCTGCGATGGAATTAGAGAAGAAGTCGAATGATGAACTAGTAAGGTCTAGTCCTTCTAAAAGGAAAGTAGTGTCAACGATGAAAGCAATCGAAAAAAAATGTTATAAGAGGAGGAAAGTAAAAAATTATGTCCCGGACATGATTGGAGAACTGATTGCTAATGAAGAACATGACGAAGTGAGTCACATAGTTCATCAATTTCTTTTTCTTCTTCGTCTTCTTGGTGCGTGAAACCAAGAGATGATTTTGACTTGTCGAAAAAATCTAGCACTATAGATCTTGTAACACTCATGTCTACATGTTGTATAAAATATATTTGACTATAGATGTCATAATATATTAACTGTTGTATTTAATGATAGTATGCTTAAATGAATATTTGTACTTTATTAAATGTGTATAATTTTTGTATAAATTTCGATTGCAATATGCAAAAATATATGAACATTGTATGAAAAATGTATAAATATTGTATAAATTATGAATGTCATTGAACTTTGATATATGTAACACAAACAAATGGTATATATATGAACATTGTATGAATACTATATGACATTTTATGAATGACAGTAAAGTTCATGTATATATATAATGTATAAACATTGTATGAATTATGAATCCCATATTGAACTTGGATATATGTAACAGAAACAAATGGTACATATATGAACATTGTATGAATACTGTATGAACATTTTATGAATACTATTGAACATTTTATAAATGACAGTATAGTTCAATGAATATTTATAATGTATAAACATTGTATGAATTATGAATGTCATATTGAACTTTGACATATGTAACAGAAACAAATGATATATATATATATATATATATATATATATATATATATATATATATATATATATATATGTATATATATATGTATATATATATATACATATATATATATATACATATATATATATATATATACATATATATATATATGACAATTTATTACGAAATCAAACTTTATAAATGTCAATGATAACAACTGCACTCAATAAAACAAAACGTGTTTCTAACATTCAAAACAACAAATAACAAATGTAACATTACGAAATCATTGTTTTTGCACAAGATAATTTGAACATGTCTTTCTATTGTGTCCAACTTGACGGCATCTACTGCAAGTCATTTTTGTCCTTTTGAATTTCACGTCAGCAAAACCCCTTCCATCTTTCAAGTTTTGGTCTACCCGCTGTACAAAATTAATAAAAAACATATATTCTAATTTCATTAAAAAAATACTGTAATTTTGAAAAAAAAATAAATGGACTTTCATACACAAATGATATACGTTTTGTATAATCTCCATACACTATTAAAAAATATTCAGACTTCAACGTTACACAAATTTATAATCAGTTCATATAATCATACACACTTCATACACAATTAATATATCATTCACTGTCCTATACAATACTTCAATTAAACAAACACAATACATTTTCAATACAAACTTAATATAAAAACATATATTATAATTTAAATAGAAACATATATTATACGCCAAATTTTATCAGGTTACTAAAAAAAGAAGTGAAATATGTATCTATGAAAATATTCTTGAATTTTTAGAAAAAATGATTTATACGTTGAAAGCAATCTGAAAATAATCGTGAAATTTTGGAAAGAAGACTACTTGTAACGTTGATCCAAATATGTTTGAAAATGACAATTTGAAAGTATTCTGAAAATTCAAAAATATTTGTTATTATCTGGTTGAGTTTTTTAAGGAATTAATTCAAAAAATAATAATATTATTTTAACTAACTAGAGATATTTAAGGCAATAATGATAATTTGAAAATGTTTAATATCCCTAAAAACGTGCTAATCATATATTTAACTTTAATTAAACTCTCTAAAAAGTGCAACTATTCATATTAAAAAAACGTGCTACCTGCATTAAATGTAACAATTAATAAAGAAACAAAAGTTTCATAATTTGTGTTGTCAGTGTGTTAATTATTAACATTAATTATCCATTATTACTTTATCCCCTTAATTTTTAATTAATTGTTAATAACAACTATTTTTTATAAATTATAATTAACAATATAATTATTAATAAAATGTTATAAAGTGAGAAATGCTACACAATGAAATTGAAACTCTAATGTCATAACTTGATATTATTGTATAAAATGCTATATACAAAATTTACGCACAAAAATATGTGTCATCTTCTCAATTAATCTACTCTATAATTTTACATTTAAAAGTACCACTTAATAAATTTCCAAAAAGCAACATGTGTCATCAATGTCTGAATTTACGTGTGCAACCTATTTAAAATTACTTAACTACACAATTTTTTTCCATATTTTCTAAACAATTTTACTATTTTAAAATATTACAAAAATTTCTATTAGCTCTCTTTCTCTCCTTTTTCAATCTCACAACCCTCGAATCAAGCGATTTTTGTTTCTATTTTCATGTCTAAAATCACCTCAATAGATTATCAGTTGTCTTTGTCATTCCATTTTTGAATCTATTCTCTCTCCAGTTCATGAATTTCAAGTTTCAAAAAAGGTAGAACTATTTCTTTATTAATTTTCTCTTTTCTATTCTTAAATTATCTTGTTTTTATTATTATTTTTTTTAGTTTTTTCATCTACAGTTTTCTGATACATACGGACTCCGATGATAAAAAATTTCATGAAATTGATATAAACAATGAAGTGAGTCATTAATCATAAATAATTTGAGAGCGAAAAAGTAAAAAAAAAATGCATGCTCGAATACCATTGTTGGAAAAAACGACTACGGGTTGGGGGGGGAGGGTGAAGTTCGATCGATCGTTACACAATCATCACTATCAAACTTACAGAATTCTGATGTATTTAATTTACTTTATTTCTTACATTAGACTTTGGTAGTGTTATCACTACTCCGATACATTACGACTACAATGACCTTTGTTTTATTCAATGTATCATGTTCAATTTAAAATATTGATACATAATTCTAATGTTGTTGAATCTAGAGTAGTGTTTATCCTCTTCAATATCAATGTACTTGATATATAAATACTATCTAATGTATCATTTATATATACCAAGTTCTATAATGTATCTTCAACCCTACTCAAATTTAAGAGGTTATATAAATAGTACCAATCAGTTGTGTGTTATGTATCTACAATCTTTTTAATGTTTGTTCGGTCTTATCCAACAAGATTATGTATATGTATATATTATTCAATAACAATATTGATACATGAATCATGTTCTATAAATTAAGCACTAATATCAGTTTCAATAATAAGTATATGATACATAACAATGACAATATTGACTATTTTATTATGTATTAAATTATTTATAATTACCATTTGACTTTTTTTATTTAAAAAATTAATCAATATTAGTGGAAATTTTTTCAAATGTTAAAAGAAAAATATTAAAAGAAAATAATTTTAATCACTAATTAGTCCTTCTAGCAATCTGTTTTAGTGAAAAAAAATGAAAGATTAGAATTTGAAATTACTCTTGTTATTTTATACTATTTACACGTTTGAAGATAACTCTTCCCAATTCTTTAACCAACATTAAAAATATAATTTTATTATTAATTGTGTCACTAGAGTTGTCAATAGGGACTAGTCCATTCAATCCGAGCTAATTTATACATGTTTTGATATTTTATGCAGGCTGGGTTAGCCCATTTTAGCGTGGATCAGAAAATAGCCAGCCCAACCCACAAGTACGTGGACTACAGGCTTGCCGGATCAATCCACTTTTTTAAAAATTATATTTTTTTAATAATTAATAAATTAAATTATAAATTCTAATATAAAAATATTATCATAAATATCAATAAAACAATCACATGATGTTAATGTTACTACCTGTTAGTCAAATCCATATAAAAAAATAATCTTTATACTATTCATTAAGTTTTTTTCTTCAAATAAAGTACAAATATATAAAAAAAATATTAACCTAATTATTTTGAGTTTGAACTCTCTTTAATTTTTTTAAAAAAATTGCAAGCAATTAATTAATATTAATTAGATAGGATGATGCTAGACTTGCTTTAGGTAAAGATTGGACACAAACTCATTTTTAGTACAATAATGACATAAATTTTACCAACATTGAGTTGTGGTTGAATAATTGAATTTTTTTCATTCTTGATAAAGATATAAATTATTAATATTATATTATATTTTTTATTAATTTTTATTGGCTCACGGACTGGCCTCATCTATATTTCTCAAATCCCACATATCAACGGGTTTATTCAGGTCGGGCTAAATTTTCTTTTTTTAAATGGACTCCAAAAATTTTAACCCAACCCTATTAAATTTTGGGTAGGCCAGGCCGATCTAACGGACTAGCTGATATTGACAGCTCTATGTATCACGTTAAAAAATAGAGTCCTTTTAAACGAGCAAACAATTAAAATTAATTTTTATCTTTAAATTAAAAATCAAAATATTTCTTATATTTTAACATAGTACTAATAATTTTTCATATTTTCATAATTTTCACATTTTAAATATTCTTATAAACATCTGTCAAAATTTTGACGGACTTCTCTTTTGCACGTAAGAAAATTTTCCACAATTGCTAATCAATTCTTCCCTTGCTTTTCCCTCAAGATAGTAGCAAATGATCGGTTTAGAGTTTTGCACTTTTATCTAATAAAATAAAATAATAATTGTATCATGTTTAAAAAAAAAATAAACTACACAAAATTTACTTGTTTAGGTACTAATTATTAGGATTTACATTAATTTAGAGTATTACTTTCTATATTATATTTAGGCATTTGGATCCATGTATCATGACTTGCCAGATACATAGATATAAGATACACAGATACATGCATATCTGATAACTCAAAAAAAGCAAGATACATGTTTTATTATTTTTAATCAAATGTGTATAACATATATCCTTAATTAAAGGAGCAATTAAGTATAAATTAAGAACTCTAGCAAATTTTGGCCTTTGAACACATGTATTCGAAGGTTAAAAATTGAGATACACAGATAAAAAAGATTTAGATACATATTTTATTAATTTTGAAATAGATGTGTATTAATATTTTCCTTAATTAAAGGAGCAATTGAGTATTAATTAAGAACTCTATCAGATTTTGGCCTTTGAAATACATGTATCCAAGGGTTAAAAAATTGAGATACGTATATATAACGGGTAAAAATGATCAACATACATGCTTTAATAAATTTCTGAAATTGTATCCTTAAAAAGATGTGTTAGAAACAACATCTTGCACCAGATGTGTAACTAGGTTTAGTGATGTATCTATTTGGGTAAGTAGAGCTTCACATAGTTCTTTCATTTATATTGAGTCATTTTCGTGCTTAGATCTATTCTTAGCTTGAATGTTATCGGATGAAGATTCAACCGTGCAATGAAAAAAATTTGAGAGAATTTTTTTTATAAATTTCATATCTCATAAACATATTGTATATTTAGTGTTAATGTATTGTACATTTTACTGGGTACCATTCAATTTTGGGAATGATGAATTGATCACCCATGAAATAATAAATAGCAAGAAGATCATACTATGTAGGACCTAATTCGTAAAACTTTTTATTCAAAAATATTTCGTTTTAACAATGGATAAGAAACTTGTCATATGAAATTACTTCAGCAGCATGACCTTTTCTCTCAAACCTCTTCAAGTATTATGTCATTTAATTGTCAATATCTTGTAAAAAAATTCATAATCTTCTATCTTTCAAGAGGGACAAAAGTATATATGCCTTGATCTGCTTGTGAAGGTGGAGACTCACCTGCTCTTGGTCATCCGATTGAGTATATATGCCTTGATCTGCCTGAGCCAGCTATGTGCAAGTTCTGTGGTTTGCTCTTTATTCAACATCATCACCATTAGGACTGAATCATGAGGATTGTTGAATTAAGAAGTCATCTTCATTTTATATGCAAACAACTCTGATTATTGTGTTTCTTTTACGCTACTGATGCGTGAGGTTTTGCCTCTTGTAATAAGGATTAGGGTTCCGTGTGATCCATTTTCTTAACGCTGACATGCAGATGCTTTTGACAAGTTAAAAAAATCCAATACCATAATATCATAAATCAAACATCCAAAAATAACAGCAAAAAGTGATTTCAATTGCAGTCAAAAATACCCGAACAAAGTAAAAAGTAAATTTTGTTAATTTTGTTATAAATGACAAAAGTCCCACGGTTAATTAGATGGGTGGACTCCTTATAAGGCTTGAGAAATCCTCCTCCCTTTGAGCTAGCTTTTGGGGTGTGAGTTAGACCAAAAATCTAATTTAACAAATTCAGATTCAGAAAACCAGCTACTACTATTAAATGAAAACATCTTATGACTAGAAATGAAGATTTAACTTATAAATCAAACTATGATATAAAATATACAAACTTTAATTTTATATAACTTCATGCAATAAATTTTTATATAAAATTTAAATTAAATATATATACCTCGACATTAGCCGATAAACCACTGCTTCTCCCTTATGAATCACTTTACCTTAAGTATCCATCATGTTGGATACTTACTTCAACCTTCAAACTCTCTCAGTTAACAATATGATGCCACTTACATGCTTTATCACATATTCTTATCCAAGAAACATTTACTCCATTTTTTCACGTGCCCAAGCCCACAGATAGCGGGATTAATTGTGCAGATTACTTCATCTTTATGTATTATACTGCAAAATTGTTCTCCTCCTCCTTTAATATGTTTTTTCTTGAGTCGAAGGCTTATTGGGAACAAGCTCTCTTTCTACTAAGATATGAATAAGATCTACGTACACTTTATTTTATTCAACCCATATCAACTTGTGAGATTACATTAAGTATTTTGTTGTTGTACTCAATTAAACACAATTCTTTAGGGAAAGATGGGTATAAATTCTTTAAATATCTATTAAAAAAGGACTTGAAGTGGGCCAAAAGAGTTGACAATCCACTTACTTTGAATTCCAATTGAACTTTAAGAGGAGGAAGTAGGAACCCAAAAATTTCACGAGCTTTCTATTTTTGGACGTAATAAGCCAATTTTTCATATTTATTTGGTCATTGATGATCTCTTTCTCGTTTGTTTTTTTGTTTCAAAGTCATATCCCTTCTCTTAATTACAATTATGGAATTTAACTTCAAAATATTTGAATTTAAATAACCTATTAATCTCCAAAAAATTATAATAAGAAACACTATGTCGATATAAAAACATTTGTACAAGAAGCTAATGATGAAACGGAGCATTGAGTTCATCTAAGAATAAATTTAATAATTCATACTCCCTCAATTTTAATTTATGCGCCACACTTTTTTTTTTAATTTGTCCCAAAAAAAAACAATGTAAAAGAAACCCAATTTGTCATCCACGTTAGGTTTGAATGCAACAATTTGTACTCCCTTAACCCTTAAACACATAAACTCGGTCTCAATTTGCTGAAAATATTTATAGGGAGAGTTAAGAAAGTCCATGTTCCACCCCAAAAAATCAAATCACACACATGTATTAGCAAAATAACTTGTAAATTTTAGATTGAAGATCATCACAAACACATATACTAAGCGAAAATAGAAGAATTTTGGGCCAAAGATTACAAAAGGAGTTAACATGTCAATTGGAACAAGAGAACAACACCGACATTGAAGAAGAAACAATTGAATTCCTCTTTTGAGTGAAGCGGTGACTCTTGAAATAAGCCATGTAGTTTAGCTTATTAATTAGCTTATACGTGAAATGACTAAATTGTCCTCAATTTTAATTTTATGGACAAATAACAAAACATGTTGACACCACTGACACTCCTAATAGAGTAGAAATTCTTAGCTTATCAAAGATCAAGGTTTTCTGGGTGGACGGTGGTCCATATAAGAGTAGCTGTTTTGTCTTTAAGGACCTTTTGTAAATGAGGTTGCAGGCAATCCAGTCTAATGAAGATTTGATTAATTGGGTGTGGATTGGGTGTATCTTTTAATTTTAGGTAAATTAATAAATAAAATCAAGTAAATGGTTGAGATAAAGTCACTTGTCCGTCACTAGTTTTAAGGGTATACACAATGCAAAAGAGTAATAATAAGGATAATACACACTAATTTACATTAGTTTTAGAGAAAAACTATAAAGTGACCACTGAAGGTATCTAATTTCCAAAAAAACACCTTATCTTTGCGGACGTTTGATTACCCTACAAAAATATTAATTATCTTTGTTAAATATACCATTTCGACTCATTTTCTCACTCTGTGAGACTCGCGTGCTTCTCACCCTTTTAATTAAATTAATTTAATTTAAAAATTAAATTAGCACAACCCGATTCATTTCAAAAGGATATTTTTTCTTTTGTTTTCCATTTCTCAGTTTGTCTCCTCATTTTCTTAATCATAACTTTTGTTGAAGATCATCAATTTTATTACGATGAATGATGACAATTTATATTTCATGACTAGATCTAAATTTGTCTCCCATTTTTTTATTTCTCCTTAAAAGTTTTAACTTTTTAAAAATAATTCGAACTCATTATTTTAAAATTGAATTAGATGGAGGGTACTTATCATATGCACATCGAATTAACTTCCATTAAAATGATAATGTACTTATCTGTACTACGTCATTTCTTTTCATTTTTTCCAGTTCTCCACTTTAACATTTCTCTTTTGAGTTTTTTTTTTTTTTACGGAAGACGACAATATTTAAATGAAGTAAAAAAATTAATAGAGAAGACAACTGAAACATGACACTTTTTAATTAATTTTCGGTAGGGCCCTATATCTATAGTATTAATCTATAGTATTATTTATATCTATATACTGTAGATATAGAAGATATAGAAAATACTTTATATTATGGTGTTTATATATCAGCCTAACCAATGACTATTCATGATTCTATAATTGAATCAATTCCATGCCGGTTCTTAGAGGAATGTTATGGTAAAACTTCGTTTGAAACGATGTGGTAGAAAGCAACGTGCGACTTGAAGGACACGATCCGTTGTGGATTTGTACATCCACCATTTTTTGTAGGAATGAATGTGCTCTTAACTCGACATCATTGGTTCTGTTTCACTAGATTCATGATTATGGTTAACAATAAAATCAAATTGCAATTCGAATTAAATATGAAAAAAATCATATTTGATCTAGTTTGGTTAGGTTTGATTTTTAAAATTTGAAAAACGCTACTATTTGATTTTACTAAAAAAACCCGCAAAAATAACCAAATCAATCGATAAATTAGATATATAAATTTTATAATTATTTATATATTCTTCATAAATAAATAAAAAATATTTTGTTAAATTTTAATTAACTCAAGTCTTTAATTTTATCATTTTATCAAGTCAACACTTTAGCCCAAGTATAATAATCTGAAATCCAAGTCTATCAAATCTATTTTAGTCTTTACCTATTGTATTTCACATAAAATAATCATATTTTCTCTTAAATGAAATGTATTATTCGTGTAATGATAACTCTAATATTGCTTAATTGCTTTACTTAAACGACATTAGTTTTTCTGTAGATTGTTCATGTACTTGGTGTTTGTATTTATCGAGTAATGTACGTCCTCAAAAAAATTATTACTTTCAACCGAATAAACCAGAAAAACTGAACCAAACCAACAATAACCAAATCAATAGTTATTTTTTTTCCTTTGGTTTTAAAAATTTAAAAAACCAACTAGATTAGTTTGATTTTGATTTTAATCAATAATCGATCTAAATCGAACTATGAACACTCCTAATTTTTAACAGTTATAAAATACTTTCACATGCATTATGTACGTGCTCACAAACCAAATAAAAAAATAAATCAAAATGATATACTAAAAAGAAGATTGACATATTTAATGAAATAAATAATTAATAGAAAAACAACAAAAACATGACACTTCTTAATTGATTTTTAGCACCAACAAAACACTTTCACACTCATCATGTACGTGCTCACAAACCAAGTGAGAAAATAAATAAAAATGATATACTTAAAAAGATATCTAGTATTTTTATAAGATAATAAAACACTCACAAAATTAAGATATTTTTAAAAAATTAAACAATTTCTAAGATAATACATTCTGTTGAACGACACTATAATCAGTTGAATATAAACTCGACAGAGAATATGGTGAGTGTACCTCGGGAGGAGGTAGAATCATAATTTGGGACATGTGTCCCAGACATGCACATGACTGTGACACTTTGAAATATATATTGAAATTCCTATATTACCCTCAATCGTAACATAACCGTTTGAACTTGTCCACCTCTCTTCTTCTACATCTTCCAATCAAAAGCCGAGGACATTATCGACATTTCACATCTACCTTCTTCTCCTGTTACACTTTTGCTATGAAAATCTGAAAATCAAACTGCTCTTCTATAGTGTCACTAGCCGGACCCCTCATTCTCTCTCACTCTGCTTCAAATGCTACTCTGTTTACTTTAATTTCAGCTTCCTTAAATTCTTTCTGCTCCAGGTATCTACTCTTCAACTTCTTGTAAATTATACTTACTGCACAGGTATTATGAATTCTGTAATTTCTGCTGCAAAAAAGGGTTCTTTTTGGTTGATTTTACTTGGGTTTTTAGTTTTGAAGATGGGTTCGGTTGTTCTTGAAAAATTGACTAGTAAGGAATTCTCTAAAGTGTTTATTTTAAAAAAACATGACCATTTTTTCCTTGAAGGAGAGGCGGGCAAATCTAGGTTTTTTTTTTTTTTTTGATTTTTGATGATTTATTCAATTATGAGCATTGTTCACTTCTGTCTAAAATGAAATACTCCTTGGACAAACTTTCTGTATGTGTTGTAACTTAATTTAATCATTTCTGTATCCTCAGTTGAGGGAACAGTCACATAACATCAAAACTGAGTTCCCATAAGATGATTTTAGACACTTCACTGCCCCAAATACTCACTTCATGGCTACTAAATCAAAATAACTTCCAAAGAACCTAAGGCCTCATTTGTTTTCTTGTTATTATTAATATTAAGTTTTCTGAATCTAGGTGCACATCTGAATATTTGAATCTGAATACATATCTAAATTTTTCTGTAATAATATGTCGTACTGAGATGTGAATACTAAATAATTAGGACTTTATTCTTTTAACATCTAACTATATAAACTTGTCTTCATTTAAAGAGTAATTAATATAATATTTAAATAAAATACTAATTTGATCTAATACTGTATTAATACAAATATTTCTGAAGAATTATATGCAATTGGTTGTGGTGATTGCTAAGGGTGGTAGTTGTAGGTGCTGCTTGGATATTATAATATTAGGTGATGGTGGTGGCTGTGTGTAATAGTGGCCAGTAGTAGTGGATAACAATGATGTTGATTGGGGTAGTTGGTGGTGACGACTTATAATTGTGGTGGACGATAGTGATAACCAATGGTTGTGGACTTGTGGTGAATGATGGCGGTGGTTGGCGATATATAGTGGTGATTATCGATAACGGTTGGTGTCTATAGTGATATTAGTAGTGATGATTGTAAATAATGACTAATGGCAGTGACCGGTGAATATGGTGATTGGTGGTAGTCATGGAAGACGATGTCTTAATGATATTAAGATTTTGTTATATATCTTAAGGCCAGTTTGGACATATGATGTGAAATTAGATTGATATGAATCTAAGTTTTGTTTGGATAGATAATTTGAATTTCTTAAGTTATACTTTTCTCATTAACAATTGAATGATTAAGATTCAATCCTAAGGCATATTTGATGATTGATATCTGAATGGTTAAAATTAAATGATATCTGAATGGTTAAGATTAAAAGCTTCATTAAGTGCAAACAAATGAGAGCGTAACTGATATTGAACTCAGAATAGTTGGTTACTTTTGATTTAACAAAAGTTAGAAGTTTACCAAGTATATACCTAAAATATATCTTATATCAAAGTAAAAAATTCTTATAGTTCAGTTTACGACCTAAAAGGAAAGAAAAATGGCATAGTTATTAATTTTTCGGAATGAGAGCATGTGAGTCAGGTCTTGAACTCTGCATATATAGTTTATGTTCTTTATACAATCTGGTTCCTTTAAAGAATTTCTAAGCTTTTTATTTGATCTCTTTGAAACTTCCACATCCTTAAAGATGAATCAGTAGTAAGTTGAGACCTTTAATGTAACATTGCCTTCCTTTTTCCTTCTTGTTGTTTATAGAATTTCGTATTATTGTAGTGAATATGAAGGCAAAATCAATGGATGCATTTCCCCTTCAATATGAGTGGTGACAAAAGCAGGGAGGAAACAATATATTTTACCCTTTTCCAACGTTATTTCAAGAATTGAACTGAACATAAGGGAAATTGGGTTTCCTCAAAAAAATTTAGTCACCTTCTCTCTATACTAACGTAACTAGTTATGTAGAAGTTCTAAGTTCCAAAGTTTTTGGAAATGGTTGTGGATAGTTCTAAGGAAGATGAACAACTGATTGAAAGCTGAAGTAAAATATAAAGGGATGCCCATTTTTGTCTTGCATGACCATGTATGGATAGAAACTAAACTGGTTCTCATTTATTATTTGTTGGCAAAAGTGTGAAACATCCTGTATATGTCTCAAGATTTTTGAATTATCATGGGTTGTTTTGGTCAGTCCCTTTATGTGATGTTCTCTTGCAGGACTGTGTTGCTTATGGCTTCCCTTTCCTCTGAGCCTACTGCCAAGACTGAGGGTAGCAGTGGCAATGATGCTGGTGGTGGAGAAACATCAGAAGCTATGGGGCATATAGGGACTGATCAACTGTTATTATATAGAGGACTGAAAAAAGCGAAAAAAGAAAGGGGTTATACAGCCAAGGAGCGCATAAGCAAAATGCCCCCATGTACTGCAGGGAAGCGCAGCTCGATCTATCGTGGTGTCACTAGGTATGGCACAAAAGGCAAATTGTAGATTGTAGTGATATATTAGTCTCGTTGTGCAAATATGCTTTATTCTTTTGCATATTTGCGTAAGAATCTAGTTTCTCTACAATGTGCTTCCTGAGTTGCCTGACCGACATTGGGTTCTTTTATGGAGGTCTTATATGATCTCTAACATAGAAGAACTTTTCAGCAGTTCATTGCCCTATAGGAGAACATCAGCATTAGTTAATGAATTAGAAAGTTAGGGTGCCGGATTTTGCATATTATTGAACAAGCAACATCTGGTTAGCTTTCATGACATACATTTAGGCTTTTGCAACAAACACTTTAAAGAGTTTGTAATGTGATGCGGGAATAGAGAGGTCAGAGAACTGGGCTGGATCATCCCCTCAAGCTATTAAAGTTAAAATAACTATGTTTATCTGTTCTAAAACGGAAAGGACATGAATACCTAATCACAATAAGAGTGAATTAAGCTACCTGCTATTTTTACATATATTCTAGAATATTCACAAGGGTTCTAATACTACCCCTCAAGTTGGTGCATACAAATAATATATACCAAACTTGTTATATATATTAACTTGTTTTGGGACCGGCTAGGGACATGGTGAGTATGTTTGCAAGCGGATCATTTGATGCACAAACATTGTGACAATGTCTTTTATGAGAAATATTGGAGAGAATATTATTGAATTCCGTATCTAAATTGTTACATAAAGATCCTATTTATAGACACTACATTGGAATCCTTTTCCTGTTTTCCAACTAGGATTCCTATTCTTATTCCTATTCCTAATCCTATTTTGAGAAGGAAATACTTATTTCTATTCGAACACTCCCCCTCAAGCTGGTGCATACAAATCATATGTACCTAGCTTGTTACAAATGTAATTAATACGAGGACCTGTGAGAGACTTGGTGAAGATATCTGCAAGCTGATCATTTGACTTCACGAATTTCGTAACAATATCTCTTGAGAGTATCTTTTCTCGGATAAAGTGACAACCAATCTCAATGTGCTTAGTCCTTTCATGAAACAGTGGATTTGATGCGATATGAGAGTTGCTTGATTATCACACACAACTTCCATCGGATCAATTTTGTCAAATTTTAGTTCTCCCAGCAACTGTTTGATCCAAACTAGCTCACAAGTTGTTGTTGCCGTTGCTCGATACTGTGATTCCGCACTTGATCGAGCAACTACATTCTGTTTCTTGCTCTTACACGACACCAAATTACCTCCTACTAAAACACAATATCCTGATGTCGAACGTCTGTCAGAAGGTGTCAGAAGGTGATCCAGCCCAATCAGCGTCGGTATATCCAATGATATGCTCATGGCCTCAATCCTCAAAGAGTAGTCCTTTACCGGGAGCAGACTTTATATATCGCTGAATACAAACAACTGCTTCCCAATGACTGTCACAAGGGAAGTCATAAATTGACTTACAACACTCACAGGAAAAGAGATGTCAGGTCTAGTCACTGTGAGAGAATTCTAACTTTCCAACAAGCCGTCTATACCTTTCAGGATTACTAAGTGGCTCCCCCTGTCTTGGAAGGAGTTCAACATTCGGATCCATAGGAGTGTCAATAGGTCTACATCCCATCATTCGTGTCTCCTCAAGAATATGTAAGGCATACTTGCGTTGGTAAATAACAATACCTGATCTAGATTGAGCAACCTCAATACCTAAAAATTACTTCAATCTGCCAAGGTATTTAGTCTGGAAGTGCTTAAAGAGATGTTGCTTCAAATCAGTGATACATCTTGATCATTACCGGTGATAACAATATCATCAACATGAACAACCAAATAGATACATCGATTTTGTGCAGAATGCCGATAAAACACCGAGTGATCAGCTCCACTATGAGTCATGCCAAACTGCTGAATTACTGTGCTGAACTTCCCAAACCAAGCTCAAGGAGATTGTTTCAGACCATAGAGTGACCTACGCAATCGACATATAAGGCTACTAGACTCCCCCTGAGCAACAAAACCAGGTGGTTGCTCCATATAGACTTCTTCCTCAAGATCACCATGCAGAAAAGCATTCTTAATGTCCAGCTTATGAAGAGGCCAATGACAAACGACAACCATAGATAGAAAAAGGCGGACAAATGCTATTTTAGCCACAGGAGCAAATGTGTCACTATAATCTAGCCCAAGTATCTGAGTATACCCTTTGGCAACAAGACGAGCCTTAAGTCGATGAACCTGACATCTGGGCCAATTTTGACTGCATAAACCCAATGACAACCAATCGTAGATTTACCTGCAGGAAGGGAGACAAGCTCCAAGTACGACTTTTATGCAAAGCAGACATCTCATCAATTATAGCATGTCTCCATCCAAAATGAGAAAGTGCTTCACCTATAGTCTTAGGGATGGAAATATAGGACAAAGACGACACAAAGGCATAATAGGGTGATGATAGACGATGATAACTTAAGAAAGGTATAATGTGGTTAATATTTTGAGTGGATCGTATACCTTTTTGGAGTGCAAGTGGTTGGCTAGGAGCAGGCAAGTCCGCAGTAAGATCAGGGTCTGGCACATGACATAAATCATCTGGGACTAGGGTTGGACGAGGACGACGATGATAAGTTAGTAGTGGTGGCACTACAATTGAAGATGTAGAATTAACCGTAGATTCCTCAAAGGTTGGCACATGTAAAACATGAGATATGGGTAAGACCATAGATAGATCAGGATGGTCAAAAGATGTATAGTAAGGCTGAGACTCAAAAATATAACATCAGCGGGCATAAGGTATCGATGAAGATCATGTGAATAACAACGATACCCTTTTTGAACTCTAGAGTAACCAAGAAAGACACATTTGAGGGCAGGAGGAGCTAATTTATCTTTCCCTAGGGCTAAATTATGAACACAACATGTGCTCCCAAAGACACGAGGATGGATAGGATAGATATGTGACTGAGGAAACAATATGGATGTGGAACGTGATTCTGAATAGAAGAAGAGCACATTTTCTTAGTTAAATAAGAAGATGAAAGGACGGCATCACCCTAAAAATGTAGCGGAACATGGGTTCAATGAGGAGAGTGCCAGCAGTCTTTATGAGATGCCTATTCTTTCTTTCAGCTACACCTTTTTGTTGATCACTACTGGAAGTATGAATGGAAACACCAAACTGATTTTGTATTTCAGCAAAGGAACTTTTGAAAATAGAAAGTAACTCGGATCAATCTTTCATTAAGAAAACCCAAGTGCATCTCGAATAATCATCAATGAAACTAACAAAATAACGAAATCCTAAAGTAGAACTGACTCTACTAGGACCCCAAATATCAGAATGACCTAATGAAAAAATAGACTCTTAACAACCCTCAGTACTACGAGAAAATGTAGCATGAGTATGTTTCCTAAGTTGACACGACTCACAATCTAATGTGGATAAACTAGACAAACTAAGCACCATCTTTTGCAGTTTGGATAGACTTGGATGTCCCAAACGTTTGTGAATTAGATCTGGGGAATCTGTATCAGAGCATGCTGTTAAGGAATTAGAAGAGGTAAGATAGTAAAGGCCTTGTTATTCATGTCCTGATCCAATCGCCTGTCCCGTACTACAGTCCTGCGTGAGAAAGCAATCATCAAAAAAAGTTATGCTAAAATGTAGGGGTTTTTGTCAAAAGACTAACCGATGCTAGATTAAAAGGAGAACCAGAGACTAACCGAGTCTATGACCCATGATCCAAGAGTGCTAGACTGTGACACACAAGTAAAAGAATTACCCGCAACAAAAACATTAGGTTGTGCAACCAAAACTACGTGTGGAGACGTTTGTTAATTTGCACGATACCGAAGGAACTCTCTATATTCCTTTAGAACAATAGGATCATAACTGGGTGGTGGACCTTGTAAAATATAACATATGTCTCGAGTGTGTCCAAGTTTATGACAATGACTACACTTGGATCGAGGTTTTCCAAAACGTTTTTTACTTACGCGATTCCGAAGGAGCTCATTATATTCCCTTAGAACAATAGGATCATAATTGGGTGGTGGACCATGCAAAATGTAACATATGTCACGAGTGTGTCCAGGTTTATGACATTGACTACACATGGATCGATGTTTTCCAAAACGTTCTCCCCTTCGTCGATTCTCCATAGACTGGTATATACGCTGGAAACTGCCGGAAACTCCTGCTACAGTGGTCTGAAAATAGTAGTTTGAAAATATTGGAAGCTGCCAGAAAAATAGATTTGAACGCCAAATATTGGTCGGAATCAGGAAAAAATTACATGGTCAGCCTCGGAATGAAGAGGCGACCCAGATAGAAAAAAAATTGTCGAAAAAACTGGCCGGAGAAGGTCACACGGCCCGGCGCGTGGATCTGACAGTTCGCTAGAGACATCCTTCCTGCGGTGCGTGACGGCGCGTGTAACACTGAATTTCGGTGGGGATGACTGGGGTTTGCTCGCTGGGAAGTTCCGTAGCTAGTCGTAATTATCCGGACAACAACTAGGTTACTGAAAAACTGCCTTTTTTTTCCTCTCACAATTGCTTTGATACCACGTGAGAAATATTGGAGAGAATATTATTGAATTGCGTATCTAAATTGTTACATAAAGACCGTATTTATAGTCACTACATTGGAATCCTTTTCCAACTAGGATTCCTATTCTTATTCCTATTCCTATTTCTATTTTGAGAAGGAAATACTTATTTCTATTCTAACATCTCTTAAGAGTACTTTATTTCTGAAAAAATAACAATCAATCTTTGTGTTTGGTCCTCTCGTGAAACAGTGAACTTGATGCAATATGAAGTGCAGCCTCATTATCTCATACAAGTTCCATTTTATTGTTCTCTCCAAATTTCAACTCCTCAAGTATTGCTTGATATATGAGTTCACATGTTCTCATTGCCTTAACCTGATATTCTGCTTCTGTACTCCATCTATCAACCACATTTTCTTTCTTTCTTTACCAACACCAATTTCCCCAACTAGAAGACAATATCTACAAGTGGATCGTCTGTCAAAACGGCGACCCTGCCTAGTTTGCATCTATATATCAGTTTCAAAAGTCTGCATCTGTGTATCCAAATATTTTCTTATGTCCTCGGTCTTCATAAAGTAGCCCCTTCCCTGGAGCAGATGTTATGTATCAAAAAAGGTGAATAACTGCATTTCAGTGACTGTCACAAGGAGAATCCAAGAACTAACTTCCAACACGGGGTGTCCGAACCATCCCACGCTATTCCATCCCATTGTCCATTGAACCTGCTCTAATGATCCTCCTTTTGCCGGATCATTGCCTTTGAAATCATAAAAAAAATAATTTTTTCAGTAAGTTTAGACATGCTACACATTTGATCCATTAGCGTATCAATAGGCCTACAATATGTCATCCATGTTCCCTTAAAAATATCAAGTGCACATTGCCTCAGTGAAATAGCAATTTCTTATTTGGATTGAGCAACCTCAATGCCCTAGAGGTACTTTAGTCGACCAATATAATTGGTCTAAAAATGCTGAAAAAGGTGATGTTTCAACTTTGTAATTTGCTCATCATCATTACATGCACAGACCTATGTAGAGTGATGATAAAATACAGAGTGATCAGCTTCACTTCAAACTATGCCAAATTCCTGAACAACCATGCTGAATTACCTAAACCATGCTCGAGCTGCTACAGGTTATGAAGTGCTTGTCAATTTTCATAGTCTGCACACCTTGTTACCAGGCTCCCCCTCAACAACAGAACATGATAGCAGAGCCTAGTTAAGGTCAGCAACATATAGGAAGAAAACAAAACTCCGAACTTGAAAAATTTCAGAGCAAGTTTCACGGTTGTGTGAAGAGAATTCGTTTCCGTAGATGTTGTGATCAAACCAACACCATCACGAGAACCAAAATACCAGCACAAGCAAATCCCAGCCTACTTTGCCATCTTCCGCTGCTGCACGGGCCCTCACACGCTAACCAGAGCAGCCCAGATTCCAGCCACATCTGCACACGTGCCGGTGCATGTGAGCTCCTTCCGACCTTTTTTGTTCCAGCTGTGTCTCTTGTTCATTCCGAGGCTACCCATATAGGAACCCCTGATTCGACCACTTTTTGAAGACCAGATTCCATTTTTTAGTGGTTGCTTCCTGTTCTTATCAACTTTTCTGGTGTCTGCTTCTTTTTTGTACGACTTAGACAGATTTAACTCTGTTAACATCTACAGCACTATATACTTGATATTTGGTCATGTTTCTCAAATCAGATGTTTTTGTGCTTAGACCATGTTTTCCATCAATTGAACCATTCCATCACTATTGGAACTAGATAGGTAGTGCAAATTACTTATTTTGGTTATCGTCAATTCAACTATGGTGTAAGGGACAAGGTGATATTAATGAAAAAGATAGGGGAGGATGGGAGGAGATTGATGATCTGATACCATGTGAAGTGGAAGTAGAAAAAAAAGAGAACTCGTCTTGATTTATTCTCTCAAGCTATTGGGGTTTAAATATTATGTTTACATGTCTTACAATTGCAGTAAATTAAGCTACTTGCTATATTTACATGATTCTATAATATTCACAAAGATTCTAACAGTAAATAGTGAGTGCGGCAACATGAAGTGATCCACAGCTGTGCCATGCATGACACAAACTTGTACCGGTGCACCTTGCTTAGAGATGATAAACTTGTTTCGTGATAAATGAATTTGTTTCCATATTTTATATACAGTTTTTATGAGAACTGAAGAAGGGGAAAACACATTTACATTCTTGGTTGTATGTAGGAGGAATGAAAATTTGCCTCTATATGATTTTTAACAAAATAGTTAATGAGTACCTATTGTATGCAATGGAAGATTCTAGGCCTATAGGTTTTGTCTCTTTTCTTGTGTGTGTTTTTCTGTTCTATTTATTAGAGTCAGATAAGATGGTATATGTAAACTCTCCTTCTGTTTTGACTGTTCTTTTAAAGAAATATTACTTGTCTCAAGAATTTCTCTTGTTCTTTGGAAAAATTTTGAGCTATGTTTTTAATTTCATGAGACTAGGCATAGATGGACTGGTCGTTATGAAGCTCATCTTTGGGATAAAAGTACCTGGAATCAAAACCAAAATAAGAAAGGAAAGCAAGGTGTTTCTCTTTGTTCTCTAGCAGATATTTTTGTTTCTATTTCATGCTGATCAGAATTCAGCTCGATGCTCCATTTTTTTTTGGGTGAAAAACTGATGTTTAGAAAGTGTTATTATTGCATGGACATTGGGACACTTATTGCTGCTTGATCGGCATGGACAGTTTATTTAGGTGAGCATTTTGAGTAATCCTTTTCTGAAGTACTGCACATGAAAGGAGATTAAACTGTTAAACATTTCGAGAACAAAATTTGTTGTAGGAGCATATGATGATGAGGAGGCTGCAGCAAGAGCATATGATCTTGCCGCTTTGAAATATTGGGGTCCTGGAACCCTCATTAATTTCCCAGTAAGATGTTTAATGTTAGTTTGTTTCTCAGTTTACCAAGCGATACAGGCATCTAGCCCTTCCTAATTCCTTCCTATCTTTCTCAAGGATTTACTACAATTCTTGTCTTGCTTTGTTTTCTAAATTCCTTACTTGCATAATATTGGGTCTGTTAAAGCTTTGCACCCAACTGTATCAGGTGCTTTGCAATGGGTATACTTTCATGTACTAAATGTTCTGACTGTTTATGTAGGTGACAGATTACACAAGGGACCTTGAAGAGATGCAAAATGTCTCAAGAGAAGATTATCTTGCATCATTAAGAAGGTGGGTGTGCTGTTTGCATATGCATGCGTTTGGTAGAGTATCTGCTGATTCATCATAAACTCATCTTTGCAGAAAGAGTGGTGGTTTCTCCAGAGGGATCTCTAAATATCGTCCGCTATCCAGGTATGCTAGCACAGATCAAGTCTGCATTCATATGACTTGTTGAATTGAAAATTATGTGATGAAGGATGAATGCTGTGGGATTTCCTGACACATTCACATTTACCTATTTTTCCTGGTATCTTGATATTCATTAGGGTTTCTTAGATGTCATTATTCACGATATCTTCCGTCTTCTCTTCTCTGCATCCAATGTAGTCGATGGGATCTGCAATTCGGACGTGTGCCTGGAGCTGATTACTTTAACAGCCTGCACTATGGTGAGTACAGTTATTGTCATGCAAAAATAAATTTTCTATTAATAATTGTTCATTTTAGACCTTCATCCTCAAAAAATAAAATAGTTCCTTTTAGACCTAGGATTTAGTTAGCAAATCAGGGGCTGAACTCACATCTTATAAATCTTTAAATTTCTCAAAGGTGATAACGCCACAGTGGACAATGAGTACATCGGTGGTTTCTGCATGGATAGAAAGATTGACTTGTCAAGTTACATCAAGTGGTGGGGAGGTAATAAAGCTCGTCAAACAGATTCGCATCTGAAAATATCGGAGGAAACAAAGGTTGGTTGTCCTGAAGATATTGATAATGAGCTTAGGGCTTCAGAATTATCAATTCAGCAGACTGAACCATATGAGATGCCCCGTTTGGGTGTGTACCAAGAAAATAAGAATCATAAAAGCTCAACATTGTCTGCTGTGAGCATTTTGTCACAGTCTGCAGCATACAAGAGTTTAGTAGAGAAGGTTGCTAAAAAGAAAGAAAAAGTTGAGAATGATGAGAATGAAAACAAAAGCACTATCAACAGAGTCGACCGTGGGAAGATGATAGAGAAATCAAGTCCTGATAGTGGAAGTGAGAGGCTTGGAGCTGCATTTCTCAATGCTGGGGGATTATCTATTAACAGAAACTTGCACCCACTTACTCCACTCCTGTCAGCACCACTTCTCACTAACTACAACAGCATAGATCCCTTAACAGACCCTGTTCTTTGGACATCTATTGTTCCTAATTTTCATACAGGTTCTTCACGGACTGCTGAGGTGAGTTTATCTCTTATCAATGCTTAGATTATCTTGTTTCACATACTCCCATCTGTGTAGAAACGTGGAAGTAGGATAAAAAGTTGATGGAGTGGAATGATAATCACCTAGACTCAATGATTCCTCGCATCTGATGCTTAGTTTCACATGAATACTAGATCAAATTAAAGAAGTTGCTAATTTAAAATTTTGTCCATTTATTATTTTTAAGTGATTTTTCTTCAGCAGACTGTTTCCTAGATATATCATCTAATGGAACTTGCACTAGCTAAGCCTGAGCTCTACTATCCACGTCCACCAGCAATTTAAGTGGGAAAATCATGATTGTTGTTAAGATATACGAAGAGTATTAGTATGGCTTTTCTCTTTGAAGAATGGATAATGTTCAGTTAGTTGTACCTTGACTACTTGCCTCTGTTATGACTTGTCTGGACTTTGGTCTTTAACAAGAGATCCTACTTAGTATCTAACAATACATACTTTTGCACCCACCATTAGTGGTACCTCAATATAACATATACCCTTCCACATGACTATGCCATTTCCAATTTTAAAAGACTACACAAAATGCAAATTTCAGTAGTATATAATGTTGAGTAGCATAATACTTGTGATGTAGTCGTAATGACTGCCTTTTGGTAGTGTGTGGGATTGCATAAGCAGTAAAAGGTCTGTGTCCTGTATATAACCAATAATTGTTGTTTAGGACTACAAATGAATTATTAATCCTAGTATGTTTACAAGATGGAGTGAAGGGTGAGAAGCACTTGAGAATGGTTACATAACACAAGTATTCCCTACAGAAAAATTGTGCAGAGTGGTGATTTTCTTAAGTTTGTTAGATGGGAAGGATATGTGTATCTCATAAACCTGGATCTTTCATGCAGGTCCACAAGAGCGAAGCCAGTTCAGATTATACTTTATTTCAACAAGAAGATTAACCTTCGCCTCTACAAGTGAGATACAAACTTTCCTGTACATGTAAGTTTGCAGTCTTGTGAAGCATAGGCATACACACTTTTATCTTTTGACAGGGTTTTTTCTTTTGGTCCATTATGAACTTTATAGACCTAAATGTTGTTCCAGTACTTGTAAAATAAGTCTCTAGTTTATTTATCTTTTTCAAGTTGCTGCAATGTTGCTCTAGCAATTCCATTTGTCCATGTGAGTTTTTAAGAGTCTTATCATTCCATGCTGTAGAGTTCTCCACATGTAGTTTATGAAGAATGTATAGAAGCATGATTGTGGTATTTATTATTGCGGTTCACTTGAGTAGAATTTTGTCTTGCCCTTCTTGGTTCTAGCTTAACTTATTTATTTCTCTCCTTCTGGTTGAGAAACCCATCCCTAACCTCCAGGAAACACAAGATGCCCCCTCTGTTGATCTATAGTTTCCTCCTATGTTGCTTGGACTCTCCAGAAATGTTGCCGCACCCGTGTCGGATGTTTTAAAATGCACTACTTTTGAAGTATCCGATACACACCTGTTAATACTTTAGAAGAGTCCAAGCAACATAGGTTTCCTCTGAACGTTTCATTGCTTATTTGAGATTTGGAAGGGCAGCTTCTCGGTAAAAGTCTCTTCCCATCGCTACAAGTCAATTTGGTCGCTAAAGGCGCACACACCAGATCCCTCTTAATTCTTCACTAAAATCAATCCTAATCCCCTCTTGCGACCTTTTAAATTCAACGATTCATTTTGGTATGAGTCTTAAATATATTGATACAGATGTAGTCGTTCGTTCGGTCAAAACTCAGTTTCGAGCTTGTTTGCTTTGAGTTTTTGTATCAGAAATTTGTGAATTTGATTTTCTAATTACTAGAATAGAGTTTCTTATTTATTAGTAGTAAGAGCGGGAACAGAGCCAATAATATTAGTGTTGATTGTAGTTCGACTTTTAGCCTTTGATCTTTTGGTTTTAGCATTTAGCTTCTTAGTTACTTTATAACTTGGGGAAAAAACCCCATCTCTCAATTTTGTAAACCAGTTTTAGGGATTCAATCATGAAATATATGATGGAATAGTGGGAAAATAGCATTGGGATGTGAAATGTCCTGAGCCTACACCCTGAGACTTGCACCTAGAAACATTGTTGGTTTCAAGTGAAGTCAAGAGACCAGACTTACTACTACCTTGTAGGTTATAACACATGCAAAAGCTTTCGAAATATGAACATGCAAAAAATTCAGAAAAAACAAATTGAACAATTCTATTTAAAGATCTGAAAAACTGAATAATGTAGACGTATACGTTTATAAAATAATACCGGAAGTTACAACTCAACAGACTCATCTATGAAGCTTCTAGCATAATGAAGAAAGGTTACCGTGAGAAGACCCAAGTGACTTGAATACTATGCTACCAACATATACTAACTATTAAAACTTACTATAGCCTCTGAAAGCAAGGAGGTCTCATTGAGGTCGGATGAAAGTAATTCAAATGATATGTCTGCTGTCAGGAGTAGCTGAACCAAAGCAGATTGAATGATGTTAGTACGTCTAAAAATTAGAGCATATATGCCCTTCACTCTAACGGAAGACTAAATAGGGACGTGTAGCATAATTTTATCCGTCGATTCAATATTTAATAAATATCAGTTGGTGGATAAGATTGTGACACGTGTATGTCCCTTAGAATAAATGACACATATGCTTTAGTTTTTGGATGGCAGGGCACCAATGTTCCAAAAGTATGATGGAGGGTATGTGCATATAATTTACGATAGTTCGGGGTATATCCGTCCTTTTTCCCTTAATATAAAGTTGATTGTATATTTCATAGTTATATTACAATTTTAGAACTTAAGCCTACCTTTTTTCAACTTTTACTTTTTAATTGTTTTTACAACTAATGTATTAATTTTTATTTTATACTATTTGTAAATTTGTAAAATTTAGTAGATCTTTCCAAAAGTTTGAAGTTGATAGGTTACAAAGAGAAAAAAATTTTAAGCGACAATACCAGTATACCACCTCATTTAAATTAATAATTTGGATACAATATTAAGCAAAGAAGTGAAGATTCGTAACAAACTATTAATCTCGATACAATATGATGACTTCATTAATTCTCAAGTAATACATAATACAAAATAATTAGAACTAAACAATATCGAACACACATTAAGCAAAGTTCGACAAGCGTACATTAAAATTTTGGAATAGGAAATGGGATCAAAGTAGGAGGTAAAAGTCATGGAAATTATAGAGTTCTTGAATGTTTAGTAGTATACTGGTGGGGGTGGAGGTGAAGCATAGGTGACAGATTGCTCGTACTTCTGAGGTGGTGGAGGTGGTGAGTTATAGGTTGTAGGCGATTGCTCATAGTACCTTGGTGGAGGTGGAGGAGATTTATAGGAAGGCTTAGATTCTTTGTAGTATGGTGGAGGAGGAGGGGATTTATAGGAAGGTGTAGATTCTTTGTAGTATGGTGGAGGTGGAGGGGATTTATAGGAAGGTGTAGACTCTTTGTAGTATGGTGGAGGGGGAGGAGACTTGTAGGAAGGGGTAGATTCTTTATAGTACGGTGAAGGGGGAGGGGATTTATAGGAAGGTGTAGACTCTTTGTAGTATGTTGGAGGGGGAGGGGACTTGTAATAAATTGGTGACTTGTAATATTTTGGTGGTGGTGGTGATTTATAGTATTTAGAAAAAGTAGGTGATTTGTAATATTTTGATAGGTATGGTGACTTGTAGTAATAATGTGTCGATGGAGTAGGCGATTTGTAGTACTTCTTTGAAGGAGCTGGTGACTTGTAATACTTCACTACCACCGGTGCCTTGTAGTAATGTTTCGAAGGAGCATGTGATTGGTAATACTTCACTATGATAGGTGACTTGTAGTAGTGCTTCGAAGGAGCATGTGACTTGTAATATTTTGCTACCACAGGTGACTTATAATAGTGCTTCGAAGGAGCATGTGACTCGTAATACTTTGCTACAACAGGTGTCTTGTAATATTCTGAAGGAGCGTGCGATTTGTAACAGTGATGTGATGGAGAATGTTCAACATGTTTTTCCGGTTTCTTGTAGTATGGAGATGGTGAATGAAAAGTATATTCATAAGAGTAGTCAGCAACAACAGTGCTGGCTACAAAGCAAATTACCAAAGCAAATGCAAGTAGAGACCTTTGTCCCAAATTTCCAAAGCTTATCATTTTGATTTTTGGAGAAAAAAGATAGGACTAAGACTCGTGTTGCATAGTTTAGTTGGAATCCTTGGTTTTTATAGTAGCAAAGTAATAAACTTCTTGAGATTAATTAATGTAATGGTTTCATGGTTAACCACTAAGATGATAGCAAGTCCCAATAAAGATTAGTTTAGTATAAATAGTGGCAAGCATATGTTTTGGTGATTGAAAAATAATTTGCAAGTGGGCTAATTTCTAAAGAATATATAAGTTAGACTTGAATATTGGATATGTAGTTCAAAACTAACTAGGCAAAACGAACTATATATACAAACTGAATTACAATAATAATAATATACTCGGTATAATTCTACAAAATAGAATTTGGGGAATGTAGAATGTATGGAGACCTTATTCCTAGCTCAAAAGTAGAGAGGTAATTGTTCCCGATAAACCCTCAGATCAAGGAGAAATCAGTCAATGATGTTCAGTAAAAAAAGTACAAGAAACAAGAGATAGTAATTATCATATCATATCATATCATATATTATTATAAGCATGAAACTCAAAATTTAAAAGTTGAATTACCATTTTGCCCCTCTAATAAATTAAAACTTATATAATTTATTTATATAATCTTCTTATTCTCATTTCATAATCTTGACCTTTCAAATTTCTAACATAAATGTAAATAAAAACAAAAATGAGTAATTATCAAGAAATTAAAGTAGATTCATGTATCTTTAAAATTAAATTTCATCTCTATTTTTTTTATATTTATTTTTATCAATAATTCATGTTACTTTTCATGTTTCCATAATTTTTAACTTTTTCAAGAAGAACCTTTAGTTACCACTCCTACAATTCTTGTATGTAGGAACTCTAAACATGTGAAATAATGTCACAATTTGAGGTGAAAGTTGTGAGATTCCCTTATACAGTTACGAGAATAGATAATTCAATTACTGAAGCATCGGAGCTTGATGTGTTAGTTTTATACTTATTTGTAGTAAGAATTATAATAAAAATTTTTTGTCTCTCTTCATATAGTTGAATTCTTGTTTTATTAGCAAGTTGCTCTAAATTCATATTTGTATTTTGTATGCTCAAATGTTCAGTTTCACTATAGAGACAAACAAAATGAAATGCCTAATTATCTTGCTCATGTGTACCTTTTTTTTTTCTTTTCTCCGTACTTATAATTTTTTACATATACATTAATTTTCATCTATAAGAATGAATGTGATAAAATAGGATGTTTACTCTTTTCTTTTCTTTTTATGGAAAAAAAAAAGGGTGAAACATATAATATTAGATTAATGGTGGATAGGTTATGTATGACAGAATCAAATTTTATATAAAAATAGTAGTTATTCATAAATATCCTGATTTTTAAAATATAAATGATAAAACTTTTTACATCTTAATTTTAAATATTTATAGTTAATTAATTAGTTTAAAGTGTTTGTGGATAAAAATTTAATACAACACTTAAAAGATATTCATTAAAAAAGTTGAAAGGTTTTGTTTTCCTTCACTCAAAGTTAATCTTACACTATCTAGCATTATTCTACCAATAAAATGGAACTATCAAGAAATTTAATTTAGATAGTTGTTATTTTTCCTTTTAGCTTTGCAAACTTATTTTTTGAATTACAAACAAAGTTTATTTTATTAATTTCTCATATTATTATCTCGATGCATTCACTTGGAGGTCAGAAAATTGAAGTGTCACAATTAGTAGTAAAACAAAGTAAGAAATCTCAATTAGACATATTTTATTATATAGTAGTATTATCTTTTAAGAAATAATACACTCATGGGTTACACGCGTAAAGCGCGTGCTCGGAAACTAGTATTACTAAAAGCATGAACAAAAAAGTTGAAAGTTGAATTACGGTTTTACCCCTTCTATAAATTAAATTGTTATAAAATATTTAAATATTTCATTGTATAAGTTTAATTAAATGTTAATGACTTTTAGACTTCCGAAAATTAATTCTTAATTAAGTATCTAATCTATTAATATTTATCATCTATAATCTACATGTAAATAATAAGTATAATTTTTTAAAGAAAAATCTTTACCTAAATTTCTTTACTTTTTTTCTTCTAATTACTTTTTCATTAACCCCTCTCATTAATAATATGATTGATATAGATAAAATATTATCCTTTATGATAAAGAACGAAATTTAATAATTTAAAGGGTGCAAATCTACAAAATGGAGATGCACATTGATAATGTTCTCTTGATTATTATTAAAGAATGACTCTAGCTTCACAAATTCAAATTTTATTAATGTTTAATTACATGATAAGAACTTTAGTTGTTCTTTCTACATGGTTTGCTAACTTTAATTTCTTTTTCATATTCTTCATTTATTTATTATTATTTTCTAATTACTTATTTAACTTTTATACACTTAATATTCATAACTCTTATCGTTTCATATTCATAACCTCCAAATATTTAAACTAAAACTTTAAGATATCTTTTGATATTCCTTCTATTTTATTTATATAAATTCAACTACTTTATCTCATGAAACCCCTACCAAGATTATTAGGCTATTATTTTTATTTTATAGTAAAAGTAGATAAGGAAGACTCTTGAATTTCGATAGCATATGAAAGGAGTCGATAAGAACTCAGAGAGTTATGTACTAATTTTTTACTTATTTTTTCACCTGTATATACATCAATCTTATAAGAATAATGTCTATATTGTATTTTTTTTCTTAAATATTCTGTTTCTTTTTGTCTTTTTTTCTCTCTGTTAGACTTCTTAATTTAGTTTTCTATGAATGTTTTATTGTCGTAAGTCTTTATTCTAATTTTTTAATTGTTACATTTTATTATTCATTATAATTTACATATATATATTTCCATGAGATTTTAATCGTTCTAATGTATCTATAAAATTCACATGAAACACACGTGCGAATCACGTCCTCAAAAACTAGTAATAGTAAAAGCATGAACAAAAAAGTTAAAAGTTGAATTACGGTTTACCCTTTCTGTAAATTCAATTATTATAAAATATTTAAATATTTGATTGTATAAATTTAATTAAATGTCAATGACTTTTAGACTTCCAAAGATTATTTCCTAATTAAACATCTAATTTATTAATATTTATCATCTATCTATCTATCTATCTATCTATCTATCTATCTATCTATCTATCTATCTATCTATCTATCTATCTATATATATATATATATATATATATATATATATATATATATATATATATATATATATATATAATAATAATAATTTTTTTTTAAAAATCTTTTCCTAAATTTCTTTTCTTTCCCTCTTCTTATAACTTTTTCCTTAACCCCTCTCATGAATAATATAATTGATGTGGATAAAGTATTATTCTTTATGATAAATAACGAAATTTAATAATTTAAAGGGTGCAAATCTACAAAATGGAGACGCACATTGATAATGTCCTCTTGATTATTATTAAAGAATGACTCTAGCTTCACAAATTTAAATTCATTAATGCTTAATTACATGATAAGAACTTTAGTTGTTCTTTTTACATGGTTTGCTAACTTTAATTTTTTTCTTCATATTCTTCATTTATTTATTATTATTTTCTAATTACTTATTTAACTTTTATATACTTAATATTCATAACTCTCATCTTTTCATATTCATAACGTCCAAATATTTAGACTAAAACTTTAAGATATCTTTTGATATTCCTTCTATTCTATTTACATAAATTCAACTTGTTTATCTCATGAAACCCCTATCAAGATTATTAGACTATTATTTTTATTCTATAGTAAAAACAGATGATGAAGACTCTTGAATTTTGATAGGATATGAAAGGAGTCGATAAAAACTCAGAGAGTTATGTACTAATTTTGTACTTATATTTTCATATTTATTGTAACGACCTGTTTAGTCGTTCGAGCAGTAGAATTACTTTTGATAATAACTGATTGTGTCGACGGATCACACGACGGACCGTCATAGTCACGACGGACCGTCGAGACTCTCCGTTCCAAAACACTTAAACTCTGAAAACTGGGTACGGGGATCAACTCTCTGAACTTCGCGACGGAAGTGAAGCACGGACCGTCGTAGACACGACGGGCCGTCACAAACCTTTTGACTGAAATTGAGTCTCTGAACTTTGTGACGGACCTGCAGGACGGACCGTCGCAGGTACGACGGGCAATCACGAGTTGCGTAACCTCGACTGGTCGGATTTCTGCTAAAAGTTTTTCAGGGGTGTTTTGGACTATTCCTGATTTTAATTAGGAAATTAGTGGGGTAAGTTTAATAATTTATCTACTTGGGGGTTAAAGGAGATAACTTCAAAATAAAGAATGGGTTACTTTCATCATAATGAATTATATGATAATTAGGGTAAAAGAAAAAGAATTTGGAGAAGGAAAAATAAAAAGAACAGAGAGAGGGAGAACGAGGGAGAAAAGGGAGAAGCGAAGAGGAAAGAAAAGGCATTGAGGAGTAGCTTGCTTGATCACGATTCTTCGGTGGAGGTAGGTTATGGTTTATGCTATTTCATAGTAAACTCTAAATAGCGATTGATATGTATTGGGTAGTATTGTAAAGTCTTCGATATGCTTAATTGTGTGGTTGCATGATGTGATTATGTAATTGTAATGGATTAGAAAGATGAGGCTGTGAATCTTAAACCTTAATTCCTCTATTAATGATGATACCTTGACATAAAGGAGGGCTTGATGAACTAAAGCAAAGAGATTAGGGGATCGGGTGTCACGAACCGACACGTAGTATTAGGGGATCGGGTGTCACGAACCGACACGTAGAATTAGGGGATCGGGTGTCACGAACCGACACGTAGAATTAGGGGATCGGGTGTCACGAACCGACACGTAGTATTATGGGATCGGAGTGTCACGTTCCGACACGTAGTAGTAGGGGATCGGAGTGTCACGTACCGACACAAGAAGAATAAAGAGAATGAATCTTGAATTATGTTAATATACTCAAATTTAAAGAAAACATTTCCCAAATGAGTGTGGTGTGGAGGCTTGAGTCCTCATAGGTGTGCTTGGTGTTGTGGCCAGTGGTTCTTGTACTTGTTGTTGTCACCTGTTGAGTATGGTAGTTGATTTTATATTATTATTTGATATATATTGCTTTCTATTTTGAGTTGGCCGATAATACCTACTCAGTACGTGTTCCTTGTACTGATCCCTACTTGTATTCTTTTTCTTTGTTATTTGTGGAGTGCAGCAAACGTGCCATCGACTTCGACTCGTCCGCAACTCTAGCCAGTCTTCAGCATATCAGATTTCAGGGTGAGCTATTATTCCTAGCTCGGACTGGATTCTCTCCTTCACGTCTTGATATCTTGAAGTTTCGGACATGGACCATTTCTTGTACTTATTTTAGCTTCTTAAATACTCTTAGATTAGAAATTTGAGGATAGATGTTCTTGGTGTGATGACTTCCAGATTTTGGGGATAATAGTTGATAAACTTTAGAAACTTGTTTATTGGTTATATTAATAAGATTTTGAGTCTTCCGCATTGTATTTTGTTCATTATGGTTGAAATATTGCTAAATGTTGGGGTTTAGATTGGTTGGTTCGCTCATATAGGAGGATAAGTATGGGTGCCACTCGCGGCTCGTTTTGGGTCGTGACATATATATACATCAATCTTATAAGAATAATGTCTATATTGTATTTTTCTTAAATATTCTGTTTCTTTTTGTCTTTTTTTCACTCTTTTAGAATTCTTGATTTAGTTTTCTATGAATATTTTATTGCCGTAAGTCTTTGAATTTTGTAATTGATACATTTTATTATTCATTATAATTTACATATATATTTCCATGAGATTTTAGTCATTCTAACGTATCTATAAAAATTCACTTGAAACACACGTGCGAAACACGTCCTCAGAAATAGTATTATTATAAGTGGGAAGATTCAAAGCTCAAAGTTAAATTACCATTTTACCCTTATATTAAAATAATTAAAACAAATGTTATAAAATATAATTAAATATTTAATAAATAACTCATTTAAATTAGTGCATGAAACAAATTCACATTAATAATTAATTTCTCTTTTGTTATAAAAATCAAGAGTATTTGAAGAGCTTTTTCTTTAAATAAATTTAATATGGACTAAAATCATCGAACTAATTTAATGCAAATTAATTGTACCTACTCAAAAGTCATCCTAGTTACTGCTATCAAATACCTAGAGGAGGGTGAGAGATTCTCAAGCAAAAAACTAATCTAGCTCATCATTTTGTATTGCAGTAATTTCCTTTTGTTTTTATCCACTCCTCCTTGTCAAGCTTAAGTATTTTGTACATCCTTTTCTAATATTTTGATCGATATACTTTCTTATTATTTTATTTTTCTATTTTGAATATCTTGTGTCCTATATGAAAATTAGTGATATACAATTCATGTTTGATGAAATTCATTAATTAGTTAATTTGATATGTGACTATCAATAGAGTGCTTTACTTAGTTTAAATATATTTTCGAGATTATTATTTATTAGTAGTGAGAGGAATAACTGAATGAGAAAATCACATATGATTTTTTTAAAATGTATTTTTATTTGACTTTTCTTTTATATTGTATAATCTATTGACCTTATTAGTCTATTATTTATTTGTGAAAACATTCATTCTTTAAATTGGCCTAATACCTAGAATAAATCATTTTGAAAAGTTTGTGTTGCTCCATTTATATCAAGTATTCAAAGAGAAATTTATTGTTCTTTTCTCTTCATAAATCACATGTACAATATTTCTCAAGGTTAAAAAGAATATGTATAAGTAATATAAAAAAATAATTATCATAATAAATATGATGATGGTTGCAAGTGTGTTTCGTATATATCAAGTGTTTATATTATTTGCATATGTACCAAATTGCTAACGTTTTTTGAACTTATAAGTTGTATGCATCAAACTTCTATTTAATGTGATGAGAAGCTATTTATTGTTGATTTAAAATTTTAATTATGAATGGAAAATTGTGAACTCAGGTTTCCAAATTATTGGCTGGACACAAATAGTTAAGTAGTAATTTCCAAATTAGAATGTCTACTTTAGCCTTAGAGATACTATTTTATTTAAGAGTATGTGATATTCTTCTACCTAATAATTGAATTTTAATTTTTACTCATACCTATAATTTTTTAAAAATTGAAAGTTGAATATGAATATTTTCTCCACTATTCTATAAAAACACTTTCAGAATTAAAATTTCAATATGTTTTTTAAGAACCAATTTACAAAGATTTATGTTATATGTATAATTCAAAATGAGAAGAAAAAAGAATGAGAGACTGCAAATGAAGGATAACAAAAAATGCTCAAGTATTCGTAGTATATTGTTTTTATTATTTAGTGAACAAAATAATATAAATAGTAAAAATACTATTGCTAATTTCAGCATTCCTATTTTATAACTCAATTTTTAGTGTATAGAAATTTAATAATAAGAGACAAACATGCAACACACGTTCCCTAAAACTAGTAGGATAACAAGTAGCAAGGTAGGGGTGAACAAAATCGAATCAAACCACAAATCGAGTTAAATTACAAAAAAAAAAAGCGACTAGTGGTCTGGTTTGACTTGGTTTGATATTTTTTTTTAAAAAAAAAGACCCGACTATAATTGTGTTGCTTTGGTTTTAACTAAAAAAAAGGTTAATTCGAGCCAAACTAACCTAACATTATATATATCATTTTTAAAATTTATTTTATACATCAAAGTATTTACTTTGATATAATTCATAAATATTTTTCATATTTTTTATCTTTCAACATATTGTTTAATGTTCGAAACTTAAAATTTTGAATGGTTCAACAAAAATTATATCTATAGAAATTAGTAACTCTAATAAAGGTCAAATCAAAATCAAATCAATATAACTAATAAAATAAATTGATTCAATACTAAGAATGACAATTATATTATATATTTGTTCTTTAATTATATATTAATTTAGATGATTTAATACATAACCAAATATTGTTTTTCTTCAATGTTTAGTCATGTAATTACTATTTAATAGACTTATTTTTGCATGATTTAGTACTTTTAAATTGTGATAATCTTTTATGACCAAATAAGTTGCAATATTTGTTTTATGCAATTTCATTATTACTTTTTGTTAATTTTTGAGTCATTACTCATCTCATATTTTGTGTTATTTTCTTAAAAAATACATTAGATGACTGTATATTGGTAGGACTAAAAGTATATCTAAAATACTAGTTAATTATATATTTCTATGAATACTTTATTGGAAAATTTATAAAAAAACCCAAAAATTGAGTTTTATTAATTTGATTTGGTTTATAAATTTTAAATTTTGACAATAATTATTTGGTTTAATACTTGAAAAATCGACCCAATCCAATCATGTACACCCTTACTAATAACTAACTCAGTTAGGAGAGCTACCTTATACCTTGCCACTGTTTAGAACATACATATATATATATATATATATAATGTGGATCCACTATGAAGCTTCTTGGGTTGAAGGAGTTGACCGACTAGAGGTACACTCAAATACTACGTTGGCATGTGGATATGAGACTTGAATTTTTCAAAATCCGCATTTTCTCTATGATAATAATCATCTCAAAATTATCTATGTATGTTCATAATATATCATGAAAAACTATAATTGTAATCTTGTCGAGTCTTACTTACGATTTGAATGTTATCCTGCTGATGAGATTATGCTCACAACTATTTGAAACATACTAATGTCCTGAATTATTATGATAAAGGAAATTTCTTTAAAAATGTTTTCCAAGCTCAGTCGGCCTATGATGCCTATTGTGTACCTGTTATTTGGTGCTCATACTACATTCTGAACTGTTTTTGTGATGTAGGTAGGAGCATCAGTCGCTGACATTGATTTCGAGCCCGCTTGGGGGGGGGGGGGGGTGGCAATCAGAGACCAAGGGTGAGTTTACGGTGTCCTTGATCAACCTATATTTTTCTGTTAATAGTTTGACTAGTTTTTTTTACTTGAGATAAGTCAATATTTTTGTTCACTTTTGAGACTTGTACTACTTTAGCAGTTGTGTACTTGTAACCAGAGGCAGATCTACAAGGTGTCCAAAAATTATACGATGTACTGAGGTAAAATTCTATGTAACAACAGTATATATAATTTTTTGGTCACATGAATGTAGTAATGACTCAGTAGTTGGAATCACTCAACCAAAGTTTGGCTGCACGTGCGTGTGATTGCAGGATCAATTCTCGGCTGCACCACTGCTTTTGACTACTAAGTCGTAGGATTGGATCTTTTGTTTGGTTTTTATTTTTTGTTGTTTTCGCTAAATTGCTTCTGTTTTATCTTGTGGTTTTTTTTCCTACTTAATATGTCAATTATTGGTCATTCTGAAATATGTATTTGGCTTACCTACTGGTGAGTTATAGTAAATGTCATGATGAGTTTTGAATTTCGAGTTGTGTTAAAAAATGAGCAAAGAAATTAATTAAATTAACAACAAAACGATAAACAATCATTGCCTAACCGCAAAAGAAAATAATTAACCAAAAAATTTGAAATAAAAGTAATTAAACAATTATCAAGACAAACAGTCTCCAAAAGACAAAACTTATATTTTTTACATGTATTAATTATTTGATTTGTTGTAAATTGATAGGGTTAAATGTGTAATTTATTATTTTAATACATGTATAACTAATACTCACATAACTAAATTCACCCTCTATCCTGCATAAGTTATAATTCTTCATAAGCTATGTAAGTATTAATTATGTAGAATTATATAAAAAAAAAAAAAAGCAATCAAATACCATGAACTAATACATGAATAACTCTTGTATAACTTTTAGAAACCTATCAACCAAACATTCTATAAATTTAATACATGAATATGTTTTATCATATTTACAAACTAAACATGGTACAAAATTAATACGTGAATGACTTTCAGGTGTCGCTTAAATCAACTACCAAACAACCCTTAGTGTGTTTTATGTGACCCTTCAGATTTGATTTTTCTGAAGAAGAAAAAACAGAAATTCAATGCTGTAATATTAGCCATATTTATAGCCTGTCTGGGTAGGTAACTGTTGTGTTGTAGAACATATTTTCTGCATCAACAAATGAAATTACATATAATAAATAATCAATCAATCAACTATGCCTCAAAGTCAAAGAATAAAATAACAGAATGTACACAAAAAAGAATAAAATAATAGAATGTACACAAAAAAAGGAAGTAAAACAGATGGAAGCTATACCTGAATGGGAACTATTATTGATTTGAAATATCCCTTTTACTAAATACACATAACAAATGGGTAAATAAACTGCTGCCTATTGTCACAATACACATCATTCCCCCCTTGGCCTTGAAAATTGTACTTTATGGATACTAATAATTCGACGTTAGTTCAGCTGTGACACCAGGTTCAAGTCAAGTCTTAAACAACGATAAGTTGATAGAGGCGTCATCAGGATGTTGCCACGGATAAACTATAACCATTAAGATGTGACTTCTGCCATCTCCATGCAATCTGCAAACTCTGTTGAAGATCAGTGTATTTGGCTGTCCAGTTCAGTTCATTCCTAATCTTAGTTGGATCGCTGTAAACTTCTGCATAATCACCAGGCCTACGGGGAAGGAATTCAACTTTGATAGGTACTCCAGTTGCTACCTTACAAGCCTCCACAAATTCTTTCACTGATCTGCCTGTACTTGCAGACGAGGGATAATAAGACGTTGAGATCATTTTGAGAAAGCAAAACTGATTATGTAGAACAAAGTTGTTTACCTCTTCCTGTTCCAACATTGTAGATCCCAACTTTCCCTGGCCTTGCCTTCTCAAGAGCTTTAACATGAGCATCAACCAGATCGCTCACGTCTATATAATCCCTTATGCAGGTACCGTCTGCTGTCTTATAGTCTGTTCCTCTTACCTGCATAACAAATGAACTCCATGACTCGGACAATTGTTTGTCAACAAAATTCATTTGATCATGATATACACATCCACTTTTCCCTTCAATAACAGGATCTTTAATCTTGTGCATAGAGCAGTCTTGAGTCTTGATTGTCATAGGAAAAATATTAACAACCACTGACTGGAAGACATTTGGAAGTTTGAAAATGTTTTATACATACTTTTTTGAACGGAACGGTCACTTTTCATACATAACTCAATAGAACTGGACAAACAGACCGCTTTCTGGCAAATTCAACAAATACAAAATATTTTGATAGAAAATAGTTACTGACCTTAAGCCCAGGTATGATTCCACGAGCTGCATCAAAACAAGCACCAGATATCCGGCCATGTTCCCGTAGTTCAGGTCGTGGAGCTTCTCCTAGTCTTCCATTTGGATCAGAACCAATGACATTGAAGTATCTAAATTTTGAGAAATTTGACGTAAGCGTAAATTTGGGATATAAAGCACACTTAACAAGTCAAAAACAATAATAGCAGTTGGTAATCCAAATTTGACCAAAGAAGTGCAAGCTTGTAGTTTACTTGGTAAAGAACAATGAAAACCAGTGGACCACAATTGAAAAGAGGAGAGTATTTGAGAAGGTAAAATATTTCGATCAGTAAGTTCACATACGAGACATCAGTAGACAAGAAAGTAAAATAGTTTAACTGGCCTTGTTGATTAGAAGATAAATGACCACAAAAATCAACTAACAAAAATGTATACAAGATATAATGAACAAGCAGGGGAAATACAAATAGATAGAAACAACAAAAAGTGAAGGGAAAGGTAAGGATCAATCCGCAAACACAAACTAAAAGTAAAGGAGTATAAGAACAATCTACCTCAAAATCATGACAGACATGTTTGAGTTCTTGTGAAAATCTAGGATGATATCCTCCGCCATTTTCTTTGCTTTTCCATATGGATTAATAGGCAGCTGCAATTTGAGAGAATGATGCTCAGCTGGTATGTAATAAGCTCCCAACTTACAAATGGTGAAGCTCTTCACATCGACTCAACATCATTCATATGCTTCGAGCCTAATACATGCATATGACCTTTAAAGCACCCACCTGTGGAGTTTCTTCTGTAATCGGCATCTCTTCAGGCTCTCCATACGTTGCACATGTACTAGAGTAAATTAAAGTTGGGACTCCACGAGTTGCCATTGCTTCTAGTACAGTGAGGGTGTTTGATGTAATGTTGTGATAATACCTGATTGAGCCATGAAGCGGCATACAAATTATAAGTAAAAAGGAAAAGGCAAAGCAACATTACCATAAAAGAATACCTAAATGTGGATATCATGGTTAAAAGTTAGTCTGTTAAATCTCTTTAAAGGAGAATTGGTACACTAGATTAAGTGTTAAAAAACATCTCTCAATTTGAAATAACGGATGTGACAGTCCCTTTTTTTAAGTACCGTACACAGAAAGCAAGATCAAAGGCAACTTCATAAATTTCCACTTTAGGATAAGAGTGCATAACTTGTCAAAGTGACAGTACAAGAGTTAGCTCCCATGTACTTTACTACAAGTAAACGTTTAGAGATTGGTAAATGTTTCTTTTGAAGACACTGCATCCAAAGGTTCAAAACACTGTCTAAATCTCAAACAACAATGTCAAAAGGATTGCATTATCAGCAAATACACAAGTTTCTGTGGGGGCGGAGGTCCTTGGTTTTTTTTCTTTTTTTTTTTTGGAAAAAGAAAGGACTTCACTGATCAAAGTTACACTTTAAAATCTAAATTTTATGTTCCTCTAAAATCATGCAAACTAAATACATGTATATGTGGAACAAAATTTCTCAAAGAAACTCAACAACACTTACTTTAGAGGATCAAGGGTGCTCTCGCCAACATATGCTACAGCTGCAAAATGCATGACCGCATCAAATGCGTTTTGGGAGAATATCTTGTGCACCTGCATATGTTCATCACAAAAATAAGTAGATGGCAAAACACAAACAGCTTAAGTACCAAAAGGTAGTTAAGAACAACAGCAGTATACCACTTTGGCATCCCCCAAATCAGCATATATGAACTGAAACCTGCCAGGTTCAGGAAATAATTCCTGTAGAATCATTACAGCACCTAAATTTCCTCGTGAAAGGTTGTCCTGTCAAATCAGTAAATCATTTTTCCTATGATGTCCCATGTACATATTTACGCTCAAGAGTTGAATAATTCAAAACCTAAATTAAAAGAGCTGTCTACAATGGTTACAGAAAGGACCAATTCACAACATCAAACGGAGAATTACCACTATGGTCACTCGGTAAGAATCTTTTAGAAGACGTAATGCTGCATGCGATCCAATATATCCAGCACCTCCAGTGACTAACACATGAGTGACACCTGGTTCATGACGAGAGAACTGAAGAGGAGGAAACAGGAGAAACAAACATGGTGAACAGCAAGCTCAATAGTTGTCCAATATTCATATGATTTATTGTCTCTCACATATATACACATGTTATGAAAATAAAATTATTGCGAAACTGAGAGGTGTACACAAATTTCCTTTTTCTCACTCTAAAAGGAGGATTTGCATATCTTGTAGAACTGGAGATTCAAATCCATCATTTGTGCTGATTCAAATGTTATTAACTCAAAAGGACAAAATTGTTAATCCATCATTCTAGACGATTGTTACAAGGCCTACTCCAGTTAGAAAGGTGAAACCAGCTCTATCTCAACAGAAAGCTCTTGCAATATGAAGCAACAAAGGAACTATGACAAACTCAGAGCTGAAACAGCATGATAATAATTCATATCCCAAAAGTTCCAAAAACAAAGATAGATACCAAAACTAGATTTTAGTGTCAAGTGCAGGCAATAATATACTACTAGCGAGCTTTCTAGAAAAATGATGAACCAGTAAACAGAAGTACAGTTCCAAACATTTGTCAACAAAAATGACAGCCAGTTTTTCCCACTAAATGATGACCGACCAAAACCAAGTACGGGGAAGCAAACCCGCCTAATATAATAGCGGTGAAATACCGGGAAGGAGGATAGGAAGCAAAAGAACGATACTTAAATGTAAATGCAAATGCAATAAATAAATTAGGCAACAGAGCCAACCTTGATATTAGATAATGCAATTCACCGATTTAAAAGTAGGTGGAGGTGCCAACATAAGTAATAACGACAATGAAAATGATGGTTAACAGAAGTAATGAAAAATGCAAGTTAAAAAATTGAACTTTGATATAAATATCAAACGAACTTTCAAAATACAAAGAGGGAGCAAACTCTGACCAAGTTTTCTTGAGAGAGAACACTTCTTGGAAGAATAAGGTGTGTTTTACAAATGGAGAGGGGAGGCTATATTTAGCAAATTTGCTACAATAAAAGTGCTACGTTTATACGTATATTCTCAAACGTCTATTACTTAGATAAGTTAACCATTTACAATATGTTACCTCCTCAAGTTATGCGCATTAGCCTAAATAAGCCGAAAAACCTCAGGTTTGTTCCAATCGAGGCTAATGTGTGTAATTAAAAAAAGTGTTATATTTTATTTGATTAACTTACCTACATAATAAGCACTTGAAAATATACTCAAAAGCTTTTGCAGGATATGAATCAGAAGTATCTAAATGTGTTCAGGTGCCTAATTGAAACAAGACCTAGTACGAGTGTCTAAATAATTAACAAAGTAAAGGATGATGGACTTACTGCAGTTGGGGGATTAAAATCAGGGGAGTGTTTGAGCATAAGAATGCATAGTGCAGTCAATATAGCAGCCATAAGAATTTTACCCACAAAGTTGTTTTTCTTCTTTGGATCTGCATAATCCATGCCTATTAACCAATAAACAAAGTGGCTTAAAACAGAGTTAAAGATTCTGTTAATAACATAAACATGTGAGAGATTAGCAAACAACCATGATGAAGAAGAGAAGTGCTATTGACTTCCACTGAAACATAAAACAAAAAACAAGCAAAAGGAAAAGAGGATATAGGAGCTCACCTACTAAAGGCATAGATCTATTAGACCTGAGCTGAGTTCTTGTTCTCACCAAATTTAGCATTACAGAAAGCAAATAAATATTTGTATTGGAAAAAATCAAGTGTCTGTCCTGGTTATGATCACTAAAAACTGAAACTTGGACTAGTCAGAAATTGGAGATACAAAATATATTAAGAAGTGGGGGCCTGGACATAATTATAGCTCCTATCTCTATTTAGTTGTCCATTTTATTAAAAAAAATGCACATAGTAAAATAACAATAATTAATATAGTAAAGTTATAATCTTACCCTTATTAAATATGATTTAAAAAAGGATGAATTAAATTACGAAATTTTCAAAAAGTTCAAAATGATAGTTTAATAGGAAATTTCTTTTATCTTTTTTTGGTTTGTCAAAATGGACAAGTAAATAAGAATATCTAAAAGAAAAAATATAAATAAATAAATAGGAACAGAAAAAATATTATTACTTAAAATAAAAGGGAAAGTTTCTTATTTTGAACCTAAGAAAACAAGATTTGTTACATCAAACAAAAGAAAATCAGAGTGTAAGATGTATAAGCAGATGATGAAAATTGGGAGTTTCAAGCAGTACTAAGTTACAAGGAAACAAGGAGGTGTGTGTGTGCGTGTGTGAGAAGAAGAAAAATTAAATACAGAAAAATAGATAAATTATTACTTTCATTGATCCAAAATTTTATTGAAAATAAAATATTATTGTGTTAAACTCAAATTTAACGAATAAGAAAAAAAAGAACAAAATAGATGATAATATGAATACCGACAATATATTGTCATCTGAACCAAAACCAGGAGGATGACCTGCAATTACCTTTACTTTGACATCATTTCCAAATACAGTACAAAATCAAAATCAGTCTATAACAAATTGAAGTGACAAAAAGGTCCCCAAACCAGGAATTTCACGAGTCAAAGAATTTATTATTACTTATATTTTACTTTTTTGGTTCCATTTCATACGATTTAATTTAATTTTTTTGATCCAAAATAAAAACAGGTTTGAATTAATTTATTTTAAATGTTTTAGGATAAGGTATAAAATAATTACTAAACTGTGATTAAATTATCAATTACATATCTAAGGTATATATGTGAGGTAACTATAATCCCAACTTTTCAATTTATTATTTTTTCTGTTTTAAAAAGAATAATTTTTTTTTTTAATTTGTTTAAGAATAAATAACTTTTTTTCTTTTTAATAATACTTTAATTTTAATTTTTTACATGTTTAAATTCACAAAATTAAAAAAATATTTTAATATATTTAATATAACTAAATTATTTTTTTTAAAATGGGAGAATAATAAAAATAAAAATATTCAATTTAAATAATTTAAAGATAATTTTATAACATGGTTAAGGCGAAAAATGCGGGGAAGGGGAAGATGTTCATAAATGTCTCCCGACAGAAGATGACATTTCTCTTTTGTTAGATTCCAAGGACATAACAGCCACGTGTCCCTAGTCATTCTCTCATTCACATTTATGTTTTTCATAACATAATACTTTTACCCTCGATTTAAGGGTGCTCATGTTACGTTTGAATTGGTTATAGATAGAATTTTTAACAATTAAATTAACTTAATTGGTTTTAAAATTATTAAAGTCAAATAAAATGTAATGAATATTTGTTAATTTATTTGTTATTAACTTCGATTTGATTTAATTATTCGATTATTAATTATACACAAAAATCTATAAATTAATTAATTCAAAATATAAAGATTTACAAAAATCCATTTAAAACCAACAATTGTTAAATAACTGACCATATAAAAAAATTTATCACTAAGTTTTCAATGAATTAGCTTCATATTTATTGTTCATACTCAGAAGAAAGAGACAATGACATTTTTCATCCTACAAAGAATTGTCAGACACTCATATATACGAAAAACAATAAGATAATTTCATAGACCTTCCTAGTCTCTCCAGGTTGTCCTCTATAACATTCACCTTCCATGTGGTTTACGATATTACATCTATCTTCCGTATTTCTATTTTCTTGTAACCATTCTTTAAATTTATTTAAAATAAATATAAATTGATTTAGATTTGACAATATTTATCCTTCTTTATATTAATATTTTTGTACTAATAAATATTATATAAAAAAATAACTCATTTAACAAATACTTCAAAATGAATCAGCACAAATGCATATTGTTTTATCAAACAAAGATCAAAATCTTCATTCAAGCTGATCCACCATTTATGTTTTTCATAACATAATACTTTTACCCTCTATTTAAGGGGTGCTCATGAGTCCATTTGAATTCGTTATCAGTTAAAATTTTAAAATCAAATAAATTTAGTCGATTTTAGAATTATTAAAGCCAAATCAAATATAATTCATATTTATTGGTTTGATTGTTATTAATTTCGATTTGGTTCAGTTATCCGGTTATTAATCATATACAAAAATAAAAAAATAATTAATTCAAAATGTGAGAAAATTGATTTAGATTTGACAATTTTATCCTTCTTTATATTAATTTTTTTGTACTAATAAATATTATATAAAAAACAACTCATTTAACAAATACTTCAAAATGAATCAACACAAATGCATATTGTTTTATCAAACAAAGATCAATATCTTCATTCAAGCTGATCCACCATTTATGTTTTTCATAACATAATACTTTTACCCTCTATTTAAGGGGTGCTCATGAGTCCATTTGAATTCGTTATCAGTTAAAATTTTAAAATCAAATAAATTTAGTCGATTTTAGAATTATTAAAGCCAAATCAAATATAATTCATATTTATTGGTTTGATTGTTATTAATTTCGATTTGGTTCAGTTATCCGGTTATTAATCATATACAAAAATAAAAAAAATAATTAATTCAAAATGTGAGAAAATTGATTTAGATTTGACAATTTTATCCTTCTTTATATTAATTTTTTTGTACTAATAAATATTATATAAAAAACAACTCATTTAACAAATACTTCAAAATGAATCAGCACAAATGCATATTGTTTTATAAAACAAAGATCAAAATCTTCATTCAAGCTGATCCACCATTTATGTTTTTCATAACAATACTTTTACCCTCTATTTAAGGGGTGCTCATGAGTCCATTTGAATTCGTTATCAGTTAAAATTTTAAAATCAAATAAATGTAGTCGATTTTAGAATTATTAAAGCCAAATCAAATATAATTCATATTTATTGGTTTGATTGTTATTAATTTCGATTTGGTTCAGTTATCCGGTTATTAATCCTATACAAAAATAAAAAAAATAATTAATTCAAAATGTGAGAAAATTGATTTAGATTTGACAATTTTATCCTTCTTTATATTAATTTTTTTGTACTAATAAATATTATATAAAAAACAACTCATTTAACAAATACTTCAAAATGAATCACCACAAATGCATATTGTTTTATCAAACAAAGATCAAAATCTTCATTCAAGCTGATCCACCATTTATGTTTTTCATAACATAATACTTTTACCATCTATTTAAGCGGTGCTCATGAGTCCATTTGAATTCGTTATCAGTTAAAATTTTAAAATCAAATAAATTTAGTCGATTTTAGAATTATTAAAGCCAAATCAAATATAATTCATATTTATTGGTTTGATTGTTATTAATTTCGATTTGGTTCAGTTATCCGGTTATTAATCATATACAAAAATAAAAAAAATAATTAATTCAAAATGTGAGAAAATTGATTTAGATTTGACAATTTTATCCTTCTTTATATTAATTTTTTTGTACTAATAATTATTATATAAAAAACAACTCATTTAACAAATACTTCAAAATGAATCAGCACAAATGCATATTGTTTTATCAAACAAAGATCAAAATCTTCATTCAAGCTGATCCACCATTTATGTTTTTCATAACATAATACTTTTACCCTATATTTAAGGGGTGCTCATGAGTCCATTTGAATTCGTTATCAGTTAAAATTTTAAAATCAAATAAATTTAGTCGATTTTAGAATTATTAAAGCCAAATCAAATATAATTCGTATTTATTGGTTTGATTGTTATTAATTTCGATTTGGTTCAGTTATCCGGTTATTAATCATATACAAAAATAAAAAAAATAATTAATTCAAAATGTGAGAAATTACAACAATTCATTTAAAACGAACAATTGTAGAATAACTGGCGATATTTTTTTTTATCACTGAGCTTACTATGAATTGAGCTTCAAAATTCACTATTTTTGCCTAGAAGGAAGAGAAAATGACATTTTCAATCTTACAAAGAATGGTCAAACAATTTTATATATATATATATATATATATATATATATATATATATATATATATATATATATATATATATATATATATATATATATATATATATATATATATATAACAGTAAATAAATGTTCTCAACTTGAACCTTTTTGCTTTCATAAGAATTATAAATAAAATTTGATGAAAATAGATATAATTAAGATCTTTAAAATTGTTTTAAAAAAAAATATATTACGTGTATATATATATATATATATATATATATATATATATATATATATATATATATATATATATATATATATATATATATATGTATGTATGTATGTATGTATGTATGTATGTATGTATGTATGTATGTATGTATGTATGTATAATCGGGTCAATTATTTCTTCGCTTTTTCTCAAACAAAATCATCATCGAACTAAATACTATCGGTTTTAAAAAATCTAAAACCAAACCAAACCAAATTCAAATAAAATTATTTTCGTTTAATCGATTTGAATTTGTTTATATATCCAAACCGTGAATAACTCAACCTGAAGTTATGGTCATAGTCAATCTAAAGTTTAGAAGCTACAACGAAAAAACTTATATAAAAACTAAGCGAACGTTACAATGGTCATTCTAGCAAGTCATAAATGACTTGAAACTGCTATAGAAAAACTCTAAACACCGATCCTACTCGAAAAAACGTAGAAAATACCGTTACAATCTAACATTCCAAAGTAATTCAATTGCTTGTTAAGTGCTATCCCATGCCTTAGCAACCATTGACTTTGGGAATCCATAAGTGAAAGTTTGTTATGCTACTCTCACTAGCATGCCAACAATCATTTTCACATAAAGTGATTACTATGGGGTTACCACCAAAGAGTTGAAGTAACTTTGGTAGGTAAATTCACAAGCACTATGCATTATGTTTTTAGATTTTTCCTATAGGGAAGATTTTAAAAATGTTTCGTATATGCGAGGTAAGTTGTAATACTTTGAAAATTTTTAAACTACGGTCTGAATCATTCTTAATTTGCATATAAAGTCGTATCGGGTGATTCTCAAATTGTTTTTAGGTGTTGAGGTCAATTTTTTAGAGTGAAAATGAATCTAAATATAAATTAAGGTCACTAGAATATCTAGCACAAAGTTGAGTTGAAATTTTCCTTACCAATTAAGTTTTGATATACGAATTTACTTAGTTCAAATTTCAGAGATAATATATCTTAGTACATAATAAATTAGGTGATCCATGACCCATTAAAGTAAAGATATACGAGTCATCTTTCCCAAAATAAAGAACGTAGTTTGTACATAACTAAAAATATTAATTGATTATGTACAAAACACGTTCTTTATTTTTTTCACCTGTAACTCAATTTTTTTTAATGATATTGAATATATTACAAAACTATATACGACATGATTGGGTATATCACGTGTCCAAAAACTATTATAGGCAGACATAAAAGAGGTAACAAAGTTTTTGGAAGGTTTTTGGCTTCAACCATTGATACTAATATAAATGGGCAAATTTGGTGTTTTTGGAGGAACAACAAATCACTTTGAAAGTTCAAAAGAACCAAAACATTGAGGAGCTGTTGAATTGCAACTAATCTATACTATGAGACCTCTCCTTCAATGGTGGATCATAGATGCATTTAGAAAGAAAGAGAAGAAGAAAATTTGTTCATCATTGTGAAAACTGAAAAATGAAATTACAATGTAACAGTGACTTTTACACACTGTTTATTTCCTAACCGACTAGCAACTGTACTAACAACTTTTCTAACTCCTCAAGCCTCTAACTAACTTTATACACAACAATAAGTAATACACAATATTAAGTAATTCCTATCTCATTACTCCCTCTCAAGCTTGTAGGTGCGAAGACATTCAACACACCAAGCTTGCCTATCAAATATTCATGTTGTGCTCTAGGCCAGGTAATCCTTTCGTCAAAATGTCAGCCAGTTTCTCCTTGGAACTCACATGTCCTGTTCTGATCAGTCCTTCTTGTATCTTTTGTTTGTTAAAATGGCAGTCGATATCTATGTGCTTGGTTCTCTCGTGAAACACTAGATTGACTGTTATTTGCAAAGCTGCCTTACTGTCACTATATACTACAGCTGGTTGTTCAAACTTCATTTCTCAATTCTTTCAAAAAAGCATCAATCCATACTAGTTTTGAGACTACATTAGTCATACTCCTATATTCAGCCTCAGCTGAGCTCCTGGAAAATACACTTTGCTTCTTAGATTTCCACGACAACAATGTCTCACCATGTTTAACTAGAAACCTGACACTGATCTTCTTGTATTTGGGCATGCTGCCCAATCAACATCAGAATACACATTTAACTTGTTGGATCTTTTGCTGCTCAGTAATATCCCAAGTCCTGGCTCCCTGTTGATGTATTTCATTACCCTTACAGCTACTTCCTTGTATGGTCTCTTGGGTTGGTGTAAAAATTGACTGCGTGTCTGAATAGAGTAAGCTATGTCCAGCCTGGTTATAGTCAAATATAACATCTTCCCTACCAGCCTTTGATATTGCTCCTTGTTTTCAAATTGCTCATTATCTGATTCTCCAGTGAGACAATCCAACTCTTGGATTGCTAGTTTGATGTTTGCTTCAAGAGGAGTCCAAGCTGGTTTAGCATTTCCTAGACCCAAATTTGAAATAATTTCTAAAGAATATTTTCTTTGATTCATCAAAATGCCTTTTGCTGATCTATTGAATTCCATTCCCAAAAAGAATTTCAATACTCCAAGATCCTTGATCTTAAAAGCCTTATGTAGAATAGTTTTTGTGTGTTCTATAAGTCCCAAATTACTTCTTGTTACCAACATATCATCTACATAAACAAGAATTACTACCATGTATGATACTTTCCTTTTAATGATTAAGGAATGATCCAAGCTACTTTGAACATAGCCAGATTCCAATAATGCTTCATTTAACTTCAAGTTCCATTGCCTTCTTGCTTGTTTGAGACCATAGAGGGATTTGACACCTCATCATGAAGGTCTCCTTGTAAGAATTCATTGTACACATCTAACTAATGAACAAACCAATTATGTTGAGCAGCCAAAGATAAAACAATCCTCATAGTAGCAATTTTAACCACTAGTGAAAAAGTCTCATGGAAATCAAGCCCCTCTTTTTTTGTGTAATCCTTTGCCACTAATCTAGCTTTGAACCTTTCAATATCACCATTAGCCTTTAACTTTACTTTATAAACCCATTTACAACCTATAGGAACTTTGCCTTTTGGGAGAGGAACCAATTCCCATGTATGATTATTTAGAAGAGCCTTTAATTCAGATTGCATGGCCTCTAGCCATCTAGCATCTAAGATAACTTTCTGATATGTAGTTTTTTCAATAACAATAGAAAAAAACATGTAAGTATTGCTGATAAGCAGGGACATATTGGTATACGAAATGGAAGATGCTATGGGGTATAGAACTTGATTAACTGATGGTTTGGAAACATATTCAGATAAAAGTTGTTTAGTTAGCCTGGTGGATCTTCTAAGAGGCAAAACAGAAGAAACAACAGGTGAAGGTAGATGAACTATATCTATGTTTGTAGAAACTGAGGGTGGTAGATCATGATATAGCTCTGAATTAGAAATAATAAGATCATCATTGGGACATGGATAAGAAATAGGACAGGAATTGGAGTCAGGTAAGAGAGATTTGAAAGAAACCAATCCTCAAGAAATACTACATCTCTGTTCATAAAGAACCTTTGCTTTTGTAAATAAAAACATATATATCCTTTTGTAACACCTCAACAACCCATAAACACGGACTCAAAGCCCTAGGTTCAAACTTATCAATTTTAGGCAATGTGCTTGCAAATTACAAACAACCACATGTTCTTAAATGTGTACTACATGGTCTCTTCCGGAGAAATGCTTCATAAGGTTTTTACTTCAAAAGATTGAGAAGGAAATCTATTGATGATGTATGCTGCAGTAAGAATACAATGTCCCTATAATTTGATTGGAATATGACCTTGGAACCTTACATCTCTAGCAACCTCAAGAAGGTCTGTGTTTCCTTTCAACAATGCCATTCTGTTAAGGGGTATGAACACAAGTCTTATAGTGAACAATTCCCAAACCTTTGAACAAATCCTGCATAGAAGTACAGATGAATTCTTCTCCATTATTAGTCCTGACTCCTTTAACAATGACATTAAATTGTGTATCAATCATACTTAAAAAATGTTTAAGAATCACCAACACATCAGATTTGAGATTTAATAAGAAAACCCAAACAATTCTTGAAATATCATCAACAACAGTGAGAAAGAATTTATTTCCATCAAATGTTGGAATGTCATAAGGCCCCCACACATCTAAATGCAGAAAATCAAAAGTCATAGTAGATCTAGTACTACTGTTGGAGAAAGGAAGTCGAGTATGTCTAGCTAGTTGACATATCTCACAAGTATTTAAAACTGACTTGCTACTGTCAACAGAGTAGCCTAACAAGTCTTTTATGGATCATACTGATGCATGGGCTAATCTTCTGTGCCAAAGCATGATATCCTATTTGTCAGCATCAACAACAAAGCCTTTAACATTTCCAGTTTAAAAAACTTTATGTTTTAATGAACTTGTTTGAACCAATAAATAGAGACCACCTTTATGCTCACCAATCCCCATCAGTTTCCCACTGGACAGATCCTGGAATACAAAAAATCCAGGATGAAATGATATAAAACAATTGAGCTCCTTGATAACTTTGGCTACAAACAAAAGATTATATTTAAACTCAGGTACATATAAAATATCATGCAATTCTCATGTATCTGTGAAATTAAAATTACACGTATGAGTCACAAAAGTCACATCTCCATTAGGTAAATATACCTTCCTATTTTGGTCAGGCCTAACAATTCGCAAATCATGTAGCACATCTAAGGTAAAAAACCATATGGTTGGTTGCACCACTGTCAATTATCCAGGGCAAATTTGTAAGTTTAGTGACATTAGTGTTAGTCTTACCTGCCATATTAGCCATCACATTAGAAGTGGAAATATCTCCGTCTAGCTTGTGTTGAATGTGGTCATGTTGACTATCAGATAGAGGCGGTGCTCTAGGTACATCTCTCACACCAGAATGTATTTGAGAGGAATCGTCAGCCTGAACGTTATGAACATTATAGGCAGTGTTACCTATCCCCTTATTTTTGAATTCCAATCTGGTGGATAACCATGAAGCCGAAAATAATCTCCTATACATGTCCTTGATTTTTGCAATTATCACATTTCAACTCCCTATTCTTCCTACCTTTATAATTCTGATTCGAGTTGGATTGTCAGGATTGTGAAGTAGTTCCCTTACTATAGCGACGAGGCCCTCCCTTTCCTACCACGAGAGCAACTAGATCTGTCCGTCACCACTCATAGATAAAGACATAATTGATCTTTGGCTCTCCCTCTCCACAAACTTAACATAAGCTTTGTTAATAGTGGGCGTAGGTTCAACCATAAGTATCTGACCACGCGATTGATCTTAGGTTTCATTCAAACCCATTAAAAACTACATCAATTTTTGTCTTTTCATATGCATAGACAGATCCTTAGTTTGGACAATTACAGGGTGGAGGAGTAATACTAGCAAATTCATCCCATAGATTTCACAACTTAGAGAAATAAGTAGGTACACTATCAGTACCTTTTACAGTGGTGGCCATGGCTTTATGCCATTGATAGATCCTTGAAGCATTTACTTTTTCAAAAAGCTCTCGAAGATCCTCCCAAACAGCTCGCGCATTCGTTGCATAGACGATTCCTTCATGCTAATCCTGAGTTACAGAGCTCATAATCTAGACTTTAACAATCGCATTACATCGATCCCATTGATGCCCTAATTCAATCATGAAATCCTCCTTTTTGTAGCTGCCATCAACAATACATAACTTGTTCTTCCCAAGCAATTGGATTTGCATGACCCTGCTCCAAATGGAGTAACTATCAGATCCTTTTAGCTGCATCAGAATAATGGATGTACCAGTGGTGTTAGATTGATGTAAAAATAGTGGGTGACTGTGATCAAACTTGAGGTTCGCCATTGAGGCCAATCAGCGAAGTATTGAATTACACAAATCAACTTCAGTAGAATTCAGAATTGTGATTGTTTGGATCTGATACAATGTTGAATTACAACTAATCTATACTATGGGACCTCGTTTTCAATGGTGGATCATAGATGCATTTAGATAAAAAGAGAAGAAGAAGAGTTGTTCAATATTGTGAAAACTGATGTTTTATCGAAAAAAGGATTTCGAAAAGAGTTTGTTTATTTTTTAGGTATTTTCGACTTTTAGGAGTCGCCACTTAATTTTTTAAGAAAAATCAAGAAATCTTATTTTCAGAACAACTAAACAGAAAGTTGTTTTGAAAATTATTCTAAGGGTTCAAGATTCCTATTAGTATCTTAGGAAGGTGTTTAAGGCACCTAAGAAACTATGTTAAATACGGTTTTCCGGCAATTAACTTATTTGACTATTTTTTGTTTTAACCTTTGCAATTTGAAGTTGAACTTGTTAGAGCTTTTTACTTAGGCAGACTTTGCGAATTTGAAATATTTGCAAATTTTCATTTTTAAGGTTAAAGCCCTTTAAATTCAAACGGATTTGTAGAATTTTTTGAACTTAAGAGAGTTTTAGACGAATTTACGGATTGAAACATTTATCATTTTCAAGGCTTAGTTTTAAGTTTAGTGAAACAGAAAGAGCGTCTCGGCGGGGTTTGGAGGTTTCTAAGTTTAAGCTAACGTCATTCAAAGCAGGACATAAACAAGTAATAAAACGAGATAAAGAGAGAGAGGGAGAGAGATTTGGGTCCAAGTTTTCGGGTTCTGTTCGCCTTGACCGAAACTTGGACCCACCTGTTTTTGGGCTTTGACCCATTTTCTCTTTCGTACCTGCCCTAATCTAAACATACAAATATAATCACAAGAAGAATAAAAGCACAAGGACTTATGCCCTTTACAAACAGAATACAAAAAAGTAAATAAAAATCCAATTTCGCTTTCTTTCATTTCTTCAATCTCCGCTATCCTCGGCTCTTGACGGATTGACCCGATGGAAAGAACTTCCGAGCCTTTATGGCTCTTCCGAAATACGAGGATGAACATCGGAGCTCGGGGTGAACCCCCCCAACAGAGTTCACACGTAGCACAGAAAATGGAGAAATACATTAGCAAATATTCTCCAAAAATGGTTACAATCAATTTAAAACCAAAGCTACATAATCCGAATAATAAACTAACAATACGCCACATTTATTAAATATACTCTCATTTTACCGACCTCAACAGTAGCTTTAGCATACATTTGGTAATTTAACAAATGCCTTCAAGAGGGCCAACAATTTAACTGAATCTTGGCAACATTAAAGGCAGAAACTGCATTAATACAAGCAATTCAAATGCCCAAGAAACATTATGCAACTCAAATTACTAAACATATGAAGCATCCGAAACCCGTTCATTACTAAATAGAGGCGACAATGTGAAACGGAACGAGGAAAGATTATACTTGAACACACAAAAGCATTTGGACAAGACGACGGGGTGCAACACATGAACCTTGAACAGTCAGCACCACAGATAAGACTTGAACAAGAAAGAAAAGCCAAAACGAGAACAACTTCAGGGAGTAGGGAGCAAAGGGAGAAACCTAGATTGCCTATATATCTATACATACATATATACATCTGTAAAATATAGCTCCAACAATCCGATTCCCTCCTCTAGAACACAATTTCATAGCAAGAGAAACGAAAACTCCAACCCGGAAGAGCTTTTGACGCCATAATCAGACTCGACACACTCCTATTTACTACATAGCTACTACACAAAACTCAAATCAGCCGATAACAAGATTAGGTATAATACTATACCAACACTTGACCAAAGCAAGTCAACCCACTTATCATACGAAAGGCAATAAGCAGAGAGTTGCTGTGTAATACAGAACATATTTTATTATCAAACCCGTTTGAAGACTTAATAGCTAGGCAATGAATTCAAACCAACAGAGAGAATCAAGCTTTCCAATATTTAACAATTAGGCAGAAAACAGAACCAGCACTCCCCAAACAATAACCACAGAACTCTTTCCACATCAGTCGTCAAATTTACACGAACGAAGAAAATGACTGAAGATAAAATAATTTACCTCTTCGGGGGCAGCGACTGGAATGACGAGAGAGATGAGCGATGACTTCCACAGTAAACAGAAATACGAACAACGGCTACGCCGTTTCGAAGGAACACCGCAGTGGAACACGCCGAGACAGAACGGAGTTTTTCTCGGTTTTTCTCAACTTCTTGTGCTTATCGCTGTGCCTATCACGTCGTTGTGCACCTTGTAATTTCCCTTAGCTTTTCCGAGGTAAGACGAGAAAGCCAAAGAATTTTTCCCTTCCCGAAGATTCCAACAGAAGTTCCAATAGATTTTCGACCGTTCGTCTCAAAAATCTCCTCTAATCCCCTCAGAACAAGCAGAAAAACCAAAATTTTTCAACAAATTCCAGCCTCAAAATCCTAGCCCTCTTTCTGTGTTCAAATTCTATTTTCGAAAGTCCAACCACAGACAGAAGAAGAAACAGAGTATTTTCGAAAGAAAAATTCAACCCAAATCGTCCCAACTTCTGAAAATTTCTTAACTAAGAATTGCTAACCCCCATTCAGTCTAGGGTGGGGGTTTATATAGAAGAAGAAAATTAGGGTTTAGAGGTTAGGAGGGCGGGGGAATTTCAGGAAAGGTTTGGAATAAAATCGAAATTCTCCCCCTCAATTCGAAATTCAAAATCCTCCCCTAGCTGGGTTTTGTACCAAAGGCTGCCAAATCTCTGAAAAACGACTCGTTGGACGGCTCGGATTGAGGCTATCGTCCTTGCGAACAACGTGTCCTCATCTCGTTGTCGCAAGGACGAGCAGTACGACCTGCTACACAGTAACTGGAGGCTTACTGCTGCCAGAGAGACGTTGGGAGAGGTGTCAGAGAGGGAGAGAGAGCGCGGGGAAGGACGCGAGGGGGCAGAGAGCGTGGGAGAGACGCGGGTTTAGCGTCCGTCCCTCTGAAAATTGTCGTGTTTGGGGGGGGGGTTCGGTCTGTTTCTGGGAATTAAATTTGTTGCTTCTTCTGTTCGCAGGGGTCGCGTGGGGAAGGGAGTTTGGGGGAGAGCGTGAGGGAGGGAAGATGAAAGAGGGGGGTCGCGTGAAGTGGCGGGTACAAAGTGGTTTGGGTTAAATTAAAGGAGGTTGGGCCTGAGAATGAAAATAAAAATGGGATGGATTGAATTGACGTTTGGGCTGTTGGATAATTGAAAAAAGGCCCAAGCTGGTCTTTTAAATGAATTGAAGGGAAAAAGGGGTTTGGATTTAAAGGTGGCCAAAAAATAAAATCAAAAGTTAGCTAGGCTTTTAGTAAAAAATTAATTTGTATTAATTAATCAACGAGCTCCCCTTTTAGTAAAATAATTATTAAAATCATAAAAAGTGATTCAAAAGTATAATTATAATTTAAATTAAACTAGTTTAATAAAACATTTAAATGTATATTTTGATGGTTTTTTTTTGAATAATCACAAGATATACTAATTATATACATAATTATGTAAAAAATATATTATCGAAAATTATGTTAAAACGTATTCGAAGTAGCATAAAATTCATGTATTATATATATATTTTTTAAATTTTTGCAAGATTTATAAAACTAATTAACTTAAATAATTTGGAAAACTCACGAAGCTCGATAATTAATTCATACCGGCGCGGGTCAAAATTGGGTGTCAACAACTGAAAAATGAAATTACAATGTTACAATGACTTTTATACACTATTTATTTCCTAACCAACTGACAACTTTACTAACAAATTTTCTAACTTCTCAAGCCTTTAACTAACTTTATACACAACATTAAGTAATACAGAGTATCAACTAATTCCTATTTCATTAGGAGCTTTATGATTTAAGCCCTAAAGCGAGGCTCAAAACTTGTTGAATCCTTTGCTTGACTTAATGTGATTTTAGTGTCATCATCAAGGTTCTAAGACATACTTTTCCTTTTCAATGAGCATCTTCTGAAGAGGAGACACTAAACCATTCATATTTCACTTTATCGTAAAAAACAAATCAAATTTCTTTGCTCACATATTTTTCAATATTTATGCTTATAGTTATTAGTTTTAGACTAATTTTCCATTGCGTCTTTTTTATAAATTCCGAGTTTGATAGACTTAAGTTTCTTAAAATTGGTTTTCAGAGTCTTTTAGAGTTTCGAGCATCTTAATGGAATTTCGTTGATTCCACCAGTTCCGAAATACAGAAAATGGTCTAATCGAGTTGTCAGATTCATATTCTAAGACATGTGTACTTATGTTCGAGAGGGTAAGAAGATATTTCAAAAACTTCCATTTGTTCATCCTTTTCTTATCGTGCGTGGTGGCCTTTGCTAGTGTTGAGTTCCTGCGTGTTTTTTTGGCAGATATCGGGGACTCAAGCTTCTATTTCTAGTTTTAGAGGGGAGAAAGTCCCCAAGGCAGTTGTTGAGACCCTAGCTAGGGGTATAGGTAGGGGTAGAACTAGAGGCCATGCTCAAGGAGTAGCACCGGTTAGAGATCGTGCACCAACTAGAGGTAGAGGTAGAGAGCTTCACCTAAGCCACATGTTGATGTTGCCGTGGACCAGGTTTCTCTTGAGTTTAGAGATTCCTTGTTTCAGGAGACTTTGTTGAGGATGCTTGGTGTGATGGATAACTTCTCTTAGGGTGGTGGGATAGGTGCACCACATGGTTCTCAGACTACACTAGAATTTCATACTCTAGGTACTCTAGCAGGTGGGTCAGCCACTAGTGGTTCACATACCAGTTGTGGGTGTTCAAATTTTTCCTGATATCATTATGACTACAACTGAGTAGTGGTTTTATAAGAGGTTTATGAAGATGAAACCATCCAGTTTAAGGGTGGTAAGAGCGAGGATACTAAAGATGTCTTGATTTTGTGCCATAAGATGCTTGAGGAAGTGAGTATGGTGGATGCTCATGGTGTTCATGTTATTGTACTTTAGTTGTGTAGGCACAATAGAGAGTGGTAAAGGACTTTTGGAAGGTCTAGACTAGTTGGATCTCCTTCGGTTGAGGGGGTGTTTTCTCTGGTTCTTTCCAAGATCACTTCATCTTTGGAGCGTGAGGGAGAGACCATTGATGTTTAAGGACTTGAGATTGGGTAGTATGTCTGTGACTGATATGGTGCCTATTTTTGTGATCTTTTTAGGCATAATATGACTATTGTTCCCGATGAGGCAGAGAGAGTTCACAGGTATATGAGAGGCTTAACTTTCTCTACCAGGTCGATGTGTTCCAAAAAGCAAAAAAAAAGGGCTTCTTTCGAGTCCATTGTGAGAACAACCAAAGAGGTGGCGTTGATGATTTTAGAGGAGTTTGGAAATTTTCACTCTACGAGTCTACACCCTATACGTTTCCAACACTCGAGAACCGTTCCTGGTCATCAAGCGAACCCTTAGCTTGTTTCATTACTCAGTGGAAACTTACTCAAGAATATAGGAACCTCAAATGTAAACTCAACTCGTAATGATACTGTTAATGAAAATAGTTTAACTTAATATAATCTGAAATAATCAATAAACATCAAGAAGTAGATGGAAAATGTAATGATTTGTAAAATTAGTAAGTCAAACTAGAGCCTAACGGGTTTAGTTTTGAGTTTGAATTGAGGTTTTGTGTTGTTGTTTGATGTCTTGAGCTATAGTTGAGGGCTCCAGGGGTTAAACGTCAAGGTATGAAACCCAAAGTCTAACCAAGGGTCCTTGAGAGGGACCCTAAAGACTAAAACCCAATACCCCAATGAAATCAAAAAGTTTAATTTTGGGATGACTTACGAATGCGAACCTACGCCTTGTAGGTACATCCAAGCCTCGTGGATGGAATTGATAGGTCAAAATTGCATACACAAACCACAACTTAACATTATGATGCATGACCCCACCTAGAGTCCATGGGCGGGGGTTTCGTAGATGACACCTGTTTGTTGTCAAAGTCTCGACCAAGTTGAGGGTGGTTTGGTAAATTCCTCTTTTATTTAGTTGTGTTAATGGATGATTATTATTGGTTTATTAATGTATTTTAAGTTTTTTTAAATTATTATACTCCTTTTCAAGTCTTTTATTGAAATCACAAATTAGAAATCTCTCATCCCCTCAAAAAGTCTATTTGTAGGAACTTCTATTGGAGGTTAAGGATTCAAGCTATCAATCTTAAGACCACACTATTTTCACTCAGGTTTTGTGGAGTTCTTCCTTAATAGTTATGCTAGTCTTTAACCTTGACTTAGTATCTTTCAAAGAGCCAATTTCGAAGATGATTTCAAGTCTCCAAAGTTTCCCAGGAACCCTAGTTTTCAATCTATGCATGAATTTAGTTCCAAAATGATTTTAAAGTCTTTTATATGATGAATGATGAATATAATGCTAAATTAATGATTAATTAAGATGATTTATCCTATGAACCAATGTTTGCCCCCAAAATCTGAAGTTATGAATTGTGATTGGGAAATGATTGATCATGAAAGTATGTTCAATTGTATATGTTTATATTGAATTGGTTATTGAATCATGTTGATACTTTATGTGTTACATTATCTTGGAGTTATGGGTTGATGTTGGCTTATATCCTTGAAGGGAAATTTTTTATAAAGGTTAATGTATGATTATGATGTGAATTATATGTGTGTGATCACTATGAATATACTATGATCATGTTTAGAATTTAATTATGTTATTATTGAAATAATATTCTCAACTTAGCACTAACCAATGATAATGATACATATGAAAAGTTATTCTCATATACACACACTATTGTATGAAGAATGAATGAAGTTTCTAAGATTATGTTAATGATGATGTGTTGATTAAAAGGCTATTCTCAATTCTACACTAAAATGATAATGATATGTTGATTGAAAGACTATTTCTCAATTTAACACTTATGAATGATGATGATATATTAGAAAAGTTATTCTCACATACACACTCTTGTATGAAGAGTGAATGAAGTTTCTAAGATTACATTAATGATGACAGTGTGATTGAAACACTATTCTTAATTCTGTAGTAATAAATGATAATTACATGTTGTGAAAGGAATTTCTCACAATATGGTGATTCTTAGTTGAAAATATAATCTCATCTATGAATCTCTGAGCTATCTAGTGAATGAATGTTGGGTTTGAGATGGATTCTCTCATGTTAGTTGAGGTGGAGTATCTAGTAGTAATCTCTTATCCTATAATGGTGACTAAAGTAATGAATGTTAATTACTTATGGGGATTAATGCTAATCACCGAGTGTGTAGGGATAAGATATGAAAAATCTCACGTGAGTTGAGGCGGAGTTTCTAGTAGAAGATTTCTTGAGATGGATGCCCTCACGTGAGTTGAGGCGGGGTATCTAGTAGTAATGTCCCTATCCCATAACTCTGTGCCTACATAGGATATTAGCTAGTGGATCCACCTTAGCTAAAATTTAATGGTCCTACCTTAGGTAAGTAGGAATATCTTATTAGGTGAGGGTTACATCGGAATTCCATAAATTGTTCACATGGTGTACATCGATTAAGGCTTACCCTTACAAACAATGATAATGAACCATGGCTTCTCACGAATGCACTACTTAATGTGGGTGGTAGTATGTGATGCCATCCATGGATTGCACACGTAGGCTTTGAGAGTAGTCATGGTTCGTTCCTTCATAATGTTAAGTGAGATGAATATGCTTTTATGATGATGCTAATAAGAATGTTGATTTAATGTCTAATCAATGAAGATGCTCCTAAAGAATCTAATAAAGAATATTGACTTATGTGTTTGATGAGATAAAATATGCTTTACCTAGAATGTATTATGAGGGACTTCCTTTTCTTGACTTGTAAAATATGAATGTGCCTTCTCTATGGTGGCTTCAATGAAGTATTACGCGTGAGTAGATTTATGGGATGTTATTCATACATTTCACAAGTATGACTTACGGTTTCCCTAGATGATGGTTTTAAGGTGTTGATATGATTTATGAAATGTATATGTTCCCTATGAGTATCGTTTAAAGGTGAAAAAGATGAATGGTAAGTTCAGTTTTGGTGGCATTAAGGTGGTACGTAGTGTGGATGGTGGTATGGACGCTATTCATACATTTCACAAAGTAAAGCATAGGGTTACTTAAGGTGAAAGAATAATGTGATGAAGTGGTTAGATGTTTAGTATGTACAAATATGAGGACATAACTTGTATGTTCGTTATGTTTTTGTATCATACCTGTTATGCTTATATTCACGATTTCTTTGTCAAGTTAGCACATACATGACTTTCAAATAAAATGTCCCTTTTAAGTATGTTTTTGAATGCCTATCATACTTAATACTAAATTGTGCTAACCTATATTTCTCTTATTTTACTACTAGTGTGTACGTTCCCACAAGTGAGTTGCTTTCTCTCTAGTTCAAGGGTTTGGATTGAGATTCTTCCAAGGCTAAGTGGTATGTCCGTATAGATTGAAGACAAGTACTTTTGATGTTCTGTTTCATTAATGCAATAGACATTTTTATACTTTCAATTTTAAAGGGCCGTGACCTTACTTTTGTTTTCAAGAGATTGTTTGGGTGTCCATTTGAGATTAGTAGACTTCCGATATGTTTTAAATGGTTGTTGGTTGTTTGGATTTAAAGAAAAGTTTTAATTCCGTACAATTTTCCTTTTATCGAATGTTGTGAATGCTATGATAGAAGTCGAGGCAAGACCCATAACATCCTAATAAAGCAAAAACCATAATGTGAAACCCTCCAGAAAGCAATGAGGCTCACCAAAGTTAGCTAGAATGCGACAAAATCAACGAAGCGCCAACTGATGATCCTCAACACCTGTATGTGCATCATGAAACAATGTAGGACAAATGACGTTAGTACATTGAATGTATGAACATATAAGGGGAAAACTGAAGCATAACATATGACTTGAACTGATAGAAAGAAATACATACTCACCTCATCTCTACTCCACTCAACTCAACTTAATATGATTGCAATGATAAAAGATGCAATATGTAAAAATCTTTTTAAGCAGTAGATAATAACCCAATGCATATGAAAATAAAATTATAAGCTCTTTAATCTTAATATATTCTCTAACCAACAACCATCACTATAAGCAACGTGATGATACAACGTCTCGCCCACGCTGCCAAAATAGTTATATACCTTGCTGAAGTATAGTACATCCTCAACTAAGTGGACAACTAAGCTATGCTTAAAATAAATAAGAAATCATCTAAAAAGTATGTTCCTTTACCCATGTTGGCATACATGAGGTATGAGGATTTTGAATTTTTTGAACTCATCCACAAATCAATGTCAATACTACTCCCAATGATATATATATAAACTCGTGCTCATATGTTTAAAAGTATAGATCCTCCTTTATTTGGGATAATTTCTCGAAAGGTTCTCTTAAAAGAGATAATACTCAAAAACTCCTCATGAACTTCTTTGGAAATAAATATTTCCTCTTGTTTTAAATGTTAAGTGTTACAACTTGGGAATAGTTAGGTCCCTCATACTCATTTTGAAATACGAACTCAAATCTCCTCATTTCTCATACTTATTTACTCAAATCTTAAAACAAGTTATACATAATTGTAGGAGACTTTTCAAAATGACTCAAAAGGATTCCCTCAAACTTTACTCTTAATCTTTACTTTAATTTGAAATGAAGATTTAAGAGTTATAATTAGAATATAGGATCTCTCAATGATTAATGAAGTTTTAGATAGTTATAATTAAGAATAGAGTAAAGATACAATTTTAAAGATCTCAAACGGAATGAAAGACAGAAGATAAATGGAAGCAGGCGACCCAAGCGCATTCCTTGGCGCAAGGTGCCAACATCTAACAGATGAAGCCCCTTTTTAGCGCATTTCAGGTACGCCCCAGTGGCACGCCGCCCCACCTATTGCCTAGAAAACCCCACAAATTTTTCCTGCTCAATTCAAGGCCTAACTCATATAGAATCGAATGATTTCCTCCCAAACTCGTTTGGATTCATAAACCCAACAAAAATTAATCGAGAATCTACTCATATCCATCAATAAAAAGATTAATTCGTAAGACCCTCACCTCAAGAACTCAACAAGATTCCACTGTTAAAGAATAAAGCTAAATCCTCAAGAATTTTATTCAAATGAACCAACCTCAAGAACGAATTTATAACGGATAAAGATCACATGATTGACATGAGGGTGAACAAACCTAACACTATAAAAGAATACATACCTCTAAAGAACTAAGTTCTTGGTATTTTTCCCAAGTTTCTGAAGAACTTCTTGAAACCTCATCTTTTCTCCTCTTGAGCTTTGCCGTAACCTTCCAACTTTTTTTTGAAAAAATTAAAATTGACTTTATCTGATTAAACCCTTAACATAGATGGGTAAAATGTGTTAGGATTGTGGGTAAAGGAAAAGTCCAAAATAGTCCTCCTTAAAAAGATGAATTTTCTTAACGAAATAGAATGCACTCAAATAGGCGTATCTCATTCATCCAAACTCAGAATTTAGTAAATGCAGCAGCGTTGGATAGAGGACTCAACACCGTCGGTTTAATATCTCATGGGACACATAAATCATCCTATTTTGAAATTTATAGTCTCTTGAAGTTGACCCAAAATTTAAAAATCGACCAAAGTTAAAGGTGTTACAGAGAGTCCAAGAGGGCCCGTTCTTCTGGTCTGTTTTCTAGCGCCTCATCTTATGGAAAGGCTTCACAATGAGGTAGTATTTCTATTTAGAGTCGTGGGTTGGTTCATGCATCTATGTATACAACTGAGAGTGGGTAGTCGTTGCATAGATCTCATGGTTCGGGTCGTGTCTTCCATGGTAGCACATATGATTCACAATAACAATGATCTATGATAATATTCTTCTTTACTTGTGGGAATCCAGGTCACATGATGTGACATTTTCCTCTAGAAACTCATTCAGGGCTCACTACAAATGTGCATCTCATAATGCCATCCCTTACCATTTTCTCTCGATGTAAAACATCAAGCATACATAGACATAATATGCTCAATAAAATATCGAAACATCACAGAGTAATTACCAATTTATAAACCATAACATAGATAATTTAATCAATTCAACAACTTGCATGATAAATCTAACTAGCAACACTTAGTTTCATCAAACAACCAACTTTGTTTGAAGACCAAGTAAACATGCAATAAAACTCAAATTACATATCAACAACTAAGAAAAGCCTAACTCTAAGTATATTGACCCATTATCTCTCTAATTTATATCTTACTAACTAATCACAAGCTAATAAATTCCTTAACTATTTTATAATTTGCATAATTATCCACCTATATCATAACACTACTTTTTTTTTCTTAACACATTATGACAACGTTAGTTTATGATACCTTTGTTATCATTTAATTAATAAGGCATCAAGCTCAGTGACCATTCTTTTCAATCCTATGACTATCATAAAGCATTACATCACAACACTGCCACAAAATTCAATACACATAATGTTGGGTTATGGGTCTTTTTCCCTTCCTATGTGGATAAATAAAAGCCCAATTTGGACCAACCCACTTTTGCCCATAAGCCCAATCTTATGAGGCAAATATAAACCCATTTAGGGTCTTATTTTCAGAATAACAAGAGATTTTTTCAGCAGCCAAAAGAGAGAAAAAGAGAGAAATTCGCAGTCCAAATTCAGCCTTCCTAGCCAACTTCAAATTGCGATTCCCGCTTCGTTTCTTGTCCGATTGAGCTGATTTTTGGACAGCATATTGTCTTCATCTCAATATTTGATTAGGAACTGACAGAGTTGGATTTGGTGGCCTGCAGCTTCAGTTTTTCTGTCGTGAACAGTAGCTGCGAAATTGGTGATTTTGTTCCTTTAATTCTCTAGATTTGGTTCAATCTTATTTTATTGTTGCTCGTTGTTTGGCACTTGTTGTGTGGCCAATTTTGGAGAACAATATTGTAACTCTTGGTGATTATAGTGGAGCTTTTGGTCCCGTGGTTTTTTACTCTTCACATCGAAGGGTTTTCCACGTAAATCTTGGTGTCTTGTATGATTGATTTATTATCGTCTTGTTATATTTGTTTGGTTGAATTACTTGCTGCCTTACTATCATATTGCTTGTGGTTGTTTGTCTTCTCTTTGTTCAAATCGAAAAGGGAAAGTATAGACTTGGGTATTCTTCCGCTGTTATCCTGTCAGGCATTCTTGGTAGTGCCTTGTCTTTCCCAACACATAAATCAATTCCTATTAATTCTTAATTACTTTTAGTAGTTGAAGTACTAGATGGTTCCCACATAACTCATTTACTATACTAATCTAAATTTAGTCATAAAATCAACAACAAATAGTATAAATCAACAACGTACAATGATCAACTTAGGTTACTTTTAAGGTCAACACCTTAATGCCCATGTCCAAAGGCCAAGGTATGGTGTTACCCTCGACCCTTTGATAAAGTACATGTCACTAGCTAATTCTAAAGATAAATAAAGCATAATTTATCCCGAAGCCGAGTTGTTGCCCTCATTTCCATGAAGTTCAACTTTTATTTGTTTGAATTGGTGGCTGGATGAAGGAAGATTTGGGTGGACTTACAACGGGTGTTCATTTTTCTCCTTGATCTATTTTTCCTCAAATAAACCCTAGAGGGTATTTTGAATAAGTTCCCACAAAATTTTAGAATAAACACTCTCAAAGCAATGTAAGAAAATAACATAATTTAACTATGGGGGGCTTCTCTATATGACTATTTTTTAAACGAATAAGAATCTTTTTGGTACACTTTCTAGAATAACTACTCATGAATTGAAAATGGGATATAAAATTTGATATATAACTTTTATGGTTGTTTCTACATGCATTTGTATTTGTGAGGATCTAGTGTTGCTTGTTCTATAGTTCTGTTTTGAATTGTGCTCTTAAAGGATAAATATAAAAAATAGTGAAATTTAATGTTAATTTCCATTGTTACAAAAAAAATAGTGGGCATGGCCCATTTATTAAAATAAGAGGACCAACAATATTAAAATGATCAGGCCCAACTAAAACCTAGTCCAACAAAAAACTAAAGAAAAATCAAATATAAATATAGAACAACCTGAAATCAAGTTTTAGACAAACAAAAGCTTGTAGATGCAACTCAACCCTTGTCTCTTCATCTTCTCTGAAGTCACTACTTTGATAGTTCTTCACATAGATGAGATTTTACTCTTGTAAGATCAAGCATAAACCTTTGTGTGCTTCGATTTGGTATAACCCTAATTCTCTCTTCTCCAACACGACAACCTCTCCAAGAAATGCTAAATCAAGAAACGACCTTGCTTAGTGGAACTTCGGATCCATTGAACGAGCGCATACCCCTTACTGAATCTTAGAGGTGAGTAGATTTGTAAAAAGTTAACTAGCTTTAAAGTATTTTTCTCTTGATATGATAAATTCATGCTTTATATAGTCAGGTATCATGATATTGAAATCAAATTTAGGCTCGATCAACCCATATAAGATAAGAAATCCCTCTCCTAAAATCCATATCAGATTGATTGAATCCCACAAATGGGATTAATTAATGCCACCATATAAATTTAGGTCTATGAAAACACTAATTCTATGTTTCTTTTAGGTTGAATCTGAGCCTAATACTATTTCAACACTAATACCAGACTCATAAGTGATATAGACAATTAGAAATCAGAACCTCAAGCTATACTCATAGGTACAATAGACATACAAATAATGTCATGATTACTAGCTTGATGTTAATAATATATAAACTTAACTTCTTCGTAGAATAAGTAAAATAACAATCGTAAATGTGAATAGATCATGAAATTTGATGTTAGATTCTAACATTTCAATTTATGAGTCTAATAAGCAATTTTTTTTTTTTAAAAAAAAAAACCTTGCATTTGGGGTTTAAAAATTCAAAATAGGTCAAAGGTGAGTTGGTTTTCTAAGAAATATCCAAAATATGTACCCCTTAAATTATAATATATACATTTATTTTCTTACCTTAGTTGTGTGAGCATTGTTACCATTTTATTCGAAGTTAGGTCCTTTATATTTCAATTGACTTTTCTTTAGTTCCTTATCCATTCATTTCACAGTATCCAATAAAAACATTTTGAAAAAAAAGTAGCCACCACGAATGAGAAGAATGGCTCACCAAGGGATCATAAAGAGGTCAATAGGTATTTGTTGCTACAACACAGAATTAGTCTCGAGGTGCTAACCTCGAGTTAAAGGATCAATTGTCATCAACACACACATATAATTTAGGGCTCTTGGATGAGCGTTACGCCCCCATCATACATTTTCAATCCATACTGTTACTGTCATGTACTCTACAGTCTCTTAAGTAAGTCCAAGTGTACCCCAATGGTTTTACCTAGAGAGGGATGCCTTTATCATCCCAATTGAGGAATTTGGTGATATACAGACATCACAAATTTCTCGATCGTACACTTTCAATTTATGTCTCCTTGTACACTATGTTGGTGCATCCACAACCTCGTGGTCGTCCACTGTATTGTTATGATATTCACAAAAATTTCATGTGATAGTACATATTACTAAATAAACTCTTTATCTTGTACTTTGTATATTCCCAATCAACCAAAACTATAGAAGCAATGACCTTTTCTTTCTTGTATGTGTTTGTATGGTTCACTTAACTGCTGATGGTTATATGACATACAACCAAGAGGATATTGTAATGCATTTTCTATGGTTGACTGTGAATATAATACAGAACCACAAGGAGGTTGTTGAGATGCATATACCATTAGATAACATTGTTGTGGTTTATTGTAAGTAAATCATTGATGGCTAGTAGTTAAAAGAGGTATCAAATCATTCTACAATGGGTCAAAAATTGACCACGGAGGGCCAAGAAGTTTGCAAGGCCTCTTTATTGGAGGATTTCTCAAATGGAGATGATAAAAGCATCTTTGTCTAGGTAACACCGTTGAGGTTAACTTGTGTTCTCTAAGTTACACTAGTGGGTTGAGAGGTAAGAATATGAACAAAAACTTATAATGGGATGCAATTCTCATCCATATACCCTCATTATATGCTTGCGTTGGTTCTCAGCGATCACTTGAATCGAATTTAACACCTCACAACATATGTTGCATCTTAAGTACAAAAGGATTTTAGGCCATGATATGATGCTTTGTTCAACCATTCTTCTTATTGGTGGGTTTTGCATTTTTTGGAAAGGATTGTTTTGGAGATCAATTGAGAAATGATTTGGTGAGAAACTAAAGAAATGTCCATTAAGTATATAGGATAAGAACTTAGTATAAATGGTAACAAGTCTTCCATGAGTAAGGTATATCATTATATGTATTGATTATAATTAAGGGGTAATTCTTGATATTTCTTAAAACAACAACTCAACTCTTACCTTTTTTGGAATTTGAAAACCCAAAATGTATAAAAGCCCAATTTGGACCAACCCACTTTTGCCCATAAGCCCAATCTTATGAGGCAAATATAAACCCATTTAGGGTCTTATTTTCAGAATAACAAGAGATTTTTTCAGCAGCCAAAAGAGAGAAAAAGAGAGAAATTCGCAGTCCAAATTCAGCCTTCCTAGCCAACTTCAAATTGCGATTCCCGCTTCGTTTCTTGTCCGATTGAGCTGATTTTTGGACAGCATATTGTCTTCATCTCAATCTTTGATTAGGAACTGACAGAGTTGGATTTGGTGGCCTGCAGCTTCAGTTTTGCTGTCGTGAACAGTAGCTGCGAAATTGGTGATTTTGTTCCTTTAATTCTCTAGATTTGGTTCAATCTTATTTTATTGTTGCTCGTTGTTTGGCACTTGTTTTGTGGCCAATTTTGGAGAACAATATTGTAACTCTTGGTGATTATAGTGGAGCTTTTGGTCCCGTGGTTTTTTACTCTTCACATCGAAGGGTTTTCCACGTAAATCTTGGTGTCTTGTGTGATTGATTTATTATCGTCTTGTTATATTTGTTTGGTTGAATTACTTGCTGCCTTACTATCATATTGCTTGTGGTTGTTTGTCTTCTCTTGGTTCAAATCGAAAAGGGAAAGTATAGACTTGGGTATTCTTCCGCTGTTATCCTGTCAGACATTCTTGGTAGTGCCTTGTCTTTCCCAACAAAGTGGTATCAGAGCATTGGTTATTGTTGATTGTCGTTTTGAATGATGGAGGCAAATATGAGCAAAATGGTGTGTTTAAATGGTAGTAACTATCATATTTGGAAAGGCAAGATGAAAGATCTTCTATTTGTCAAGAAGATGCATTTACCTGTGTTTGCTTCTAAAAAGCCTCAGTCTTTGAATGACGAAGAATGGGAATTTGAGCATCTGCAGGTTTGTGGCTATATTAGACAATGGGTTGAAGATAATGTTAGAAATCATATTGTGAATGAGACACATGCCAAAAGTTTGTGGGACAAGCTCGAGACACTTTATGCTTCGAAGACTGGCAACAACAAGTTGTTCCTATTGAAACAATTAATAAATATCAGGTATAAAGAGGGCACTCCTATTTCTGATCATATTAATGATTTTCAGGGTGTTCTTGACCAGCTGTCCGGAATGGGTGTAAAGTTTGATGATGAGATACAGGGACTTTGGCTTCTTAATACTCTGCCAGACTCTTGGGAAACTCTTCGAGTTTCTTTGACTAATTCTGCTCCCAGTGGTGTTGTAACCATGGAATATAATAAGAGTGGTGTCTTGAATGAAGAAATGAGAAGAAGATCTCAAGCCTCATCTTCTTGAGCTTCACACTCCGATGTTTTGGTTACTGAAGATAGGGGGAGAAACAAGTCCAGAGGTCAGAATGATAGAGGTAAAAGTAGAAGCAAGTCAAAGTCTAAATACAAGATATTACATGTGACTATTGCCACAAGAATGGGCATATCATGAAATATTGTTACAAGCACAAGAGAGATATGAGACAACAAAAGAGAGAAGGCGATAATGAAAATCGTGTTTCTGTTGTTGCTAATAATGATCTTCTTGTTTCTTGTGATGAAAATGCCATTAATCTTGTTCGTGATGAGTCTAGCTGGTTTGTGGATTCTGGTGCTACTTCTCATTTCACGCCAAAGAAGGAATCATTTTCTTCTTATACTCCAGGTAATTTTGGAACGTTGAAAATGGGCAATAATCATGAAGTTGAAGTTATTGGAATTGGGACAGTTTGTTTGGAAAGTAACAATGGTTCCAAACTAGTTCTCAATAATGTCAAGCATGCTCCAGATGTTCGCTTGAATTTGATTTCTGTGGGATATCTTGATGATGAGGGTTATGTTAATACACTTGGTGTTGGCCTGTGGAAGCTTACTAGAGGTTTGATGGTTGTGGCCCGTGGTGACAAGTTGTCTAACTTGTATGTATTTCAGGGCTCCATATCTAGAGACTCAGTAAATTTGGTGGAGAATGATACTTCATCAGAGTTATGGCATAGAAGGCTGAGTCATATGAGCGAGAAGGGGATTGATAGTTTGGCTAAGAAAAATTTGCTTTCTGGAGTGAAACAAGCAAAGTTGAAGAAATGTGTTCATTGCTTAGCCGGTAAACAGAAAAGAGTTTCTTTTCAGAGTCATCCGCCTTCAAGAAAGCTTGATTTGCTGGAGTTGGTACATTCTGATTTGTGTGGTCCTTTTAAGGCAAGATCTCATGGTGGTGCACTTTACTTTGTTACTTTTATTGATGATCATTCTCGCAAACTCTGGGTATTTCCTTTGAAGTCCAAGGATCAAGTACTTGATGTGTTCAAGAGTTTTCAGGCCTTGGTTGAAAGACAAACAGGGAAGACATTGAAATGCATCCACTCAGATAATGGTGGTGAGTATATTGGTCCTTTTGATAGATATTGCAGAGAGCAGGGTATTAGGCATCAGAAAACTCCTCCAAAGACTCCTCAGTTAAATGGTTTAGCAGAGAGGATGAACAGAACTCTAGTTGAGAGGGTTAGATGTATGCTTTCAGATGCTAAGCTGTCAGATTCCCTTTGGGCAGAAGCACTTAATACTGCTGCTTATGTTATCAATTTATCTCCTACTGTTGCTTTAGATAGTGATGTCCCTGACAGAGTTTGGACTGGTAAGAATGTTTCTTACGATCATCTTAGAGTCTTTGGGTGTAAAGCCTTTGTACATGTCCCTAAGGATGAAAGGTCAAAGTTGGATGTTAAAACTAGGCAGTGTATCTTCATTGGTTATGGTCAAGATGAATTTAGCTATCGTTTCTATGATCCTGTTGAGAAGAAACTTATTAGAAGCCGTGATGTTGTGTTCTTTGAAGACCAAACAATTGAAGATTTTGACAAAGCTGACAAGGCTGATTTTCAGAGTAGTGAGAGCTTAGTTGATGTTAATCCAGTTCCTTTGACTATTGCAACGGAAGAAAATCTTCATAATGATGAAAATCATGTTGATAATGAAGATGGTGATCATGTTCAGAATGACCGGCATGATGTTGTTGATGCTCCAGTGCAAGATGATGTGGTTGTCCAACAACCAATTATAGATGCTCCAGAGAGTTCTCTCAGACGATCTAGTAGAGAGAGAATTCCTTCATCTCGTTATTCTCCCAATGAGTATGTACTCTTGACTGATGGGGGAGAACCTGAGAGTCTTGATGAGGTCATGGAAAGTGAAGAAAAAGAAAGATGGTTTGATGCTATGGAAGATGAGATTAAATCCTTGCATGATAATCATACCTTTGATTTGGTTAAGTTACCTAAAGACAGAAAAGCTTTGAAAAACAGGTGGGTTTTTCGGGTGAAACATGAAGATGGTAATCCAGTTCCACGGTACAAAGCTAGATTAGTTGTCAAGAGATTTAATCAGAAAAGGGGAGTTGATTTTAATGAGATATTCTCTCCAGTTGTAAAGATGTCATCCATTCGTGTGGTTCTAGGCTTGGCTGCAAGTCTAGATTTAGAGGTTGAGCAAATGGATGTTAAAACTGCTTTCCTCCATGGTGACTTAGATGAAGAATTTTATATGGAGCAACCGGAAGGTTTTGAAGTCAAGGGTAAAGAGAATTATGTTTGCAAATTGAAGAAGAGCTTGTATGGTTTGAAACAAGCTCCCAGGCAGTGGTACAATAAGTTTGGTTCTTTTATGAGTCAGCAGGGCTTCAAGAAGACTTCTTCAGACCATTGTGTTTTTGTGCAAAAGTTCTCTGATGGTGACTTTATTGTTGTGTTGCTTTATGTTGATGACATGCTTGTTGTTGGTCATAATACTTGCAGGATTCAGAAGTTGAAGCAAGAGTTGAGTAAGTCTTTTGCTATGAAAGACTTAGGACCAGCAAGGCAGATTCTTGGCATGCAGATTGTCCGTGATAGAAAGGCCAAGAAATTGGTATTATCACAAGAGAAGTACATTCAAAAAGTACTTCGCAGATTCAGCATGGACAAAGCTAAGGTTGTCAGTACACCTTTAGCTATGCACTTCAAATTGAGCACGAAACAGTGTCCTTCTAGTGATGATGAGAAGGAAGATATGAAGAAAGTTCTTTATGCTTCAGCTGTTGGTAGTTTGATGTATGCGATGGTTTGTACAAGACCGGATATTGCTCACGCTGTTGGAGTTATTAGCCGTTTTCTTTCTAATCTGGGAAGAGAACATTGGAATGCTGTGAAGTGGGTTATGAGATATCTCTGTGGCACTTCTAGTCTGAGTTTGTGTTTTGGTACAGATAAGCCTATTCTTTGTGGTTATACTGATTCAGACATGGCTGGTGATGTTGATACTCGCAAGTCTACTTCAGGGTACTTGGTTACTTTTGCAGGGGGAGCTGTGTCTTGGCAATCTAGGTTGCAAAAATATGTTGCTCTATCTACTACAGAAGCTGAGCTTATTGCTGTCGTTGAAGCTTGTAAAGAATTGCTTTGGATGAAGAGATTCTTGGGGGAACTTGGTTGTGCTCAAGAGAGGTATGTGCTTTATTGTGACAGTCAAAGTGCTATACATCTTGGCAAGAATTCTACGTTCCATGGTCGGTCTAAACACATTGATGTGAGATACCATTGGATTCGAGATGTGTTGGATTCTAAGTTGCTTGAGCTTGAAAAGATTCATACAAATGACAATGGTTCCGATATGATGACTAAAGCTTTGCCAAGAGGGAAGTTTGAAGATTGTTGCATGGTCGCCGGGATGGCGGTCTCCTCCACATAGTCGTGAGGGGGAGAATTGTTGGGTTATGGGTCTTTTTCCCTTCCTATGTGGATAAATAAAAGCCCAATTTGGACCAACCCACTTTTGCCCATAAGCCCAATCTTATGAGGCAAATATAAACCCATTTAGGGTCTTATTTTCAGAATAACAAGAGATTTTTTCAGCAGCCAAAAGAGAGAAAAAGAGAGAAATTCGCAGTCCAAATTCAGCCTTCCTAGCCAACTTCAAATTGCGATTCCTGCTTCGTTTCTTGTCCGATTGAACTGATTTTTGGACAGCATATTGTCTTCATCTCAATCTTTGATTAGGAACTGACAGAGTTGGATTTGGTGGCCTGCAGCTTCAGTTTTGCTGTCGTGAACAGTAGCTGCGAAATTGGTGATTTTGTTCCTTTAATTCTCTAGATTTGGTTCAATCTTATTTTATTGTTGCTCGTTGTTTGGCACTTGTTTTGTGGCCAATTTTGGAGAACAATATTGTAACTCTTGGTGATTATAGTGGAGCTTTTGGTCCCGTGGTTTTTTACTCTTCACATCGAAGGGTTTTCCACGTAAATCTTGGTGTCTTGTATGATTGATTTATTATCGTCTTGTTATATTTGTTTGGTTGAATTACTTGCTGCCTTACTATCATATTGCTTGTGGTTGTTTGTCTTCTCTTTGTTCAAATCGAAAAGGGAAAGTATAGACTTGGGTATTCTTCCGCTGTTATCCTGTCAGGCATTCTTGGTAGTGCCTTGTCTTTCCCAACACATAAATCAATTCCTATTAATTCTTAATTACTTTTAGTAGTTGAAGTCCTAGATGGTTCCCACATAACTCATTTACTATACTAATCTAAATTTAGTCATAAAATCAACAACAAATAGTATAAATCAACAACGTACAATGATCAACTTAGGTTACTTTTAAGGTCAACACCTTAATGCCCATGTCCAAAGGCCAAGGTATGGTGTTACCCTCGACCCTTTGATAAAGTACATGTCACTAGCTAATTCTAAAGATAAATAAAGCATAATTTATCCCGAAGCCGAGTTGTTGCCCTCATTTCCATGAAGTTCAACTTTTATTTGTTTGAATTGGTGGCTGGATGAAGAAAGATTTGGGTGGACTTACAACGGGTGTTCATTTTTCTCCTTGATCTATTTTTCCTCAAATAAACCCTAGAGGGTATTTTGAATAAGTTCCCACAAAATTTTAGAATAAACACTCTCAAAGCAATGTAAGAAAATAACATAATTTAACTATGGGGGGCTTCTCTATATGACTATTTTTTAAACGAATAAGAATCTTTTTGGTACACTTTCTAGAATAACTACTCATGAATTGAAAATGGGATATAAAATTTGATATATAACTTTTATGGTTGTTTCTACATGCATTTGTATTTGTGAGGATCTAGTGTTGCTTGTTCTATAGTTCTGTTTTGAATTGTGCTCTTAAAGGATAAATATAAAAAATAGTGAAATTTAATGTTAATTTCCATTGTTACAAAAAAAATAGTGGGCATGGCCCATTTATTAAAATAAGAGGACCAACAATATTAAAATGATCAGGCCCAACTAAAACCTAGTCCAACAAAAAACTAAAGAAAAATCAAATATAAATATAGAACAACCTGAAATCAAGTTTTAGACAAACAAAAGCTTGTAGATGCAACTCAACCCTTGTCTCTTCATCTTCTCTGAAGTCACTACTTTGATAGTTCTTCACATAGATGAGATTTTACTCTTGTAAGATCAAGCATAAACCTTTGTGTGCTTCGATTTGGTATAACCCTAATTCTCTCTTCTCCAACACGACAACCTCTCCAAGAAATGCTAAATCAAGAAACGACCTTGCTTAGTGGAACTTCGGATCCATTGAACGAGCGCATACCCCTTACTGAATCTTAGAGGTGAGTAGATTTGTAAAAAGTTAACTAGCTTTAAAGTATTTTTCTCTTGATATGATAAATTCATGCTTTATATAGTCAGGTATCATGATATTGAAATCAAATTTAGGCTCGATCAACCCATATAAGATAAGAAATCCCTCTCCTAAAATCCATATCAGATTGATTGAATCCCACAAATGGGATTAATTAATGCCACCATATAAATTTAGGTCTATGAAAACACTAATTCTATGTTTCTTTTAGGTTGAATCTGAGCCTAATACTATTTCAACACTAATACCAGACTCATAAGTGATATAGACAATTAGAAATCAGAACCTCAAGCTATACTCATAGGTACAATAGACATACAAATAATGTCATGATTACTAGCTTGATGTTAATAATATATAAAACTTAACTTCTTCGTAGAATAAGTAAAATAACAATCGTAAATGTGAATAGATCATGAAATTTGATGTTAGATTCTAACATTTCAATTTATGAGTCTAATAAGCAATTTTTTTTTTTAAAAAAGAAAAACCTTGCATTTGGGGTTTAAAAATTCAAAATAGGTCAAAGGTGAGTTGGTTTTCTAAGAAATATCCAAAATATGTACCCCTTAAATTATAATATATACATTTATTTTCTTACCTTAGTTGTGTGAGCATTGTTACCATTTTATTCGAAGTTAGGTCCTTTATATTTCAATTGACTTTTCTTTAGTTCCTTATCCATTCATTTCACAGTATCCAATAAAAACATTTTGAAAAAAAAGTAGCCACCACGAATGAGAAGAATGGCTCACCAAGGGATCATAAAGAGGTCAATAGGTATTTGTTGCTACAACACAGAATTAGTCTCGAGGTGCTAACCTCGAGTTAAAGGATCAATTGTCATCAACACACACATATAATTTAGGGCTCTTGGATGAGCGTTACGCCCCCATCATACATTTTCAATCCATACTGTTACTGTCATGTACTCTACAGTCTCTTAAGTAAGTCCAAGTGTATCCTAATGGTTTTACCTAGAGAGGGATGCCTTTATCATCCCAATTGAGGAATTTGGTGATATACAGACATCACAAATTTCTCGATCGTACACTTTCAATTTATGTCTCCTTGTACACTATGTTGGTGCATCCACAACCTCGTGGTCGTCCACTGTATTGTTATGATATTCACAAAAATTTCATGTGATAGTACATATTACTAAATAAACTCTTTATCTTGTACTTTGTATATTCCCAATCAACCAAAACTATAGAAGCAATGACCTTTTCTTTCTTGTATGTGTTTGTATGGTTCACTTAACTGCTGATGGTTATATGACATACAACCAAGAGGATATTGTAATGCATTTTCTATGGTTGACTGTGAATATAATACAGAACCACAAGGAGGTTGTTGAGATGCATATACCATTAGATAACATTGTTGTGGTTTATTGTAAGTAAATCATTGATGGCTAGTAGTTAAAAGAGGTATCAAATCATTATACAATGGGTCAAAAATTGACCACGGAGGGCCAAGAAGTTTGCAAGGCCTCTTTATTGGAGGATTTCTCAAATGGAGATGATAAAAGCGTCTTTGTCTAGGTAACACCGTTGAGGTTAACTTGTGTTCTCTAAGTTACACTAGTGGGTTGAGAGGTAAGAATATGAACAAAAACTTATAATGGGATGCAATTCTCATCCATATACCCTCATTATATGCTTGCGTTGGTTCTCAGCGATCACTTGAATCGAATTTAACACCTCACAACATATGTTGCATCTTAAGTACAAAAGGATTTTAGGCCATGATATGATGCTTTGTTCAACCATTCTTCTTATTGGTGGGTTTTGCATTTTTTGGAAAGGATTGTTTTGGAGATCAATTGAGAAATGATTTGGTGAGAAACTAAAGAAATGTCCATTAAGTATATAGGATAAGAACTTAGTATAAATGGTAACAAGTCTTCCATGAGTAAGGTAAATCATTATATGTATTGATTATAATTAAGGGGTAATTCTTGATATTTCTTAAAACAACAACTCAACTCTTACCTTTTTTGGAATTTGAAAACCCAAAATGCAATATTTTTTCCAGATTTCTCTTATTTTTTCTTGTTTTCTTATTAGACTCATTAATTCAAATGTTATAATACGAAATGAGATTTCCTATTTTATTTTATTTAGAATTTTTTTATTTTCTTTTTTTGAAAGTAAGTTTAGTGTTATATAATCAACATCAATCTAGGGTTGGATTTAGATTGAATTTCTTTTATAATTGGTTTTTTAATGGTGGTGTTGACTGTTGTCAACATTTCATCCATATGATCTCTATTGATTATTTCATTGATTTGTTGAGTCTGAAAAGCAATTTTTGGTCGGGTGGCATATTCATTCTGCATTCATTAGAGCTCAACTTAATTGCGAGGGTCCTTTTGAAACTTGAGATTTTCACTCAAGTTGTTGGTGTAGTAGTTGTTGAAGCAGACTCTCCCGCTTAGCTTGGCTCTTTTTAGAGATGCCCTTCCAATAGAATTCCTGTCGCACAAGTGAAGGTGGGTGATAAGCTGGAGGGCACAATGGTGGATATTTCTCACACTCGTAGGCTTCTGTCCAATCTTGTGGAGAGGGGGGTCTTCGTTGACCATCACTCCCATAGACCTTCTTGGATTTAGCATCGTCACTCTGGTGACCAATAGTTTATCATATATCAGTTAGTGTTATATCTCTCTCTTATTTTATTTATCAAAGAATATATTTCTATTGTTAAGAGTTTATGTTAAGCTGTTTTAACTCTTTTTTAAACATTTCACTTGATTCCAAGGTAAATCACTTCATCTTTACTTTTTATTGCCTATTCTTGCTCCATTTGTGTGTCAAATTCTTTAATAGGACCTTGATTTTTTGATTTTTTTTAATTCTATAAAATGATGTTTCTTGGATCATTTAAGGTTTGATACCACTTCTATCTTTCCCCAATGATAAATCTCAAATATATGTTTTCTATTTCAACATATACGCTGTCGTTAGCAATAGATAACCCAACTAAGAACTGGGGTCGAAGCCCGCACGAAATGGTAAGGCTAGACTTCAATCACGAAGTACAACAAAATACTAATCTTTTGTGAATTATTCAGTGAACATCAACATAAATTTAAATTCAAGATATTTAAAATTATCAATAACGAGGCCAATTAATGAATTGTTAACTGGAGCAAAAGGCAAGGGAATTTCACAAGTAATAAACGAATCCTATGAGTGTGAGTAATTAGTATCAATATTGAATGTGCGCAATTGAGTTGCTTAACATAGGTGATTCTTACTAGATAGAATCAATCATAGATTATCTTTCATGTGACGTCTTTGAAACGTCACATCAGTAACACACAAAGCCAATCCAATACTTAAATACACTTTCATTTTTTAAGAACAACTAATGATTGAACTTAGTCAAATATTGTCAACTAACTCATCCACTCTAAGCACTTTTCACAAGCAAGCATAGAGATCTACAACTAGATTTGAGTTTGCGACCTCAAATCATATGTGAAAACGTGATAAAATAATTGATCTCATTAAAAATAAACATTTAATTAAGCAAACACAAAGACCCACAAATGATTTAGCACGCAATTACATTGCACACCAATAGAATTATGGAATTTAGCTACTCGTGCTGGAAAGGAAATAATTATACCAAATGAGTTGTTCTGCATGACTCTAAAATGAGCTACAAACTTTTATTCCAAAATTACCCAGATCAAAAACCAAATAATTCTATGTCTTAAAATCCAAAAACCCCAATTTGTTTTTAGAATGTTATCAATTAAGATGTTTAGAGAAGTGTGGGATGCATTTTCTCTCTCTTCAAAACCATCTATACCTTCCAAAAGTTTAGTGAAATTTGCACTTTAGATATGTTTTGGCAACGTTTGTCAGGATCGCTGACTCACGGTGAGTTACTAAATTGCATGTCTTCTCACCTCTGAGCTTTATTCCAGGGCTTTAATCGTTGAACTCTTTTTTTAAGCCTGATGGACCTCGCTACTCACACTTTCCTAGTCACTATTCCTAACTTTATTCACAAAGTTGTTTCAATTTTTTAACATTGTTACCACATCTCACCGACAGATTTGGAAAGTCTTCGTTCTATTCTTTTTGTTACTGATCTTCTTTGAAGTTTTTATAAGTATTTGGCGAGTGGTTTCTCATTTGGCAAGTCACCAAAAGAACTTGGCGAGCCTTATTTTCACTATTTTCTCTTTCTTTCATATTTTTGGCCTCTGTTCTCTCTTTTGTCCTTAAGCCTTCGTAACTGCAATTTAAAAATTTAACATCATAAAAGGACATAAAACGGTATTGAGTACACTATTTGGTGAACTGTAAGCCTCAAATGTGTCCAAAATCTATTACTCATCAACACCCCCAACTTAAACTTTTATGTGTCCTCAAGTAAATCAAGAGATCAATAAGTTCAACAAATATTTCTACAATGTGGTTTTGAGAGCTAATATGCAAGTGCTATCACAAGGTCAAATCTAAGACATGCATTTTCAATTATGTACCAAAATCTTTAAATGATGACAAGTCGTTTTCCATCAAAAGAGGCAAAGATATGCTTAAGAAGAGTATTCAAGTCTCCTCACACCAAAAATAATTCATTCTCACACAAAGCTAATCAACGAACACAATTTAGGAATCAATACAAACCCTCATACTCTCATAAGAAAAAGACATGCACGTTTCCAGCGATATGATTGCCATATTTTTAGATCGATCATTGATTTTCTCTTAAAATATCATAAAGGTATTTCAAGGATTATAAGAGGGCATAAGGGCACTGTGTAATAATTTTTGTTTATAGTGACTTCACCTTCTTGAAGCATTTCCATGAATTCACCTCTTATTCTTCTATTTCATTTTGAACACGAAACTCATCCCCATTATGTTCAAGACATTCTTTTTCTTTTTTAACTCATTGGATACCATTTTATTAAACTATTCAATATAAACAACCTTTGCAATATTTGATAAAACAAGAATTTTTCATTTTTTTCTCTCTTTTTCATTTTTTATTTTATTCTTTTTTGTGTCTTTTTAATTTTTTTTATAGAGAGGTTCCATCTTCTTGCCATATGAATACAAGGATGAGTTTCAAAAACTTTTAACTTAAATTCTTTCCTCTTACCTTATCACACCCCTAACTTAGGATTCGGTCTTGAGTTGGCTATTATATGACCAATGCTTTAAGAAGATATTTGGTGAGAAAGGCAGATCATATTTCATAATTGGTTGAGGCTTAGATGCTCATTTTATTCTTAATGTATAGTTTTAGGTTCAAATAATCCCAAGCTTGATACACACTCTCATAAGGTGGTTACAACAAAGATTTAATGAGTAAGCTCACTCTTATAAAAGATCGTAAGGTCAATTCTTGCATTCACATTTATCAGATAATTGGATAAACAACAAACCTACCTTCCATACAACAATCATGAAATTCTAACAATTGATACTCAACTAGTCATAACCAAACACTAAGAATTCATGCAAGAATTATTTAACTTGAATTTCCCACTAAACCTACATAAGCAGACTTCTCATAAAAAACACTATTCAAGTCATCAAAATTGATCAATATCCACACTTAAATGTTCAACACAAGCATGCATAGTTCAACATCAACCAACAAACAACTTTGGAACAATATGAGAGAAATACAAATTACAACCAAAAACTAATTAAGCAATATTCTAATTCAAAACAAAGAAGTTAATAGTACATAATTATTTAATAAGTACAAACCAAGGAAATACAAAACAAGTGTCTCAAAAAAACTAAAACACAACCAAAATGAAATAACTAGAAACTAGCAAAACACCCTCTCTCTACCAAAATATAGAAGCAACATCCTCAATGTTAAGTAAAATAGCATAAAACGATAAGGGATAGTGAATAGAGGGATCCCCAACCATAACTTTGGCTCGTGGAGCAACCTCTACTTAGGCATCAGTGCATGGTGGATTACTAGTGGAGACATACACGGGAGGGTGAGTCCCACTCGGTCTTAGTGTAGAACTGTCTCAAAGAGAATTCTTCATGGCAGCCTATATGAAAGTATCCTCCTAGCCAACATACTCCCTCTGTCCTAATTACTTATCCACTTTTGAATTAGTACACCTACTAAGAAAACAATTAATGACATAGTGAGTTTACCATTTTACCCCTATTAATTTTTAAGTGTCTGAAAATTTCTACATTTTTCAAAGTAATTAGTTATTTTATTGAGGTTATAATAGGTAAAAAAATTGTTCTTCTTAATTTGTCAAAATGGACAAGTAATTAGGTACAACTATAAAAGGAAGAATCAATAAATAATTAGGGAGAGAGCGAGTATGTATTAGCCTCCTCCTATGTCTCAGCCTTCTTAAGCTCCTTCTCATCAGTATCTAAAGCATTGGACTCATCATTATCATGAACCTGATGTGCATCAGTTGTTTTCCCAGCCAAACTCAATAATAGGGTCAAAACAAATCTTAGTCAACGAACTTTGGGTAGGGGTACATCACCCCCAAAAAAAATGTAGATACTTGAGTTCATCCATATCTCTCCTGAACACCACAATATAAGACTCTACTCAGCGGAAGACTTACTCAAGAATATAGGAATATCAAATATAAACTTAAATCTTAAGGATACCATTAATGAAAATAGTTTAACTCAATATAATATGAAATACTCAATAAACATAACTTACCAACTCAATTCTTTAAGACAAAACAAAGTAGATGGAAAATGTAATGACCCATAAATTATGTAAGTGAAATTAGAGCCCAACGAGTTTAGTTTTGAGTTTGAATTGAGGTTTTGTGTTATCGTTTGATGTCCCAAGCTATGGTTGATGGGTTTAGGGGTTAAATGTCAAGGTACTACCCCCGAAAGACCAACCAAGGGTCCTTGAGAGGGAACATAAATCCTAACCCCTAATACCCCAAAGAAACCAAGAAGATGTAATTTTTCGGATGACCTACGGGTAAGGACCTAGGCCCCATAGGTCCACCCATGCCTCGTGGATGGAATCTGTAGGTAAAGGATCCCAAAACCATGTTGCATACACAAACCACAAATCGACAGTACGGAGTGTGACCCCACCCACGGTCCGTAGGTGGGGGTTTCGTGGATGGCACCTGTTTGCTGTCAAAGTCTTGGCCAAGTCTACGTTGGGTTGGTAAATTCCTCTGTTAATTAATTGAGTTAATGTACGGTTATTATTAGTTTAATAAATATTTTAAGTGGTTTTAGAATAATAAACTCCTTTTTCAAGTCTTTTATTTAAATACATAATTTGAGACCTCCCCTCCAAAAGTTCTCTCTCCAAGAACCTCTATTGGAGGTGAAGGATTTCAACATTCAAGCTCATGGACTCACCATTTTTAGTCAAGTCTGTGGAGTTATTCCCTAAAATTTGTGTTAGTCTTCATCTTTGACTTAGTATCTTTCAAGGAGCCAATTTCAAAAATGATTAAGTCTCAAAAGTTCCCCCAAAACCGTAGTTTTCAATTTATACTTGGTTTTGATTCTAAATCGATTTTAAAGCATTTTATATGATGAAATATGAATATTATGTTAAATTAATGATGAATTAAAATTATTTCTCCTATGAAACCATGTTTCCCCCCAAATTCTTAAGTTGTGAATTGTGATTGGGAATTGATTGATCATGAAAGTATGTCGAATTGTATATGTTTATATTGAATTGGTTATTGAATCATGTTAATTACCTTATCTATTATAGCTTCTTGGATTTATGGGTTGATTTTGGTTCATAGCCTTGAAAGGTAATTTCATTAAGGTTAATGTATGATTATGATGTGAATTATATGTGTGATCTCTATGAGTGTATTATGATCATGTTTAGAATTCAATTGTGTTATTAATGAAAGACTATTTGTCAATCTATCACTTATTAATGATGATGATATATGTGAAAGGTTATTCTCACATACAAACACACTCTTGTATGAAGAATAAATGAAGTTTCTAAGATTATGTTAATGATGATATGTTGATTAAAAAGTTATTCTCAATTGTACACTAATGAATGATAATAATATGTTGTGAAAGGAATTTCTCACAACATGGAAATTCTTAGTTAAAAGGCTATTCTCATCTTTGATTATATGACCTATATAATGAATAAATATTGGGTTTTAGATGGATGATCTCACGTGAGTTAAGGCGGGGTATGTAGTAACATATTTCTAATTCCATAGTTCTAGGACAATTACTTTTGATATTCCATTTCTTTCATGTAATATACATAAAGTAGACTTTAGATTTTAAAGGGCCGTGAGCCTACTTTTGTTTCCATGACATCGTTTAGATGGCCATGTGAGATTAGTAGAATTCCTCTATGTTTTAAATGGTTTTGATTGTATGGATTTAAGGAAAAGTTTTAATTCCGTACAATTTTCCTTATATCAAATGTTATGATTGCTATGAGGCTTGTATGAGACTATTTTGGAGTCTTGTACGATGTGTCACTTCCTGGGTATAGGCTCGGGTCATGACAAAAATACTCTTGAACTACTATAATGGAAGTCGGAACAAGACCTAAGACATACTAATAAATCAAAAACCATAATGTTAAACCCTACGGAAAGCGAAGAGGCTCACCAAAGTTAGCTAAAATGCGATAGGATCAACAAAGCACCGAATGATGATCCTGAATACATGTATCTGCATCATGAAATGATGCAAGGCAAATGACATAAGTACATTGAATGTACGATCATGTAAGGGGAAAATGAAACATAACATATAACTTGAACTGATAAAAAGGAAGACATACTTACCCCATCTCTACTAAACTCAAGAATACTTAACTCAAATAAATATGATAGAGTAAAAAGCTTTTAAAATGAATCTAATAACTCAAAATATATAAAAAATACAACAATAAACTCTTTAATATTATTTGTGAGATTCTCTAACCAACAACTATGACTATCAGCAATGTGATGATGCATTGTATCGCCTACACTACCAGATCTATTCCTTTAACTTACTGGAGTATATTACATCCTCAACTTAGTGGAAACTAAGATATGCTTAAAATAAATAAGAAATCATCTAAAAAGTATGGTCCTTCACCCATGTTGGCATACACATTTTTTTTCTTCTGAAAAGGGATAATACTAAAAAACACCTCATGAACTCGTTTGGTAATAAATGTTTCCTCTTGTTTAAAATGTGAAGGGATACATACTTTGGATACTTAGTTTTTATTTTCATTTCGAGATATGAAATCAACTCCCCTCATTCTCATACTCATTTACTCAAGTCTTAAAACAAGTTATAAATAATTATAAAAGATTTTAAAAATGACTTAAAAGGGCTCCCTCCAACTTCACTCTTAATAGTTATGCTACGCCCCAAGCCTACATTCTGGGCGGGACTGACACTCGAAGATCATTGTTGGCCTCAAGCGGACCCTTAACCCGGCTTACTTAACCCAACTGAAGACTATGCATCTTTATAAAGATCAATAACATCTAACTGAGCTGAATAATAAAATAATATGTTTTAAGGTTAAACATTCAACTTGGCCAAAATGGTAACCCAAGTCTTTAACATAAGATTGATAATGTAAAGACTACTAAACTACTAACTGTCTATGAAGACTCTAAAACATCCTAATGAACTAAACCAAAAAACAAATAATAGAGTCCTTCGAAATGCGAGAAGGTTCACCAACAGACTCTGAATGCTCATGCTAGATTATCAAAGCGCTGGATGATGATCTTGTTTACCAATGTCTGCATCATAAGACGATTCGGGCTAATTGAAATTAGTACATTTGAATGTACGAGTATTCCAGTTGAAATTTTAAAACAAGATATACAGGATTGAAATAATCATGAAGAAACACTTACCCTGGCTCTTGTCAACTTCTGAATAACATAACTCAATATAAAACAAGAAAACACATGCACTATATGTAAAGCTTATAAAACAACTTAAAGACAACTTAGTTAGTTAAAGGTAAAGCAGTAACAAACTTAACTCTACTCATATATGAAATTAATATAATTCCTTTGGTAGATTCTCTAACCGAAAACCACCAGTATGAGCCTAAGTGATGGTACACCGTTTTACCTCACGCTGTCAAGGACCATCCTATATCTTACCACCATCATAATACCTTACTTAACTTAGTGGATCCACTAGCTTAACTTAAGGATTAATCTAAAAAGTTTGATCCTTTGCTACCCATGTTGACTACATGGTTTTATGGAGACTTGAGTTAATATCAACTCGCATCCTTATATCGGTGCTTAATACTAATACCAATATATACTTAGCTCATATGTTTTTAAAACAAACTTCTTTATTTGGGTTGAGATAATTACTCAAAAATTAGCTTAAAAGCTCTCTTGGAATCTATGTTCCATTTTCTTTTTGAAAACTCTTTTGGAAATCTTAGTTTCCTCTTATCTTAAATGTGAAAAGATTTATAAAATGTTTGGGAATAATTTAGTTCCATAAAGCTTTTTTAGAAGTGAACTCAACTCTTTAGTCTTAGATTAACTTGAAACTTTTATTATTAAATAAAGTTGAAACATTTATAAAACACCCTTGAAAACTTTGGTAAATTCAGTTGGCTTGACTCTTATTTTTAGAATTTGACTCTTATCTTTTCTTCAATTGAATTATGGATTCAAGGATTATGGTTTTTGATAGGAAAGGTATCTTGATGTTTTGGAATAATTTCATATAGCTAAACTTAAGAAAAGTTAGGAAATCACCGTCTTGGAACAAGTCCGCGACGTGGAGATGTTCCTAAATAAAAGCTTGCAAAACTAAATTTTTAGACAGAGGAGTTTGTATCCTATTTATGACGCAGAACAGATTTTTGTTCATTGAGGGAACAAGTCCACAACGCGGACCTGGTACCTGTTCGTTGTCCGACTTTTTCTTGCTTCAATTTACAGCCCCAATTCGCCTAAACTTGAATATTTTCCTCATTCATTTTATATTCCGATACCCAACATATGTATTCAAGAACCTAACTCAAAACAACTCTAAAACATAACGTAAAGATCTCAACCCAATTCAAGAACATCAATTTCAAGAATTCATGTCAAGAACATCAATATGTTGGGCGCGTGGGTGAATGAACTCAACGTTATGAGAGACTCACATAGCTTGTATGACTAATTCCTTCGCTAATGAACAACCAAAATCGATCATTATAGGAGAATATTGCTTTTCTCTCCTCCTTTCCCTTGCATTCTTTCGCTAAAAGCCCTGACTCTATTTTTCAAAAGCGTAAACTGAACTAACTCATTTATGCCAATTAATTCACAAAAAATGGATTTAATTTATTGGGTATAGAAAAGACCAAACTACCATCCAAAAATCTGTATTGGGCTTTTCCTTATTTGAACAACCCAACTTTCAAAGGGCATAACTCACTCGGAATCGCACAAACTCGACAGAGACGGAAAGATCTTGAAATCTTTCCAATCATAACTCATACTGATCTAGGAGATATGATTGTTTGAAGTTGACCAAAACTCAATTTTAACTTAAAAATTTCCTTATCTCCTTATACATTTCAAAAGTAACTATTTCCAAATTTTAAAACTTCCTTCTAGTTCTTTCTATTTGCAAGATGTTACAATTTACTGTAATTTGAAATGAATATTTAAGAGTTATGATTAGGGTATTTAGGATCTCTCAACGATTAATAAAGATTTAGATAGTTATAATTAAGAAGAGAGCGAAAACACCATTTTAAAGAACTCAAACGAAATGAAAGACGAAAGAGAAACATAGGTAGGCGACCTTGGGGAATTCTGGCAGTGGACCAACCCCTTACACTTGAATCCCCTTTATAGTTCACTTTTGGAATGGGGCGCCATTCTTCTTGGCGCCTTAATGGCACGCCGCCCCACCCATTGCCTAGAAAACTCCACAATATTTTCTTGTTCAATTAAAGATCTAACTCTTATAGAATCAAATGATTTCCTCCCAAACTATTTTGTATTAACAAAACCAACAAAAATTAATCAAGAATCCACTCAAATCCATAAAGAATGAAACTCATTCGTAAGACTCTCACCTTAAGAACTCAACAAGACTTCACTTCTATAGAATGAAGCTAAAATCTCAAGAATTAAAATCAACCAACCTCAAGAATTAATTTATGAAGGATAAATATCATATGATTGGCGTTAGTGTGAAAAAATATAACACTATGAAAGTTTATATACCTCGGAAGAACTAAGTTCTTGGCGTTTTCCCTAAATTCTTGAAGAACTTCTTGTAACCTTCTCTTTTCTTCTCTTGAACTTTGCCCTAACCTTCCAAACGTTTTAGAATAAATGAAAATTGACTTGATCTGATTAGACCCCTTAACTTAGGTGGGTAAAATGTGTTAAGCTAGAGGTGAAAGGAAAATTCTAGAATATCTCTCGTTAAAACAAATGAATTTCCTTAACTAAACAGGATGCACTCAAATAGGCATTCATCCAAACTCGAAATTTAGCAAAGTGAGCTGCATTGGACACATGACTCAACGACCTTCAAATTAATATCTCATGATCCACCTTAATCATAGTATTTTGAAAGTTATGGTTGCTTGAAGTTGACCCAAAATGTAAAAACCGACTAAAGTTAAAGGTGTTACGGATAGCCCAAGTGGGCCCGTTCTTATGGTGTGCCTCATTTTGTGGCAATGTTTCACACCGAGGTAGTAATTCTATTCAGAGTCGTGGGTTGGTTTATGCATCTATGCCTGCAACTGAGAGTGGGTAATTGTCCTGTGGATCTCATGGTTCGGGCCGTGGTGTCCAAGGTAGCACATATGGTTTACAACAACAATTATATGTTGAAAGTTTTCTTTACTTGTGCGATCTAGGTCACATATGTGACAGTTTCCTCTACAAACTCATTCAGGGTTCACTACAAATGCACATCTCATTATGCCATCCCTTACGATTTTCTCTCGATGTAACACATTAAATATACATAGCCATAACACACATTAAAATATCATCGCATCACAGAGTAATTACCAATACATAAACCATAACATAAATAATTTAATCAATTAAACATCTTGAATGATAAATCTAACTAGCAACACTTAGTTTCATCAAATAACCAACAACTTTGTTTGAAGACCAAGTCAACATGCAATACAAATGAAACTACATATAAACAACTAAGAAAAGCCTAACTCCAAGTATATTGTAACCTATGTATGACCCATTATCCCTCTAATTTATATCTTACTAATTAATTACAGTCTAATAAACTCCTTAACTATTTTATAATTTGCATAATTATCCACCTACATATTAAGATTGCTTTTCTTTCTTAACACATGATGACATTAATTTATGATACCTTTGTTATCATTTAGTAAGGCATCAAGCTCAGTGACCAACCTTTTCATTCCTATAACTATATATCATAAAGCATTACATCACAACATTGCCACGAAATTCAATACACATAAATAAATTCCTATTAATTCTTAGTTACTTTTAGTAGTTGGAGTCCTAGATGATTTCCACGTATCATATTGAGTAGTATACTAACATAAAGTTAATCATAAAATCAACAACAAATAGTATCAATTAGTAATGTACAATGATCAACATGGGTTACTTTTAAGGTCCACATTTGAATTTCCATGTCCAAAGGCCAAATTATGGTCTTACACTCGACCCTTTGATATAGTATGTCACTGGCTAATTCTAAAGACAAATAAAGCATAATTTTATCCCAAAGCCGAGTCGTTGGCCTCATTTCCATGAAGTTCAACTTTCATTTGTTTGGATTGGCGGCAGGATGAAGGAAGGTTTGGGTGGACTTACAATGAGTGTTCATTTCTCTCCTTCCCATTGATAAAACTAGCTTAATTAGTATGAGTTAGTTATCAATCAATTAGTTAGTTAGTTAGTTAGTTATAGTTGGTTATAGTTAGTTAGTGTTCACATGTTTTGCATTTTTGTTGATTTGTTAAACTACTCATTGATGTGTATATATACACATCCAATGTACTGATTTAGTTGTGAATTGCAAAATAGAAAAGCTTCTTCTTCTTCTTCCTTCATACTTCAAGAAACTCAACCTCCATTAATGGAGGAATGAGATTACCTTCCAGCTTACATTGCTGGCTTTATCAGCTTACATTGCTGATTTTATCATGGTATCAGAGCGAGGTTACTCATACTAGATCTTTTGATCTAATTGTTGATCGATTCAATGATCTCTTGATCTAACTGTTGATCGATTCACTGATCATTTTTTTTTGATCTGTTCTTCTCTTCTCTTCTCTGTTTCTTTTGGTTTGGTTAGTTACTTGTTACTGATTCATAGACTTTCCATTTGCTAAATATCAATTCATTCTCCATGGGTGATACTTCAACTGATGTGAATGCCAGTAACTCCTTAAAACGACCAGACTTTAATAGTCCTTTCTATCTACATCCTTCTGATAATGCTGCTTCTACCTTGCTTCCTAAGTGTTTGATGGAACCAGTTACAGATCATGGAGACGAGCAGTTCTTAGAGCATTGTCGGTTAAGAATAAAACTAGATTCATCAATGGTAAGATCGTAAAACCAAGCTTTACAGATCCATCATTCATGCAGTGGGAGAGATGTGATGATATGGTGACATCTTGGATTCTAAACTCCCTCTCCCCAGAGCTACGAGATAGCCTACAATATGTTAACAATGCTAAGGAATTGTGGGAGGAATTGGAGGATAGATATGATCAGACTAATGGATGCAAACTATATCAATTGCAGAAGGAAATAATTGATTTGGTGCAAGTCGCTCTAGACATTACTGGTTACTATACTAAAATTAAGAAATTGTGGGAGGAAATGAGTGCAATTGATGTTAATTCACAGTGTAGTTGTGTGTGTACTTGTGGAGGAAAGATAAAATTGTATAAGGATGAGCAGGACAGAAGACTTATACACTTCTTGATGGGCCTAAATGAGATGCACACTGCTGTGCGAGGGAACATCCTCATGATGTCTACTTTGCCTACAATGGCACAGGTATTTGCTATCCTGTCACAGGAAGAGAGGCTGAGAGAAATGAAGCCTCTAAATGTCACGACCCAAATCGGGGACGCGACTGGCACCCACATTTACTCTCCTATGTGAGCGAACCAACAAATCTAAACCTTAACATTTCAATGTATATCAACAGAAAATATTGCGGAAGACTTAAACTCATTAATAAAAACAATTCAAACTATTATTATTGTCCCCAAAATCTGGAAGTCATCATCACAAGAACATCTATCTCAAATTACTAAACTAAGAATGTCTAAGAAGCTAAAACAAGTAAAAGCTAGTCCATGCCGGAAGTTCAAGGCATCAAGACTTGAAGAAAAAGATCCAGTCCAAGCTAGACGCATTAGCTCACCCTGAATTTCCGATGGAGTGAAGACTGGCTAGATCTACTGTTGAATTGAAGACGACGGCACGTTTGCTGCACTCCACAAATAACAAAGAAGAAAACATAAAAGTAGGGGGTCAGTACAACCACAAGTACTGAGTAGATATCATCGGCCAACTCAAAATAGAAAATAATATATATCAAGTACTATTATAAATCAACTATAAACTCAACATGTAGCAACAACAAGTACTATAATCATCAACAAGTACCATCAAGTTCATCCATGAGGGCTCAAGCCTCAATACCATACTCATTTGGGAATTAAGTTTATTAGATTGAGTATATTTATCATCTTTCAAGATTCATTATCTTTCTTCCTCTTGTGTCGGTACGTGACACTCCGATCCCCTACCACTATGTGTCGGTACGTGACACTCCGATCTCCTAATTCTACGTGTTGGTTCGTGACACCCGATCCCCTATATGTGTCGGTACGTGACACTCCGATCCCCTATATGTGTCGGTACGTGACACTCCAATCCCCTAATTCTATGTGTCGGTTCGTGACACCCGTCCCACTAATACTATGTGTCGGAACGTGACACTCCGATCCACTAATACTATGTGTCGGAACGTGACACTCCGATCCACTAATACTATGTGTCGGAACGTGACACTCCGATCCACTAACCTCATTCTATCCGTTCATCAAGCCTTCTCTATACCAAGGCATCATCAATCCCATTACTTTAATTCATCAAGCCTTTTTTTATACCAAGGCATCATCATTAATAACGTAGATTAAAGTTTCTTTCAAGATTTGGGATTCAATGGTTTTCATCATGCTTGTTTTATCAAAATCACATAATCATATTCATGCAATCATACAATTAAGCATATAGACATGTTTACAATACTACCAACACATATCATTCACTATTAAGAGTCTACTACGAATAGCATGAAAACCATCACCTACCTCCACCGAAGAATTAGAATCAACAAGCAATTTCCCAAGCTTTGATATTCTCTCTGCCTCTTGATCGATCAATCTCTCTCTCTCTCTCTCTCTTTGTTATTTCTATTTTCTTTATTCAAACCCTCTTTCTTTTACCCTAATTAACATATAATTAAGTGTAAAAGATGGCAATAATACCCCACTAATTAACCCAAAGTTACCTCTTTTATCCCTCAAGAATTAGACTTATTAATATCAACCTTCTAACTTTATAATTAAGGAAAGAATAGTCCAAAACGTCCCTTAAAACGTGTAAAGAAATTCGATTCTGACTGGGATTACGCAACCTGTGACGGCCCGTCGTGCCTGCGACGGTCCGTCACGCAGGTCGTCGCAGCATCTTAGAACTCCGTTTTTTACCAAGTAGACTGTGACGGTCCATCACACCTGTGACGGTCCGTCCTGCACTTCCGTCATGACGTTCAGAGACTCGTTTCCCATACCAAATTCTCAAGAGTTGAAGTGTTTTGCAACGGGAGCTCACGACGGTTCGTCGTAGCTATGACGGTCCGTCCTGCAGGTCCATCACAGATTACAGAGAGTCAATTTTAGAACACAAATTTCAGAATTCTAAGTGTTCTAGGACGAGACACCCTCGACGGGCCGTCGTGCCTATGACGGTCCGTCGTGATGTCCGTAGTCTTAGCCAATTTTTCCAGAAATAAAATCTGCTGCTCAAAACGACTAAACAGGTCGTTACACTAAATCATATGGCCTTGGAGTCCACTTCACTTAATGCTTCTATGTTGTCTCAAAATAATTCAACAAACTCTAGTTCTTATAGAGGAAGCATAGGTAGGGGAAATGGAAGTTACAACAACACTGGCTGTTTCAACAATAATAATACTGGAAATTTCAACAACACTAATGCCTATAGGGGAAAATCTAATGCTGGTAATAGATCAAATATGTTTTGTGAGTATTGTAAACGAACTGTACATGTCAAAGATAGGTGCTACAAACTTCATGGTTATCCAACCAACATAAGAAATCCAAGAGGAAGAGGAAAATGATCTGCAGCAAATGTACATACCTCTGAGGGTGATGGTAACAAGTGTGAAGAAAATTTTGAGCAGGGAAAACAAATGCCAGTGAATCTGTCAAAGAGTCAATATGAACAATTACTCAATTTACTTGGAAATGAAATTGAATATTCAAACAATGTGTCAAGTGGAGCTGCAAGCCTAGCAGGTATACTTGCTTGTCATTCTTCTATTAGTAATATAGGTGATATGTTATGTAAATGTGAAATATTAACTGCTGGCTCTTGGATCATTGATTCAGGGGCATCTCACCATATGACCTACACAAAACAAAATCTCACAAACCTTAAGCCTCTACCTTATCCCTTCTTAATCACCTTACCAAATGGATACAAGGTTAAAGTGACTGAAATTTGTGATGTGTGTTTGAATTCAACATTAACTCTGTATAAAGTATTGTACATACCTAGCTTCAAGTTCAACCTAAAATCAGTTTATTGTTTAGCTAATCAACTCAGAGGGATGGTCAGTTTTAACAGTAATTCTTGTTTACTGCAGGGCCCTTCTCTAAAGAGCCCTCTGGCACTTGGTAAAGCAAGGAGTGGTTTGTATCTCTTTTGTTCAAAGTGTCACATTCCATCTATAAATGATGATACTACTTCTCATCAGAAATGTCAATCTATTTGCCTTCTGAACTACTGTAAAACACCATCACTACCTAGTGCAAGACACTCTCATATAATCAATAAAAAAGTCTGTTCCACTGATAAGATTTCTAACTCAGCTGCTCATCTTTCTTTCAATCAAGACAATGAATTCTTATGGCATGCTAGATTAGGATATGTACCATTTGTGAAAATGAAAAACATATCTACCATTCCTTTAACATTCTCTAACCAACAACCTTTCACTTGCACAATTTGTCCAATGGCTAGACAAACTAGAATGCCATTTCCAGAAAGTGTTACTATAACTAGTTCAGTATTTGAGTTGCTGCATGTTGATTTGTGGGGACCCTATAATGTACCAACACATGATGGATATCACTATTTCTTGACTATGGTAGATGATTATAGTAGAGCTACTTGGACACAACTTATTAGGTGTAAAAGCAATGCTCTTTATACTATAAAAGCTTTCATATCCTTAATAGAAAATCAATTTCACACTAGATTGAAAACTATCAGGTTTGATAATGGCTTAGAATTCTCTAGTACTGAGGCAACATGTTTCTTCCAAGAAAAAGGCATAATACACCAGAAATCTTGTCCCTACACACCACAACAAAATGGGGTAGTAGAAATGAAACACAAGTACCTTCTTGAGACAGCAAGGGAACTGTTATTTCAATCAATAATACCTATGAGGTATTGGGGAGAGTGTGTATTAACTGCCACTTGTTTGATTAATAGATTACCTACTAAACTACTTCAAGGGAAAACTCCATATGAGTTGTTATATCAGAAGAAACCTTTTTACTCACATCTTAAAAACTTTGGATGCCTTTGTTTTCCAACTACTTTAAAAACTCATAAAGATAAATTTGAACTAAGAACTGTACCTCACATTTTCATTGGATATCCTTTTAACACAAAAGGGTACAAGGTCTTAAACTTGGCTACCAAGAGAATTCATGTGTCTAGAGATGTTTTTTTCTATGAAACTGTTCTTCCTTTTGTCATTACTCCTGTTGGTTCTAGTTTTGACTCTATACTGCAATGTCTTGTTCATCACTCTGATAAGTTGACTTGCATGTCTAGTAAGACAAATACTTTTATTGATGATGAGATGTTGAATCAACATACACTGGATGAAGTCACTTGTGATCAAGTTTCCATACCTGAAAATATACCTATAACTGAATCCACAACATCTTCTACTGAACTAAATATACCTGTCACAGCACCTACTGGACCAAATGTATCTGTCCTTACACCTAGAAGGACAACTAGATCTTTTCATCCTCCAAGCTACTTAAAAGACTATAACTATTCATTACCTAAGCTACATTCTTCTGCACCTATAAATAATATTGATGATTCTCAACATTCACTCACATCTTTCACAAATCATCCTGATCATGTATGCTTCTCTACATTATGTTCTGAAAGTCAGCAATTGATCCATAATGTTTCACATGATATTGAGCCTACATCTTATGAAGAGGCAAGCTTGAATCCAGCCTGGCAAGCAACAATGAAACAAGAGTTTGATGCACTGCACACTAATAATACTTGGGAGCTGGTTAAGATGCCAAAAGAAAAGAATGTTATTGGATGTAAATGGGTGTATAAGATTAAACATAAGGCAGATGGGAGCATAGAAAGGTTCAAAGCTAGACTGGTGGTAAAAGGATACACTCAACAAGCTAGGATAGACTACAATGAAACCTTCTCACCTGTGGTAAAGATGACTACAATCAGAACACTAATTTCATTGGCAGTAAAGAAGAGCTGGGATTTGTACCAATTGGATGTAAATAATGCCTTCCTACATGGTGATTTGAATGAAGAGGTGTACATGGCATTACCTCCAGGACTGGTAGTGGACAGTAGTGTTATGATATGCAAATTGAAGAAGTCCTTATATGGTCTGAAACAAGCCAGTAGACAGTGGTATGAGAAACTGGCTGATAGTCTTTGCTCAAAGGGTTATGTTCATTCAGACAGTGATTACTCACTATTTTGCAAGAAAAATGGTCACTCTTTAGTGTTTGTAGCTGTTATGTTGATGACATTATCTTAACTGGTACTGATATGAAGGAGATTGAATCTTTGAAGCTCTTCTTGCATGAGAAATTCAGAATAAAAGATTTTGGAAGGCTGCATTACTTTCTTGGGTTAGAGATATTGTACAGGCAGGATGGTGTCCTTATTTCACAGAGGAAGTTTACTCTTGATCTCTTGAAGGAATTTGATTCTATGAACTACAAGTCTACTACTTCACCATTGGATCCTACTGAGAAACTGAGGCTTACAGAAGGGAAATTATTACCAGATCCTACTTACTACAGAAAATTAGCAGGCAAACTTAATTTTCTTGCTAACACAAGAATGGATATAGCATATAGTGTCCAGCATCTCAGTCAATTCATGCAATCTCCTAGAGAACCTCATTTTAAGGCAGCTTATCATGTACTCAGATACCTACACCATGATCCTACATTGGGAGTTTTTATCAATAATAGACCATATATCACCATCAGTGCTTACTGTGACTCAGATTGGGCTTCTTGTCCTGATTCAAGGAAGTCAGTGAGTTGTTATTTGGTCCTCATGGGAGATAGCCCTATCAGTTGGAAGTCTAAGAAACAACTTAGAGTGTCATTATCTTCAGCAGAAGCAGAATACAGAGCTATAAGACAAGTAGTAGGAGAAGTGGTGTGGCTAGAAAAACTACTTGGTGAACTCTCAGTGACAATACCTTTGCCTATACAAGTATTTTGCGACAGCCAAGCAGCAGTACACATTGCTAAGAATCCAGTGTTTCATGAACGAACTAAACACATAGAAGTTGATTGCCATTTTGTCAGGACAAAGCTACAAGAAGGACTGATTACACTCCAATATGTCTCAACAGACTCTCAGCTGGTTGATGTTTTCACTAAGGCATTGACTGGTGTTAAACATACTCATCTGTTGAACAAGTTGTCTGTAAATAGCTCACTTCCAACTTGAGGGGGTGTGATTAAACTAGCTTAATTAGTATGAGTTAGTTATCAATCAATTAGTTAATTAGTTAGTTAGTTATAGTTGGTTATAGTTAGTTAGTGTTCACATGTTTTGTATTTTTGTTGATTTGTTAAACTACTCATTGATGTGTATATATACACATCCAATATACTAATTTAGTTGTGAATTCCAAAATAGAAAAGCTTCTTCTTCTTCTTCTTCCTTCATATTACCAGAAACTCAACCTCCATTAATGGAGGAATGAGATTACCTTCCAGCTTACGTTGCTGCTTTATCAGCTTACATTGCTGATTTTATCACCCATTGAGCTATTTTTCCTCAAATAAACCCTAGAGGATATTTAAAATAATTTCCAACAAAATTATAGTATAAACACTCTCAAAGCAATGTAAGAAAATAACATAATTTAATTCTGGGGTCCTTCTCTATAGACAAGGTCTCTCGCTATATCATGATTTGCTATAGAGAGACCTCTTCGATATAGTGAGAGTGTTGACTATCCATGTTAATAGGTATCAACATAATAGTTTCTAGGAAGAGCATAAAATTTTCAACAATTCAGTTTTTAGCACATATTTGCATGAAGACAGAATGGGTCGTCACAACCTAATATGGAATTGAATCTCATTTCAATGGAAGTATTGAAAATAAAAATATAAGAAAACATTATTCTTTGTGAATGAAATTATACATAGTGATAATAATTGATGATTGAAGTATAATCACTAATTACTTTGAATCATACAAGCCAGACTTAGTGTTAATTCCAAATAGTGATCAAGAGGTAATATATTAGGATGATCCCTTACTTTTCCATAAAATGAAGCACAAGAAATTGATATGCCATGAAAATTTATGGTCAACACTATTTTCACAATAAACAAAAAGAGCAGACAGAGGATACGTCATAAATTATAAGGAATATTATAATTGAGGCCAATAGAAAAAGTAATCCTTCAATAAAAATATATGTCTATTTTTTAAATGAATAACAATTTTTTGGTGAACTTTTTAGGATAACTATTTAAAAGTTGAAAATAAGATATTAAATTTGATTTATAACTTTAAGGTTGTTTTTACATTGTCACGACCCAAAACCGGGACGCGACTGGCACCCACACTTCCCTCCTGTGTGAGCGAACCAACCAATCTAAACCCAAACAAATTAAACCAAATACAACGCGGAAGACTTAACTCAATAACCAAAAACGAAAAACAATAAATATCCCCAAAATCCGGAAGTCATCATCACAAGAACATCTAAAGTCAATTTACGAAACTAAGAGTATTCTAAGAAACTAAACAAATGAAAGCTAGTCCATGCCAGAACTTCGAGGCATCGAGACGAGAAGAAGAAGATCCAGTCCAAGCTAGAAGCATAGCTCACCCTGAGATCCGGTACAGTGAAGACTGGCTAGAATCGCTGTCGAGTTGAAGACGACGGCACGGTTGCTGCACTCCACAAATACAAGAAAGAAACAAACAAGTAGGAGTCAGTACAACCACACGTACTGAGTAGGTATCATCGGCCAACTCAGAATAGAAAACAGTATATATCAGTTAAGCTCACAAATCAACTATAATACTCAGCATGTAGTAACAACAAATACTACAATCATCAATAAATATCACCAAGTTCATCCAGGAGGACTCAAGCCTCAACATCATACTCAATAAGGAAAACAGGTTCATTAGACTTAGCATAATAACATCTTTCAAGATTCACAACTTATCCTCTCGTGTCGGTACGTGACACTCCGATCCATATTTTATCCTGGTGCCGGAACGTGGCACTCCGATCCTCATTCTCAGGTATTGTCTCTGCCATGGGCGGCCATTCGCTCTTTTAATCCCCTCTTATTGGCATGCAACCTCAAGGGAGAATCAAACCCGTAACCTATGGCTCCTTTCTGCCATGGGCGGCCATTCGCTCTTTTAATCCCCTCTTATTGGCATGCAACCTCAAGGGAGAATCAAACCCGTAACCTATGGCTCCTTTCTGCCATGGGCGGCCATTCGCTCTTTTAATCCCCTCTTATTGGCCTGCAACCTCAAGGGAGAATCAAACCCGTAACCTATGGCTCATTTCTGCCATGGGCGGCCATTCGCTCTTTTAATCCCCTCTTATTGGCATGCAACCTCAAGGGAGAATCAAACCCGTAACCTATGGCTCCTTTCTGCCATGGGCGGCCATTCGCTCTTTTAGTCCCCTCTTATTGGCATGCAACCTCAAGGGAGAATCAAAACCATAACTTATGGCTCATTTCTGCCATGGGCGGCCATTCGCTCTTTTAATCCCCTCTTATTGGCATGCAACCTCAAGGGAGAATCAAACCCGTAACCTATGGCTCCTTTCTGCCATGGGCGGCCATTCGCTCTTTTAGTCCCCTCTTATTGGCATGCAACCTCAAGGGAGAATCGAACCCGTGACCTATGGCTCCGATTCAAAATACCGTGTCGGAACGTGACACTCCGATCCAAAATGCATACCGGAACGTGACACTCCGATCCAAAATACCGTGTCGGAACGTGACACTCCGATCCAAAATACCGTGTCGGAACGTGACACTCCGATCCAAAATACCGTGTCGGAACGTGACACTCCGATCCAAAATACCGTGTCGGAACGTGACACTCCGATCCAAAATACCGTGTCGGAACGTAACACTCCGATCCAAAATACCGTGTCGGAACGTGACACTCCGATCCAAAAATACCGTGTCGGAATGTGACACTCCGATCCAAAATACCGTGTCCGAACGTGACACTCCGATCCAAAATACCGTGTCGGAACGTGACACTCCGATCCAAAATACCGTGTCGGAACGTGACACTCCGATCCAAAATACCGTGTCGAAACGTGACACTCCGATCCAAAATACCGTGTCGGAACGTGATACTCCGATCCAAAAATATGTATTTAATTTGTTAAAACTGTTTTCAAATCATTTTATTTCCATCAAGCCTCCTTTATTCAAGGCGTCACTATTCTCATACATAGTTCATCAAGCCCTCATTTATTCCAAGGCATCATCATAACAACACATAGTTCATCAAGCCTTATTCTATACTAAGGCATCACAAAAACAATACAAAGTTCAACAAGCCTTCATTTATACTAGGGCATCACAATTCTCATAACAAGTACATCAAGTCTCCATTTATACTAAGGCATCACAATTCTCATAACAAGTACATCAAGCCCTTATTTATACTAAGGCATCACAATTCTCATAACAAGTACATCAAGCCCTCATTTATACTAAGGCATCACAATTCTCATAACAAGTACATCAAGCCCTTATTTATACTAAGGCATCACAATTCTCATAACAAGTACATCAAGCCCTTATTTATACTAAGGCATCACAATTCTCATAACAAGTACATCAAGCCTTTATTTATACTAAGGCATCACAATTCTCATAACAAGTACATCAAGCCCTTATTTATACTAAGGCATCACAATTCTCATAAATTAGGGTTTCATCAAGATTTAGGGTTCACAAGCTTCAACATGCTTATTTCATCACAAACATATAATCATACTCATACAATCATACAATTAAGCATATAGAAGGATTTACAAGATTACCCGATACATATCATTTGCTATTGAGAGTTTGCTACAATTAGCATAAACCATAACCTACCTTCACCAAGGATTTGTATTCAAGCAAGAATCTTCAAGGAAGCCTTCTCCTTCTCTCTCAAGCGCCTCCTTTCTCTTCTCTTTCTCTTCTCTTTCTCTTTCTAATCTCTTCCTCTTCTTACCCTAAATCACAAGACTTCAAGTCTTAAAAGTAATGAAACCAACCCACCAAGTTACTCAAAGTTAGTCTTTCAACCCCTAAGGAATTGAACTAATAATATTAACCCACCAACTTTATAAATTAAAGCCGGAATGGTCCAAAACACCCCTTTAAAAATAGCCAGAATTCTGACCCCGACTGGAATGACGGAACCTGTGACGGTCCGTCGTGCCTGCAATGGTCCGTCCTGCAGGTCCGTCGCGACGGTCTGAGACTCCATTTTCCTTGAAAAGTCTGTGACGGTCCGTCGTGCCCACGACGGTCCATCCTGCACTTCCGTCACGACTTTCAGAGAGTTGTTCCCAGCCCCAAATTCTCAAAAGTCTAAGTGTTTTGCAACGGGGCTCACGACGGTCCGTCGTGACTGTGACGGTTCGTCCTGCAGGTCCGTCACAGAGATCAGAGACTCACTTTCAACACTCAAATTCATAATGCCAAGTGTTTTGGAACGGGACACCCTCGACGGTCCGTCGTGCCAAAGACGGTCCGTCGTGGTGTCCGTCGCATGCAGCCAGTTTTTCCCAAAACAAAAATTTTTACCCAAACGACTAAACAGGTCGTTAAAATAGGTACCAATTTACCCATCGTTCGTCCCCGAATGATCAAAAGAAGAAAAACAAGGGTGAAAAGGAGTACCTGAATCTGTAAACAGATGTGGGTATTTTTCCCGTATATCTGCCTCCTTCTCCCAAGTAGCCTCTGCAATTGGTCGATTCTTCCATTGAAATTTAATGGATGCAATCTCTCTCGACCTCAACTTGCGAACTTCTCTATTCAGGATAGCAACAGGTTCTTCTTCGTAATTCAAATTCTCATCGAGTAGAACTGAATCCCAACGGATGATGTAATTTCCATCTCCATGATACCTTTTCAACATGGACACGTGAAACACCGGATGCACCCCGGACAGCCCTGGAGGCAAGGCTAATTCATAAGCCACCTCCCCTACTCGCTTAAGTACCTCAAATGGTCCAATATACCTTGGACTCAACTTACCCCTTTTTTCCAAACCGCATCACCCCTTTCATGGGTGAAACCTTCAACAAGACTTGTTCACCTTCCATGAACTCTAAGTCTCTAACCTTTCGGTCTGCATATTCCTTTTGTCTACTTTGAGCCGCTAAAAGCTTTTCTTGAATAGCTTTCACCTTCTCCAAGGAATCTCTCAACAGATCAGTATCCCAAGGTCTGACCTCACACGCATCAAACCAACCGATGGGAGACCTACATTTCCTCCCATACAATGCTTCAAATGGAGCCATGTCAATACTGGAGTGATAGCTATTGTTGTATGAAAACTCCGCCAAGGGTAAGAAGTTATCCCAATGGCCACCGAATTCTATCACACACGCACGAAGCATATCCTCCAACACTTGAATCGTTCGCTCAGACTGACCATCGGTCTGAGGATGAAATGCGGTACTAAGATCCAATCTAGTACCTAATTCAGCATGCAAGGTTCTCCAAAACTTAGAAGTAAACTGCGTACCTCTATCAGATATGATGGAAAGTGGAACCCCATGTAACCGAACGATTTCTGATATGTAAATTATGGCCAACGTTTCTGCATTGTAGGTCACCTTGACCGGAATGAAGTGAGCAGACTTAGTTAATCTGTCCACAATTACCCAAATAGATTCAAACTTCCCCAATGTCTTTGGAAGACCAACCACAAAGTCCATTGCAATTCTCTCCCACTTCCATTTCAGGAATGGGCATTCTTTGAAGCGTTCCTCCGGGCCTCTGATGTTCGTACTTTATTTGCCGACAGTTCGGACATTTAGCAACAAAATCCACAATGTCACGCTTCATTCTTTTCCACCAAAAGTGTTGTTTTAGATCACGATACATCTTGGTCGCACCAGGATGTATAGAGTATCTGGAACTATGAGCCTCTATAAGAATAGTGTGGATCACGTCATCAACACGTGGCACACATACTCTTCCCTTAATTCTCAAAACACCTTCCTCATCAATTATTGCTTCTTTGGCCTCTCCTCGCAACACCTTATCCCGGATTTGACTTAGTTTCTCATCCTCAAACTGTTTCCCCTTAATCTGGTCAAGGAAAGAAGATTTCGCCTCCACACTAGCTATAAATCCTCCGTTCTCATTTACTTCTAGCCTCATAAAATCATTAGCCAAATTTCGGATTTCCCTCTCCAACAGGCGCCTAAAGACTTGCAAATGAGCTAGGCTTCCCATGCTTACCGCCTTTCTACTCAACGCATCTGCCACAACATTTGCTTTTCCCGGATGGTATAAGATAGTGATGTCGCAGCCCTTGAGTAGTTCCATCCATCTCCTCTGTCTCAATTTCAAGTCTTTCTGAGTGAAGACATATTGTAGGCTACGATGGTCCGTATAGACCTCACACTTAACCCCATACAAATAGTGTCTCCATTGCTTTAGTGCAAATACTACCGCAGCCAACTCCAAATCATGAGTCGGATAGTTACGTTCGTGCACCTTCAATTGCCTCGAAGCATAAGCAATCACATTCTTATCTTGCGTTAGCACTGCACCCAAACCAGAATAGGATGCATCACAATAAACAATGAAGTTCTTACCCTCTACTGGCAAGGTAAGAATTGGTGCGGTAGTCAACAGAGTCTTAAGCTTCTGAAAGCTTTCCTCACACTCATCCGACCATACAAATGGAACATTCTGCTTAGTCAAATTCGTCAATTGGGAAGCAATAGAAGAGAATTCCTTGACAAATCGGCGGTAGTAGCTAGCTAAATCAACAACGTTCCTTATTTCTGACACGTTTGTAGGCCTTACCCAATTCTTCACTGTGTCAATTTTAGATGGATCCACCATCACTCCATCTTTAGAAACCACTGAAACTGACTCAATTGGAGGTATTCGTGTAGTGTCATCCTTGAGATGTGCCAAGAAAGTTAAACACCCTTTGCTAACCATCCTCTTAGCACGAAGAAAGGAGATGACACGAACCGGAGTGGAAGTGTAGTCGCCCTCCCACACTAGCTGATCCGTCCCAGGCTTGGCTAACGTCACAGTTTTAGCATTACAATCCAAAATTGCAAAATTTGGAGAAAGCCAAGTCATACCCAGAATTACGTCGAAGTCGACCATTTCCAAAATAACCAAATCTACATAAGTATTGCTCCCCACAAATGTCACAAAGCAAGACCTATATACTTTTTCAACCATCACAAAATCACCCACCGGAGTAGACATCCGAATAGGTGTATCAAGCAATTCATAAGGCAAATTAAGACCAGTAGCAAATGAAGAAGATCCAGTCCAAGCAAGAAGCATAGCTCACCCTGAGATCCGGTACAGTGAAGACTGGCTAGAATCGCTGTCGAGTTGAAGACGACGGCACGGTTGTTGCACTCCACAAATACAAGAAAGAAACAAACAAGTAGGAGTCAGTACAACCACACGTACTGAGTAGGTATCATCGGCCAACTCAGAATAGAAAACAGTATATATCAGTTAAGCTCACAAATCAACTATAATACTCAGCATGTAGTAACAACAAATACTACAATCATCAATAAATATCACCAAGTTCATCAAGGAGGACTCAAGCCTCAACATCATACTCAATAAGGAAAACAGGTTCATTAGACTTAGCATAATAACATCTTTCAAGATTCATAACTTATCCTCTCGTGTCGGTACGTGACACTCCGATCCATATTTTATCCTGGTGCCGGAACGTGGCACTCCGATCCTCATTCTCAGGTATTGTCTCTGCCATGGGCGGCCATTCGCTCTTTTAATCCCCTCTTATTGGCATGCAACCTCAAGGGAGAATCAAACCCGTAACCTATGGCTCCTTTCTGCCATGGGCGGCCATTCGCTCTTTTAGTCCCCTCTTATTGGCATGCAACCTCAAGGGAGAATCAAACCCGTAACCTATGGCTCATTTCTGCCATGGGCGGCCATTCGCTCTTTTAATCCCCTCTTATTGGCATGCAACCTCAAGGGAGAATCAAACCCGTAACCTATGGCTCCTTTCTGCCATGGGCGGCCATTCGCTCTTTTAGTCCCCTCTTATTGGGATGCAACCTCAAGGGAGAATCGAACCCGTGACCTATGGCTCCGATCCAAAATACCGTGTCGGAACGTGACACTCCGATCCAAAATGCATACCGGAACGTGACACTCCAATCCAAAATACCATGTCGGAACGTGACACTCCGATCCAAAATACCGTGTCGGAACGTGACACTCCGATCCAAAATACCGTGTCGGAACGTGACACTCCGATCCAAAATACCGTGTCGGAACGTGACACTCCGATCCAAAATGCATACCGGAACGTGACACTCCGATCCAAAATACCGTGTCGCAACGTGACACTCCGATCCAAAATACCGTGTCGGAACGTGACACTCCGATCCAAAAATACCGTGTCGGAACGTGACACTCCGATCCAAAATACCGTGTCGGAACGTGACACTCCGATCCAAAATACCGTGTCGGAACGTGACACTCCGATCCAAAATACCGTGTCGGAACGTGACACTCCGATCCAAAATACCGTGTCGGAACGTGACACTCCGATCCAAAAATATGTATTTAATTTGTTAAAACTGTTTTCAAATCATTTTATTTCCATCAAGCCTTCTTTATTCAAGGCGTCACTATTCTCATACATAGTTCATCAAGCCCTCATTTATTCCAAGGCATCATCATAACAACACATAGTTCATCAAGCCTTATTCTATACTAAGGCATTACAAAAACAATACAAAGTTCAACAAGCCTTCATTTATACTAGGGCATCACAATTCTCATAACAAGTACATCAAGTCTCCATTTATACTAAGGCATCACAATTCTCATAACAAGTACATCAAGCCCTTATTTATACTAAGGCATCACAATTCTCATAACAAGTACATCAAGCCCTCATTTATACTAAGGCATCACAATTCTCATAACAAGTACATCAAGCCCTTATTTATACTAAGGCATCACAATTCTCATAACAAGTACATCAAGCCCTTATTTATACTAAGGCATCACAATTCTCATAACAAGTACATCAAGCCCTTATTTATACTAAGGCATCACAATTCTCATAACAAGTACATCAATCCCTTATTTATACTAAGGCATCACAATTCTCATAAATTAGGGTTTCATCAAGATTTAGGGTTCACAAGCTTCAACATGCTTATTTCATCACAAACATATAATCATACTCATACAATCATACAATTAAGCATATAGAAGGATTTACAAGATTACCCAATACATATCATTTGCTATTGAGAGTTTGCTACAATTAGCATAAACCATAACCTACCTTCACCAAGGATTTGTATTCAAGCAAGAATCTTCAAGGAAGCCTTCTCCTTCTCTCTCAAGCGCCTCTTTTCTCTTCTCTTTCTCTTTCTAATCTCTTCCTCTTCTTACCCTAAATCACAAGACTTCAAGTCTTAAAAGTAATGAAACCAACCCACCAAGTTACTCAAAGTTAGTCTTTCAACCCCCAAGGAATTGAACTAATAATATTAACCCACCAACTTTATAAATTAAAGCCGGAATGGTCCAAAACACCCCTTTAAAAATAGCCAGAATTCTGACCCCGACTGGAATGACGGAACCTGTGACGGTCCGTCGTGCCTGTGACGGTCCGTCCTGCAGGTCCGTCGCGACTGTCTGAGACTCCATTTTCCTCGAAGAGTCTGTGACGGTCCGTCGTGCCCACGACGGTCCGTCCTGCACTTCCGTCATGACTTTCAGAGAGTTGTTCCCAGCCCCAAATTCTCAAAAGTCTAAGTGTTTTGCAACGGGGCTCACGACGGTCCGTCGTGACTGTGACGGTCCGTCCTGCAGGTCCGTCACAGAGATCAGAGACTCACTTTTAACACTCAAATTCATAATGCCAAGTGTTTTGGAACGGGACACCCTCGACGGTCCGTCGTGCCCACGACGGTCTGTCGTGGTGTCCGTCGCATGCAGCCAGTTTTTCCCAAAACAAAATTTTTTACCCAAACGACTAAACAGGTCGTTACATACATGCATTTGGTTATGTGATGATCTACTATTGCTTATTCTATAGTTCCGTTTGAATTGTACTCTTAAGAGATAAATACAAACAATAGTGAAATTAAATGTTATTTTCCATCGTTACAAAAAAACATAAAAGAGAGATAATGATATGTTTAAAAAACATGAAAGAGAGATAATGATATGTTTTCCTTTAAAATCTAAAACTGGGCATGGACCCATTTATTAAAATAAGAGGAACCAACAATATTTACAATGACCAGGCCCAACCAATACCTAGTCCCAAAAAAACCTAAACAAAAGTTTATATAAATATCGAAAAAACCTGAAATCAAGTCTTAGATAAACAAATGCTTGTAAATGCAGCTCAACCCTTGTCTCTTCATCTTCTGTGAAGGTTGCGAGTCACAACTTTGATAGTTCTTCCACAGGGATGAGATTTCACTCTTGTATGATCAAGAATAAAAAAATTTTGTGCTTTGATTTGGTCTAACCCTATTTCTCTCTTCTACATCACAACAACTTCTCATGAAATGCTAAATCAAACAATGACCAGAGTTACTGGAATTTCAATCCATTGACCTAGCGCATACCCTTCGCTGAATCTTAGAGGTGAGTAGATTTATATAGAGTTGACTTGCTTTGAAGTATTTTTCTCTAGATATAATAAATTTATTCTTTATATAGTCAGGTATCATGATAATTCCTTTCCTAAAATCCATATCTGTTGTATTGAATCCCAGAAATGGGATTAATTAATACCACCATCTAAATTTAGATCTATGAGAAAAAAATACTAATTCTATATATCTTTGAGGTTGAATCTGAGCCTAATACTATATCAACACCAATACTAGACTTATAACTGATATACATAATTAGAAATCAAAACCTCAAGCAATACTCATTGGTACAATAGACATACATATGATAGAACGATTATTATCTTTGATGTTAAGACTATATAAAACTTAACTTCTTCGTAGAAAAAGTAAAATAATAATCATTAATGTGAATAGATCAATAAATCTGATGTTAGATTCTAACATTTCAATTTATGAATCTAATAAGAAAATATTTTTTAAACCTTACATTTGGGGTTTAGAAGTTCAAAATAGGTCAAAGGGGAGTTGTTTTTCTAAGAAATGTCCAAAATATACACCCCTTAACTCATAATATATACATTTATTTCTTACTTTAATCGTGTAAGCATTGTTACCATTTTGTTGGAAGTTTCGGTCCTTTATATTCAATGTTTTTTTTTCAGTTACTCACCCATTCATTTCACATTTCTCCTATTAAATCCTTTGAAAAAAAGTAACCACCACGAACAAGTAGAATGGCTCACCAAGGCATCATAAAGAGGTCAATAGGTGTTTGATGCTACAACACAGAACTAGTTCTGAGGCACTAACCTCGAGTTAAAGGATCTGACCGGTCACCAACACACACATATAATTTAGAGCTCCTGGATGAGCGCTACGCCCCATGTACTCTTGTCTCTTGAGTAAGTCCATGTGTACCTCAATGGTTTTACCTGGCGAGTGATTCTTTTATCAACCGAATTGAGGAATCTGGTGATGTAGAGACATCACAAATTTCTTGGTCGTACACTATTAATTTACGTTCCATTGTACACTGCATTGGTGCATCCACAACCTCTTTGTCGTCTACTGTGTTGTTATAATATCCACAAAAATATCATGTCATAGTACATGTGACCAAACAAACTCTTTATGATTGTATTTTTCATATTCCCAATTAACCAAAACTATAAAATCAACGACCTTCTCTTTGTTGTATGCGGTTGTATGATACACATAACTACTGATGGTTATATGACGTACAACCAAGAGGAAATTGTTGCGCATTTTCTATAGTTGATTGTGAATATATGATATAGAACCATAAGGAGGTTGTTGAGATGCATATACCATCAGATAACACTGTTGTGGTTTATTGTAACTAAACTACAAATGACTATTAGGTTAGAGAGGTACCAAGTCATTCTACAATGGGTTAAAGATTGACCACGAATGTCCTGGAAGTCTGCAAGGCCTCTTTATTGGTGGATTAATTAGATGAGGATGATAAAAGATTCCTTCGTCGGGGTAATGCCTTTGTGGTGGACTTGTATTCACTAAGTGATAGTAGAGGGTTGAGAGGTAAGAAGATGGAGAAAAAACATATAATGGGGTGCAATTCTCTTTCATGTGCCCTCATTATATACTTATGTTGGTTCCCAACGATCACTTGACCCGAAGTGAAAACCTCACAACATATGTTGCATCTTAAGCACAAAACATTGTTAGGCCTAGATATGTGGCTTTGTTTTGCCGTTCTTCTTGTTGGTGGGTTTTGAATTTTTTGAAAAGGAGTTTTTTGGAGATCAATTGAGAAATGATTTGGTGAGAAATTGAAGAAATGTCCATTGAAATATATAGGATAAGAACTTCCAATAAATGGTAACAAGTATTCCATGAGTAAGGTGAAATGTTATATGTATTGATTATAATTATGGGGTAATTATTGATTTTTCTTAAACAACAACTCAACTCTTACTTGTTTCAGATTTTGTAAACCCAAAATGCAATAATTTTCGCCACTTCCTCTTATTTTTTCTTGTTTGCTTATTGGACTCATTAATTAAAATGTTAGACTACAAAATGAGATGTCCTACTTTATTTAATTTAGAAATATTTTTTCTTTTTATGAAAGTAATTTTAGTGTTACATAATATAAACATCAATCTAGTAACCATATGTAAAGACCACCAATTTTATTTTCTTGCTTTTATGTTTTATTATTGTTTTGATGATTCTCATAGTTTGTATCTTGTAGTTTTGAGTTATCAATATGGTTACACCCTTCCCAAGGTGGTTGGGATATCTTGGAGTGAGTTTCCTTGTTTTGGAGCCTACATATGTTAGTGTTGGCTTTGGTCAGTATTCCTAAAAAATGGGCTCTTATGAGATTTTTGTCTACATCGTGAGCTCTGAAACATCAATTTTTTTTTATATTAGGACCTTTGGTTTAGATCATGTATGGGTTTGATTGAGATTGAATTTCTTGTAAAATTGGTCGTTTAATGTTAGTGTGAAATGCGGTCAACATTTCTTTGAGATGACCTCCATTGGTTATTTCAGTGATTTTGTTGAGTCTAAAATGCCATTTTTGGTCAGATGGCATATTTATTTTGCATTCATTAGACATCGAATAAATCTCGAGGGTCTATTTGAAACTTGAGATTTTAACCCAAGTTGTTGGTGTAGTAGTTCTTGAAGCAGACGCTCTCGCAGAGCTTGGCTCATTTTAGAGATGCCGCTTCAATGGAATTCTAGTCGTACTATAAAGGCCGGTGATCAACTGGAGAGCACAACAGTAGATATTTCTCACACATGTAGGCTTCTATCCACTTTTTTACCATGGAGCTGGGCGTCTTTGTTGACCATCACTCCCATAAACCTTCTTGGATTTAGCATCGTCACTTTGGTGACCACTGGTTTATCATATATCGATAAGTGTTATATATCTCTCTTATTTCATTTATCTAAGAATAACTTTCCATTGTTGAGAGCTTAGGTTAAGGTGTTTTATCTCTTTTTAAACATTTCACTTGATTCCAAGGTAAATTGCTTCCTCTTTACTTTTTATTGGCTATTCTAGCTCCACTTCCGTGTTCAACTCTTTAATTGGACTTGGATTCTTTGATTTTTTAATTCTATAAAATGATGTTCTTGGATCATTTAAGGTTTTATACCACTCTTGTCTTTCCCCAATGATAAAACTCAAATATATGTTTTCTATTTCAACCAATACACTGTCGTTAGCAATAGATAACCTAACTAAGAAGTGGGATCGAAACCCACACGGAATGGTAAGGCTAGACTTCAAGCACGAAGTACAACCATATACTAATATTTTGTGAATTATTCAATGAACATCAACATAAATTTAAATTCTAGTGATTTCAAATTATTAATAATGAGATCGATTAATGACTTGTTAACTAGAGAAAAGGGCAAGAGAATTTCACAAGTAAGAAAGGGATTCTAAGGAGTGTGAGTAATTGAGTTTCAATTTTGAATGTGCGTAATTGTGTTGTTCTATATAGTTGATTCTTACTAGATTGAATAGATTATCAACTACAATAAGCATTTATCAATCATAGATTATCTTTCATGAGAGTTCATTTTAAACCTCAACATCTGTAACATACACAACCAATCCAATACCTCAATATACTTTCCTTTTTCAATAAAAACTAATGATTGAATATAATCAAAGATTGTCAATCAACCCATCAACTCCCAACACTTTCACAGGAAAGCATAGAAATCTATAACTAGATTTTAGTTTGCAACCTCAAATCATAGGTGAAAACATCATAAGGTAATTGAACTAATTATAAATCAATATTTAATTGAGAAAAGACAAAGATCCACAAATAATTAGTACCCAAATACATTACACCTCTAGAATTATTGAATTTAGTTACTCGTGCTGGAAAGGAAAGAATTATACCAAATGAATTGTCCTGAATTAATGAAAATGAGCTTCAAACATATATTCTAAAATACCCATATCAAAAACACCAAGAATTCCAAGTCTTATAAGCCAAAAACCCCAAAAATGTTTAGAATGTTCTCGATTAAGATGTTTAGAGCAGTATGAGATGTATTTTCTCTCTCTTCAAAACCATTTATACCTTTAAAAAGTTAGGTGAAATTTGGACTTTAGATATGTTTTGGCAACGTTAATCAGGATCATTGATCACAACGAGTCACTAAATTGCATGTCTTATATCCTTTTAGCTTTGTTCCATGGTTTTAGTTGTTGAACTCTTTTGGTAAGCTTGATGGAGCTCGCCAATAACACTTGCCTAGTCATTAGTTCTAACTTTACTCACAAAGTTGTTTCCATTTTTAGCATAGTTCTGAGGTTCTTTTGGTAAGCGTACCATAACTCACCGTCAGATTTGGTAAGTCCTCGTTCTGTTCTTTTCCTTACTAATCTTCTTTGATGTTTTTAGAAGTATTTGGCGAGTGTTTTCTTATTTTTCAAGTCGCCAAAAGCACTTGGCGAGTCTCAAGTTTACTATTTTCTCTACTTTTTCATGTTTTGGGTTTTTTCTCTCTCTTTTGTCCTTGCCCTTAAGCCTTCATAGTTTTAATTTAACAATTTAACATCATAAACGGACATTAAAACGGTATTGCATATACTATTTGGTGAAATATAAGCCTCTAATGAGTCAAAAATCTCTGACTCATCTACACCCCCAACTTATACTTTTACTTTTCCTCAAGTAAATAAAGAGATCAATTATTTCAAAAAAGATTTCTTCGATGAGTGCTTCTTGAGAGATAATATGCAAGTGGTATCACAAGGTCACATCCAATACATGCATTTTCAATTATGTACCAAAATCTTCAAATGATGACAAGTCGTTATCCATCAAAGTACATGGTCACATACATTCACTAAGAGGCAAAGCTATGCTCAACAAGAGTATTCAAGTGCCCTCACACAAAAAATAATTCAATTCTCACACAAAGTTCATTAATGAACAAACTTTAGGAGTAAATACAAACCCTCAGTCTCTCATAAGAAAAAAACATGCATTTTCTACCTATATGACTGCCCATATTTTCAGACCAATCAATGAATTTTATCTTACAATATCATAAAGGTCTTTCAAGGCTTATAATAGGGCATACGCGCATTGTGTAATGATTTTTGTTTATAGTGACTTCACCTTCTTAAAGCATTTCCACGAATTCACCTCTTATTCTTCTATTTCCTCATTTTAAACATGAAACTCAACCTCATTATGTTGAAGACATTCTTTTTTCTTGTTTAGCTCATTGTATACCCATTTTATTAAAATAATCAACATGAAAAACCTTTCGAATATTCAATAGAACAAGAGTTTTTTTTTTCTCTTTTTATTTTATCTTTTATTCTTTTTTTTCTCTCTCTTTTTTATGGAAAGGTTCCATCTTCTTTCCACATAGATACAAGGATAAGTTGAAAATATTTTTCATTGCTTTCAGTTAGCTCAATATTTAATATTTATATCGTTTAGATTATATCATTGCTTTATTGCTTTTTACAGTTATATGTTATTTTACCTTTATTCTATCATGCAGCTCATAACCTTTCAAGTACCGACACATACTCTATGCTACATCTTCTCATGATGTAGGTTCAGGTTATCAGCATCCAGATCACGCTTAGATCGGTTCCCGATCTTAAGTTCAACAACATCAGTGGTGAGTCCTTATTCTTCAAGGACTAGTGACATGTATATCTTTATCGCTTTTAGTCTTTAGTTTCAGTTTTACTAGATCTAGTTGGGGCATGTCCCAACATTTCTAGTCTATTTAGAGGCTTATTTCAGACATAGTTAGATTAAACTTAGTCTTTCGAGTTTGATATTTTTTGTGTTGAAACTCTCAGATTTTATATATTCAGTTTAGTATATGATTATTCCACATCATTTCAAATTTACTTATTATTAGCTTTCGCAACAGTTTTATTTCTCAGTTTATATTTAGTATGCTCAAGATTATGCCAGCAGGGTTATCTTGGGGTCACTTGTGATCCTAGGTCCAATGTCTGCGTCTTGGGGATAGCTTGGGGCATGAAAAACTTGGTATCAAGCACTAGGTTTAAGTGTCCTAGGATGTTTAAAGCCTAAGTAAGTAGAGTCCTTTTGATGGTTGTGAAGTGCACCATATCTTATAAGAGGGATGCTAAATAGTGTTTTAGTAAAAGTTTTCATTTTCTTGTTATACTTATCGTGCTTAAGGTATGATCAAATTTTATTCTAACTCTATGTTCTACGTTTTTAGTGATCATGCCTACTTGTAGAGATAACGCCAGGAATGTGAATGCCAAGAACACAAAAGCAATCCCTCCAGTCCTAGAACAAGAAGTCTCAAATGTTGAATTCAAGAATGTCATTCAGATGTTGGCTCAGAGTGTGGCTAACCAGAACAATCAGTGGGCAAAAACTCCTATGAATGCAAATAGTGGATCAGAAGCAGGGAGGGTTTGTGACTTTGCTAGGATGAATTCGTCTGAATTCTTAGGTTCACAAACTATTGAGGATCCCCTGAATTCCTTGGATGAGTTCAAGAAGATCTTTCAGGTGATGTATGTCACAAGAATTATTGGGTTTAATTGACATTTTTCAAGCTAAAAGATGTGGCTTATATCTAGAAGCAGGGAGGGTTTGTGACTTTGCTAGGATGAATTCGTCTGAATTCTTAGGTTCACAAACTATTGAGGATCCCCTGAATTCCTTGGATGAGTTCAAGAAGATCTTTCAGATGATGTATGTCACAAGAATTGTTGGGTTTAATTGACATTTTTCAAATTGATGATAAGTTGTGATTGACTATGACTAATTAAGTGTAGATTGTTGGTTAATTGATGCAATTTCATGTTGATCATGTCCCTTTTCCCAAATTTCCCAAATCTTGGATCTTGCTTTTAAATTGATGAATGTATTAATTGTTAGACTTGTTTTATCTATTCCAATTCATCTATGGACTGCATGGGGTAATGTATTGTTGGAATTTAATCTATTTATTGAAAAATTCATGATGAACCCTTTTCCTCAAACCCAAGGTTATTAATTGAAGGTAAATTGGATAGTGATGATGTAATTGACTTAGTTATTGTATTAATTACTAATGAATGATGTTACTACACCTATTATTGGATGAAATTGGTTGGTTTATGGTAATACCATGATGATGGATTTTTAAGGAGATTAGGTAAGTCTTTATGATCCTAACCTTTACTTCTATTATGATTACTTGTGAGTGATGATGTAGTTCAATTAAAGCGTGTATTGTGATTAACCTATGTAGGTATTGGTATGACGTTGAATTAAAATAGCTTGATTATGTGATTGTGAGATTATTCTTAAGATGTAATTATATAGGTTGGTTATGAAGTACCTATGTGCCTTACTATGATGTAATGAGGTTGATGTGCTAATCTCACATATGAGGGTATTATTGAAAGGATGTCCTCATGCAATTCTTATTGAACTAACGAATATGAATATACAAGGGGTTAAAACTCTATAACCTAAACTAAGTTATGATTATTAATGAAAGACATTTCAAAAGGGACTCTAGCTTAACACCGAGTGAACTTGAAGATGAGGATGGTGCCTTCCCAAGGAGGGAAGGTAGGGTTCACCATATTCCTAAGGGGTGGATAGCTTCATAGCCCCAAAAAGGGAATTGATTTATGTTTCCATGACAGCCTCCAAGCTCCATAAACTATGTTGCCACCATATGAATACTAGCTAGTGGATCCACCTAGATGCTATGTTCATTTTTGGTTCTACTTTAGCCGGTTGACCACCTTCTTTCGGTGTAAGGTTTTACAACACCAGATTTCACACTTAGTTCTTGTGGTGTATGTCGGTTAAGGCAAGTATTCTCGAAAGTAAAATGAAGTAATGAAGTACGCACTAACTAGGGAGATTTAAGAGGTTTGACTTAGCCTAGGTAGGGGAATGAGAATCTACCAATGCCTTGCACTAGTTTGCCTTGGGGGAAGCATTAGGAGGTTGTTCTTATGTTCTTATGATCTCAATAAGTGAATGTTATACATGTGTTGATTTTACAAGTTGATGATCCTATATGATGTTAGTTTCATTTATGAACATGCTATTGTTTATATTCCTAAATATGACGATGACTACTATTGATGCTATGTTATGTAGAGTTAGACATTGCTTATGATCCTTTATTTAGTTTACTTGATTGAGTAAGTTTATGGGGCTTTGGTTGGTGATATACTATGGTTTCACGGTATTATTAATACTTTTTACTTAAGTTTAGTGTGTCCAAAAGCCTTTTTTGTGCTAATTTTTATGTAAGTTTCTCTTTATTTGCAGGAAATCTGTCTAAAAGATGAGTCCAGAGGTTTTTGAGCAAGAAATACAGAAAAGTACCACCTACGGAGCTTGTGATGGTCCGTCATGCTCATGACGGTCCGGAGGTGGCATCGTAGTGCAACTGCTGAACGAAGATGGGGAAGTCTGACCAAATGTGGGGTTACAGAGTGCGTGACGTACCGTCGTAGCCTTGACGGTCTGTCCTGCTGGTTCATCATGAAGATCAGAGAAGTAGTCCTAGTACCCAAATTCCAAGAGTTCAAGTGTTTTGTAACGGATACCCTCGACAGACCGTTGTGCCTGTGACGATCCGTCATACCTGCCGTCGAGGGTAATAAAGAGAGAAGCAGAAGAAATTGCACAAGTATGGGACAACAAATTCCATGACGGTCCGTCGTGACCACCACGATCCGTCGCAAGGTCCGTCGATCCAGCCGCATTTTGACAGATTTCCAGCAAATAGAGTCCTTATTTAATTAGGTTTTTATTTTCTATAAATAGTTTGAAAAACCTAGTTTTTGGGGTTAGACCCTTGATTATTTTTAGACTCTTTGTTAGACCCTTGATTATTTTTAGACTTTTTGTTAGACTCTTTGTTCTTCAAATAATTTCAGTAATTGATTGTTGGTGATTTCTATTAATTAATCAAGCGAACTTTCAGATTTCTCTTTCTCATTGAAGTAAGTGCATGAATTCTTATATCATATATTTTAATATTGTGATTATGACTATGGGTAACTAAACTCCATAACTAGGGTTGTGCGAACCATAGGCGAATAATGAGGTAAAAGCTAACTAAAATAACAATTCTAGAATAGTGTCTTGCATGTATTGACAATTCTTTCGCTTAGAAGTCTTTTTAACGGATGGCCAATGTTAGAACTCGCCTTAATGCTACTTGCCAGACCAAGGAGGTAGATAATAGGAAAAGAATTATAAACATAGATTTAGTGTATACTATCTAATAGGCTAGTGTTGATTGGTACGAGGTAATAACTTAGTCAAATATCGAATATGATGATTAAAAGAGGTAAAGATAAGGGTTAGTATAGCAACACATGTATCCGAACCAAGGTGCGGAGTGAAACTTTCTAGATGTCAGACCAAGGATTTAGAAATACATAACTTATCACTTTGCATGCAAGATACTAGGAAAGAATTGTTATAGTTAGAATTATCAAGTTATGAACCAGTACGGAACATGTAAACCCTAGTTACTTTTATTAATTGATTAAACTCCAACATTTGAAGCTGTTAGTTGTCTCCTTCAATTTTGCTAGTTATTTTCATTTATTTAGAAATAGCAAACCCGCCCCCCCCATTTTTTTTTAATCATTTTTGCTTTCCAAGGAAGTAATTTACTGAACAATAGTAATTATAGATTGAAGTTAAGTCTAAACTATTTTCCTCGTGGGAACGATCCCAACCTCACTAGTTGGGTTATTTACTTGACACGACCGCTTTACTTCTTATTTGAGAAGTAAGTTTGAGCGTATCAAAGGTCATTGCACTTGTAGGCTAAAGGGTGGGGTATGAGTAAGGGTCTTGCTTATGTGATGAAGTTATGAATTTTACACATGTTGACTTGACTATTATTTGTTGAGGTTGGTCTTGTGTTGTACATGGGTTTGACTTATGTATTATGTAATTGTTGGTCTATATGGGTTCATGATTGTGCATAAGGCTTTTCAAAGTACTTTATCATGGTTTTGAACAAATGTCCTCTTTAGCATGATTTCAATTGTTTTATGCGCATATACTCATAGTTAGTACAAGTGTGTACTAACCAATATTTTATGTTTACTACAAATGTAGGATCCGACCTTTGAGCTTATGGAAGGCCTTTGAAGACTTCTTGGATATTTCCCAAGTGTTAGGTAGGTCCTCACTTTCCAAGGACGATGCCATTATCAAGCTATTGATGTTGTTCTGGGTATAAGACTTCTAGTTTCTTTCCTTTTCATTTGAAGAAATTTGTGGAATAACTTATATGAGACTCTTTGTTGTAATGAAGTATGGGATACACCTAATGTTGTACATGTTAGATGGTTTAATATGAGATGTATCTTAGACAATCTTTGTAACAACCCTAAAAATGGCTATGCTAAATAATGCATAATTATAAAAAAAATAAAGAAAAAAAAATAATGCTTAATGTGCCTAGAATGGCTACGACTAGATCGGGTTTACACGGATTGATGCGCGTAGAACCAGACCTCTAAACCCTTACGACAGCCAAACCAACTATCTTGGGGTGTTAGTTGAGCTTGGAAAGGTTAGGCCCATCCATGTAGGGCTCCCGAATATGAAGATTTACTCGGATGAGTCTTTACCGGACCTAAAAAGGGGAAATGTTAAGTTTGGAGGGTCTAGGGGTAAAATGTTCTTTCTCCAAGATAAGGGTAGTATAGTAATTACCCTAAATATATAATTAATTATTTAATTAATAAAGTGGAGGGGCATTTTGGGGAGAGAGGACCAAAAATTTGCTCTTGAAGTGAAGTCTTGCTCCACTCGGGTTCGAACCTAGGTGGAAGCAATGAATTAAAGTTGTTTTATTTAAGTTGGTAAATTGATGTAAGTAATTAATAATTATTATTTATTGACTGATTTAAAATAAAAGGGAATTCAGATTTTTTATTTAATAATTTAAATGAAACATTATTTTACTAAGTTCTAAACTAGACTCTAAGCCTAATAAAATTCTCTCTCTCTCTCACTCTCACACGTATCTATCATTCTCTTAACAATCAATCCAAATCCTATTCACGTTTCTCTATGCCAAATAACATTCAAGAACAGAAAATTACCAAGGTTCTTCACACTTGAAGAACTCACATAAAAATATAATAAAAACAAACGTTAATCAATCACGTAGGCAAAAAGAAGGTTTTCTGTCGAGTGGGGTGTTGAACTTTCGGTGTTGGACGTGTTTGAAGAAGTTTTTGGGCATCAAGTCGAGGTTTCAACGTCAAAAAGGTTGTGTTCTCTTCTCTCTTTGTCCATTTCCCAAGAGACCCCTAAGGTTCAGACGAATCTATTCCGAAAACTATCATTGTTCCCCTTTGCATGTCCCTGTCACTAGCTCCCAATGATTCTTAGGTTGGGTATGATTGCTGCTGGATATTAGGCGTGTGTTATGTTTTCGTGATGAATATGTTCATGTATGTGTGATTGAAATCGTATGAATGACAACCTATGTGTTCCGAAATTATGTGCATATGTATGCAAAAGTGTGATCAAGACTAGGTGTTCTCGGGTTAAGGGTAAAAAGTTTTAATGTTATGGTTGTGATTTTACGTGTACAAACTTATGTATATCGTGATGTTCATAAGTGATGTAAAGATGCTGATCTGAGTGCAATTATTTATCGAATGAAATCTTTAAAATGCACCTAAAGAACTCACTAAAAAAATACTTAAAACGTCTATACATGTAATGTTAAAGAAATGAGAAAATAGGTTGCAAAAATTTTCAGATTCACATGATGAGTTTCGGTCAAGTTAAGAAGGTTCAAAATTTTGTGAAAAATGAATTAAAACAAGTGAGGTCATGGAGGATTGAACCCGTGACCTCACCATATTAAAAATCATGAAAATAAAGAAGTAAAAAGGAATGTGGTAAAGGGAATTCGAACCATGGTTTTGGGCTGGAAAATGATGTATGAAAATAAGAAATGAGAGGAGTGGGATTCGAACCCACAACGTCTTCGTCAAGCTTAAGGAAAAATGAAAAGAAAATAAATGTGAGGCGTGGGGGTCGAACCTATGACCTCTAGGCGAAAAAGGAGAGTTAAATGAAAAATAAAGTGAGGTTATGGGGGTTTGATCCCACAACCTCATGGTCAACTTGAAGAATCCATGAAAAAAAGAAATTAAAATAAAAAGTGGTTGTGGGGGTTCGATCCCACAACCCCTCGGCCTAGAAAGAGAAAATGTAAGGAGAAAGATATGAAAAGAAAATGAAGGCGTTGGGGCTTGATCTTGGGTCCCCAAGCCGTGTGGAACAAAAATAAAATAAATTAAAAACATAAGTGTTGTTCAAGGGATTCGAAACCGGGTTCCCTTGCCCAAATTCCGTATTGATACATAAATCAAATGTGAATAAAATTTTCAAGAATAATGTTTCCTACTTAGATCGAAATCGAGATCTTGGCATTCATACAAGATGAATGAGTCTTGTACCACATAATCTTAAGAGGATATGAATCACTTAAATGAACTATGAACGAACCCTCATTGCTTGTATGTATAGACCCATAAGTCTAGCATACGTCTAAAAATAAGTGAACCTAAGATGCATGTAATGAAATGATGTAACCCTAAAAGGGTTAAGTATGAGTGTAAAACACTCTAAATGGCCAACTACATTGGAACATGATGAAATGAACAATGACATTATTAAATGAACAAAGAAATGATGAAATGGAAAATGAAATGATAAAACCCTAGAAAGGTTAAGTAAGAGTGTGAAACACACTAAATGGCCAATTGCATTGGCATATGATGAAATGAACATTCAGGTAAACTGGGGTGAGTAATTATGAAGAGAAAATGTTCTAATGTTAATGAATGTGGTGACAACATTATATGAGGCTAATGTAATAGATGAGAGCAATTTCAAATGAGCCTAAGTAAATGTTACCAAAACGTACTCACCTATTAGAGTGTAAAGTTAATGAACAAACCAGTCTCTATGAACACTCTAATCAAAGTATTTAGATTAACACACTTAATACTAATGATGAGATGAGAAATCATCTATTGAGCTATATACTAAGCACAGATAGACTAGCTATGAGCGGTGATGTCTTCTTTCAGGAAGCACTGAGGTTCACGTAGCTCTTATGAGATGAGATGTCCGGCATGCCAGGTATGGGTCTCCTTATGTCTCTTAGTCTTCGAACCTATACTGCCAATATAGGGATCTAGCGGGGTTCAATTCCCATGTACACTAGCATGTTTTGAGTCACATTGGCCGGTGATTCCACCTCTTTTTGGTGTGGCATAGACACTGGATTTCATGATACTCACATGATCTATGTCGGTTAAAGTTAAAGTTCCCAATGAATGAATGAGACCAACCTCAAATGATGCATATAATGAAATGGATGATACCAAAGTTGTTAGGGTAGAATAATAAAGAGGTGACCTAGACTCAAGAAATGACACTAGGTCATTCTTTATCATCCCACAGTGAATCTGATGAAAGTCTTTAACTACATCCTAGGTATAGCTGGTGTTCACACTAGTTTATGAATGAAATGAAATGAAGTACGTAAGAATGAATGAAACAGACTCCGTGTTTGCTAAAGAAGGCTCCCTAGTTGAGGTCCCATATGTTGAGCCCTTATTTTGGGAAGTCTTGATGTCAAGTCCATGATTCCAAGGTCTAATGGCATATGAACGAATCATATGAAAATGTTATGTGCTATATGCAATATGTTATGTACTATGTACAAGATGTTATGTGTTGTGTGTAATATGATAAGTATGATGATGCATGTTACTCTCATGGCATGACTTTCCTAATCCAAATTTGTAAAGTTCACTCACTTTCCTAATCCAAATTTGGAAAGCTCACTAACTTTCCTAATCCCAATTTGGCAAGTCCACTGACTTGACTTTCCATAATCATGTTGTTAGGAAAGAGCTATTCCTACTCATGCATATACTTGGTGTGCGCTTGCATATACCCATACTTAGTAAAAGTGTGTACTAACCCTATACAACTCTACAATTTTAGGTGCAGGCACAGGTGGACGCTAGAGCTACAGGTTGACGCTGAAACTATCTGGACGTGGAGCATTCATCCGGACCTGGTAGGCCCTCATTCTTTCGAGGATGCGTATCCATTATATTCTAGCTTATTTATAGGATTGAGCTAGTGGAGTATGTTCCACTAGCATTTCTTTCCGCTTTTGTTCAGACACTGTATTGTTGCCATTTTGGCAAGTATACATTTGCTGCCATATTAAACTATTTATTTCATTTGATGATATTAATGTTAAATGGTTGATGGTAAATAATTATGAATATAATATAATGATTAGTATGTATGTTAAGAAACAAAAAGTTTCAAATTTTCTACCAAAATTAACCTAGACGTAGTACGAATGTAAGTAGGCTTGTCTGTGACTTTTGAGAGGTCAATGACACCAGTCTCGTCTGGGGTCTAGACTCCGATCATGACATTCTTATGAATCTATATTGTTATATTATGTATGTGAAATACAAGCAGAAGACTATGCAATAGTCTTATATGGGGAGTCTATGTATACTCGCTAAATATATATTATGTATAAGCGAGAGGTCTAAGTAAACCTTTATGTAGAAGTAGTTAAAAAGTTTTAAATTTTCTTCTAATTTAACCAATGAAATGTAATGACGAATGCTAAGAGGTTAGTCTTAGTCCTCTTCGAGGATGATGAAACCGATTACTTCTAGGGGTGCTCCCGGATGTGACATAAACCATCTAATAACTTTAGAGTGCAACATAGGGACTAATCCTATACACACGACTTGAAATAAAGAGAAAAGACCATAAAAGGAACATTTGGGTCTTGTCCTCGAATCTATAAGGACTCATCAAAACATCATCTTCAAACCTTAGGAACCTATCCATCATCCATCGCATACTGAACCTCCAATCCCTACACTTAAATCAAAAAGGGAAGAGAAGGGGTTAGCACAATTAGTGCACGAAGTATGGAAGCCATGCAAAAACCATGAAAAAGGATATTTAGTATAGAAACATGCTTTTATGACATCTTGATTGAAAAAACCTTCACCATAAGAGTTTAAGAGACATAATACAAGTCAACAGTCACATATAAATCATATTCAATAACATCAATCATATGACCATAATCACTAAGACCCCCTTTCAATGCAATAACTATAATTTTTGTGTAGTATATGAGAAGGATAATTGAAGTGTAAGATTTAATTATTAACATTTTACTAAGTAAAATGACAGGTTGGTGTACAAAACATCCCATGTTAGCAGGGTCTTGGGAAAATCCACACCGCTTCCCAAAGGATGTGATGTGTAGAATCTTATGCTATATTAAAATTTTGAGCATATTTCTGTTGTATATAGGTAATTGGTTTTCAACTTTGAAATTTTGTAATGTGCCTCTATTTCCTTTTGTTCATTCACTCTACTTCATTTAAATTCACTTGAGATTATCCTAAGACCCACCTAAGTAAGATATGAAGCGGCCGCCCATACAACGCCTTCAAACACACCTAAGTGATCCTCATGATTATCCAAAGTAAGGATATTCCTTCCCATCACATAAAACTTAGTTTCATATTCATCAAGTAAGTCCTTTCATCATTTAGACTCTCTACCTAAGGTTACTCTAAGACTTACCTAAGTAAGACATGAAGAGACCACCCATACACCCTCTTCAATCACACCTAAGTGTTCCTAAAAGCTACCCTAGATATAAACCTTTCTATTCAATAAGCTTTTATTATGAGAACGTAGTTTCATTTAAGTCATTTAGAAGACAATCATACACTTAAAGGACTTCACATAATGGTCTTGGAATACCTAGGGAACTCACTTTAGCATTTTCAAAGCCTACTCATTCAATTTATAGATAGCATCCCATTGCATTTACCCAACCTATCCAATACTAGAGTGCACATCCCACATGATGAGAGTAGGAATTAACCGACATAGACCATTGTAACTAGGTATGGAATCCCGTGTCAGAAGGACCTCACACCGTGGAAGGTTTTTTAGTTGAAAAAGTTATACCTAAGACACATCCCATGTTGACACATGGTTAAAGGATATCAATAGCTTCTTTTGTACTCTAGCCTCATACTAAGTAGAGCTACTACCACAAACATATACACTCGGTGCTTTGCCTTGGTTATCATAATGTAATTTCATTCACATAAAGGTATTTGATAAGGTAGCATTTTTTAGTTCTACCAAATCATAATACCAGTACCAAGAAGGGATCCATAAGGGTCTACCGATCAAGGTTCATTAGGATAATTCATTTGACTCCTCTTTAAACAATGTCATAGGCCTACCGATCCAAGACTCATGCTTAACCTTATTTTAGTATTCAAGGTTCCATATTAGTCTTTCATAGAAGGGGAATCACTTTAGGTCTACTGATCCTAGACTTCCATTCAGTCATACATTCATTCATACATCACAAGGGTGCCTAAGCCTACCAAGTCAAGAGATCACATTCACATAACTTTCATATATCAAGAGCATGGACTTAGGTATACCAAATCAAGACACAACATTCATGATATCACTTATTCAATATTGTAACGACCTGTTTAGTCGTTTGCGTAAAAAATTTTTGTTTTGGGAAAAACTGGCTGCATGTGACGGACACCACGACGGACCGTCGTGGGCACGACGGACCGTCGAGGGTGTCCCGTTCCAAAACACTTGGAATTATGAAATTGAGTGTTGAAAGTGAGTCTCTGAACTCCGTGACGGACGTGCAGGACGGACCGTCACAGTCACGACGGACCGTCGTGAGCTCCGTTGCAGAACACTTAGACTTTTGAGAATTTGGCGTTTGAAACAACTCTCTGACCGTCGCGACGGACCTGCAGGATGGACCGTCGCAGGCTCGACGGACCGTCACAGGCTCCGTCATCCCAGTCGGGGTCAGATTTCTGGCTATTTTTAAAGGGGCGTTTTGGACCATTCCGGCTTTAATTTATAAAGTTAGTGGGTTATTGTTATTAGTTCAATTCCTTGGGGGTTGAAAGACTAACTTTGAGTAACTTGATGGGTTGGTTTCATTATTTTTAAGACTTGAAGTCTTGTGATTTAGGGTAAGAAGAGGAAGAGATTGGAGGAAGAAAGAGAAAGAGAAAGGAGAAGAGAAAAGAGGCGATTGAGAGAGAAGGGCAAGGTTTCTTGAAGATTTCTTGCTTGAATACAAATCCTTGGTGAAGGTAGGTTATGGTTTATGCTATGTGTAGCAAACTCTCAATAGCAAATGATATGTATTGGGTAATCTTGTAAACTCTTCTATATACTTAATTGTATGATTGTATGAGTATGATTATATGTTTATGATGAAATAAGCATGTTGAAGTTTGTAAACCCTAAATCTTGATGAAACCCTAATTTACTTGTATTTGTGATGCCTTAGTATAAATGAAGGCTAGATGAACTTGTTATGAGATTTGTGATGCCTTAGTATAAATGAAGGCTTGAAGAACTTGTCATGAATTTGTGATGCCTTAGTATAAATGAAGGCTTGAGGAACTTGTCATGAATTTGTGATGCCTTAGTATAAATGAAGGCTTGAGGAACTTGTTATGAGATTTGTGATGCCTTAGTATAAATAAAGGCTTGATGAACTTGTTATGAGATTTGTGATGCCTTAGTATAGAAGAAGGCTTGATGAACTATGTTATGAGAATTGTGATGCCTTAGTATAAAAGAAGGCTTGATGAACTTTGTATTGTTATTGTGATGCCTTAGTATAAAAGAAGGCTTGATGAACTTTGTATTGTTATTTTGATGCCTTAGTATAAAAGAAGGCTTGATGAACTTTGTGTTGTTATGATGATGCCTTAGTATAGAAGAAGGCTTGATGAACTATGTTATGAGAATTGTGATGCCTTAGTATAAATAAAGGCTTGATGTACTTATTATGAGAATTGTGATGCCTTAGTATAAATAAGGGCTTGATGTACTTGATATGAGATTTGTAATGACTTAGTATAAAGAAGGCTTAGTGAACTATGTGTTGTATTGATAATGCCTTAGTATAAAGAAGGCTTGATGATCTATGTGTTGTATTGATGATGCCTTGGTATAAAAGAAGGCTCGACGAATGAGAGGATCGGAGTGCCACGTTCCGGCACAGGATAGAAATGAGGATCGGAGTGCCACGTTCCGGCACCAGGATAGAAATGAGGATCGGAGTGCCACGTTCCGGCACAGGAATAAATGAGGATCGGAGTGCCACGTTCCGGCACCAGGATAGAAATGAGGATCGGAGTGCCACGTTCCGGCCCAGGATATAAATGAGGATCGGAGTGCCACGTTCCGGCACAGGAATAAATGAGGATCGGAGTGCCACGTTCCGGCACCAGGGTAGAAATGAGGATCGGAGTGCCACGTTCCGGCACAGGATAGAATGAGGATCGGAGTGCCACGTTCCGGCACAGTATGGAATATGGATCGGAGTGCCACGTTCCGGCACCGGGATAGAATATGGATCAGAGTGTCACGTACCGACACGAGAGGAAGAAAGATAATGAATCTTGAAAGATGTTAATATGCTGCATCTAATGAACTTGTTTTCCTTAATGAGTATGATGTTGAGGCTTGAGTCCTCCTGGATGAACTTGGTGATATTTATTGATGATTGTAGTATTTGTTGTTACTATATTGTTGAGTATTATAGTTGATTTGTGAGATTTATCTGTTATATACTGTTTTCTATTCTGAGTTGGCCGATGATACCTACTCAGTACGTGTGGTTGTACTGACTCCTACTTGTTTCTTTCTTTCTTGTATTTGTGGAGTGCAGCAACCGTGCCGTCGTCTTCAACTCGACAGCGATTCTAGCCAGCCTTCACTGCATCGGATCTCAGGGTGAGCTATGCCTCTAGCTTGGACTGGATCTTTTTCTTCTCGTCTTGATGCCTTGAAGTTCCTGCATGGACTAGCTTTCATTTGTTTAGTTTCTTAGAATACTCTTAGTTTCGAAATTGACTTTAGATGTTCTTGTGATAATGACTTCCGGATTTTGGGGGATATTTATTGTATTTGTTTTTCGTATTGAGTTAAGTCTTCCGCGTTGTATTTTGCTTGGGTTTAGATTGGTTGGTTCGCTCACACAGGAGGGTAGTGTGGGTGCCAGTCGCGTCCCGGTTCTTCCGCGTTGTATTTTGCTTGGGTTTAGATTGGTTGGTTCGCTCACACAGGAGGGTAGTGTGGGTGCCAGTCGCGTCCCGGTTTTAGGTCGTGACAAAGTTGGTATCAGAGCATTAGGTTCGTTGGTGTCATCACACAAGAACGAGTCTAGTAGAGTCTTAAGGAACGGTAGGGGGACGCCTTTACTTTTCTTTGAGAGGCTATGGGACTTTAGGAAAATTCCATTCTTTCATTCTTTCTTTCGTGCTACTACTTGAGTCCAATTGGTATCTAGGTGATACAAATTGGTATCTGACCATCTTCATTCTATTTCGCATATGGTTAGAACTAGAGCAACGTCTGCGCCAACACCAACACCGGCAGGACAAGAAACGTCTGAGCTAGCCACTGGGGCGGTAGCTCAAAGAAGAGTGGTGGCGAAAGGCCGTGGAAGAGGTCGGGGGAGGACATCCTCTAGAGGAAGAGGACAATCACCTAGACCAACTAGTGCTAGGGCGGTGACTCCTCCATCAACTGAGGAAGTGATAAGAGAGGGTGAGGAAGGGGAGAATGAACAAGTGCAGAACGAGGAACTGCCACCCCAACCTACCCCAGAGATGATCAATCAGGTTCTGGCTTATCTTAGCGGGTTATCTGATCAGGGCCAGACACCTCCAGTGTTTTTTATACCAGCACCTCAGACTCCGGAGGTACGACATGCGGCTGCTGTGGCTCCCCGCATGGATGCTCCATTGGAAATAGGCACGTTTCCTCGTCTGACTACAGGGCCTATAATGACAAGTGATCAGCATGAACTTTTCAGTAAGTTCTTGAAACTGAAACCTCCAGTCTTCAAGGGTGCAGAATCAGAGGATGCCTACGATTTTCTGGTTGATTGCCATGAGCTACTCCACAAGATGGGTATAGTAGAGCGGTTTGGTGTCGAATTCGTGAGCTATCAGTTTCAAGGGAACGCCAAAATGTGGTGGCGGTCACATGTTGAGTGCCAACCAACAGAGGCACCACCCATGACTTGGGAGTCATTCTCTAATTTGTTTATGGAGAAGTATATCCCAAGGACTTTGAGGGACAGGAAAAGGGATGAGTTCTTGAGTCTAGAACAAGGAAGGATGACGGTTAATGCATATGAGGCTAAATTCCCCGCATTATCCAGATATGCCACCCAACTTTGTTTCAGTCAACAAGAGCGGATTCGCCGTTTTGTGAAAGGGTTGAGGTTGGAATTGTGGATTTCAGCCTTACAGGTAGCGGCGACGGCAAAATCTTTCCAAGAGGTGGTAGACTTTGTGGTAGAGGTGGAAGGAGTGAAGCCAAATGACTTCACCACGACATCGACATCCAAAAGGTTTCGAAGGGGAGGTGAGTTCAACGGTTCGCATACTAGAGGACAGAGTTCTGGAGGCTACTCAGTCCGACCAATTCAGTCTTCACTACAGACTGTAGTTGGGGGTCCACCTCAGACCGGTCAACAATTCTCACAGAGACCAATGCTGCAATCCGGAGGGTGTTATGGATGTGGGGAGACTGGACACATTAGGAAGTATTGTCCGAAGCAGAGTCACAGAACTCCCACAGTCAGAGGAAGAGGTGGTTGTGGTAGAGGCCGTTATTCTGAAGGGCGTGGTGGCCAAGGTGATGGGCAAATTGGGGCCACTACAGCACAACATGGTAGGGGCAACGGACAGACGGGTGATAGAGCCCATTGTTACGCTTTCCCTGGGAGATCTGAAGCGGAGACATCAGATGCTGTCATCACAGGTAATCTTTTGGTTTGTGATCGCATGGCTTCTGTATTGTTTGATCCCGGATCCACGTTTTCCTATGTATCTTCTTCATTTGCTACTGGTCTTGATTTACCCTGTGAATTGCTTGATATACCTATTAGGGTGTCTCCTCCGGTGGGTGATTTTGTGATGGTTGAAAAAGTATATAGGTCTTGCTTGGTGACATTTGTGGGGAGCAATACTTATGTGGATTTGGTTATCTTGGAAATGGTCGACTTCGACGTAATTCTGGGTATGACTTGGCTTTCTCCAAATTTTGCAATTTTGGATTGTAATGCTAAAACTGTGACGTTAGCCAAGCCTGGGATAGATCAGTTAGTGTGGGAGGGCGACTACACTTCCACTCCGGTTCGTGTCATCTCCTTTCTTCGTGCTAAGAGGATGGTTAGCAAAGGGTGTTTAGCTTTCTTGGCACATCTCAAGGATGACACTACACAGGTACCCCTAATAGAGTCAGTTTCAGTAGTCCGAGAGTTTTCGGATGTGTTCCCTGCAGATCTTCCCGGTATGCCACCGGATAGAGATATTGACTTATGTATCGATTTGGAACCGGGTACTCGTCCCATTTCTATACCCCCTTATAGAATGGCTCCCGCAGAATTAAGAGAGTTAAAGGCACAACTTCAAGAGTTGTTGAGCAAAGGCTTCATTAGACCAAGTGCATCTCCTTGGGGTGCTCCGGTGTTATTTGTGAAGAAGAAGGATGGGAGTTTCCGCATGTGTATAGATTACCGGCAGTTGAACAAGGTAACTATTAAGAACAAGAATCCCATTCCTCGCATTGATGACTTGTTCGATCAGTTACAGGGTGCTTGTGTTTTCTCAAAGATTGACTTGAGATCCGGTTATCATCAATTGAAAATACGGGCAACGGATGTGCCAAAGACTGCTTTTCGAACTAGGTATGGGCATTACGAATTTGTGGTAATGTCGTTTGGTCTTACGAATGCTCCTGCTGCTTTTATGAGTTTGATGAACGGGATTTTCAAGACATATCTAGATCTCTTTGTGATCGTATTTATTGATGATATACTGATATACTCGAAGAGTAAGAAAGAACATGAGGAGCATTTGAGAGTGGTATTAGGGTTGTTGAGGGAGAAGAAACTTTATGCAAAATTCTCCAAGTGTGAGTTTTGGCTAGATTCAGTGTGCTTCTTGGGGCACGTGGTTTCTAAAGATGGAGTGATGGTGGATCCATCTAAGATTGACACAGTGAAGAATTGGGTAAGGCCTACAAACGTGTCAGAAATAAGGAGCTTTGTTGGTTTAGCTAGCTACTACCGACGATTTGTCAAGGGGTTCTCTTCTATTGCTTCCCAATGGACGAACTTGACTAAGCAGAATGTTCCATTTGTATGGTCAGATGTATGTGAGGAAAGCTTTCAGAAGCTCAAGACTCTGTTGACTACTGCACCTATCCTTACCTTGCCAGTAGAGGGTAAGAATTTCATTGTTTATTGTGATGCATCCTATTCTGGTTTGGGTGCAGTGCTAATGCAAGATAAGAATGTGATTGCTTATGTGATACGCTCAAACTTACTTCTCAAATGAGAAGTAAAGCGGTCGTGTCAAGTAAATAACCCCACTAGTGAGGTTAGGATCGTTCCCACGAGGAAAATAGTCTAGACTTAACTTTAACCTAATATTACTATCGTTTGGTCGATAACTTTCTTTGGAAAGTAAAAATATAAAAAGGGGGGTTTGTATTACCTATTGAGTAAAAATAACTAATGTAATTTAAAGAGACAGTAGACAGCTTTTAATATTGGGTTTTAATCAATGAATTAAAGTAACTAGGGTTTACGTGTTCCCCACAGGTTCGTAACTTGATAATTCTAACTATAACAATCCTTTCCTAGTATCTTGCATGCAAAGTGATAAGTTATGTATTTCTAAATCCTTGGTCCGACATCTAGAAAATCTCACTCCGCACCTTGGTCCGGCTACGTGTGTTGCTTTCCTAACCCTTATCTTTACCTCATATTAAGCATCGTATTCGATATTTGACTAAGTTATTACCTCGTACCAATCAATACTAGCCTATTAGATAGTATACACTAAATCTATGTTAATAATTCTTTTCCTATTATCTACCTCCTTGGTCCGGCAAGTAGCATTAAGGCGAGTTCTAACGTTGATCATCCGTTAAAAAGACTTCTAAGCGAAAGAATTATTAATACATGCAAGACACTATTCTAGAATTGTTATTTTAGTTAGGGTTTATCTCATTATTTGCCTATGGTTCCCACAACCCTAGTTATGGAGTTTAGTTCCTCATAGCCATAAACACAATATTCAAATATGTTAAAGTAGAATTCATGTACTTACTTCAATGAGAAAGAATAAAGTCCGAAAATATGCTTGATTAATCACCAAAAATCACTTGTATCAATCTCCAATAATCAAAAACACAAAGTTTAATAATCACAAAGTCTAACTATATGGAATTTGGTAATCAAAGAGTCTCACCTCAAAAACGAGGTTTTTCGAACTATTTATAAAAAAATAAAAACCTAATTAAATAAGGATTCTAATTTCTGGAAATCTGCCAAAACGCGTCTGGGTCGACGGACCTCGCGACGGACCGTCGTGGTCACGACGGACCGTCATGGGATCCGTCATCCCATACTTGTCCAATTTCTTCAGCTGCTTCTTCATTCCCCTCGACGGCAAGTGTGACGGACCGTCATAGGCACGACGGTCCGTCGAGGGTCTTCGTTTCAAAATACTTCAACTCTTGGAATTTGGGTACTGGGATCACTTCTCTGATCTTCACGACGGACCTGCAGGACGGACCGTCATGGCCATGACGGACCGTCACAAGCTTCGTAATCCCACACTTGGTCAGACTTCCCCATCTTCCTTCAGCAGCTTCTCTACGCTGCCACCTACGGACCGTCGCAAGAACGACGGACCGTCATAAGCTCCGTAGGTGGTCTCTTCTGCATTTTTCGCTCAAAATCTCCGCATTCAGCTTTAGACAGATTTCCTGCAAAACAAAGAAAAACTTATATCAAAATTAGCACAAAAAGGCTTTCGAACACACTAAACTTAAGGAAAAAGTATTAATTATACCGTGAAACCACGGTATATCAACACCCTCAACTTAAATTCGTTGTTTGTCCTCAAGCGACGCACTATGACTCACTACACAATCTTTGTACAATAGTATTCACGTTTTATCCTTTGCAATCATTTGGCTATCAATCCCGATTAATCCCATCAAATCTATGCATGCTATCACTATTAGGCTTGAATTTTGTGGGATTCGAACATGACACAGACTCACCATGCCCCAACACCTATCCTCTTCAATTTCTCACCGAGGTGCTAACAATTCCGGTATTGCAACTAGTGTCCTTACTTTAGAACAAAATCCTCATTTTTCATACAATGATTCCAGTTTGAGTATAAGGATTACATTTCAACACTCGCTCTCAGAACAAAGTCACACTTATTCATACCTATTGCCATAAGCTTGCCCTTATTTTCACTGCCTTAAGTTCGCTATACAACTCTTAGGATCACGATAGGACTTTTTTAGCTTGTAACGTAGGCTCAGAGTCAGGTAGGGTATATTTAGGTATACTTTAGTGACTTTTTGCCCTCCTTGACATATCGGCTAAACCTTCCACCCTATATCACTTTATCTCACCCAGTTTCTCCTATTCTTTCACCTTGCTGTTTCCCTTCTTTCTTCATTTGCGTAAGTGACTCTTTTCTTTTCTTGTTTGTAATTCTTGAATATTTTTTTTTTTTCAAAGAGTTCTTGAGTCACTTTACTTTTGTTCTTTCTCTCTCTTTGTTCTTTCAACCCCACTTTCCAGAGCATTCCTCAAAACAGCCACCCTCAACTCATGGCTTTGCCATGAGTCAAGGTACACAATACCCAAAATCGGGTCAGGGCCATAACTAAGGTTGTTTATACATTAGCCACCCTCAACTTATGCTTTTGGCATAAGCTGAGGTGCACATGTCCAAGGAGGGACCAGGGCCAACATATTGTTCCCAGAAAAATCAGTTGGGGTGAAAAAGAAAGGTCTAATTTTAAGCTCAAATTATTTGGATCAAAGAAGGGTAACTTTCATTTGGTTTCTTTATTTAGGCTAGAAATGGGCTTTATTGAATAAGGGCCTATGATCATTTCCTAATTGTTTGTTACAGCTTACTTTTAGCAGGACTAACCAGGCAAGTTCTAGCTCAGTATCAATAGTGGACTATTCAACTTTCCTCACACTCACTTGACATCTCATCACTATACCAGATTATCAGACACCTAGTTTGACTTGAAGATTTAGGGTCATGCAATGGTGTAACTCTATTTCATGTTTAGAGCCACACAATTTTCAGTTACTACGCCTAGTCATGCAACATTTTCCAGTTTTATCGGGATATCATTTTAGCCATCATGCTTCAGAGTTAAACTTATGTACAAAAGATATAACGTGCCGGTTCAACAGAAAAATAATCAGTCTTTTGGGGAAAAAGAACACAGGCAAGAAAACCCCAAAAGAGGATAGTGAGTTGGGCTACTCAGACTTCACCCTAACACTCACTTTCCATTTACCCCACCCCCAACAAAAAGCATGCAATTGTCCCCAATGCATAAAAAAATATAAAGATCAGAGGGGTAGGTGAAGCAAACCTGTGGCGCATAGCGCCGTCGATCAGCAAGCTGGTGGGTCCGGTTTCCCGGAATCCACAGCCTCTGCAATCTGGACACCCTCAGTGGTGTCCTCAGCAATCTGGACACCCTCAGTGGTGTCCTCAGCAATCTGGACACCCTCAGTGGTGTCCTCAGCAATCTGGACACCCTCAGTGGTGTCCTCAGCAACAACTGCACCCTCAGTGCCTCCTGCGGTCTCTACAGTATGGGAGCTAGATGCCCCAGCTGCTATCTGCGATGCTCGGATCTGGTGTGCCTCCGCCTCAGCAATTGAGGCTCTCCTCGCGGCCTCCATCTCGCGGCGCTCCTTCTTCTTTGCTCGCGCCTCATCCTCTGATCGACCCCTACGCCTCTTGGCACTCTCTCAAGGGGAGGGTGGGGGACTGGCTGGAGTAGAAAACAGGGCCGCCAATACAGTATCCTCAGCAGGCTCGACAGACTCCGGCACTCTTGTCGCTAGGATCGTGTCGACGTCAGCACGAAGACTGTTGACTGCAGCCTGAAGAGTCGACACATCTACCGGATGGGCTGGTCGAGCTAATACTCTTAATTCAAAGGCATCGAAGCGCTGGTGAACCTCAACAATCTTCCGCTGCATCTGCCTCTCCGTTCGCGCTTCAGACTCAGCAATAGACTTTTGCATCCACGGCTGGATATGATGCAGAAGAGTGGCCATTTGTGCCTCCAATTTTTGGACTCGAGCAAGCGGGGCTGGTGTCGGTAGAGGGGATGTGCTACTACCCGGGATAGACTCGACCGGGGTAGTGTCCGTGGATGCCTGTGTCGCTGTGCGGGCCTGGGCCACCGTATCCGCAAGGTTATCAGATAGTGGTGGCAGCTCTGGACGGGGCCCTCGACGTGGGGCCAACTCATTGGCCTCGTCTCTGATGAGGCCGACGTCAACGGTACCCGGCGGGGTCTTCAACTGATCTATGTGCCACACGGGCACACCTGCAGACCTGCAAAGGGCAAAGATCATACACGGGAAGGGGTAGGTAGTAGTGACCTTGAATGCCCTCTCGTGCATGACTGCCTGGAGAAGCCGTGCGAAGTCGATCTCGAATCCGGCTATCATCGCCGCTATTAACACTGCTCTATCCCAAGTGACGATGTTATCAGCAGCTGTGGGGGAAAGGCAGTGACGGACGAGCAGCCACAAGAACTTCGCGACGAACGTGAGGTTGGCCTTCTTGATGGCCCCCTTCGCCTCAGTGACCCAGTCGGCACCCTCTCCGTCGACTGATAGGTGCAGGGCCATCCACCTCTTGGTGGTCTCTCTCAGTGTCCGGTCGCGCATGAAATGTCCCTCCTTCACTACCTGCCATCGGTAGTCAAACTCGGCAGTGGTGGGGGTCCGAGTAGCAGCTGCACTCTCGCCGTATAGGAACCGGTGGATGGCGGGCAGGGAAATGTCAACCTGCACGCCCCGGACTAAAACCTGCTCCAATGGGGCCTGTTTCGCGAGAGCAGCCCGCCTGTCGATCTGTGATCGGAGAGTCGCTACGTAGGATGCGTAGAACTCTCGGACCATCTCCTCACTGTATCGTCCCACCGGACGGGCTGTCCACTCTAGGCGATGCCTGGTGAATATGTTGTGGATCTCCGGCATCGAGGGGAGACTCCCTGTAAGTAACCGCCGCTCCAGGGTGAGTGTTCGAGTCATTACTCCTTTATCGGTCAAGAACTTCGCGTCGGAGTAAACCTGAAACTGGCCCTCAACGCACCACCGGTTTGGCTGGTCTGGATCTGGGGTGGGGACCTGGGCTGGTGCGCCGGATGTGGAGTCTGAACTGTCAGCCTCATCGGACGAGGCCGACGCTGCAGCAGTGGCTGGTGCGGGAACCTCAGCAGATCCTGAAGCTTCCTCGGACCAGGATACTCCTAAGGATCCAGACGCTCCTTCCTCGTTGGTGGCCGACCCAGAGGGTGTGCTGGTCAGTGTGCGCTCCTCATCAGACTGGGAGGCAGTGACTACGCCGGACGCCACCGTCTTCTTGGGTGTGGCTCGGGGGGCACGTGCAGCACGGGAAGGTGCGGAGGTGCCTGGGGGCATGTATTCAGGGTCCCGCTCATCATCAGACCTGATGATCAAGCGTGCAGACGGGGCCACAGACTTGGATCGCCCGCGTGCGTAAGCTCGGTCTTGCTTGGGTGCCATGGTCGATAGTACCTGAAAAGGATCACTATTCGTACGAGTAATGTCAAACAAGACAAGCAAGCCCATACAACATAAAACATTTCAAATAGTGTGAGAGTGATAGTGAAACTGTATCACACGACGGGACAGATGACGGCTCGTCGTGGATACGACGGACCGTCATGAGGTCCGTCGTGTTGTACTTGGTAGAAGTACATAGAAAGAACCCTGAAAGAGGGGTCTCTGACCGTCATGACGGTCGTGCAGGACGGATCGTCGTGGGTGGGACGGTCCGTCGTAAGAGTCCGTCGTAGGACACTTGGAAAAGTTTTAGAGACCCTGACAAACAGGGTCTCTGACAACCATGACGATTGTGCAGGACGGACCGTCGTGGGTGTGACGGTCCGTCGTGAGTGTCCGTCGTTGGACACTTGGAAAAATTTTGGATACCCTTAGAAACAGGGTCTCTGACAACCATGACGGTTGTGCAGGACGGACCGTCGTTGGTGTGACGGTCCGTTGTGAGTGTCCGTCATTGGACACTTGGAAAAATTTTGGAGACCCTTAGAAACAGGGTCTCTGACAACCATGACGGTTGTGCAGGACGGACCGTCGTGGGTGTGACGGTCCGTCACAGGCGTCGTTGGGGAAGGTGCTTAGGGCTTATGCGACGGACCCTACGACGGTCCGTCGTATACACGACGGACCGTCATCGGGGTCTCGTTCTGACTATCAGAGACAGAACTGTAGGTACCCTAAGCAACCCCAATGAACCCACATGGTGTTTTAGTCTTGTGGACCTATATGTGTCTATCCCAACTACCTAGGAAACAATAAATGTGAAATCACCTATGTCTAGGGTTATGAACATGGCAAATTCAAACATTTAGAGCCTAGGTCTAGACAGAATCATATCAAGGGAACAAGATACGACTAAGAACGAATCTAATACTAACTAATAAAGAAAAAATACAAGAGAAATGAGTACAAATTTAGAGACACATACCTTGGAAATGGAGAAAACACAAGTGGGGAATGATTCAAGTAGCAAGGTAGATCCAAAAACAGCAGCACCGACAAGTAACTGATAGTGATAGAGTTTGGGGAGATTGTGGGAGTAATGATCAGTGGGGGAAGTGTTGTAGTGGAAAAGAGAGGGGAGATGAGAGGAAGTTGGAAGTAATGGGGTGGAATATGGAGGGGTGGGGAGTATAAACGGTCAAATTTTGAAAAGGGGTCCAGCCGGGTCGGGTCGGGTTAATTTCATTAAACGCGCGACGGGTCCCCGACGACGGTCCGTCGCAATTGCGACGCCCCGTCGTAGTGTCCGTCATGTGTGCCCTAATTTCAAAAAAATGACAGAAATACGTACCTGGTGTGACGGTGAATACGACGGTCCGTTTCAGTCGTGACGGTCCGTCGTTGTATCCGACAGTGGCTACTGCGGAGTAGTTTTCTGCAGAATTTCCTGGTGATGTGCCTGCAAATTTGAAACCCATTTATAGAAAAAAAATGCTACCATTATTAAAAAGACGATAAGTATTGGGTTGCCTCCCAACAAGCGCCAGATTTAACGTCGCGGCACGACTGGGGACACTCGATTACTCAGACTTCATCAAGATGGTATGCCTCTATCACTTTATTCCCCGATGCTTTATGCCCAAAATAGAGTTTTATTTTATCTCTACTCTTCTTAAACCTCACTCCCTCCTTGGCTTTTAACTCAATTACCCCATGAGGGAATACTTGGGTAACCAGGTAGGGGCCAGTCCATTTGGACTTAAGCTTGCCCGGAAGACAAGGCACCCCAGAACTGTCTACAAGTACCAAATCCCCAACCATAAACTCTTGTTTTGCAAATTTTTGTTCAGTTCCCATCTTCATCTTTCCTTTGTGGGATATGGCAGATACCGATTGGAGCTCACCACTCTGCCTCATGGTCCTACAAATGTTGAAGGTGGCTTCTTCATTATTCAACCGAAATTTCATCTGTCCCTTCTCCATATCAACTAAGGCTCTACCTGTAGCAAGGAATGGCCTCCCAAGAATAATGGGCACCTCAAAATCGACTTCGCAATCAAGAATAACAAAATCTGCTGGAAAGATGAATGACTCCACTTTTACTAGCACATCATGGAGTATCCCTATGGGCTTTTTCACAGTCCGATCGGCCATCAGTAGCCGCATCGCAGTGGGTTTTGGATTCCCCAAACCCAACTTCTTGTAAATTGAGAGGGGCATGAGATTTATGCTTGCCCCCAGATCACATAATGCTTTCGCAAAATGTAACGACCCAACTGTACAAGGTATGGTGAATGCACCCGGATCTTCTTTCTTTTGCACTAGGGATCTTGTAGCAATAGCACTACAATGCTGTAATCTATCATCATCCTCAAAGTAACCGATCTTTTCTTGGTGACCAGATCTTTCATAAACTTGGCGTAACCGGGCATTTGTTCTAAAGCTTCTACCAAAGGGACATTGATAGAAAGCTGCTTCAACATTGTTATGAAGCGCCGGTATTTGCCATCCTCGGTCTTTTTCACTAATCTCTGAGGGAAAGGTGGTGGTGGCCTAGGCATGGGGATTACCTTCACAGGTATTTCTGCATCTTTTCCATTACTTTCCTCTGCTTCACCACTACCCTTTACCACCTTATCATTATCCTTTCTCACATTTTTCTCAGCAGATGGCATGGGTGGGTCAATGGTTTGCCTACCACCCCGAGTAGTAATTGCCATACAGTGTGCATCATTCTTTGGATTTTGGACAGTGTTGCTAGGAAGAGTGCCTGGTTGCCGTGTGTTCACTGTCGCAGATAATTGGGCCACTTGCAATTCGATCTGTTTAATCGAAATTGCGTGTGTATCCACTTTTTGCCCAATACTAGCTAAATCACTCCTTAACTCTTTGATGTTCTCATCACTAGCATCGAATCTCCTCATCGTTTTGTGCAACATGTCCTCAACTCGCGCCATACTATCTCCACCATCCCTAGGAGTAACTTCACGATTTTGGGGAGGGATATAGGGCCCATTCCTATCATTTCTGTTACCGTAGTTACCCCTGTTGAAGTTGTTGTCGCGGTTACCGTCTCGGACATAATGACCCTCACGGTTGTAATTACCATAGTTCCGACCTTGGTTCCCTTGACCTTGGCGCCAATTATCCTGATTTGCGCCTTGGGCGCCTGGTCGGAAACCCCCCATTGTTCATTTACTGCATAGGAATCCTCCGCATAATAACACTCATCGATTGGAGGTGATGGTTTAGCCAAGTAGTTGACTGCATTAATCTTTTCTGCACCCCCAACAACATGTTTTAGTACCAACCCAAGCTCAGTTCTCATCTGAGCCATTTCTTCACGAATATCATCTGTGGCTGGGTTGTGAGTGGACTGCACTGCGAAGGTATTTCTCCCTGTATCAGACTTCCTAGTACTCCAAGCTTTGTTGTTACGGGAGATTTTCTCTAATTTCTCAGCAATCTCAGCATAAGGGCATTCTCCATAAGATCCACCTGCTATAGTGTCCAACACTGCTTTATTGTTATCATCCTGTCCCCGATAGAAGTATTCTTTCAGTGACTCATCATCAATGCGGTGATTTGGAACACTTCTCAAGAATGAGGTGAATCGATTCCAAGAACTACTAACTGACTCTCCTGGTAGTGCCACAAAGTTGTTCACCCTGTCTTTGTGGTTTAATTTCTTGGAGACCGGATAGTAGCGTGCTAAGAACTTCCAAGTGAAGATGGAGTTGTATGGGAGCTCAGTAAACCACATAGCAGCCTCTCCCGTCAGTGAGAGAGGAAACACTATGAGACCTATGACATCTATATCCAAATCAGGCCTCCCCACACAACTTTTACACACTACCCTAACCTTAGCTATATGGGCATGTGGATCCTCAGAAGGTAGCCCTGAAAACAAACCTCTGGCAGTGAGCATTTGCATCAGACTACTAGTTACCACAAAAGTGTGGCCAGTGGGTAGAGGAGGCAAAACCAGTGGCCCATCTGAATCTGCTATATTATCATAGCCTCTGTAGTATGCTTGGGGCCGTGGAGCGGGATTCTGTCCCCTCTATTGATGTTCACCCGGAGCATCGGGTAACATCTGACCATGAACATCAGCGGGAGCAGGGATGTTCTGGTTTGGGTCCTCATCATTGATTCCCAAATTCCGATTCATGTTTCGTAGTGTACGCTCTAGCTCGTGATCGTAGGGAAATAACGGTTCTCTTCCTCTCCGTGTATTTGGCATACAAAGAGGATAGTTCTGAAAAGAAATCAAAAACAATAAAACAAAGTAAAATCAAGAAAATATCAACTAAACTATAGTAATAAGTTCAAGTTAATCTAAAAGCTAAAATCCCCGGCAGCGGCGCCAAAATTTGATACGCTCAAACTTACTTCTCAAATGAGAAGTAAAGCGGTCGTGTCAAGTAAATAACCCCACTAGTGAGGTTAGGATCGTTCCCACGAGGAAAATAGTCTAGACTTAACTTTAACCTAATATTACTATCGTTTGGTCGATAACTTTCTTTGGAAAGTAAAAATATAAAAAGGGGGGTTTGTATTACCTATTGAGTAAAAATAACTAATGTAATTTAAAGAGACAGTAGACAGCTTTTAATATTGGGTTTTAATCAATGAATTAAAGTAACTAGGGTTTACGTGTTCCCCACAGGTTCGTAACTTGATAATTCTAACTATAACAATCCTTTCCTAGTATCTTGCATGCAAAGTGATAAGTTATGTATTTCTAAATCCTTGGTCCGACATCTAGAAAATCTCACTCCGCACCTTGGTCCGGCTACGTGTGTTGCTTTCCTAACCCTTATCTTTACCTCATATTAAGCATCGTATTCGATATTTGACTAAGTTATTACCTCGTACCAATCAATACTAGCCTATTAGATAGTATACACTAAATCTATGTTAATAATTCTTTTCCTATTATCTACCTCCTTGGTCCGGCAAGTAGCATTAAGGCGAGTTCTAACGTTGATCATCCGTTAAAAAGACTTCTAAGCGAAAGAATTATTAATACATGCAAGACACTATTCTAGAATTGTTATTTTAGTTAGGGTTTATCTCATTATTTGCCTATGGTTCCCACAACCCTAGTTATGGAGTTTAGTTCCTCATAGCCATAAACACAATATTCAAATATGTTAAAGTAGAATTCATGTACTTACTTCAATGAGAAAGAATAAAGTCCGAAAATATGCTTGATTAATCACCAAAAATCACTTGTATCAATCTCCAATAATCAAACACTCAAAAACACAAAGTTTAATAATCACAAAGTCTAACTATATGGAATTTGGTAATCAAAGAGTCTAACCTCAAAAACGAGGTTTTTCGAACTATTTATAAAAAAATAAAAACCTAATTAAATAAGGATTCTAATTTCTGGAAATCTGCCAAAACGCGTCTGGGTCGACGGACCTCGCGACGGACCGTCGTGGTCACGACGGACCGTCATGGGATCCGTCATCCCATACTTGTCCAATTTCTTCAGCTGCTTCTTCATTCCCCTCGACGGCAAGTGTGACGGACCGTCATAGGCACGACGGTCCGTCGAGGGTCTTCGTTTCAAAATACTTCAACTCTTGGAATTTGGGTACTGGGATCACTTCTCTGATCTTCACGACGGACCTGCAGGACGGACCGTCATGGCCATGACGGACCGTCACAAGCTTCGTAATCCCACACTTGGTCAGACTTCCCCATCTTCCTTCAGCAGCTTCTCTACGCTGCCACCTACGGACCGTCGCAAGAACGACGGACCGTCATAAGCTCCGTAGGTGGTCTCTTCTGCATTTTTCGCTCAAAATCTCCGCATTCAGCTTTAGATAGATTTCCTGCAAAACAAAGAAAAACTTATATCAAAATTAGCACAAAAAGGCTTTCGGACACACTAAACTTAAGGAAAAAGTATTAATTATACCGTGAAACCACGGTATATCATTATGCTTCGAGGCAATTAAAGGTGCATGAATGTAACTATCCGACTCATGATTTGGAGTTGGCCGCGGTAGTATTTGCATTAAAGCAATGGAGGCACTATTTGTATGGGGTTAAGTGTGAGGTATATACGGACCATCGTAGCTTACAATATGTCTTCACTAAGAAAGACTTGAACTTGAGACAGAGGAGATGGATGGAACTACTCAAGGACTACGACATCACTATTTTATACCATCCGGGAAAAGCAAATGTTGTGGCAGATGCGTTGAGTAGAAAGGCGGTAAGCATGGGAAGTCTAGCTCATTTGCAAGTCTCTAGGCGCCCATTGGCTAGGGAAATCCAGAATTTGGCTAATGATTTTATGAGGCTAGAAGTAAATGAGAAGGGAGGATTTTTAGCTTGTGTGGAGGCGAAATCTTCTTTTCTTGATCAGATTAAGGGGAAACAGTTTGATGATGAGAAACTAAGTCAAATCCGGGATATGGTGTTGCGAGGAGAGGCTAAGGAAGCAATAATTGATGACGAAGGTGTTGTGAGAATTAAGGGAAGAGTATGTGTGCCTCGTATTGATGACTTGATCCACACTATTCTTACAGAGGCTCATAGTTCCAGATACTCTATACATCCTGGTGCAACCAAGATGTACCGTGATCTAAAACAGCACTTTTGGTGGAAAAGAATGAAGCGTGACATTGTTGAGTTTGTTGCCAAATGTCCAAATTGCCAACAAGTAAAGTACGAACATCAGAGGCCCGGAGGAACGCTTCAAAGAATGCCCATTCCTGAATGGAAGTGGGAGAGAATTGCGATGGACTTTGTGGTTGGTTTTCCAAAGACATTGGGGAAGTTTGACTCCATTTGGGTAATTGTGGACAGATTAACTAAGTCTGCTCACTTCATTCCGGTCAAGGTGACCTACAATGCAGAAAAGTTGGCCAGAATTTACATATCAGAAATCGTTCGGTTACATGGGGTTCCACTTTCCATCATATCTGATAGAGGTACGCAGTTTAATTCTAAGTTTTGGAGAACCTTGCATGCTGAATTAGGTACTAGATTGGATCTTAGTACTGCATTTCATCCTCAGACCGATGGTCAGTCTGAGCGGACGATTCAAGTGTTGGAGGATATGCTCCGTGCGTGTGTGATAGAATTTGGTGGCCATTGGGACAATTTCTTACCCTTGGCAGAGTTTTCATACAATAATAGCTATCACTCCAGTATTGACATGGCTCCATTTGAAGCATTGTATGGGAGGAAATGTAGGTCTCCCATCGGTTGGTTTGATGCGTTTGAGGTCAGACCTTGGGGTACTATCTGTTGAGAGATTCCTTGGAGAAGGTGAAAGCTATTCAAGAAAAGCTTTGAGCGGCTCAAAGTAGACAAAAGGAACATGCGGACCGAAAGGTTAGAGACTTAGAGTTCATGGAAGGTGAACAAGTCTTGTTGAAAGTTTCACCCATGAAAGGGGTGATGCGGTTCGGAAAAAGGGGTAAGTTGAGTCCAAGGTATATTGGACCATTCGAGGTACTTAAGCGAGTAGGGGAGGTGGCTTATGAATTAGCCTTGCCTCCAGGACTGTCCGGAGTACATCCGGTATTTCACGTGTCCATGTTGAAAAGGTATCATGGAGATGGAAATTACATCATCCGTTGGGATTCAGTTCTACTCGATGAGAATTTGAATTATGAAGAAGAACCTGTTTCTATTCTGAATAGAGAAGTTCGCAAGTTGAGGTCGAGAGAGATTGCATCCATCAAAGTTCAATGGAAGAATCGACCGGTTGAAGAGGCTACTTGGGAGAAGGAGGCAGATATGCGAGAAAAATACCCACATCTGTTTACAGATTCAGTTACTCCTTTTCGCCCTTGTTTTTCCTCTTTTGATCGTTCGGGGACGAACGATGGGTAAATTGGTATCTATTGTAACGACCTGTTTAGTCGTTTGCGTAAAAAATTTTTGTTTTGGGAAAAACTGGCTGCATGTGACGGACACCACGACGGACCGTCGTGGGCACGACGGACCGTCGAGGGTGTCCCGTTCCAAAACACTTGGAATTATGAAATTGAGTGTTGAAAGTGAGTCTCTGAACTCCGTGACGGACGTGCAGGACGGACCGTCACAGTCACGACGGACCGTCGTGAGCTCCGTTGCAAAACACTTAGACTTTTGAGAATTTGGCGTTTGAAACAACTCTCTGACCGTCGCGACGGACCTGCAGGATGGACCGTCGCAGGCTCAACGGACCGTCACAGGCTCCGTCATCCCAGTCAGGGTCAGATTTCTGGCTATTTTTAAAGGGGCGTTTTGGACCATTCCGGCTTTAATTTATAAAGTTAGTGGGTTATTGTTATTAGTTCAATTCCTTGGGGGTTGAAAGACTAACTTTGAGTAACTTGATGGGTTGGTTTCATTATTTTTAAGACTTGAAGTCTTGTGATTTAGGGTAAGAAGAGGAAGAGATTGGAGGAAGAAAGAGAAAGAGAAAGAGAAGAGAAGAAGAAGAGCAATTGAGAGAGAAGGGCAAGGTTTCTTGAAGATTTCTTGCTTGAATACAAATCCTTGGTGAAGGTAGGTTATGGTTTATGCTATGTGTAGCAAACTCTCAATAGCAAATGATATGTATTGGGTAATCTTGTAAACTCTTCTATATACTTAATTGTATGATTGTATGAGTATGATTATATGTTTATGATGAAATAAGCATGTTGAAGTTTGTGAACCCTGAATCTTGATGAAACCCTAATTTACTTGTATTTGTGATGCCTTAGTATAAATGAAGGCTAGATGAACTTGTTATGAGATTTGTGATGCCTTAGTATAAATGAAGGCTTGAAGAACTTGTCATGAATTTGTGATGCCTTAGTATAAATGAAGGCTTGAGGAACTTGTCATGAATTTGTGATGCCTTAGTATAAATGAAGGCTTGAGGAACTTGTTATGAGATTTGTGATGCCTTAGTATAAATAAAGGCTTGATGAACTTGTTATGAGATTTGTGATGCCTTAGTATAGAAGAACGCTTGATGAACTATGTTATGAGAATTGTGATGCCTTAGTATAAAAGAAGGCTTGATGAACTTTGTATTGTTATTGTGATGCCTTAGTATAAAAGAAGGCTTGATGAACTTTGTATTGTTATTTTGATGCCTTAGTATAAAAGAAGGCTTGATGAACTTTGTGTTGTTATGATGATGCCTTAGTATAGAAGAAGGCTTGATGAACTATGTTATGAGAATTGTGATGCCTTAGTATAAATAAAGGCTTGATGTACTTATTATGAGAATTGTGATGCCTTAGTATAAATAAGGGCTTGATGTACTTGTTATGAGATTTGTAATGCCTTAGTATAAAGAAGGCTTAGTGAACTATGTGTTGTATTGATAATGCCTTAGTATAAAGAAGGCTTGATGATCTATGTGTTGTATTGATGATGCCTTGGTATAAAAGAAGGCTCGACAAATGAGAGGATCGGAGTGCCACGTTCCGGCACAGGATAGAAATGAGGATCGGAGTGCCACGTTCCGGCACCAGGATAGAAATGAGGATCGGAGTGCCACGTTCCGGCACAGGAATAAATGAGGATCGGAGTGCCACGTTCCGGCACCAGGATAGAAATGAGGATCGGAGTGCCACGTTCCGGCCCAGGATATAAATGAGGATCGGAGTGCCACGTTCCGGCACAGGAATAAATGAGGATCGGAGTGCCACATTCCGGCACCAGGGTAGAAATGAGGATCGGAGTGCCACGTTCCGGCATAGGATAGAATGAGGATCGGAGTGCCACGTTCCGGCACAGTATGGAATATGGATCGGAGTGCCACGTTCCGGCACCGGGATAGAATATGGATCGGAGTGTCACGTACCGACACGAGAGGAAGAAAGATAATGAATCTTGAAAGATGTTAATATGCTGCATCTAATGAACTTGTTTTCCTTAATGAGTATGATGTTGAGGCTTGAGTCCTCCTGGATGAACTTGGTGATATTTATTGATGATTGTAGTATTTGTTGTTACTACATTGTTGAGTATTATAGTTGATTTGTGAGATTTATCTATTATATACTGTTTTCTATTCTGAGTTGGCCGATGATACCTACTCAGTACGTGTGGTTGTACTGACTCCTACTTGTTTGTTTCTTTCTTGTATTTGTGGAGTGCAGCAACCGTGCCGTCGTCTTCAACTCGACAGCGATTCTAGCCAGCCTTCACTGCATCGGATCTCAGGGTGAGCTATGCTTCTAGCTTGGACTGGATCTTCTTCTTCTCGTCTTGATGCCTTGAAGTTCCGGCATGGACTAGCTTTCATTTGTTTAGTTTCTTAGAATACTCTTAGTTTCGAAATTGACTTTAGATGTTCTTGTGATGATGACTTCCGGATTTTGGGGGATATTTATTGTATTTGTTTTTCGTATTGAGTTAAGTCTTCCGCGTTGTATTTTGCTTGGGTTTAGATTGGTTGGTTCGCTCACACAGGAGGGTAGTGTGGGTGCCAGTCGCGTCCCGGTTCTTCCGCGTTGTATTTTGCTTGGGTTTAGATTGGTTGGTTCGCTCACACAGGAGGGTAGTGTGGGTGCCAGTCGCGTCCCGGTTTTGGGTCGTGACAAATATCATTCAAGTACCAAGTAGGGTCAACTAAGTTTACACACAAGATACAACATTATCACATTAGACACTGCTTAGTCCTTCGTCATCACATTCCATCAATTACAGAAGAATCATAACATTAGCACCCATAAAAGATCATATATACATCACATGAGTACCTTCACCATATACATTCACATTATACAACATACCACATATATCATAACATAACATCACTATATAGATTCATACATTCCATAACACCTTGAACATAATAACTTTACTTCACATAACAAACTTCACATTAAACCTTCATATATAACATAACATGATACTACTACAATTCACATAATAATTTCGACCAAGCCATGATCATAAACATATACAACACATAAGCACCGCACCATACATATCCAACAATTCACAAATAATTGCATAATTAAACATAGAAATCAACTATACAACTCATTATAATAATTATTTCATCAACAGTAGATCATAAACAATACAACAACTTCATAGCCAAATTTAGAGATTTGAGAAGATCAAGGGTCCATGGAGATTTTCATTGGAAAACATAAATTTAACATCAATAATAACATATCCAATCATTTGAAATCGTTTCATGGAAGAAACCTTGAGTTAGAGTAAAAATTGGACATTTTCATAAACTTTGAAATCACTTTGAAATTGTCTCTAAGGTGATTGAAAACCTTAGATAATGATATATCTACCTTATTAAAAGAAATTTCAAGAGAATTGAAGAAGAAATCCATTGGAATCCATATCCCTAGCTCCAACTTTGACCTTGAGCTTTCGTGGGGTTTGAGAGAACTTTAGGAGGAGAAATAGTCTTGATTTTGAAAAGTGAAGTCTAATTCTAGGTCTTAATGTTTAAAAACTCTTGAAATACCTGAAAAACATAAAATAACCGTCCATACGTTTTAAAAGACTTGGGGTGAATTTACGATATCACCCCACGCTTGACCGCAACTAGAAAACTTTTGTATACCCAAACGACTGGCCATCGTTTGATCGAAGCCCCTTCGATGGGATCCGTCATTTAGGTAAGAGGCTCAAAATTTGCTGGCCTTGAAGGTCAAATTTATGCCTATGTTTGATGGGTCATCGTTTGAATGAATGGTCGTCCATTGTGGCCGTCATTTGATACTACCTGGAAGTATCTTGGCTTGAAGGATAGGGTCTTTCTCAAGGGCCTCTCGTGGTTCCTTGGTGCTTAAATATTCTCATCTAATTCATATGGTCCTCAACATTGGTTTAGACCTCAAACAACACACTCAAACTCCTTTAAAACACAAAGGCATACACAAGCACATAGACGACTAGTCTTCAGACATCATGGTCGTTTCTTGACGTTTGACTTCAAACTCAACCAGACTGACTTAAAAAATCATTTAAATATTAAATTATCTAGTTAGAATCCCTTAAAACACAAGTGAAGCTCTAACTTACCCTAGTTCATCTTTATGGTTGTTACAGGGTAAAGGAGGCAATGCTAGTAGAACTCAGTCTACAACTTCAGCAGCACCATCAAGTCGCTTGACTCAGCAGGGTTACTCATCTAGTACAGGTAACGGCCACTGCCAGAACATATTGTATGCTCTTAAGGCTCACCAAGATCAAGAAAATTCCCATAATGTAGTTACTATTACGTTATGAGTCTGTGATCTTGATGTTTATGCTTTGTTGGATCCAGGGCTACTCTTTCATTTGTAACTCTTTATATAGCAGTCTAGTTTAGTGCTAGTGCAGACACTTTTTCAGAACCCTTCTCAATCTTTACTATAATAGTTACCCATTTATAGCTAGACGAGTATAAAGAAATTGCCCAGTCATAGTCTCCTAAAAAGTCACCTCAATATATCTTGTAGAGTTATAAATGGTAGACTTTAATGTCATTCTAGGCATGCATTGGTTACATTCATGTTCTGTCTCAACCAAATATATAACTAGGATTGTTCGTTTTTAATTTCCAGATGAAGCAATCTTAGAATGGAAGAGTAATAACTTAGCGCCTATGGCTCGATTCATTTCTTACCTTTAGGCCAGAAAGATGATCTCTAAGGGTATCCTATCATCTAGTTCATGTAGAGAATTCTAACTCTGAAACCCAACTCTTGAGTCAGTTCATATAGTCAGTGAGTTTTCGGAAGTGTTTCCAAAAGATTTTCCCGAAATTCCTCCCAAAAAGGAAATCAACTTAGGAATAAATCTCCTTCTAGATAGCCAACCTATATCTATTCCTCCTAAATAATGGATCCATCTAAGCTTAAAGAATTGAAGGAGCAGTTGAAAAACCTTATAGATAAGGGCTTTATCATATCTAATATTTTGTGATAGGGTGCACTAATATTGTTTGAGAAGAACATAAATAGTTCAATTAGGATGTGCATCGACTATACATATTTAAAAAAAAGGTCACAATCAAGAATAAGTACTCTATCCCTAGAATTGGTAACTTGTTTGACCAACTTTAGGGTGCTAGTCATTTATCAAAGATAGACCTCACATCGGGTTATCATAATTGTAAAGTCTAAGATAGTGACATTCTGAATACAGCCTTCAGAATTCCGTATGATCATTATGAATTTGTAATTATGTCATTTGGACTAACCAATTCTGCTACAGCTTTCATGGACTTGATGAACAGAGTGTTCAAGTAGTATTTGGACTTTTTTGTTATCATCTTAAATGATGATATCCTCATTTACTCTAAGAATGAAGAAGAGAATGCAAGTCATTAAAGGGTCGTTCTGAAAACTCTCAAGGATCTCCAATTATTCGCAATTTAACAATTGGGATTTTCGGTTACAATCAGTTGCTTTCCTTGAGAATATAATATCTAGCGAAGGGATCCGTGTGGATTCTTAGAAAATAGAAACATTGAAACAATGGTCCAGACCTACCTCCCTTACAAATATCAGAAATTTCTTGGGTATAGTGATTTATTATAGACGGTTTGTGGGAGGCCTTTCATCCATAGCCTCTCCATTGACTAGGTTGCAAAGATTGTCAAGTTTAAGTGGTCAGATGATTGTGAGAAAAACTTAGCAGAACTGAAGACTAGATTGACTACAACTTATATTTTGACTCTACCATAGGCTTAAGATGGCTATTTAATTTATTCTAATGTGTACAGAGTCTTCCTAGGTAGCGAGATAAGGTTATAACTTATGCTTTCAGACATCTTAAGGTGAATAAGAAGAACTATCTGACTCATGACCTTGAGCTTTCCGCAGTGGTGTTTGCACTAAATATTCAGAGACATTACTTGTATGGTGTTCACGTAGATGTGTTCACCGACCATAATAGACTTCAACATGTGTTCATCCAGAAAGAGTTGAATCTTTGCCAAAGAAGATGGCTAGAGTTCCTCAAAGATTATGATATAAGTCTACATTACCATCCTGGCAAGTCAAATATATTAGCGGATTATCTTAGCAGATTATCCATGGCTAGTGAAGAACATGTTTATGAAAAGAGAAAGGAACAAGTGAAGGATGTTCATAAGCTTAATCACTTGGGAGTTCACGTTATGAGGATATCATATAATGGTATCATAGTTCAAAATGGGTAAAAATCCTATTTGGTCATAGACGTTAAGGAAAAGAAAATCGTTGATCCAATATTGCTTGAACTTAAGGGTGCAGTCCAGAATCAGAGAGTGGAGGTTTTCTTCCGAGCGAGAGATGGTGTACTTCACTATCAGGGTAGATTTGTGTTCCTGAAGTGGGTGAATTGAGACATCATATTCTCGCAGAAGCCCATACTTTTAGATATTCTATTCATCTATGTGCCGCTAAGATGTACCGCGATCTGTGGGAAGTTATTTGGTGGGATGACATGAACAGGGATACAACACACTTTGTGGGAGTAAGTGCCCTAACTCCAAACAAGTGAAGGTAGAACATCACAAACCAGGGGGTATAACTCAAGATATTAATATTTCTACTTGGATGTGAGAAGTGATCAACATGGATTTTGTCACAGGGTTATCATTTGGGTGATAGTTGACAAAATGACTAAGTCTTTTCGCTTTTTGGCGGTCAATATTACATATTCGGCGGAGGAATATGCAATGTTTACCTTAATGAGATAGTCAGATTGCATGGGTTTCCTTTTTCTATAAGTTTAGATAGAGGTCCTCAGTTTACCTCTTAATTCTAGAAGACATTTCTAAAGGTCTTCATACTCAGATTAAACTTAGCACAACATTTCATCCACATATGGATGGTCAGAAAGAGCATACCATTCAGACCCTAGAGATATATTGAGAGCTTGTGTGATCGATATAAAAGGTATTTGGGATGATCACCTCTCTCTTAGTGAGATCGTCTATAATAATAGCTACCATTCCAGCATTCGGATAGACTCTTATGAGGTATTGCATGGGCATAGATATAGATTTCATGTTGGTTAGTTTTATGTTGGTGAAGCAGCCTTGATAGGACCAGATTTAGTCCATCCTGGAATGGAGAAGTTGCAACTCATCAAGGATAGACTTAATACTGCCCAGAGTCGCAAAAGTCTTATGCAAATTTAAGAAAGGGAATAAGAGTTCCAAGCCGATAAGTAAGTTTACCTAAAGGTGTCACCTATGGAAGGGGTGATTAGATTTGGAAAGAAAGGGAAGATAAATCCTAGATATATAGGCCCTTACAAGATTCTTAAAAGGGTTGGTAAAGTGGTTTTTGAGTTAGAGTTGCTAGCAGAATTAGCAGCGGTGCATCATGTTTTTCACATTTCACTATTGAAGAAGTATGTGGGTGATCCAACATCTATTATATGTTTATAAAGTGTGGTTGTGAAGGATGGAATCACTTATGAAGAAATACTAGTTGAAATTCTTGATCGTTAGGTTCGAAGGTTGAGAAACAAAGAAGTCGCTTCAGTCAACATTTTGTGTAGGAGTAAGTCCGTAGAGGGATCTACTTGGGAAGCAAAAGTAGCCATGAGGGCCAAGTATCCTTACCTCTTTCCTTCCACTTCCATTACATATTGAGGTAATAGTTCCTCTTTAGTTTTTCAATCATTCATAAAGATTGCGTCTTAGTATTACGTTCCTGCTATTTGTACTTGTATTTTCAGCATATTTTTGGAACTTAGTTCACTCAGAAATTCAATTCTCAGCGTTTAGTGGTAGGGTTGCAGCTCCTTCCCTGCATACTCAACTAGTTTAGACTTCAGTCAAGGACGATGATCGTAAGGGGGAGATAATGTAACACCCCATATCTAAAAACAGGCCAAACCAGCTAATTTTTTTTTAAAAAGTCAATCGACGGACTAACATGATGAATCCTAGATCCATCGACAGATCTTTATTCAGTCCCTAGGTCTAGACCCTCAATCACAGACTAATAGGATGGATAGTGTATCCATGAATGGATCATTGATATGTCGAGACCCTCTGAACCTGGTCTCAAAAGTTGATCACAGACTGATAGGATGAATTATTGATCTATCGACAGATCGTCAATCAATTCATAAAATGAGACCACAGATCATAGGCTGACAGGACGAATTGTGGATCGATCGATGAATCATCGACCAGTCACATCGATGGCTTCATTAGATTTTATGACAGGGGTCTTTTGGTCTTACTCTTATGAGTTGGACCCGTAAACTACATCGTCTTAACCCTAAACTATTTGGTTTTGGTTTGTTTTAGCTAGAAACATAACTAGAACTTTCGTAAGTCAATTATTTAATCAAAACATATAAACTTAGAGCATAAGAGGAGAAAAAAGTTCAAGAACCCTAGTTCAAGAATGCAACAAGGTTCTATCAGTTCCAGCCCAAAAATAAAAATATTTCTCAGTGGAATTCATCGCAAAGTATGTGAGATTTCACTAGTGGGTTCCTTTTGCCTATTAGGTCCCTATTATTCAGTCAATTTCTCAATTCCCTTATTATGAAAAGACCTAGAGTTTCTAGAATTACATTATATCATCATGAATTACCTATATGTATGTTCGAAATAAGATTATGATATTATTACTTAGATTATTGCATCAATCTCTGAACCCTAGCTTTGAGTTTTCTTTAGTTCTTGAACTACACATGCTAGGTTAGATATTTTAGCTATTGTGTTATACATGCCTTAGTTTTTAAAGCAACATTATCAGCATAATAATGTTACATTCACAGTTTGCAAGTTAAATTTTGAGCTATCAAGAATTAAAAAAACTCAGTCATAATGTGTTCACCACCAAATTCTTTGGGATTTGCATGATACCTAGTTGGACTAGGGTTCAACATATCCAAATAGCCTAGAACTACTAGCCACGTGGGTTGTAAGTCCCCTTTGTTAGCATCATTTTAGTGATCACACCAACATGCCTCTACACCTTTGGCCGGGTGGGTTGGGTCCTCTCCATGGAGCGTATACATCAGACTCAACATTTAGCTCATGTAGTTTTATTATCGGTTATTAGTAGCTCCCACAGTTCAGCCAGATTGAATTGCATTGACCAATTACAAATACATTCAGTATTCAACTTCAGCATGTTATAAATTGGTCATTCCATTTAGTTAGCTCAATATTCAATATCTATATCATGTTTTAATATATGAATACTTTATTTCTTTGTTCAGTTATATGTTATTTCAGATTTATTCTATCATGCATGCTCAGTACCTTTCAAGTAGTGACTCATACTCTGCGTTACATCTTCTCAAGATGTAGGTTAAGGTTCTCAGTATCCAGATCACGCTTAGATCGGTTTCCGGTCTTTACTTCAGCAACATTAGTGGTGAGTCCTCATTCTTCGTGGACTAGTGACATGTTTATCTTTGTCGCTTTTAGTCTTTAGTTTCATTTTTGCTAGATCTAGTTAAGGTATGTCCCAACATTTCTAGTCAATTTAGAGGCTTTTCTCATAAATATTTAGATTCAACTTAATCTTTCGAGTTTGTATTTCGTCATATTGAAAATCCCAAATTTTATATATTCAGTTTAATATATGGGTATTCCCCATCATTTCAGATTTACATATTATTAGCTTCCACAACAATCTAATTTCATAGCTTATCTTTAGTATACTCATGATTATGCCAGCAGTGTTAGCTTGTATTATGACCGCGAAGTTCCCCCTAGAATCGACATGGCGTACTTGACCTCTCGGAGGTCATATACAAGCCATTATCATTCATTTATCGCATTATCATTTAATTAGTGCAAAATTAAAACTTTCTCATAATATAACACAAGATTAAAAATAATTTATATTTTAACCATTAGTACGTAGTTAGGAAACTAAGTCTCGTATTGCCATCTTAGACAAGTCTCATATAGAATAGGGACACGACCATTAAAAATACAAAAGAACATGTCTATACTATTACATAAACTTTATTTAAACTCTTGACATGAAGGTCCTTGAATCGTTAAGGCTACACTTGAACTTAGGAATAGTAATCCAAGCTCTTCATTCTTGGAAAGTCCTTTAGCCATCACTACCTACACTTGGTGTAAAAAGATGAAGAAGAATGATATTAGTACAAGGATGCATTAAGTATGCTAATCATGCAAAACATGCTCTTAAAGAGGACATTTAGTTAGAAACCATGCATCATGTCTTTAAGAGAATTTCATAAGCATTTGATACAACAAGCACAATATAGTTCACATACATCATATAAACATGGAATACCACTCACAACAACACATAAGGACATTTATCACATTTAGGACTCTTTTAATATCTCTAATGCATTACCTTTCCTTTTTACCTTAACTCATTTACCTAAATCAACCCTTAAATAAGACTTAGTGGAATGCATGAATAGTGTCCGATTCCACCATTCACACCAAAGTATCACCTTAAGGTCACCAAGGTGAACATTCATACAACCTTCATCAATTAAACCAGATGCATTCATAAGGAGATTGGTATATCATGAAACATAACCTTCACACAAGAACCATAAACTAAGACAACCCCAAGTCACACTAGTGAAATGTGCAAGAATTATACCATAATCCTATTCACACCAAGTGTTCATATGAAGTCACTCTAGACTTAGGCACACATCACATTCAAATATATACAAACATATATTTAACATTAGACATGAGACCCACATAATTTATAGACCTCATATAACAACTCATTCATTTATTACTTCATAGTCATAATCCGTTTAGTCTTTATGCACATCTCAAGACAATAAACAAGTCCATACTATAAGTATTATCATAATGAAACCATAGTTAAATTGCATATTTAGAATTAATTTCATTAATACATCATACGACCTTACTTCTAATCCCAATCTAAGTCTACTAGTGCTATGTATATCTAAAGCCCCATAACTCACGCATACCAAGTAAACTAACAAGGAGATCATAATCATTGCCCTTCACTTCATACTTCATCATGAAAAGTATGGTCAACAACATGCATACTAGGTCAGACCAATAACATGCATATCATGTGTACCCCTCAAGACCTACTTATGCAATCTATAGGTTAAGTCCCATTCCCTTACCCACACTATGTAACATCTCTTTGTAGTGTTTACCTTCTTACTTCCACTTGTTCATTTTAACATTTGGGAAACTTCGCCACAACCGACATTAGAATAAGTGAGATAACATGGAATCCGATGTCAACCCCTCACACTGAAAAGATGCCAAGGTAGGACATACACATCATAATAGCACATAGGTGGATCCACTTTCTAAGGTTCCTATAGGGGCACATATTTATGGAACTAGGAGGTTGTTACTACAAACTCTCTCTATGCAAATTCTCAATGTAGTTTCCATCTCATGAGAAACATTGGGTGAACCTCCATTCCTTTGTGAAGAAACACCTCTCATTTTCAACTTCACTCGATGCTAAGCTGGCTTCCCTTTTTAAAGATCCTTTAAGTATTTGTTTAACATTAGTTCATAAGATAGGCCCTTAAGAATTAACCCTTTATATAACATGTACATAGGTCATAAGTTATATGTTGAGAATGTCCTTTCATCAAAACCAATATCATGTGAGAATGTCCTTTGACTTAATCATAACATCCATAACATAGTCTAGTTTAGAGTACAATTGAGAAAACATACTAACAGACTCTCATTCACCGGATTATGATTAACATACTTCATTCATACATTCATGTAAGTGTACATAAATGAGAAAGCCTTTCACATAAACACCTTTAGAAAAAACATTTTCATACTTATTAGTCATGTAATTTTCATGCATAATAAAATATAAAGGTGCATATAAGAATTATCCTTTCAATTAACACCATAAACATATCATACTCATAGTTATGCATGGGGGGTGTACCTATTGGTCGTCATGATCACATAAGAGAAACAACATTGTTCTGTAGGAAACCTCCCTTCAATGGATCACAACACATATATAGTATCCCTCAATTCATGAACAACTCACACATAGAACATTTAAGGACTATAGACCACACACCCACATTTCATCATAGAAGACAAGAGTACGTTCAACATGTGAATAGACAACTCCTAACATGCATAAGATCACACATTCATATAGGGTTATATAGGTGGCGACCATTCTACAATATTACTTACCACAATTAAGGATGTAGACCATATCTTACCCCTGGCATCATCATTCACATTATACTTCACATTATGAGTACACACTAATCATGATACTAACATTGAGGACTACATACATAACCTTCATGGCACACCTTCATACTCATAATCATCAGAACCACAATTCACATTACATCTATTGCCCTCAAGGCCATGATCACAACATGTATACATAGAGAATAAGTAAACACCACCACCATAAGTGGACCAAACTATACAACATCACTTCCAATACTATAAACTACAAATTAGGTCAACTTACCAATTCTCCAAGCCATGATCACCATATATCAATCCTCAACATTTCATAATCGATAGATATATATATCAATATCATTCAAAAATACATCACAAACTAAACATAATTCCATTAACACTCAATTAAGATTACAAAACCTATTTTATAGGCTAAATTGAGATATAAGGGAGATCATGGGTTATTCAAGGAATTACTTTGAAAATAATCTTTAAAACCTTTTTTAAACATCAATTTATCATTACAATGTCTTTGAAAACCGTTTGACAATGAACCCATTTTTAGATTGGAAATCAGGAATTCTGATCATAGAAACCCATTGGAAAATCATTGATAGAACTCCTTAAATGAAAGGTTTTCCAAGGACCTTATAATTGAATACCTACAAGAAGTTAAGAAGAATCAGTTGGAAATCCATCTCCGAGATTGATCTTGAGTTTGGGCTCTATATAGTTCTAGAGAGAATGTTATTTGGAAGGGAAATGGTTTAATTTGAAGAATGAATTCAAATTCTAGGTTTGTGTATTTTAAACAACTTAAAATATCCAAAAATAGGTAAAATAACCGTCCATCCTTTAATTAGAATATGGGGTGATCTTACTGATTCACCCTTTGTCTGGCCGAGACATTGCAGAAACTGCAGGTCCCATTTGACGGCCACCATTGATAATTGACAGGGCATCAAGTGGATGACGAGACATCCTGTGCTCATTGTTTTAGTTAGAGACTCCCTAATTTGGGGGATTATATCCCACGACTAAGTGTGGACCCATGCTCCCTTTTGACGGAATGTCAATTGGTTTAAGGGGCGTCAAGGAAAGGCATCAATGATGTTATTTTGGCAGCCTCTTGGCAAACGTTTGGGTCCTCTTCAAGGACCCTTAGGGTGGTCCTTAGGTATTCGTACCCATTGTTTCGACCCTAAGCATGACCATCTAGATATTGGGGTCCCCTACTCCAAACAACACTTCAAAACAAGGAGAACAATGGACACACTAGCACCCAAAAGACTAGTTAATGGACGTCTTGGTCGTCCTTTGATATTTGACCTCAAACCTCTTCAAAACAACTATTATAATTTATTTGTCACCTTATAAACAAGTTATTAACTCATACAACTCATGTGAGGAACTAGTCTATCCTAGTTCATCTTGAGGGTCATAACATTATCCCCAACTTGGGAACATTCATCCTCGAATGACACTTTTAACACTTTCAAAACATTCAAGGGTTTAATGGCCCAAATAGAAGCTCACAATATTCAACATTAATACAACATAATAGTTAATGCACTGAACTTACAAGGAACACCAACTTCATACCATTATTCATTCAATAAAACACAAGTAAGTAGTGACTTCATCCACTAACTCAAAATGTATCAAACACATAGACATTTCTCATGTTCATAGGAGGAATCACCTTCTCCTAATAATGACATGATCTTTACTTTTCATTTCATGAAAAGGCCCAATATTCAATAACCTTAAATTCACACATAGGCATGATCAACATTATAACTCGTAAAGCAAACAAATTACTCATACTAAATGCACATTGATCATGAGAAATGTACATCATCTACATATTATCATTAGCATCACCTTGTTTAGTTATATTCAAGGAGGAATTTACTTTTTCTTAACATACTAACATGTCATCATGAAGTTCGTATACAAGCATTTCGAAAAGGTCAATTCATTATAAGGAGAAATTCTCAACTTGTAACCAAAGCATGCTCATATTCCCTTCCTCATGAAGTTAAAATGGTAGATCACACCAAACACATCACAACATAAGGAAGTTGTCTCACAAAATTTCAATTTCCTAAATAACACTAGTTTTCATGAACATGCATCATTTAAGAAAATTATTACTATTTATAGACACACATGAATAATATTGGATATATACACCAACACTTCTCAAGAGTGAGTCTATATTAACACTTCCCAAATCACAAAATCACATATTATTAAAGGGAACTTATCTTTTCTCATTTAAAGAAAGCTCAACATCTCAATTGGGGCAAAAATAACCTTACATCAATAGTGAAATCAAGCATGTTTATTAAACCATCTCACGAAGTCAAATGCGCCTTCAACATATTAGGATGCTCAACAACATAAGAAACATGTTGTTAACCAAAAATCCCTTTATCATGTAATAAGAATCCTTCAAAACATGCATAACATAGTGTCATCTAGGACATGCATAACATATGGATAATATGCAACTTATACTTATGTGCAAGACTCCAAGACATGAACAAGCTACTAGGAACTCTTGGGTCTCCAGCCTAAGTAGGAATAGAAGGAAAAGATAGAGATATCAACAACCTAACTACTCAACTCATTATCCACCACTTAGGGTAAACCCATCAAAGATCAACCTATCTCATCCAAGAGAACTTTAACTTACCAACGCCTTCTAATCAAGCACAACATCCCCCTCTTGGGGTCAAGTTTATGCAAACCCTCATTAACATCGCCTCATTCCACTCTAAAGGAGGAACCATTTCTCACTAAATTTTAACTATACTCCATTAGGTGAGAATTTTAAGAGATCCAAAATGAGTATCCAAATCACTCCACTTCATATCCATCACTCAAAGTGATTTTCAACATGGAGACGTTCAAGGAAACTCAATGTAGGAACATTAAGGGCACTCAAAACCTAACTCAATGTAGGAAAATTAAGGGCACTCAAAACCTTACCATCTGGGCACATTATCCCCCATTTGGGGTCAGCTTGAATAAATCTTCATCACATCATTCCCTTAAATACCAAGGTTGAAGCAAGTCAAGACTGAACCTCCATACTCCTTACATAATATGATTCTACACCATCAAGAATTTCACGCCTACCCTCATAAAAGAAGAGTTTACCAAGTCAACATCAATAGGTACTACTCAAGCACCACTATTACTCCAAGTCCATCACCTAAAGGAAACTCATAAAATCAAGTTGGTTTACACTATTCATCCACATGAAGCCTTAACTACACCATGAATACCACAGGTACTCCATAATTTCATCAAACTCTATTACCAAGTCATAAGAAGTAAGTAGTTACGGATTTAAGCATACAAGGTTCATCACTTTAGGTAGTTCATCTATAGTCTTTGGAGAATCTCCCTCAAACTTAGGGCTATAGATATCTCAGATTCTATCAAAGCATAAAATACATGTTGGGACTCAACTACCACTTTTCTAGAGACTTAGGGTAACCATCCTCTCTAAGTAAATTCTTAGGAGAACTTAGAAGAGTCTTGACCAAGGTTAGATCTTTATTTTCTTCCTCTAATAGAACAAGATAAATTCTAGACCATATCAACCCTTGTCATCACTTTTGGTGGAATCATCCAACCAACCATGCCTAGGTACAATCTAAGCACTCTTCTCTCATGACCATACTTAAGATCAATCTTAAAATACAATTAACCTCTTTAATGTTAGTAAACATAAATTCTCTTCTTATCCATATGACTAAGGGGTACATGCATCCCTTTAAGTCAGTCTTAGAGAAAAACATAATCTCTTACCTATGGAATAAAACCCCCGCTTCTTTTTCCCACTCCCAGGATAGGTTCATATGGGAACTAATCAATTAGTCTTAAGAATTATCCCATTAACTAGATGTAACGATTGGGGAGCACCCTTTAGACGTTACCGGCGTACTCGACATCGAAGAGGTCTCACACAAGCCTTTTAGCATTCATTCATTGCATAAACATAAAAATAACGAAACTTTAAAACTTTTCATAGAACATCATATGCTAGAACAACACATCATATATATAAAATCATGAGTACTAGTCTAGACAATAAGTCTCTTTTGCCATCTTAGACTCAACAACATTAACGTAGATCACACACACAACCCTTAAAAACATAAAATAACATAATCTAAACTATTACATAATTTTGAATAAGAAATTGACATAGGAAATCCTTGAATCTTAAGGATCCCTTTATTGAACATAGAAAACATCTATCCAAGCTCATACCTCTTAGAAACACCTTCTAGCCATCGCCACCTATACTCTGTGTAAAAATATGAAGAAGAATAGAATTACTACAAGAATGCACTAAGTATGGAAAGCATGGAAAACATGAGTTAAAGAGCACATTTAGTTAGAAATCATAGATCATGCCTTTATAGTAAATTATCATGAACATTGGTAAAATAAGCACATATAGTTTACATACTTCATATAGACATGGATATTACACATAACAGCCCTTAAATACATTTCATCACATTTAAGGATCATTTATTAAGGCAATTTTCACATAGGAACCATCACCTAAGACAATCCCCAAGTCAAACTAATGCATTGTACAAGTGGCATCCATAATACTACTCATACCAAGTGTTTCAAAGAACTCACCCTAGATTTAGGCACATCAAATTCAATAACATAACACACATTCATTTAACCTTAGACATAAGACCAACACACTTTAAAAATGGTCACATAAGGACTCTTTCATTCATTTCATCTTAGTCATAAGTCATTAGTTCACATCATAGGTAAACCACCCTCATAAACCCTTCATAAGCTTACCTGTGCAATGTACACATGGAGTCCCATACCCCCACATATACCAAAAAAACTTATTTAGAAACCATAAGTGAAATTCACATGCATACTCATAATTCATGTATTAACATAAGTAAACTGATCATAACTTCCCTTAGATTCCACTTGGGCAATGTATAGGTAGGGTGCATAGTCCTATCTACACTAAGTAGGTTTTCAAGGAAACATGACTAATATTAATCATCTTATCTAAGTTCATTCCTTAACAAAAATTGAGAAGCTTAGCCATAACCGACATAGACCATGTGAGCTACAGGGAATCCGGTGTCATAAAGTCCCACACCAATAAAGGGTGTTCCACTTGCCAAGGTAGAACCTACAAACTAGATATTTTGTGGATCCAATAGCTACATCCTATGGGGGGAACGTAGTTTAAGGGATAGTGAGATTGCTTCTATAAACCCGGCCTATTGTATTAGCGAGAAGACTTCCATCTCATGAGTACTTGACTTTGAATGACCCGGCCTATTGCATTAGCGGGAGGGCCTTGTCCTCATTATACATATCCACTTGGTGCTAAGCTTAAACTCCTTTTTTATTATCTTTAATCCTTTATTTTTACTTTAACCTCATACATCATAGATCAAAGGTTTCTAAGATGAGAATTCTACTTTCATCATAGAACCTATATTTTGTGACAATGTCCTTCCACATAATTCTACATTCATACTTCCATGTGTGTATGCATAAATGTGAGAAGCACTTTCACATAACACCTCTAGACAGCCCATATGCATAATTTATTAATCATATAATTTACATGCATTAGTGATAGGTGGTGCATATGAGAACTATACTTTAAATTGACACCATGACTCTACCCTACTCATAATTTATGCGTGAGTGTGTGTGTGTTCTTAATGGTCATCATGGTCACATAAGATCAACAACTTAGTTACTTAGAATATCACCCATCAGACGATCACAACACACATACAATGTATCCCTCAAGTCATGACCAACTCATACATATAACATTTAGGTAAATTAGATCACACACCCGCATTACATCATAAGAGACGAGCATACACAACATTAGAATAGAAAACTTCTAAACTTGTGTAAGATTACACATTCATATAAGCTTCATAGAGGTAAGGATCATGCTACAAGAGTATTCATCATCATTAGACATATAGGCCACACCTAACCCTAATATGACCATCCACATGCATACAATATAATCTACACACCTAGATCATCAACTAGTGTGGAAGTCTATACATATATCTTCACATATCATCAATTCACTTAGAACATGATACTAGAATCAAGGGTTACACCCATCAACTTCCTTAACATAAAACCACTATATAAATTCATCTTGAATCTAATGCCTTCAAGTCCATGGTCATTACACATAAAGATGTACAAGAATGTAAACACCGCCACCATAAGTGGACCATACCAATCAACACAATTCAATACAAAATCTAAGATAATTAGAGAAAATAGGTCAACTTACAAAATTTCCATGCTATGATCATCATTGGTCAATTTCCAACAATTTAATATCAAATTGACATATGTAACATTAGGAATAAGCAAAATACTATAATCAAATCATAATTGGTTCATCATCAATTTTAGATCACAAGACCCACATTAAGGCTGATTTGAAGGAATTAGGAATCATGTGTTATGCATGAATTTAAAGTGAAATTCATCATGAAATCAATATCTAAACAAATATTCATCATTAGAATGCTTTTGAAATCAATTTGAGAATGAACTCATGGCTAGATTGAAATATAGGATTTTTGACTTAAGATTCACATTGAAAAACCTTTGAAAGACCTCTTTAGATGAAAGGTTATCTAAATATGAAGGATTACCATAACTTAATATAAGATAATCCCACGAAATATTGAATAATAAACTATAAGAATTCATCCACTAGCTTGTTCTTGAGCTTGATCTCCAATGGAGGTTTTGGGGTTTTCATATTTGGGAGGGAAGGATTAATTTGGAAGAGTGAAATTCTAAATTGGAATTTAGGGTTATAAATTGACTTAAAATACCTAAAAATAACTAAACTAACTTCCTATATATTAATTAGGATGTGTGGTGAATTTCCCATTACCCCTTCACTTGGCAGCGTGCAGGACAGAAACTGCAGACCCAAACGACGTGTGCATCGATGGACCGTCATTGGAATGATGGCACCGTACTACACGCCCATCGATGGTGACTGAGGATCCCATTTTGGTGGATGATCTCATACGTCTATGTTTGGAGAAATGCCCTCAGTCGATGGGGCGTCGATTAAAGCACGGGGCATTGTTTCATTGGCGTAGTTGGGAGACTGCGTAGTTAGTCCTTGGCCATCCTTTAGGTCCTCCTCAAGGAACCTTTGGGTAGTCCTTGGGATTTTCGTCCGGATGTTTCCAATATAAATAATCTCATATAAAATTTAGGATCCTCTGCTATTAATTTGAACTTGAAAGGACACATAAATTATGCAAAGGCACTAGAAGACACAAGCACGTCTTGAGACTAACTGTCGAACGTCTTGGACGTTTGACCTCCAAACCACTTCAAATCAACTATACATTCTATAAAACACTTTATTAACATGTAATTAACCTTTTTGCACACATGTGAGGCTCTATCTACCTTAGTTCATTTTGAGAGTCTTGGCAATATCCCCCACTTGGGAACATTCGTTCTCGAATGACACTTGAAACATTTAAACACCTTAAAGGACTTAATGAAACATATATCAACTCACAATATTAAAATTGATATAACACATTACTCAATGCACCAAATTTACAAGGGACACAAACTTTATACAATTATGCAACTAAAACAACATAATAAAACATGGACTACTTCTACAATTCTCCCCATGCATACATACTTCTTCATATTTATTGTTATTTTGGATGAACTACCTTCTCCAACTTTAGGCATGTTCATTATTTCATTACAAGATTAAACATACTATGGATTTTAATTGCACACGTAGGCATAATCCACACTTCAACTCATTAGAATTTGACAAATTCACATGAATCATGGGTAATGTAGATTAACTACAATCTCATAGTCTAGACATAACACCATCAAGGTCATATATGACATTACCATGTTTAGCCTGGTTCAAGGAGGAACTACCTTATCCTAGTCACAGCATATACACGTGGCATCATAGATCATATAAAAGCAATCCATAAAGGATAATTGATATTTAAGGAGGATTTCTTTACTTCAAAGCACATTATGCTTATACTTTATTTCTTATGAAGTTAACATGGTAGATCACACCAAGCACATCACAAAATGAGGAAGTAAATTTGCAACTTTCTATTTCTATCACATCACTAGTTTTTATATACATGAATCCTTTAGGGAAATTTATTGCAATTCATAGGCACACCTAAAGACATAGGCTAGGCAATGCATCACTCCTCAAGAGTGAGCCTATACTAACACTTCCCAAATCTCAAAAGTCACAGAGACTCATTTTTACGAATTAAAGAAAACTCAACTTCTCTTTGTGGGGTCAACACACCATACATTATAAGTGACATCAAGCATGCTCACTAAGCTATCTCATGAAAATCCAATTGCACACTTATCATAGAAGGATGCTCAACAACATGATCAACATGCAGTTTAACAAGATCTTTTTTCATATAATAATGACCTTTCATAATATGCATAACATAGTGACATTTAAGACATGCATGACATATGGAGAACATGCAACTTATCATTTTATGCAAGACTCCTATCATGGACAAGCTACTTAGGAAGCCTTTGGTATCAAGCTTGAGTAAGAATATAAGGAAAGCATAGGGATATCTACAACCTTACTACTCAAATCATCATGCCCCACTTAGAGTAAATCCATTTAAGAGCAACGCATTTCAACTATATGGGAGATTTGGCTTACCAACCTTAATAACTAGGCACATCAATCCCTCTCTTGGGATCTAAGCTTATGAACACCCTTCTGACTATCACCTCAAAGTGATTCTCAACTTACAGAAGTTTAAGGGAACTCAACATAGGCACATCAAGGGCACTCAAAGTGTTATAATCTAAGCACATTATCCCCCACTTGGGATAAGCCTAATCATATCATGTCCTTAAGCATCAAGGTCAAAAAAAGTCAAGACCAACCTATAACGGTCATCAACTTTGATGGAACTTTCCAACCAACCATTCATAGGTACAATCTAAACATTTCCTCAATCGACCGTACTTCAACTCAAGCTTAAAAGATAACTAACCACTTCAAAGTAGGTCAACCTTAATTCTCTCCTTCTGTTCAATATTTTAGTGGTAAATACCATATATCCCCATAAGTCACCTTAGGTAACATACTTCCAACTTATGGAACAAAACCCCTTTTCCCATTTTTCCCCACTCTTAGTATAGGTTCATAGAGGGAATCATTAACTATTCATAAGGGTTCTCACATTGACTAACATACTTCACAATCACCTTGCAAGGCTCAACACACTATCTCCCCTCCTTATGAGCAAGCCTATACAAAAGATTACAATCCACACAAGGACAACTATGAAGCATTTCACATATACAAAGCCAACATTCAACTTTCTCATTACTTACCACATTCTCCATGACTTTGGAAGCTTATATCATAACATCATACTACCATCCTACAAAATTATAAGGCACTCTATCATTCCAAGGGGAAACTCCATTCCACCATAACAACTACTAACAAGCCATAGACATATCATATCATGACTCCTCAACATAACATCTTATTCCTACTAAATCACCCATATCCATAATTGGAATCACATCAAATAACATTCCAAATTCACCTTCACATATACTCATCAACTCACAATAACCATAGTAAGCATCAAATCTCACCTTTTCTCCCTCAAGCCTTGAGACATCATCCCTTCCAAGAAATCACATGTAAAAAACAACCGTACAAAGAACGTAAGAGAGAGATAGTATCGATTTAATTTCTATGGCACGACATGACAATAGTGAATAAGGGAAACTTAACTATAGTTTCTCGCTCATAGATGTGTCGTGACGCACACCGATGAACGAGACTCTACTAGATGTGTCAACATAAGACTTGAAACCTTAACACTAATCCCAAAACTTTATGCTCCGATACCAAGTTTGTAATGATCGAGGAGCACCCCCTAGACGTTACCGGCGTACTCGACCTCAAAGGGGTCTCATACAAGCCTCCTAGCATTTATTCATCGCATCAACATAAAATAGCAGAAAATTTAAAACTTTTCATAGAACATCATATGCAAGAATAAAACCACACATATATATATATATATATAATAACAATTACATAGTCTAGACACTGAGTCTCTTTTGCCATCTTAGACTCAACAACATTAAAGTAAATTACGGACACGGTCCTTAACAACATAAAATAACATAATCTATACTATTACATAATTATGAATAAGAACTTGACATACGAAATCCTTGAATCTTAAGGACCCCTTTCTTAAACATGGGAAATATCTATCCAAGCTCATCCCTCTTATAAACACCTTCTAGCCATCACCACCTACACCTTTTATAAAAAAAAAAATGAAGAAGAATGATATTATTACAAGATGCACTAAGTATGACAACCATACAAAAATATGAGTTAAAGAGGAAATTTAGTTAGAAATAATGCATCATTCCTTTATAGTAAAACTTCATGAACATTGTTACAATAATCACATATCGTTTACATACTTCATATAGACATGGATATTACACATAACAACACTTAAAGCTATTTTATCACATTTAAGGATCATTTATTAAGGGACAATTTACACATAGGAACCATCACGTAAGACAACCCCTTAGTCACACTAATGCAATGCACAAGTGGCATCTCATAATATTGCTCATACCAAGTGTTCCTAAGAAGTCACCCTAGACTTAGGCATATCACATTCAATAACACAACACACATGAATTTAACCTTAGACATAAGACCAACATACTTCATTAATGGTCACATAAGGACTCTGTCATTCATTTCATCTTAGTCATAAGACATTGTCACATCATAGGTAAATCACCCTCATAACCCCTTCACAAGCTTACTTGTGCAATGTACACATGGAGTCTTATATCCCCGCATAGACCAAGCAAACATATTTAGAAGTCATAAGTGCAATTCACATGCATACTCATAATTCATGTATTAACATAAGTAAACTCATCATAAATTCCTTTAGAGTCCACATGTGCAATGTATAGGTAGGGTCCATACTTCTATTTATACGAAGTAGTCTTTCAAGGAAACATGATTAATATTCATAATCTTATCTTAGTTCATTTCTTAACTTTCGATATGCTTATCCATAACTGAAAAAGACCATGTGAGCTACATGAAATCCGGTGTCATAAAGCCCCACACCAAAAAAGGGTGTTCCACTTGCCAAGATAGAACCTACAAACTAGTTTTAATGTGGATCTAAATGATATATCATACGGGGGTACGTAGTTTAAGAGATGGTGAGATTGCTTCTAGAAATCTGACCTATTGTATTTGCGGGAAGGTTTCCTTCTCATGAGTAATTCACTTTGAATAACCTAGCCTATTGCATTAGCAGAAGGGCCTTGTCCTCATTCTACATATCCACTCAGTGCTAATATTAAACTCCCTTTTTATTATCTTTAGTCATTTATTAATTATTTAATTTATGAGATTAGGACTTGCTCCCTCATACATCATAGCTCAAAGGTTTCTAAGATGAAAATTCTACTTTCATAATAGAACTTATATTATGTGAGAATGTCCTTCCACATAATTCTACATTCATATTTCCATGTGTGTGTGCATACATATGAGAAAGACTTTTACATAGCACCTCTAGACAACACATGTTCATAATTCATCAATCATATATTTTGCATACATTCATGACAAGTAATGGTGAATATGATAACTATACTTTCAATTGACACCATGACTCTACCCTATTCATAATTTATGCATGAGAGTGTGTGTGTTCATATTTGTCATCACGGTAACATAAGAGTAACAACTTAGTTACTTAGGATATCATCCATAAAAGGATGACGACACAGACACACAATGTATCCCTCAAGACCAACTCATACATAGCACATTTAGGGAAACTAGATCACATACCCACATCTAAGAGACAACAGTATACTCAAAATAATAATAGAATACTCCTAAACATGCATAAGATTACACATTTATTTAAGGTTCATAGTGGTAAGGGTCATGCTACAACAGTATTCATTATCATTAGCCATATAGGAAACACCTAACCCTAACATGATCATCCAGATACATAGAATGTCATTCACACACTTAGATCATACAACTAGTAAGGAAGTTTGTACATATATCTTCACATATCATCAATTCACTTAGAGATATGATACTAGAATCAAGGGTTACACCCATCAACTTCATAAACATGAAACCACTATATCAATTCATATTACATCTAATGACTTCAAGTCCATGATCATCATATATAAAGATGTACAAGGATGTAAACACCGCCACCATAAGTGGATCATACCAATCAGCACATTCAATATACATTCTAAGCTAATTAGAATAAATATGTCAACTTACCAAATCTCCATGCTATGATCATGATTTATCAATTCCTATCAATTCAATATAAATTTACATAGATAACATTAAGAATAAGCAAGATACTATGATCAAATCATAATTGGATCATCATCAATTCAAGATCACAAGACCCACATTAAGGCTAATTTGAATGATTTAGGAAATATGGGTTCTACATGAAATTGGAGTCAAATTCTTCTTAAAATCAATAGCTAAACATATATTAATCATTAGAATGCTTTTGAAATCAATTTTCGAATGAATCTGTGGCTAGATTGAAATATAGGATTTTTAACTTAAGATTCACATTGAATACCCTTTGGAAGATCTTTAGATGAAAGGTTATCTAAAGTAAAGGATTAACATACCTTAATATAATAAAATCCCACGAAATCTTGAATAATAAACCATTAGAATCCATCCCCTATCTTGTTCTTGCGCTTGATCTTCAGTAGAGGTTTTGGGGTTTTCATATTTGGGAGGGAAGGTTTTATTTGGAATAGTGAAACTCTAAATTGGAATTTAGGCTTATAAAGTGACTTAAAATACCTAAACTAACCGCCCATATATTAATTAGGATGTGGGGTGAATTTTCCCATTCACCCTTTCACTTGGCAACGTGCAGGTCAGAAACTACAGATCCAAACGACGTGTGCACGACGGACCATCGTTGAAATGACGACGTTGTACTACACGTCAATTGATAGTGACTAGGGATCTTATTTTGAGGGATGAAATCACACATCTATGTTTTGAGAAACGCCCCCAGTCGACGAAGCGTCGATCAAAGAATGGGGCGTCATTTCATGGGCATAATTTGGACACTGCCTAGGCAGTCCTTGGCCAGCCTTTGGGAGTCATGCCCAATCGTTTCAAACCTGAATACGCTCATATACAAGTTAGAATCATACCTTATCAATTTGAACTCAAATGAACACGTAAAACATGCAAAGGCACAATAGAACACACAAGCATGTCTAGAGCCTAACTTTCAAACGTCTTGGGCGTTCTTGGACGTTTGACCTCCAAACCACTTTAAATCAACTGTACATGCTATAAACACTTTATTAACATGTTATTAACCATTTTGTACACATGTGAGACTCTAGATACCTTAGTTCATTCTGAGGGTCTTGACATTAGCATACTTCACAATTACCTTACAAGGTAAACACACTACCTTCCCTTCTTAGAAGTAATTCTATACAAAGACTCAAATCCATACAAGGAAAACCGTGAAGCACTACTCTTATAAAAAGAGTAACTTTCAAATCTTAAAATATAATTATCACATTCCTCCTAAAATCCTCAAGTCTACAAAATAACTTTCTACTATCATTGCACGAAAACATAAAGTAACCCATCATTCCAAAAAGGACTTCATTCAACCAAAACAACTCTTATAATGCTTTAAATACATCACTATACAACATCTCAATATAATACCTCAAATCTGATAGGTCACATATAGCAATAATTGGGATCACAAAAATATCTTCCAAATCCATCTTCACATATACTTATTTAGTCACAAAACCATAATAAGCATTAAAATCACCTTTTTATCCCTCAAGACTTGACACGTCACCCTTTCTATCAATCACATCTAGAAGACCACCTGAGAAGGGAAATAAGAAAGAGATCATATAGAGTTAAGCTATATGGAATGACACACGAGTAATGAAGAAAGTGAAACTTCTATCGTCCTATAGCCTCTCGCTCATAGATGTGTCACGACTTACACCAAAGAAAAAGAATCTACCAGACATGGCTGTATGAGACTTTGGACCCTAAGACCATTTTTATAACCTCATGCTCTAATACAAAGTTAGTTACGATCGGAAATTGTTGCAACCCTCAAAATGAAATAGGGTAAATTAAAGCCTCACTTGTGTTCTATGATTTAATAAGGAGTTAAAATGATGAATAATATCTTTAGAAGGCAATTTAAAGAGTTTGGAAGTCAAAACATGAAAGAACGAACAAGACGTTTGGAAACTAGTCTTGTGTGTTAGTGTGCCTTTGCATGTTTTATATGTTGTTTGGTATCTAAAAAGAGTTGGGGAGACCCTAGCGTCTTGACGGTCATGTTAAGGGTCAAAACATCCGGGTATCCCCAAGGACCATCCTAAGGGTCCTTAAGAGGACCCAAGCACTGGACAAAAGGTATAAAAACAAATTGAAACCACGACCACAAATGATGCCCCATCAAAAGGGGGCATGGATCTACAAATACTCGTAGGTTATTAGCCCTAAATTGAGGAGCCTCATTCAAGAACCAAGAGTCACCAGGACGGGGCGTCATTCAATCGGCGCTCCATCAACTAGTGGTCGTCGTTTGGGTCTACATTTTCTGCACTAATTCAGCCAAGAGAGGGGTAAATTGGGAAATTTACTCCGCGTTCTAATAAATTGGTGGACGTTTATTTTTGGTTTATTTATGGTATTTTATGTTAGTTAAAAAAATAAAACCTAGACTTAAGACTTCATTATTCAAAATTGAAACCCCAAGTTCAAAAGAAGTTTTCTCAAAACCTCCATGAAATCTTGAAGTCAAGTCGAAGGTAGGATTGAAGGTTTCCATCAATTTTTGGAACTTTTATACTATTAACGTTTGCTGAATCTTCCTTGATTCTTTTCTCATTAAAGGATTGAATTCCAAAGGCTTTTTAAAGATCATTAAAACCCTGGAAAACTCTATTTCGAATTCTAGGTATGGGTTCTTGCATAAAAAGGTTTTAATTGATTTTTTATAAAGTAATAAATGTAAATGATGGTTTTATGATCAGAACTTCCATGAACTCATGTATTCCTTGAATTACTAATTCCTAATTTTGTCTCCAAAGTGGGTGTATTGAGCATGGCTTAATTGAGTTGAATTCATGTTTAGATTCTTATGGGCTATTGAATTATATGTTGACCATTGTTGAAATTGTTCATAGTTTGCCTTATAGTATTGATATATATATTGACTGTTGTTGGATCATTGATATGAATGAATTGTTGGCCAATTCTTATGTAAATTGTCATTGGTAAGATCTCTTGTTGTGTGAATTTGTTTGAAAGGCTAAGAAATAGTGATTGTGGCTATTGAAAGGTGGTAAGTTGACCTAATTCCTTTATTTTTATATATAGTTGATATCAAATTTCTATTGATTGTTATGGTCCACTTATGGTGGCGGTGCTTAATTGTTATAATTACTATGAACATGGCTTTGCGGACATTATTATGTGAATTGTAGTATCATCATGTTAGGGATCGTATAGATGTACATTGTGAATGATGATATTGTGTAATATGGATGTAATGTGATGATAGTATATTCTCTTATAATATTATGTGTAATGATGATGGATTGTGAAGATTCTTATATCATGATCTTGTGTCTTTGATTTGGTAGACTTAGATCCCTTTTCTTGATACATGAAAGCTTCTAGATTTTAGACTCTTGGATTTAGTAGATTTAGGTACCTTCTCCTTGATGTATGAAAGTTATGTGGATGTGATCTCCTGACTTAGTAGGATTAGACACACTTATCATGTATGTATGAATGAGTGAATGAATGAATGAATGAATAAATGAATGAGTGAATGAATGAAAGTCTAGGACCGATAGATCTAAAGTAGATGAACTTTAAGGAAAGACTATATGGAACCTTGAATATAAAAGAAAAGTTTAATATAAAAGACTTGGAGTGGTAATACTATAATGGTGTCTTTCTAGAGTGTAATGATGGACTTAGAGGTAGGTTGGCTGGAACTGCATGAAACCATCTCTAAGAAAGTCATAAGAATTATCCTAATAGACTTTGGTTGGAAGCCCTAGTGGACCCATCCTTGGAAATGGTATTATGAGTTGGTAGGACTTAGTGATGGTACCTTCTCTAATACACTTATTTTAATGAAATTACTCTATGAGAAAAAAGGCAAAGCACCTAGTGGATAAGCTTAATGGAGTATCTCTAGTTGAGTATGAGGATAGAGTACAAAGAAACGTTTTTGATATCCCCTAAACCATGTGGCTACATGGGATGTGTCCTAGTTCTACCCTCACCTTCCACGGTGTGGGATTTGTGATGACACTAGATTCCATACTATCTAGTGTGGTCTATGCCAATTAATGCCTATTCTCATCATGTGGGTTGTGCACTCTAGTATTGGATAGGTTCTACAACATGTACGTAGTGGAATAGGACGTTATCTACTCATGGCACGAGTAGGCTTTGAAGATGCTAAAATGAGTTTCCTAAGTCTTCCAAGACCATTATGTGAAGTTTCCTATTTTTTACTTGTCACTTAAATGGCTTTAATGAATATGTTCTCTTAGTAAATTTATGTTGAATTGAAAGAATGTTATCTAGGATAGGTTGAGGATCACTTAGATGTTCTTGAAGACGGTGCGTGGGCGGTCTCTTCATGTCTTACTTAAGTGAGTCTTAGAGTAATCTTAGGTAGAGGGTCTAATTGATGAAAAGGCTTACTCGTTGAATATGGAATATGACTTATATGTAATTGTTGACTTGTATTATGTATCTTGAACTCTTATGATAAAGGTTCTTATCAAAATAGCATGAAAGCATATCTTAGAGTAAATATCCCTTTTTGAATGGTTTTCTTGCATGTTCATCATACTTAGTACACTGATTGTGCTAATTCCACATGTTTTTTCTATTTCTACAAGTGTAGGTGGCAAGTGAGGATTTTGTAGAAGTTGAAGCTTGGGAAGTCGATTTCTCTCAAGACACTTGGTATGTCATCATATCTTCGAGGACATAGTGTTTGTGTCTAGGATCTCTTGTTAAAGACTTTGTAATAGACTATGAGTTTATTCTAATGTAAGTGTTGTGACCCTATGATATTAATGTGTCTAAGATGGCTTATGATAAGACTTAGGTTTCTTATATTCTATAAAAGAGGTTTACTTTATTGTGAAAAGTCCTAATTTTGTATTACTTTTCATATATATGCGATGAATGAATGCTTAGACGCTTGTACAATATCTCTGAGAGGTCAAGTACGCCATGTGATGACTTGGGGGTGCTCTCGGATCGTGATAAACTTTGTATCAGAGCATAAAGTTATGAAGTAGTCTTTAGGATTTAAAGTCTCATAAAGTCACGTCTAGTAGATTCTTCTTCATCGGTGTTGAGTCGCGACACATATATGAGCAAGAGGTTATAGGATGATAGAAGTTTCACTTTCTTCATTACTCTTGTGTCGTACCATAAGATTTGAGGTTATTAGTGTCTTTTCCTAATCTCTTCTCTTGATTTTATAGGATATGAATACAAGAAGGACACCTACAAGAAGAGTGAAAAATGATGTGGTAAACAAGGGAGTTCCTCCCCGAGGTGAACAAGTTTCCCAAGGTGGTCAGGTTTCTCAAGGTGAAAAAGTCCCTTTAGCTAATCAAGGGAAGGAGGTTTCGGTGGTTACCTGGGCATAACTAATGAGGAGGTGAGAGGGGCTCTCCTTACCCTAGCCCGGTCCATGACAACTCAAGCGAATAGAGATGTGGGTCCTAAGATCAATACTCTTGATAGTACCATGACCTCTAGGTTGAGGGACTTTGTGAGGATGATGCCTCCTATATTTCTTGGTTCTAATGTGGGAGAGGATCCCCAAGAATTCTCATATTGTGTTTATAAGGTGTTGAGTTCTATGGGGTGACTTCGAATGAGAAGAAAGAGGTGGCTTCATACCAATTGAGGGAAGTTGCTCAAGTGTGGTACACACAATGGAAAGACAATAGGACGATTGAATTGGGTCCCATAGAATAGGAAGAGTTTAAGGAAGTCCTCTTAGGAAATTACTTTCCCCATGAGAAGAGGGATACATCCGATGAGAAAAATCAACCTAGGTTTAACAAGAGAGCTCCAAATCAAGATGTTTATAATTCTCCTAAGGTTAACCATGTGGTAGGTGGTGCTTCTCAAAGTGTTAAGCCTACTTGATCCATTTGTTGGAAAAAGTGTCACATCCCAAGATCACACCCTAGAAGATATGGCACTATCGGAGTGCAACCAGTGTACTTGACCTCTCAGAGGTCTTATACAAGCCCTTTGACATCATTCATCGCATATATGTATGAAAAGTAGTGCAGAATAAAACTTTTCACCCGAAATATCTTAAAATATATTTGATGTTAAAATCATACAAAACACTAAGTCTCAACATATGTCAATCTTAGACTCAAGAATACTTGGGACACGGCCCATACAACACGAATATGGAAGACTTAGTTTATTACAATACTTTGAATCTAAAAGATCTAAAGACAATTATACCCTCGATTCAAGTGAATACATACTTTAACTTTGCTTGAACAATAACTAGATTCTAAGCTTGTTCCAAGATACCTCTCACCTACTATACACACCTTTAGAGATAGACAAAGAGTACGAATTCGTACAAACACATGTACTTGGCTTAATGCATAAAATCATGAAAATGTATATTTATGAGAAACATGTCCTTTTCTATTAAAACATCATATCATAAGCATAAGAATCACATTTAGACACCAAACAACACAATTAAAAGACATTACAAATTATACTTAATAAAGATGAATGTTACAGTAACATTACAGTGAAGCTTACAGTGACTTCACTGTATGTTCATCCAAAATTAACCTATCACACTATAACATCAAAGTATATCCAAAGCACATAAACATGATATCCTCCTACCAAAGGTGATTCTAAGGTTCACTTGAGTGATTTGTGAATCAACCGCCCATACAATCCCTTCATACACACCTAAGAGATCTTTTAGACTACCTAAGATAAGATCATTCTCACTACACATAATAGTATACATATAATATGACATTCTCTTCCCAAATGTTATCATAAGACTTACTTAAGTAATGAAAGAAGAGACCGTCCATACACCCTCTCCAAGCTTACCTAAATATTAAAGATTACTTTCCCTATCTAGAGTCATTCTTAAGACTTCCCTAGGTAAGACATGAAGTGACCATTCCTATGCCCCTTTCATGTCTTAACTAAGCAACCCTTAAAATAATGTAGGTAAGTACTTAGTGATTAACATATGTTTCAACTTAAGTCATTATCTTCATTAGTTCACTTAAGAGGCATTCAACATATAAGGACATTCACGTAATGGTCTTGGAGAAGACCTAGGGACTCACTCACTAACATCTTCAAATCCTAATCGTGCAGTGTCTAGATAGAGTCCCATACAACCACCTAAACTTTATATAACTTCTCCAATACTAGTGGATTTCCCATATGATGAGAACAGGAAGTAACTGACATAGACCATGGTAGCTAAGCATGGAATCCGAAGTCAACCCTACTCCGATAAAGGGTGTTCGAATTGCCAATGGTAGATTTAGGACACATCCCAAGTATGCACACAGTTAAAGAATATGAAGGGTTTATTTGTTCTCTAGCCTCATATTTCAAATAGAGCAACTCCCCTAACCATAATCACTCGGTGCTAGCCTTTGTTCTCATAGAGTAAATCACATGGAGTAAATTAAGAGGTTCTATATCAAGTTCACCACCACATCATAACATCTTACCAAAGAGGTCCCATAGGGTTTACTTACAATGGTCAAGAGGATAGCTTAATAATTTTTCTAAGGATTATTTCATGTCGTTCCAGACAATCAATCCCTAACTCCACCATTCACATGAGAAGGATACCATTACGACTTTTGACTTCAAGGATATCATAACCTTCCGACTAGGTTGAAGGCTCTACATACAGGACCTTCTTAGCAATCTTCAAGGTCACATGTCAATCACACATACAATAATAAGAGGCTTTAGCATACTAATTCAAGAAGTCATATCCACATTATGCATGTTTAAAGTAAGTGACACATGTCTACCAAAATAAGACGCACACATACTTCACATATAGCATATCATTCTAGAAGCACATAGGGTCAACTAAGCATACTTACTAGTTATCCTACACACTCCTATAGGATCATCAACATAGGTCATCACAAGTATCATATAATCCATAAAGAAACATCATACTTTAACATCAAGTAATCCTCATAATGACTACACTATAGTCTACTAGAGATACACATCATCAACGAGAAGAACTCATGCTTTGACTCCACATAAATACACAATTCATCTTAAAATTAATATTGTTCACATAATCACTTTATAACATGATAAAACCATAATACTTGAAGTAATGCCGACGAGGCCACATCATTCACAATTCATAAAGTAATGCCGACAAGGCCATATTTGTCACAAGTATAACACATAAGCACCACCACCATAAGTGTACCATACCAACCATCATCATCATATAAGAACTATACTACACAATATATAGAAATTTAGGTCAACATACCATTGATTCAACCTCACAACTTCCATCCGTAGTCAATTCATCCAACACAAAATACCAAGGTCCTTACCAATGGTCATAGTTTACAATTTAATCCAATAATTACAATACATAATGAATCCAAGATAATTAAACATAGATTTATGAATTTAGATAGCCAACTAACAATTTTATCATGACTCTATATAATTCAATAGCTCTAATCAAACTATAAAAGAACTAAATTGCATTAAGACATAATCGATTCACCCATAAAGTAGTTAAATCTAGAGTTACATGAATTACATGAATTCATAGAGTTTTTAAGTTAAAATCTTTAATGAACAACAACTCAATCAATATACAATGATTCAAAACCTTTAATGCAAGAACCCATGGATAGATCACAAAATTGTACAAGTTCATTTTTGAAAGACTTTACAAATCTACCTTAATTGGTTCTAGAACACAAATTTGATGAATAATCAACAAAGAAATTTTCATTCCAAGCTCTATCTTGAGTTTTGGCTGCAATGGAGTTCTAGAGAATTCTTTAGGGAATTTGGTTTTTGATTTTGTAAAGTGAATTCATCTAAGTGTTTAAGACTTATAAAACTATTTATAATACCCAAACTACCCTTATGAAACCTCCTAATTTATTATTTGTACATGGGGTGAAATTACCATTTCACCCCTTCTCTTTACAGTGAAGCTACGAAATTGCAAATTTCACCTATGTCTGCCCATCGACGCCTCATAGCCCAACTAACGGATCATACTTTTGGTCCGTGGTTCGGGTAAGAGGATGGTACAAAGTGAGATCAACCTCCCACGCCTAAGTTTCAACCTATGCCCCTCACCTACGGGGCATCGACTGACCTACTGGTCGTCGATTGCCAACCGTAGGTTGGGCTGGTTTGACAGCTTGTGGCTCATATGATGGGTCCTTCCTCAAAGATCCTTGGTTGTTCCTTGGTTACTTTTACCTGGACTTCTCTAACCTGAATATTCTTGTATACAATTTTAGTACCTCTCACATTAATTTCATCCAAAATGAACATGTAAAACTCGACGAAACATGCTAAGACACACAAGGTCACTTCAAGGCAAACCTTTCAAATGTCATTGACGTTCATGGACGTTTGACCTCCAAACTACATGAAACTTTAATAACTTCCTCATAAACTCATTTAAACCCAATTTATGACTTCAAAACATCAAAAACAAAGTGTTAGAATCTAGTTACACCTAAATCGTTTTAGAGGTACTACAAGAAGCACTTTGGGAAGTGTTTAGCCGGTACTAGTGGGTGTTACTGTTGTGGAAAGAATGATCACAAGATTAGAGATTTCCCTACTATTTTATCTATACGAAGAGAGGCCGATAAATCTCTTAATTAGGGTACGATTTCTATTCCTCCAAATTATGGTCGTTTTGATGCTCTCCAAGCTAATAAGAAAGCAAATCCGGATGAAGGTTTCCCTCTTGTTATAAAATTAATGGGTTTTTCCCAAGTGGGGTAGTATGGTGAATATTTGGGTTGATGGATCTTGTCTCTTCTCTTCTATTCTATTCGAGCGTGAGAGTTATAATTTCCTAGTAGCATGTTGCATATGTTGGGAGTCTTTGTGAAAATGAGCTTCCTTGATCTCCTTACATTTTGTATATTTTCATGAATTTATGTTTATATGCTAAAATTGAGCTTTATTGACTTTATCTTTCATATTGTTATGTCTCTATAATGAATTGTCTAAATGATGAATGAGTGAACTTTTAAGCATGCTTAACAGTGAACTTTTGGGAAATGATGCATAATTGTGTTTATGAGAAATGGACATAGTGTGTGTATAAATAATGTAGTGATCATGATGATATCTGTATAAGGAAGTTCCTCCTATGTGAAATAAGAAATGTAGAGTCTTACTACATGATAAGTTGTAGATGTTATTCATACTCTCTTGTTGTGTTTTAAGTCTCTTGATTATGTGAAGTTGATTTTACTCCTATATATGTGTATTTTGTATGATGTAGTATTATTGTGAGATGAAAATCTCGATTAAATTACCCTTGAAAAAAGTTTGAAGTGTTCTATCGTCATTCGAGGACGAATGTATCCAAGTGGGGGAGATTGTTGCAACCTCAAAATGAAGTAGTGTAAAATAGAGCCTCACATGTGTTATATGATTTAATAATGTTTTTAAATTATGAATAATAGATTTAGAAGGAAGTTTAAAGATTTTGGAAGTCAAAACGTCAAAGAACGATCAAGACGTTTGGAAACTAGTCTTGTGTGTGCTAGTGTGCCTTCTAATCTTTTATGTGTTGTTTGGTGTCTAGAGAGAGTTGGGGAGACAATGGAATCTATAAATTCATGTTTAGGGTCAAAACATCCGGATACGAATCCCAAAGACCATACTATGGGTTCTTGATAAGGACCCAGGCGTTCGCCAAAAGCTGTCAAAACAGCCTTGAAACCACAACCACAAACAACGCTCAATAGACCAGACGATGCCCTATCAAAAGAGGGTTTGGCTCCACACTTAGTCATTGGAACTTAGACACCAATTAAGGATCCTCATTCATAAAATACAAGCTACCAGGATGGTCCGTTGTTAAGTCGATGCTCCGTCAACTAATGGCCGTCATTTGGATCTGCATTTTCTGCAGTGATTCGGACAAGTGAGGGGTGAATTAGGAAATTGACCCCACATTCTAATAAATTGGTGGACGGTTATTTTGGGTTATTTATGGTGTTTTAATTTAGTTAAAACACTAAAACCTAGACTTAGACTTCATTATTCAAAATCAAAACCCCAAGTTCAAAAGAAGTTCTTTCAAAACCTCTATGGAAGCTTGAACTCATGTTGCAGCTAGGATTGAAGGTTTCCATAAATTTCTTCATCGATTTCGTGGTATTTCTACTATTAAAGTATGGTGATTCATTCTTGATTCCTCTCTCATGCAAGGATCCAATTCCAAAGGCTTTTTAGAGATCTTCAAAAAGCTTGAGAACTCTATTCCAATATCTAAGCATGGGTTCTTGCATAAAAAGGTTTAAATTGATGTTCATGAATTATTCAATGTAAATTGATTTTTTTATGATCAAAAATTTCATGAACCCATGTATTCCTTGAATTCTGAATTTTTGCTCTAAAGTGGGTGTATTGAGCATGGCTTAACTGAGTTGAATTCATGTTTAGATTCTTATGGGCTATTGAATTATATGTTGATCATTGTTGAAATTGTTCATATTTTTCCTTATAGATTGATATATATTGAGTTTTGTTGAATCATTGATATGAATGAATTGTTGGCGTAGTCATATGTACATTGTCATTGGTAAGATCTCTTGTTGTGTGAATTTGCTAAAAAGTCTATGGAATGGTGACTGTGGCTATTTGAAGGTGGTATGTTGACGTAATTCCTTTATTTTGTATAGAAATTATATCTAATTGCTATTGATTGGTATTCTCCACTTATGGTGGCGGTGCTTAATTGTTATAATTGCTATAAACATGGCCTTGTCGACATTATTATGTGAATTGTAGTATCATCATGTTAGGGCTTGTATAGATGTACAATGTGAGGGATGATATTGTGTAATGTGGATGTTATGTGATGAAAGTATACCTATTCTGAGGTTAATATGTAATGATAATGGATTGTGAAGAGTCTTATATGATGATCTAGTGTCTTGTATTTGGTAGACTTAGGTTCCTCTTCTTGATACATGAAAGCTTATAGTTTGTGAACTCTTGGATTTGGTAGACTTAGGTGCCTTCTCCTTGATATATGAAAGTTATGTGGATGTTATCTCTTTTGGTAGTCTTAGGCACCCTTTTCATGTATGTATGAATTAATGAAAGAATTAACGAAAGTCTAGGATCGGTAGACCTAAATTAGGTGCCCTTCTGTTAAAGACTAATATGGAACCTTGAATATGAAAAGAAGGTTAATATAGAAGTCTTGGAGTGGTAAGACCGTAAAGGTGACCTTCTTGAGTGGAATGATGGATTTAGAGGTAGGTTGGCTGGAACAACATGAAACCATCTCTAAGAAAGTCATAAGAGTTGGTTGGAACAACATTAAACCATCTCTAAGAAAGTCATAAGATATATCTTAATGGTCTTTTGTTGAAAGCCTTAGTGGACCCATACTTGGAAATGTTATTATGAGTTGGTAGGACTTAGTGATGGTACCTTCTCAAATACACCTCTATGAATGAAATTGCCTATGAGAACAAAGGAAAAACACAAAATGAATATGCTTAAGGGACTAGCTCTAGTTGAGTGTGAGGCTAGAGTACAAAGAAACCTTTTTGACATCCCCTAAAGCATGTGCCTACATGGGATGTTTCCTAGTTCTACCCTTGGCAAGTAGAACACCTTCCACGGTGTGGAGTTTGTGATGACATTAGATTCCATACCTAGCTAGTGTGGTCTAAGTATATTAATGCCTATTCTCATCATGTGGGATGTGTACTCTAGTAGTGGATAGGTTTACAACATGTAGGTAGTCGAATGGGTCGATATCTACACATGGCACGAGTAGGCTTTGAAGATGCTAAAGTGATCTCCCTAGGTCTTTCAAGTCCATTATGTGAAGTTCCCTAATTGTTTACTTATATATTAAATGTATTTAATGAATAATGTTCTCTAAGTAAAGGTATCTTGAATATAATGGCTCTTATATAGGGTAGCATGAGGATCACTTAGGTGTGCCTGAAAAGGGTGTATGGGCAGTCTCTTCATGTCTTACTTAAGTGAGTCTTAGAGTAATCTTAGGTAGAGGGTTTAAAGTGATGAAAAGGCTTACTTGTTGAATATGGAATATGTCGTATATGTGAGTGTCGACTTGTATCATGTCTCTTGAACTCTTATGATAAATGTTCTTATCAAAACAGCATGAAAGCATATTTTAAAGTAATGTCCCATTTTACATGGTTTTCTTGCATGTTCACCATACTTAGTGTATTGATTGTGCTAATTCCATATGTTTTCTCTATTTCTATAAGTGTGGTGGCAAGTGAGGATTTTCTAGAAGTTGAAGCTTGGGAAGTAGATTTCTCTCAAGACACTTGGTATGTCTTCATATGTTCGAGGGCATGGTTTACGTTTCTAGATATCTCTTGTTAAATACTTTGTAATAGACTATGAGTTTATTCTAATGTAAGGGTTGTGACCCTATGATATTAATATGTGTCTAAGATGGCTTATGATGAGACTTAGTTTTCTTATATTATGTAAAACAAGTTGACGTTATTATGAATTGTTATAGTTCCGCACTACTTTTCATATATACGCGATAAATGAATGCTAAGAGGCTTGTACAAGACCTCTGAGAGGTGAAGTACGCCATGTGACGACTTGGGGGTGCTCTCGGGGCATGACAGAAAGTAACCCTAGAAGTAACACGGCATACTTGAATTCTTGGAGGTCTTATACAAACCCTTAGCATTCCTTCATCGCATTGTCATAAAATTAGTGTAGAATTAAAAGTTTTTCATAATATAACACAATACTAAAAATCATTTAATTTAAATCATTAGTACATAGTTAGGACACTAAGTGTCGTCTTTCCATCTTAGACATAACTCCAATCGAATAGGGACACGACCCATAACAATACAAAAGAAAATTTTCTATACTATTACATGAACTTAATTTAAACTCTTGACATGAATGTCCTTGAATCGTTAAGGACACACTTGAACTTGGGAATAGTAATCCAAGCTCTATATTCTAGGAAAATCCTTTGGCCATCACCACCTACACTTGTTGTAAAGAGATGAAGAAGAACGGTATTAGTACAAGGATGCACTAAGTATGATAATCATGCAAAAACATGATTTTAAAGAACACAACTAGTACAAACCATGCATAATGTCTTTTAGAGAACTTCATTAACATTGATAAAAGGCATAATATAGTTCACATAGATGATATAAACATGGAATACAACTCACAACACACATAAGGTCATTTATCACATTTAAGACACTTTCAATATCTCCAATACATTACCTTTCCTTTTTACCTTAACTCTTTTACCTAAAGCAACCCTTAAGTAACACTTAGTGCAATGCATGAATAGTGTTCCATTCCACCATTCACAACAAAGTTATAACCTTAAGGTCACCAAGGTGGACATTTATACAACTTTCATCAATCAAACTATATGCATTCATAAGGACATAAGCTTATTATAAAACATAACCTTTACATAAGAACCATCATCTAAGACAACCCCAAGTCACACTAGTGCAATGTACAAGAAGCATGCAATAATTCTATTAACACCAAGTGTTCAAATGAAGTCACCCTAGACTTAGGCACATCACATTAAATAAGATACAACACATACATTTCACATAAGACATGAGACCACATCTTCATAGACCTCATAGAACTCATTCATTTATTACGTCATAGTCATAATCCATTTAGTCATTATGCACATCTCAAGACACATACAAGTCCATACTATAATATCACCATAATGAAACCATAGTCAACACTGCATATTTAGAGTTCATTTCATTAATACATTATACGACCTTACTCATAACCCCAATCTAAGTCTACTAGTGCAATGTATATCTGAAGCCCCATAACCTCACACATACCAAGTAAACTAAAGAACCACCCTATAAATCCCCTCAAGGCATACTTGTGCAATGTATAGGTAAAGTCTCATTCCCTTACCCACACTCAGTAACATCTCTAAGGTAGTCCTAGTTAGTGATCATCTTCTTACTTCCATTTTTTCATTTTAACATTCGGGAAACTTTGCCATAACCGACATTAGACCATGTGAGCTAAAATGGAATCCAGTGTCAACGCCTCACACCCAAAAGATGCCAAGGTAGGACGTATATATCATAATAGCATCTAGGAGAATCCACTTGTTAAGGTTCCTATGGGGGAACATAGTTAAAGAACTAGGATGTTGTTGCTAGAAACCCAATTTATGCTAATTTGCATTGTAGTTTTCACCTCAAGAGAACATCAGGTGAACCTCCCTTCCTTTTTCAAGTTACACCTCTTCATTATCAAGTTCACTCGGTGCTAAGCTAACTCCCCTTTTTAAAGAGCCTTTAAGTCTTTCTTAAACATTAGTACATAAGATAGGCCTAGAAGATTAACCCTTTATATAATATGTACATAGTTAATAGGTTATATGATGAGAATGTCCTTTAATCAAAACCAATATCATGTGAGAATGTCCTTTCACATACTCATAACGTCCATAACATAGTCTAGCTTAGAGTACAATTGATAAAACCTTTCAAGAGACTCTCATTCACTAAATTATCATTAACATCCTTAATTCATACATTCATGTGTGTTTACGTACATGAGAAAGTCTTTCAAATAAACACCTTTAGAAAATACATGTTCATACTTTATTAGTCATGTACTATTCATGCATAATAAGATATAAAGATCCATATGAGAATTATCCTTTCAATTAACACCATAAACATATCATACTCATAGTTATGCATGGGGTGTGTGTACCTACTGGTCATCATGATCACATAAGAGTTACAACATTGTTATTTAGGAAACCTCCCTTCAAAGAGTTTTACGCATATACAATATCCCTCAAGTCATGAACAACTCACACATAGAACATGTAGGGACTATAGACCACACATCCATATATCATCATAGGAGACAATAGTACATATGAATAGACAACTCCTAACGTGGGTAAGATCACACATTCATATAGTGTTATATAGGTAGGGGCCATTCTACAATAGTACTTACCACAATTAAGAATGTAGATCATACATTGCCCTAACATCATCATTCATATTATACTTCGTATTATTAATACACCTTAATCGTGATACTAATATTGAGGACTACATACATGACCTTCATGGAATACCTTTATACTCATAATCATCATAACCACAATTCACATTACATCTATTTCCCTCAATTCCATGATCAGGACATGTATAGATAGACAATAAGTAAACATCGTCGCCATAAGTGGACCAAACCATATAATATCAATTCCAATACAATATACTAGAAATAATATGAACTTACCAATTCTCCAAGCCATGATCATCATAGATAAATCCTCAAAAGTTCATAATACAAAGATATAGATAGAAATAGCATTCAACAATACATCACAATCTAAACATAATTCCATTAACATCCAATCAAGATTGCAATACCCACTTTATAGGCTAAATTGAGATATAAGGGAGATAATGTGTTCTTCAAGGAATTAATTTAATAATCATCTTAAAAACTTGATTAAACATCATTTTATTGTTACAATTTCTTTGAAAACCATTTGACAATGAACTCATGTTTAGATTGGAAATTTGAAATTTTGATCATAGCAACCCTTTGGAAAATCATTGATAGAATTAGTTGAATGAAAGGTTATACAAATATCAAGGCTTGCCATATTTAAATATTGAATACCCACAAAAATTGAAGAAGAATCAGTTGTAAATCCATCTCAAAGCTTGATCTTGAGCTTGGTCTCCAATGGAGTTTTAGAGAGAATGTTATTTGGGAGGGAAATGGTTTAATTTGAAGAATGAATTCTAATATAGGTTTCGGTGTTTTTATAAACTTAAAATATACAAATATATATAAAATAACCGTCCACCCTTTAGTTAGAATGAGTGGTGAATTTCTTGGATGGTGAGACATTGCAGACACTGCAGGTCCCATTTGACGCCCACCATTGACGGGGCATCAATTAGATGATGAGACGTCTGGTGCTCCGTAATTTTCATCAGAGTCTCCCCCATATGGGGGATAATATCCCAAGACTAAATGTGGAGATACACCCCCTTTTGACGGGACGTCAATTGGTCTAAAGGGACGTCGACCAAGGGCGTAAATGAGGTTATTTTAGCAATCTCTTGGCAAACTTTTGGGTCCTCTTCAAGGAACCTTTAGAGTCTTCCTTGGGGATTCGTACCCAGATGTTTCAACCCTAAACATGACCACCTAGATACTAGGGTCCCCTCTTTATCATGTTTGACTCCAAACAACACTTCAAAGCATGGAAAACATACTAGGACACACTAGCACCCAAAAGACTAGTTTCCGGACGTCTTGATTGTACTTTGACGTTTGACCACAAACCTATTCAAAACAACTATTACAAGTTTTTTTCCACCTTATAAACAAGTTATTAACTCATAAAACTCATGTGAGGCTCTAGTTTATCCTATTTCATTTTGAGGGTCATAACAGCTTTGGGTCACTTGTGATCCTATGTTCTATGTCCGCGTCTGGGGAGTAGCTTAGGGCGTGACACAGTTCAATAGTGACACTTGTAAAATGCTAATGTATAATAAATTTCAATAGATTGGTGTGGAGTCTTTGATGATTCCGAGATTTAGACTCATTTAGGGCTTTATTTAAATAGATTTAGTGTCCTTAAATGCTTATTTTATGCCAATAGCTTATATAAAACCCTTGATTTCTAGGCATATGGATTAAGGAATAAAGAAAGGACACAAATTTGCAAAAATGAACAAAGCAAGCTGAAAGAATGAAGGAATGCAAGTCTGGTGATCACCAAGTCCACTTGGCGAGTTGCCAAAAGGCTACTTGACCGCCTCAATTTCTAGTGTGCCAAGCGCTAAAGGAAAGAACCAAGTTGGAGAGAGAATGGAGCAGTCAAAGGATAGCCCAGTGGTTCTGCAATGCAGTGTTGGATCGCTCAAAATCACACAACTTGAGCATACTCAATGCCAAGGCAAAAAGGCGATGACAGTGACTAAAACACGGCTCGCCTAGTGGTTCGATGAGCCCGACTTACTTCGCCAAGTTGCTTTTCACAGCAAATTTTGGTGACTATAAATACATTTTGAACATTTAATTTAGTATCTACCAGTTACCTAGTTTTCATCATATCAATTATTCTAGGAATTGAGACAAGTTTTCTCTACTTTTTCCCAAGCTTTGAAGATTGAGGTTTTTAATTTATAAGAAATTTTAAGTGGTTCTTTGAGATTCTTCAAATCGGACCATTGTAAAGAAAAAGTCAATCTTACCCAGTTTACGGAAACTCAATTTGGTAATGATTTTTATAATTTTATGATGTTTAGCTAAAACCCCGATTCTTGGGGTGTGATTATGGACTAATTTAGTTTATGGGTATTGTTAATTGTTAGTTTAAATGCTATTTAGAAGTTAGTTCAATCATTATTTGTTGTTTAGTTTATGATTGTAGTTTCAAATGCAGGCATACCTTCGTGTTTTTGGCTTGCTCGAGAGAGATGTTTAAAACTAAGATTATTAACTGATGGTGTATGGGTGTTGGGTTGCCATGGATTCAGCTCGAGAATGTGAATCCTAAGCCTAAATCAACACATTCAGCTCAAGAGAGTGAATGGACTAAGTTGTGGGTTGTTCTTATGTTGCATACTTGTTGATGTTAGAGATAAATTGACTTGCTTCGGGGTAATTGTTTGAGAGAAAGTTTACCTCCTATATATCCTAGCATACTCAATAATATTTAGTTATATCTAATAGTTTCACTTACCCATTTGTCTATGTTAGCGTATAATTGAATCGCATCCCAAGAACCAGTCTCATTATTGTTATTTCATATTATTTACCACTGTTTTTGTTAATAATTCCAAGCTACAGCCCCCATTTGAAATTTATGTCATCCCATTATTCGAGTAATGTTTTTATTCAATATTTTCTATTCGTATGACTGATTTGACCATGTTAGTACTTCACTATTAAATCTCAAACATGTATCGCTCCCTTTGGATGCTTAAAATTGGATAAAGTGTCTTTGAAACATCATTAATCAAAATGACGTCGCTGCTAGGAATGGTGTTGATTGCGATTATTTTGGTGAAGTTGAATTTGTTCTTTTTAGTCAGATTTTTATCTACTTACTTTCAGTTTCAGTTAGTGTGTTGCTTGCTTAGAAAAGAAGAAATGATCATGTCTTGTAGCAACGGTAACCAAGTGAGCATGCCTTCATAAAAAATGATGCTTCTTAGCCTAAGTTTCGGGCAATTAGAGGGTGAAGAAATCCAAGAGTTGTGGTTGAGATTCAATTCACTATTGCTTCAATGCCCCGCTCATGGAATCTCAGATAAAATTCTACTTGACTTCTTCTATAGAGGTCTTAGTCCTGAGAACAGATGAGTGCATGACCAACTTTTTTCGGGTAGTATCATACAACTACCTTATACAATAGAATCCCAACTCTTTGATCACATGACTTAGACAAACAAGGAGATTGAGAAGGACCATATATTGGAAACACGATTGACTCAACTAGATATCTTATTCAAAAAGATCATGGAATTGGAAGTACCATATAAGCAGAAAGGTCGGTACATTTTGCCTCACAACTATAGAAACCCAAGGATTACGAGGGTAAACAAGTAGAAGAGATATTGTCACTCATTCTACACAAATTCGAAGAACATAAAGGAGTATGGAAAGAGATCAAAGAGAAAGTCTCATTACTGAATCAACTGGAGACTCAAATGGGTCATATGTTATCTTGTATATACCGTAAACAAAAGGAGGGTTGCCTAGGGACACTATAGCAAACCCCAAAAATGAAGTTTGAGTAAGTACATGTGTCGTGTCTTTGATGTTAACTAAGGTTCCTCTTAGGAGGCAACCCAAGTCTTTATTGTTTTTTTTTGTTTTAGAAATAATTGTGTGTTCATTGTGCACGTTGAAGTGTAGAATGTTTTTGAAAAGTGTACATTGACGAGAAAAATATCCAATTGGTGACTCGTCCGAGAAGTCCGCAAGCCTGACTTGGACCATTATTGGACTCAAGAAATATTAAGTTGGAGTCCATAAAACTCATATGGCCCATAGGCAAGTCCGTGAATTACCGGAAAATTTGGCGATCTCGTCTTTGTTCATTGTTTAGACCCCCCCCCCACATTAACTAGAGGTTGTATAAAACTCAGTGAGGTAAGTGACCACTCAGCGTATTGTTGAGTAGTTTGGAGAGGTCGACTAATATCGCTGAAGGGGTGCGAAATGGATGGGTTTTTTAAAAAAAGGCCAAAGGTTTAAAACTTCAAACTCTTTCACATTTCCTCACTTTTCAATTTGAAAAAGTCCTTCTCACTCTATATTGCCTTTTTTCTAGCATTTTCTTGAATTTCGGTCGTTGATCTTGTGCTTAGATTTGGATACTTTGCCGCTTAGTTTCATAAATTTTCATATTCGGCATTAAAGGTTGGTTTTCTAAACTCCAAACTCGTACTTAGCTATTAAAATCAATTTCACTGCTATAAATTATTTTGAATTGTGTTTATCATCTCTGAATGTGTAGTAATATGTTTTTTTGTCGGTTTTAAATTCGATATCATGCCTGAAATGTCTAATTGTTTATTTCCCAAAAATTTGTGCCTTAATATTTATCTAAAGTTTTGGGTTGTGCATATTTGTTGTTGGATCTAGTCGGGTGAAGTCTGAGTGACCTATATTTGTGTAAAATGACATGGTTTGCTCAATGATGGAGTGTTTAACATTATTCTTAAGGGCTTAGGTTGCCAAACAGACAAATTTTTGTCAAACCAAGGAAAGTTCGAGCTTAAAAATTGGGGTCAATGTCAAGGTGCGTGTTAGACCCCGTAGTTGAAGGACTTTTTTAGATTTGGTATGGGAACGGCATTTTCCTGCAAAAACGAGGGGAAATACTAGACATAAGTGAAGGTTTCCCAACCCTTAACCAAGAACTGTCAGGGTTCACAACAACCTTCACGATCAGTGGTCCCGTGGGAAGGCTCGTGGTCATGCCTTAACATGGTGGGAGTTTTTCTAGGATATACTGGTATAGGGACCACGGGAACCACCACGAGCCGTAGTCCACTTGACGGGCCATTAAGTTGGTCGTAGTCCCTCACGGGGGCTGCCTAAGTTAAGGACCTTTGTGTAATTTCCTAATTATTTGGTTATATTATGGAGTCATTTTTAATTGTTTTATATCACTTGTATAATATTTTTAAGTCATAAAACGCCAAAATTACTTTATTATTACTAAACACCCAAAAGAGTTCATCTTCTCCAAAATTTCTCTCTCTAAAACTCAAGGAAGAAGAAGGAAGCATTCAAAACTAGGATTTGTGGATTTAAAGGTGATTCTTCTTCAAATTTCTTAGGGATTCTTACTTAAGGTATGGTATTCTTCATCCTTTATTAAGTTTCATTCAAAGAGCCCAATCAAAAGTGATTTCAAATTATAAGTTCTTCCAAAAAAAAAACCTAGGTTTTTTCAATATATCCAGGGTTCAATTTCAAAACTTTTATAAAGGTTAATAAGTGATGAATTATCAATGAATTGTTGGTGTGATTATAATTTTGGTGAATTGTGAAGGACTTTCCCCATGGATGCATATTTACCCCCAAAATTCAAAGTGATTGAATGTGATTCGGGTTTGATTTATCATGATGTATATTGAATTGTTTAAGCTTATATTGATTTAGATTATTGAATCACGTCAGTACTCATGCCTAATTATCGTCTTCCTGGGTTTTTTGGTGATTTTTGATCCATAGCCTTGGAAGGCAAAGTGTGAAAGTTTCATGTATGATTATGATGAGAAGTTTATGCACATGAATTCAATAACAGTATTATGATCATGTTTTGAATGCAATTGTGTGTTGAAGGCTTTTTTTGACACTCATGAATGATGATGATTATATAATGTGAAGGTTTTTTCATTTTATTGTACACTTTGAATTGGTAGCCTTAGGCATCTTCTTCTTGAATGAATGAAAGTAATGTGAATGTTCTATCTTGAATTGGTAAGTTTAGGCATCCTCTTCTTGAATAAATGAATGTATTTATGATTGAAGTACCATGAATCGGTAGACCAAATAGTGGTATCCCTTTCATGAGAAATGAATGTAATGACCTTGAATGGGTAGACCTAATGATGCTAGCCATTTGACAAATGAATGGTAAAGTATTTTAGGTTCTGTCTTGAATCGGTAGAACAAATGTTGGTAACCCTTCATAATGAGTCTAGCAACTAATACATAATAAACCTTAGTTCGATAGACCTAATGGTGGTAGTCTTTCCATGTGTGAAATTATGAACCTTTAATCGATAGACCTAATGGTGGTAGCCCTTTCTTGAGTAGTCAATGAGTTATCCTAATAATATACATTTAATCGGTATACCTAATGGTAGTGTCCCTTTCATGTGTAATGTATGTAGAATCGGTAGGCCTAATGTTTGTAGCCCTCTCAAGTACAATAATGTTAATGTGAATGAAATACTCAATGAATGGAAGCTAATCACCGAGTGGATATGGTAAGATTAACTTGGTCCACCCAATCCAAATACACTTGGTCCTACCTTAGGCAAGTAGGCCACCTTTTTACGATGTGGGGTTTCATGACACTGAATTTCATGATTTAGCTCTCATATTCTATGTCGGTTAAATGTGTATTCCCGTCATGTTAGATATGCATCATGTTTTCTTAATAATTTCTATAATGTGTGAGTTGTAGTATGGGATGCAATACATTTAATGCACGAGTTGGATTTGAGAGAGCTATAGTGAGTTCTCGAATGTCCTAATGACTAATGATTGAGTGTTCCCTTAATGAAGTTAATAAAGAATGTTGACTTAAATGTTTAATGAGATTATATATGCTTTACTTGGAGTGTAATTATGACTTACTTTCTGTGTCGTGACTTATGAAATGTTTATGTTCATATGTATCAGTAATGTTCAAAGATGAAAAGGAAGAATGCTAAGTTCACTTTTGGTGGCCTTAATGTTGTACTTTGTGTGGATGGTGGTATGGGATGATATTCATACATTGCACAAAGTATAGCTTGAGGTTACTTGAGGTGAAGGCTTTAATGTGACGAAATGATTTGAATGTTGAATGTGTTATATATTATGCCTCTTATGCTTATGCTCATTATGTTTTCTCAAAGTTGTCATATGCATGGTTTTTAAAAAATTGAATTGAATGGTGAATCCTCATAGTTTTGAGGACAAACCCACCTTGTTCCCTTATGTCTTTTGTTACTATGTTTAGAGTCTTTGTATGGGTTATGTCCCAAAGTCTTTACTCTTATAATTCTAGATGGTTTGAGACGAAATATAGAAAGTCTTCCACTTTATTTTATGAAAAATGACTTCGATCGTAAAAGAAAAGTATTAAAATTAGATCTATTTTTCATATGCTCTAACTTTCACAAATGTTATGAGGTTGAATTATAATTTTTGGAGTCTTGTACACCGTTTCACTTCCAAGGTGTAGGCTCAGGTCGTGACACCCGATGGCATGGGTCTTATGGGTCTAAATTAGATTGAATAAGTGCATGATTTGATTTTGTTTTTTTTTTGGGGGGGTAATGGAACGTTGGGAAGTTTGGCTAGTTCGGTTGAGCTCGCTGAACCACTGGAGGATTGTCGAGTCCCCCTTTATTGCCTTTAATTCCATGCTTTTGTTGAGTGTGGGTTTTGTAACTTTTGGTGAGAAGCTTGAGTTTGTTGAGTGCACTCGGCAACTCATCGAAGGTCTTCTTTGATCACCCTTTCTACGCCCCTATCCCCTAAAATACCCTGTAACTTTTGGCGGGATAATCTTTGCTCGCCAAATGATATTGGCGATTCGCCAAAAGGCCCCTACCATAGACAACATACCATTGTTCTGGAAAATTTTGAACCAATCCTTTCGGAGAGCATGATCTATCTTGCCAAAGTGATTTACTGGCTGACCGATCGGTTCGGCGAGCCTATCTGCAATATGATTTTTGTGATTTTTCTTGACATGTTTCTAAATTTCTACAATGTTTCTACATATATGGATAGAACCCACTTGTACATACCACTCCGTAAAAGAGCACGGGGCATAATATTAAATAAAAGAGCAGACAATCCTCCTAAAATGGGAAAGATGACACCACCTAAGGGAGGCAAAGGTAAGGGCAAGGGCAATTAGCCATATATGAGGTTCCAGAGCACAACTCCGGGGAAGAGGGAGAGTAATTCGACTCCCAAGCTACATTTTTTGAGCCGGAGAATTACCAGCCTCTACAGTCCAGGTAGGTAGAGATTTGTGCTAGGTATAGCACAAATGCGTCGAGAGTTACACATGCCACACCTACTACAGCTGATTATGTTTTGGCTATGGCACCAACTGTAGCGCCAAATCAACCAGTGCAGGGTCTTTACCTTGAATAATTACCAGAATAAAGTTCAACGGGTTGAGGACAATTCTAGAGGAGAAGTTTTTATCAATATAGGTCTTAGTGAGTAGATATTCCACTGTGATATGCACTCTCCAGTTTCACTGGATTGAGTAGTTCACCAGTCCCCAAGACCTTTATATTTTTACATGGTTCTAAGAGTTCTACATAGCATACACTGACTAGGTACCCAAAGGGAAATAAAAAGGACAGTTCCTTTAAATCGACGAAGTTTGTCATAGTCCAAAAGAAGGAAGTAAGGTGCAACATAGATCATATTAATATTTTACTCCACATGGCTACAAGTTTTACACATGAATATAAAGGATTGGCAACAACACAGTCCCTAGACGACTTAAAGGGCTGGCTTTCCTCCTAATTTCTGACACCACCCTGAGGTGGATTGAGGCAAGAGCTCCCGTCAAGAAGAAGGACCTGACATTATCACTCGGTACTGGTCCGTGTTTATTAACAGTTCTATCATGCTTTTGCAGAATGAGTCCATCATTCACCACCCTAAGGTAGACTTCCTCAGATTCATAATAGCTTGGAAAACACTGTACTAGGGACTCATCATAGAGAAGGAGATATCCATTAGGGTTCAGCAAACTCAGATATCTCTTCCATTCCCGATATTGATTACAAAGTTGTGCCAACATGTTCGATTTCCTCATGATGAGAAGAGCATATAGAGGTCAAGCCTAAATCTTCCACTAAAATACAACATATAGAGGTCGAGTTCACTCAAGAAGAGGTAGATAGGAGGAGAGCAGCTCCGGTGGATGCATCCTAGGAGGTGGACGTTAATTCTATACCTACATGGTCATCTTCTCCCACTCATGCCTACGGGCCTTCAATTACTTCCACTTCTACCCAGACACTGAGTACTTCTACTACTTCCCAGCCCTCCAAAATCACTCAGGCCATGATCTTACAAATTTTACACTTATCCCATTTTGCGGATGTAGGGCTACCCGATTGGAGGCTTATGCACCATATATGATTAAGAGTGCTATCCTAGATGTACTTACACCACTCCTATCATCTATCACAATCTCACTACGAGAGAATAGACTTGTGAGATTCGACAAGGGGACACTTCAGAGTTGACGACTTTGAAAGTTGAGGTTGTATATCTGAGGAAGGATGTGGACTATATAATGTCCACTAACTTCACTTCACTATCGGAGGCAGCAGAGGATGTGGACACCTTGACTACGTCTAAGGTTCCTTCGGCCACTACTAGAGATGTGCAAATGGATGATTTGGCATCCTATTAGTTAAAGTTTTAGACCTACGAGGAACAGATTTAGGTGTCAGAGGATACCATCCATGGAGACCTACCAAATCTAGAGGAGACGATTGTACAGTCGCTTTTTCCAACATCACTCACAGAGACGTCTATGGAAGCCGCTAATAGATCTAGTAGTGATTACGTTGCATGGGGCATTGATGCCCCGAAAATTGGAGTGATTGTGTAGACAATACCCTTCTTTACCTCTCTCTCTATCATTTTTATTGACTTTTTATCATTTTGTTGCATTTGAGGACAATTCGCTTTTTATTTATGGTGGGGTGAGGTATTTCCATACCTAAATCTTGTGATTGTCATTTTTTGTTATATATTTGGTTTTTGTGCTGTAAATTGTGTTTTGAGACTATTTAGTAGATGTTTGAGCGTGTGGCTCCTAGTTTTAAATAAAAATGGTTTTTGATCTTTTTAAAAGCTTGACACCTCTTGTTGTGTTTAATTTTGGTTATTTTTGTGCAAATTCAAATATTGATTATCATTAGTACCAATGACTCAAATAGTGCTCTTAATAAAACAAAAATGAGTGTGTGTAGATAATATGTGAACTTTTTGCATATCGCTATGACTATTCAGTTATCGAATTAGACTCTTGTGATGAAAATTTGACAATAGCAAAAGTGTGGACTCTTGTCTGATATTGTTGTCAATGCCTTGGGTGATAAGCTTACCGTGAACCTTGTGTGATGACACCTAGAATTTTCCCCCTTGCTTCGGTTGACTAAGTGATGTAAGCTCTTAAAATGATCTTAGGCAACAGTTTTGAAAAGTTAAACAATTTGATAATATACCTTTTTTGTGTCCAACCTTGTGAATGTGTGAACCTTGCTTAAACTCCCTTTTTGAGCCTTATCATGTTTGTTGGAAGACACTTTATGCAATTGTAACCCCCCCCCCTTCTCTATTCACCTATAATCCTCATTAAGTGTGGTTTGTTGAAGAGTCAACTTACGCCAAAAGCCTAAGTTGGGGGTGTGATGAAAGGAGAAGGTAAATCAAAAAGTTCAAATAAGTCCCCCTTGACCCATGGTTTTGAATAAATATAGAACCTCTATAAAAAAAATAAGAGAAAGACGAATGTAAAAGAAAAAGAAACAAAATTATGGAATAAAGTTATGAAAGTTGCAAAGTAAATGGGGTGTTCGGTATTCCATGAGAAGTGAATAACGGGGTGGACTATGAGAATGAATGAGAATGTTGAAGAAAAGGAAAGAAAGTGATGTTTATACCACATTTCATGACGATATCAGCCACTGAGCCTAAATGAACATACATTTACACTTAGCCCGGTTACAAGCCTTGAAAAGACCTTTTTGATCCTGAGTGAGCTGAAGCGAAATTTGATTGAAAAATAAGGGCAAACATGTGGGTGAAGTTATGCATATGATAATCTTTGTGAGTATGAGAGTTTTCTGTGATTCTAGAACTATCATTTGTTGGACTATTGTATGTAAATTTGCAATAATTCTTCTATGAGGGCATTTGAGTATCTTTGTTGAGATTATACTTGCATTTGAAGCAATTATTGTGAACTTGAGAATATTTGATGATTGTGAGTCACAACTTGAATCTTTGAGTACAGAATTGATCGATGCTTAAGTAAGATAAGACTTGTTGTGTGCATTAATGATTGAGTCTTGTGTAGCACTATTTAAGACATCCTTTTTGATAAGCTGAACTTGAGTTTTACTTAAGGACAATCTACAATTTAAGTTGGGGATGTTAATGAGTCTGATATTTGCTCGTCCAAGGATTTATTTATATAGATTTAGTGACCTCAAATGTTTATTTTGTGCCAATAACTGATGTAAAACCCTTGATGTACACGCATATGGATTAAAGGAACGAAGCCAGGACAATAATTTGCAAAAAGGAATAAAGCGAGCCAAAATAATGAAGAAATGCAAGCTGGATGATCATCAAGTCCACTTGGCGAGTCGTAGCCAAAAGTTCTAGCGTGCCAAGCCCTGAAGGAAAGAACCAAGCCGGTGAGAGAAAGGAGCAATCGGTGGATCGCCGAGTGGTTCCGCAATGTAGTATTAGATCGCCCAAAGTTACAAAACTTTAGGATAATGAATGTCAAGGTAGAAAGGTGATCGAAGTGACCAAAAGGCGACTTGTTGAGTGGTTTGGCTAGCCCGACTTACTGCGCCAAGTTTCTCTTCACAACATATTTCTGGCGACTATAAATACATTTTTGAACATTTAGTTTTGTATCTATCAGTTACCTAATTTTAATAATGTCGATTATTCTGAGGATTGAGACAATTTTTTTTATAGTTTGCCCCATTCTTTAAAGAATTGAGGTTTTTCACTTATAAGAAATTTAAAGTGGGTCTTCGAGATTCTTCAAGTTAGACCATTATAAAGACAAAATCAATCTGCCCAGTTGATGGAAAATCAATTTGCTAATGATTTTATCTTTTCATGATGTCTAGCTAAAACCCCATTTCTTAGGGTGTGATTATGAGATTATGGGTTGATTAAGTTTATAGGTATTGCTAATAGTTAGTTTAAATGCTATCTAGAGGTGAGTTCAATCATTAGTTTTTGCTTAATTTGAGAATTGTAGTTGCAAATGCAATTCTACCTTTGTATTTTTGGCTTGCTCAAGAGAGAGGCTTTAAAACTAAGTTTATTAATTGATTTTCTGTGGGTGTTGGGTTTACATGGCTTCAGCTTGAGAGGGTGAATCCTAAACCCAATTCCACATATTCATCTCGAGAGAGTGAATGGACTAAAGTGTGGGTTACTCTTATTTTGTATGCATATTAATGTTCGAGAGAAATTGACTTGACTCGGGGTAAATTATTCGAGAGAAAGGTTACCTTCTCTATAGTATATTTTACTCACTAATATTTAGTTATTTTCTAATAGTTTCAATTTTCCATTGGTCTATGTTAGTCTATAATCGAATCACATCCCAACAACCCGTCTCATTATCATTATTTTGAATTGTTTACAACTGTTTGTAATTTATAATTCCTAACCACAATCCCCAACTGATATTTGTGTCACCCCGTGATTTGAATAATAATCTTAGTCAATAATTTCTAGTCTTATGAGTGATTTGACCATGTTCTCACTTCTTTATTCAATCTCATACAAGTACCGTTCCATGTAGGATTCGATCTCAACTCATTTTGTTGGGTTATATAATGATTAAGGATCGTTGATGCTTAGAATTGGATGAAGTGTCTTTAAATGACATTACTCAGTCTTTTGTATTCTATATTCGAGAGGCTACATGGAATTTTTAAGAAGATTCGTTCTTTTGTACCGCAATCGTGCATCTTATGTCTTATTAATTTCATGGGATCTCACTTGTTTTACTCTTTCGCAGGATGTATTATATGTGAGACTCAGCAAATGAGGGTGATGGATTAGAGCTTACTATTACATCCCTAACTAAGAGTGTTTTGCAATATATGCAACACCAGTTGGGAGCATTGTGCGAGAGCTAAAGCACCAAATCAGAACAGATAGAAGACTTTAAAGCCTTAAGCAATTTTGTCTCAGCCATATCCTGGACCATCTATTCCCCAAACCTTCAAGATTTTGTCATCTATCTATTGTCAGTATTAGGAGGTATGTAATAGGCCTCATCTCCACCTACACCAGCATCGCGGAGTCAGCCTACCAAGGTAGCTCCTCAGGTCGAGGTGCTACTATCACACGCCGTTATCACCTATTTATTGCAACAAGAGCTATACCGCTTGAGGAGAAAGAGATGCTCAGAGTGGTTTTGATATTATCACCTCTAAGGTTTTTTAGGGGGTTGTGGAGGATCCCATAGGTTTCTTTCTACTTGTCGTGAGTGATTGTATGCATTAGGGTTAATAGAGTTAAGAGGAATTGACTTCACAACTTATCACCTCTACGTACCAGACCAGAGTAGTGGCGTTCTCACTTAGAGGATAAACCAATTGGTACACTTGAGAGTTTCCAAAAGTATTTCTTGGCAAGGTTCATATCGTAGAGTGTCAGAGTCGACTACTTGATCAGTTTTCAAGGTTAGTCTTTATGATTTTATTTGAGTGTGAGGTGAGGTTTCACTAATTCTCCAAAAATGCTATGATGATATTACCTTGCGAGCAGAAGAGGGTTTTTAATTTTATTAGTGGGTTAAGACTTTAGTCGTGAATTGAGATTGATTCTATGGTTACAACAAGCCTCTCTTTCTAAGATTTTCTTACCAAGCATGTACTAAAAAGGATCTTCATTGCAAGGCCCATGGGAGTAGAGATAAGAGAGCTCAGCACTAGGGCACAATGAGTCTTAAACTCATACGATAGGACTCGACAGCGGTTTCAGTAGGGTCAGTTTAGCCAGCATGTTCAGTTGCTGCTTAAGACTTAAGAGAGTGATGTTGGTATGGGCTTGAGTTTTAGGTGTTCACAGTTGGGTGCTTCATGTCATAGTGGATTATACTTTATAGGCCAATCTTCATAGGGTTGCTATGACTATTTGGATCTTGATTATTGGTCCACAGACTATCCCCGATGAGGTATGACTGCACCGGCACCATAGCTAACTAGGTTCAATACTTCATGGTAGTCATCATAGGGATCGGGAAGAACCCTAGATAGGTAATTCAGGTAGTAAGATTTACATCCAGGGTAGAGGTAGATGGTTCCACCTATATGAAATACTAGAGAGGGCAGTGGTTGAGGCATCAAATGATATTATCACATGTACGATTATATTATGCCATCAACCAACCTCGACTTTATTTAATGTGAGCTCTACTTTTTCGTATGTGTCTGTGTATTATGATTCTCGATTGCATATGAGATTTTGACCCTTTGGCAGCGTCATTGAATGTTTTAACCCCCGTGTGTGACTCTTTATTTGTGGATCGAGTATATAGATTTTTTTTGTTGACTATCCATAGGCAGGACTTGGGCTGACCTTATTGTACTACATACATTTGATTTTGCTATTATTTAGGGCATGGACTAGTTATCACCCTACCATGAGTTCATAGATTATTTTTCTAAGACTTTTACCTTAGTCATGCCACATGTTCCTTCAATTGTTTGGAATCAATCTTGTAGTCATACCCCGAATAAGGTTATATATTATGTTCAACATCAAAGGTTGGTGGTTAGAAGGTGTATAGCGTATTTTTCTTATGTTAGATATGAATAACAGGTCCTTACAGTTGATTTAGTACTGATTATGTGAGATTTTGTGGATGTCTTCCCTGGTTACCTACTTAGACCTTTAAAGAGAATGATATTGAGTTTTCATTGACCAAGAGTCAGGAACTCATCCTATTTCTATTTCACCGTATCATATGGCCCTTGTATAGCTTAAGAAGCTTAGTGTTCAAGTTCAAGATCCCTTGAGTAAGGTATCATTCAACATAGTGTGTCACATTGGGGTGCCTTAGTCCTGTTTGTGAAGAATGAGTATGGGTCTATGAAGATGTGTATTGATTACAGGGAGTTGAATAATGTGAAGATGAAGACCTATTATCATATGCCTCGTATTGATGATTTGTTTGACCAGCTTTAGGGTATCCGGGTGTTTTTGAAGATTGACTTGAGTTCTGGTTACCATCAGTTGAATATTGGAGTGGTCGACATCACTAGGACCAAATTTAAGACTCGTTATAACTATACCGAGATCGTACTGATGACTTTTGGGCTAACTAATTGCCCTGCAACATTCATGGACTTTATGATATGTGTCTTGACGCTTTATCTTGATTCCTTTGTAAGTTTGTTAATTGATGATATTTTTGTATACGCATGAAGCCAGGAAGAGCACGAGCAATATTTAAGGATTGTGCTTCAGACTTAATACGACCAGTAGCTTTATTCAAAGTTCTTAAAAGTGTGACTTTTATTACTAAGCCTGTAGTATTCTTCAGAATATGTTTTCCAATGATAGCATTATGGTGGATCCAATAAAGATTGAGGCTATTTGCGATTAATCTAGGCCCACTTATGTTCCTAATATTGTGAGCTTTGTTGAATTAGCAGGCTACTATATATGATTTTTGGAAGTCTTTTCTATTGTTGCAGCATCTTTGACCTCATTGACTCACCATGATATTACTTTTGAGTGGTCGTAGGAGTGTGAGTAGAGATTTTGAAAGCTCAAGAAGTTGCTTACTATTGTTCGTATTTTGACTCTTCCAGTTGAGTGATAGGGCTTCACGATGTATTATAACACATCTAGTGTTGGTTTGGGTTTTGTATTGATCCAATATGCCAGAATATAACTTATGCGTCAAGGCATCTTAAGGTGTCGAGCAACACTACCCCAATCATAACTTGGATTTGGCGGTGGTATTTTTCGTGTTCAAGATTTGGATGCACTACCTATATGTGGTTCGGTACAAAATATACACAGTTCACATGTGTCTTTGGTACATTATAATCAAGAAGGACTTTAATTTTAGGTAGTGCATGTGAATTGAGATCATGAAGGACTAGTCATCTTTATTTTTTACCATTCAGGCAAGACAAATATGATAATGGAGGATTTGAGTCAAAAGGCAATGAGTATGGGTAGTATAGCCTTCCTTTACATTTTGGAGCGGCCTTTTACTTTAGATATCTTATTTTTAGAAAATATGATGGTTAGCTTGATGTTTTAGTTCTAAACGGTTGTCACCTTATCTTAACGTTTAGTCGTGTATATTGAAGTAGATTTGTGGCCATCATCTTGACAATAAGGCCTTGGTTTCTATCCAAGATCGATTTTTGTGAGGTGATATTGGATAGGCCACCTTAGATTCTTAAGGGGTTTTAAGGTTTGATTGTTGTATTTGTGTTCCAAGAGTTGGGGATTCGATTCAGTTGACCCTTTGTGAGTCCCATGATCCCAGATATTGATTTGATCAAAATAAAGATGTATCGATATATGAGGTATCATTATAGGTAGAGCGGTATAAGGAGAGATGCTGAGGACTATGTGTCCCATTGCTTGTGTTACTAGCATGTAAAGGTCGAACATTTGAGGCTTGGTGGTGGATTTCAGAGATTTCCCATTCTATGGTGGAAGTGGGAGCATATCAACACGGACTTTTTTATGGGATTGCCTTAAACTTTTAAGGTGTTAACAACATTTGGGTCATAATCAATAGATTCGCCAATTTAGCATATATCTTACCCATTCGGTTTTCTTTTTGTGCTGAGAGGCTAGCTCATATCTGCACTCAGAAGGTAGGTAATCTTCATAGGGTGCCCTTATCCATTATTTCAAGTAGGGGTACTCAGTTCACTTCAAGCTCTTAGAGGACCTTTCAGGAGGAGTTGGGCACTCGTGTTGATCATAACATAACTTCTCAACTACAGACTAACAGAAAATTGGAGCGTACTATTCAGGTTTTGGAGGATATGTTGTGGGCCTATGTTCTAGACTTAGGATATCAATGGGACAAGTTTTGGGTTTGGTGGAGTTTGCGTACAATAATAGCTACAATTCTAGTATTCAGATGGCCTCATTTGAAGCCTTATATGATAAGCATCATTACTCTCAGGTTGTTGGTTGGTTCAAGTCATCGAATCCTAGTCCTCATGGTACTAAGTTACTTTAGGAAGCCATAGATCATGTGCAGGTAACATTAAAGCTATGTTGATCATTGGCATCGACCGTTGAGATTTCAGGTTGGTGATAAGATGTACCTCTAAGTGTTAACCATGAAGGGAATGATATTATTTTGGAGGTGGGAAAAGCTTAGCCCAAGTATAAGATTTGTTAAATTATTGATGATGTCTATTATGAGTGAGCTTTACCTTCTACATTTTTCAGTTATTCATGTGGTTTTCCATGTTTCTATGCTTCGCTTGTATTTTCCTAATGAGTATCTTGTGCTCTGGTATGATTTAGTTAAGTTGGATAATCAATTGACCTTAGTGGGGTCCCAACTATCTATTCCATCAAGAGATTTTGACAATTTCATTTGAGATCTAATATGGTGGTAAGGGTCTTTTGCAGGCATCGTTTAATCGAGGAGGCTAGTTGAGAGACCAAGCACGAGATCGATGATTAGTTTCCCAACTTTTCAGACCCTTCATGTATTTCTTGACTCTTACTTTTGTGGATGAAGAAATTTTTAGTAGTAGATGTTGTATTTATGCCTTACTTTCATCATCTAAAGTGTTGATATAGCATGGTAAAGTCATTTATGACTTACTAGAACTTACGGGTTTGTCACTTGGTCATTCATTTGGATTTCATCGAGAAGCCACTCGCGGCACACTAACTAGAAATCATCTGCGAGAAGGTCTTCTGGCATAGGCATACTACTAATCGATTCTTTGGTAATTCGTGATTGAATATCAGAGTTGATGTGTTTTGGAGCTTTTGAAACATAAATGATTGACATTGGTCAAAAGCTTAAGAGAACACCCTCAAAGTAGAATTTTGACGATTCCATCACATCCGAAACGTCCCAAGGCTTTTAGAACCATCCCGAACCCCTTGGTGAAATTTGTCTTAAAATAGAGTTAAGGTGTGGGACCCACTTTTTATTGAGACGAACTAGGTTAGAAGTTTCTCATCTCCGTTGAGTTTGAAATGCCAAATTTGTTGGGGTAGTATATCTATTTGTGTGCACAGCTTTTCAAACCAATCTCGAGCACCTGAGCAGGGTATGTTTGGACTTGGTTGAATTTTTTAGCCTCATGTTGGTGCACCCTATTTTGTGACCCTGGTGTCGCTTAGGCAACCTTCGCTATAGCAGCCAGGTCCAATTTAGTGAGAAATTCTAGTCAGGGATCAATTAGTTTAGCGGCCCTGGCTTCACTTAATTGTTTTCCACTTTAGCGGCTAGGGATCACTTAAGTGATGGCTAGCCTGCCTGCCCATTTTAGGGTATTTTTTTCATGATTTTGAGAATCAATTTTGACTATTCAGAGCTCAATTTTCTAAGGGTGGAATGGTGATTCTTGCTAGAAATTGTTAGACCATTGTGTGAGGACCCTCGGTAAGGTGTTGTAGCTTGATTTCATAGGTAATATTTCTTACTCCCTAGACCTTTTCTTGCCCTCTGATCGTGATTTTCTTGTTGTTTCTTTCATTAGTTGGTTTGGTTGTTCTCTGAGCTTGAATTGTGTCCCGTTTCCGGACACATGTTCAGTAAGCTCATTAAAACCTTTTAATGAAGTCAATTTTGGGATTCTTGGTATGGGTTCCATATTCTCATTTTTACTCAATTTTGGGTTCTTCACCAATTGTTGTGCTTTTGGTGTCAAAATATTTGTATTGATGTTGTGATTCTATTTTGATAGAATGGCAATGTTTGGGAACTATTCGGAAGGGTAAAGCTCTAAAATTGTAATTTCGGAGCGCGCATGGTTTACATTGAGGTAGGATATGGCTTTTTAGTATTTATATTGATCTTGAGCATGTAAATTTATGTTGATTTGTTTGAATTTGTTCCAGGCTAGTAGTTAATGCATGTTAGTTGCTTAGAAACCTGGTTTTAGGCTGTATTTTGTAGTTGTTAATGATTAATTAGAAGCATGTTATGGGCCTTATCCTAGGTGTAGGCTAGTGATTACCTTAGATTTGTGTTTTGGAGCCGATAGGCCTTATAATTGCTCTAACATCGCTTCGGATAGTTTAGATCATTGTAGACTGATGTAGCAGACTTGGATCTGATAGTATGAGCCTAATTAGGTGTTAAATTAGGCCCGGTGACCTTATCTATAATTCCCTTCTTTTACAGCCTTAGTGATTCTTTGTGGTTATTTCGGGCTTCATTTGACGATATGGGTTGGATACGGTTCGGTCTTGGAGTGGTTCATTGGCATCTTGAGGTGGATGTCGTTCCATGGTTTCCCTTTGGTGGTGACTTGACATGGTACTCTTCTTTGGAAGCTCATTTGGTCATAGATTCAAGTTCTAGTCATGTTGCTTTATAGTAACAAATTCAAGGTCTGGACACTTGGTTTTCACCCGCAGTTTGAGTTTCAGGCCCTATCCTTTTATGGAGTTGATATACCTAACAGCATGGTTCTATTTGTTACTTTGGGTGTCCTATGCATGGTTTGAGTTCTAGGCTATGCTTTCTCTTGCTCTGGACTAACTTGTCTTCATACTCTATAGTTATAATTATTTTGTGTGCTCGTGTGGCTTATGGGTGTTTGTTCACATTATTTAATTAAACAAGCGCACGAGTGTGTCTTCTGGAGTTATGGGGTCAGTTAGGTTATAGTTAGGGCCGGTTTAGTCATAGATTTCCCAAATAATATTTGGAGAAAATTTTGGCAAATAGCGTTTGTCTATACAATTTACCATTATTTTGAAAATATTTTTGGCAAATATCTCGAATTCCCAAATACTTGTTTTTTCTAGTATTTGGGTCAAATCTCATTATTTGGGATATTTTGAAAATTCAAATTTTACACCAAACTTTTGATTTTTAACAAAAACACCCTCTATAGTAGTTATTTGCGTTTTATTACGGGATAATGTCCAAGTACCCCCTCAACCTATGCCCAAAATCTCAGAGACACACTTATACTATACTAAGGTCCTATTACCCCACTGAACTTATTTTATTAATAATTTTTTACCCCTTTTCGACCTACGTGGCATTATCTTGTGGGCCCAATGATGGTTGACTTTTTTTTAAAACTAGTGCCACGTTGGCTAAAAAGGGGTAGAAAATTACTTATAAAATATGTTCAGGGGGGTAATGGGACCTTAGTACAGTATAAGTGTGTCTCTGGAATTTCGGGCAAGGTTGAGGGGGTACTTGTGCATTTTCCTTTTTATTACATAATTTTTCATAATGGTTTTACTTTTCAAGCTCACTCGACCTAAGATTCCTACTGAGTACCTATTTTTCTAGTACTCATACTACACTTCACATTTGTTTTGTGATGCAGGTCTGAGCACTAGTACTCATCAACACTGATTTCGAGCAGTATGGCATTCTGTATCATACATGTCTCATTTTACATAGCTTGACTAGTCTTCTGTATTATGAGTCTGTATAGTCTACTTTTGGGATTTGTACTCTTTTGTAGTTGTTCTATACACATGACTACTGCGTTTTGGGTTGGTTCTTTTATTTATATCATGTTAGTCCTATATTATCTTTCGTTTTTCCATCATTTTATTTTTGTATTTTATGTTAAATGTTGTTTCTATGATTTATGCATGTTACTAATCATTTCGGGTTATGGGTTGTCTTACCTATTGATGGGTGATAGTAAGCTTCATCTTGCCTCGAATTTTCGGATTATCACACTTATGGATCACAAATCTTCTATTTAGGCGTGATGAGTTCTGGGGTTAGAAATTGAGGGTGTCATGATCACAAAAGATTTCTAAATTCTACTTGGCAGTTAGCATTATCACTTTTTTTATGATGCCAAAAGGAGAAGTTTTAGAGTTTTTGTTTTCACAAGATATGTTCCCAACCCAATATACTCATATGTTATAGGTTGAAACATAAATAAATAGGTTTGTATATATAAAGGTAGGGGTGTATAAAACTGAACCAAATCACAAACTGAGTCAAATCGGGAAAAGAAACTCGACTAGTGATTTGGTTTGACTTTGTTTGGTGTTGGAAAAAATAAACCGACTATATTTGGGTTGGTTTGGTTTCAACTAAAAAAAACATGACCAAACCAACCCGACATTATATATATAATTAAAAAAAATTATTCTATACATAAAACTATTTACTTTGATATATTTTTAAATATTTCTTATACTTTTTCATTGTTTTTATATTTTAATATATTTATTTTTTGTTTCAAAGTTAGAATTCTTAATGATTCAATGAAGATTATAGTTCATACATGTTGGTAATTATAACAGAACATCAAAATCAAGTTAATACTAATGCAAAAGGAGAAAATCAATTCAACACTAAGAATGAGAATAATATTGAATATTTATTTTTTAGTTTTACATAGGTTTACACAATTAAAATACATAATCGAATTTTAGTTTCTTTTAATATTTAGTCATGTAACTAATACTTATTAAACTTATTTTAGCATGATTTAGTACTTTTATATTATGATAAATTTCATTATGACTTATTATTATGCAATATTTGTTTTACACGATTTCATTATTATTATTTTTGTTGGATATTTTATGTCATTAATCATTTCATATTTTGTGTTATTTTCTTAAAAAATAACTTAGATAGTTGCATTATGGAAGAACTAAAGAAATATTTCAAGTACAAGTAAATTACATGTTTGTATGAATACTTTACCAGAAAAAACCTGAGTTTTATTGGTTTGGTGTGATTTATAAATTCAAAAATCCAATACAAATGGTTTGGTTTGGTACTTGAAAAACTCAAACCAACCATGTCATATACACCCCTATATAAAGGAACCTGGTTTTATTTCGAAGCAATGAGCATATTGAAGATTGACATATGTATAGTGAGGAGAGCCTATGATTCAGTGAATGGAAGATTAGTCTATGTTGCTGGAAAGTTGCTAAAGCCTATGATTCAGGAAGCCCGTAAATCTTTTTGAAATCGAGGATGAACTATATGAGCTTACAAACCTTATGTATTGGGCACTTATATGGAAATGAAATTATATGTGTTGAACAGCAAAATATCCCGGTTTTAGGGGGAAAAGATTATCAACATAGGAGTTATGAGTAAAGACAAAGATGCACATCAAGAGCTCAAGAAGATTGAAGATTTTACAATAATGTGTATGAAGCAATGACGGGTTTGTCATCATTAAAAAGGATGGATTTATTGAAACACAATGATCTGTATATATCATGTGAAGTTTTGATGATTGACAAACTACATATAAGTGACGGTCCATATGCTAAAAAATGAACCAAAAAAGTATCACGAATCAGAAAAAAGCAATCAATAGATGTATCAATGAACACAAATTGTATCCGAATACAATTTGCATCACTAAATAAAATGTATCAGTGAATACATTTGTATCAATGTAACATCAAGTTAAAAAGTGATTGATTGTTATTATTTGTATCAATACAATTGTATAAATGATGTATCAAGTTTAACTTTTGTATTCGTATAATTGATTGCTATCATTTCTATAAATATTGTATCAGCAAATACACGTCCATTTAAATTATCACTGAGGAGGATCTATATAGTTCATACTTATTTGTGTGTGTATAATTAATTGTATTATTTGTATAATTCGACTTTTAACATTAATATATGCATATATAATTGATTGTTATCATTTTTATTTGAGGGAGAGGGCAGAGAGAGAGGGGCAAGGAGAGGGCAGAGAGAGAAGAGAAACGGAGGAAGTGAGGAGAGAGTAGCAACGAAACCTTAACTATAACTACAAATTATCCAAGAAAAACATAGTATTAGGTAATGCTGAAAAATTCGTTATCCTACTAAACTGAAGCACAAACAGCAAAGGTGACCTTAAAATGATTTCTGAAGTATGTTGTTGACCAAATCACGCCAGTATATCTGCAACTTCTATACTTGTATGTATACCAGTCTTTGAGTATTCCCATTATTGGAAACAAAAAATGAAAAATAGAAGACTGTCAATAAGTTGAGGTATTCTGCATTTATGTATGAAACATATGATATTCCCACTATAACTGTGTTTGCTTGCTGCATTTCTCTAGTAGGATGGTAAAGTGACACGCAACAATCACGGTGGCCATCATAAAGGATCAGAAGTAGAACATGACAAGGTTCATTCTTCAAGCAACAGTTTGGACTGCTCTGTCAAAAATTTCTTCAGCAGAAGCTGCACGTCCGACAAGCATGTGATCTGGATGTGATATTTTCAACTGGCTGCAAATAGCAAGTCAAACAAAGTAGCGATCAATCAATTTGTCATTTCATGCTAGATGTCAAACTTCACACTAGTGAAAAAGGGAGGGGCTCTGCATCTGTGAACTCAGGAGCACATGAAACTCCAAACAAAGAAAATGAAGACACTGAACATTCTGGATTCAAATAGGTTGGTGAAATGGGAAAAGCTAACTTTTTTCTTAACTTGTATGCCACAACTTATTTTAGGAAGTTTTAGACACAACACGTTATAGGAATCACACCAAAACTTTGATACAGGGATTTTCTAATACTGAAGTTTTACGGAATAGAAACCTCCAAGGCTGGATGAGGGCAAAACTATCCTGCTTAATTCAACATGGCCCCAGAGAATGGCATAAAGGACGATCACAGAGAGGTGAGTAAAAAGTTGGCATATACAATCTAATTGGAAAATATATATAGCCAAGGTCCAAACCAGTGAAATGAGATTTTGTGCTGGCTTAGTGGCTTAAGCCTTAATATCCCAAATATCATGGAGAGCAAAAAGTAGGTGACAAAGCAAAAGTAACTATGAGTGAGAAAGGAAAGCATGAACTTTATCACTACTTCCTTTGAGTTCTATCAATGCACCTTGAGAGAATTCACAAAAAGGAGGAGCAACTGATACATATGTCATACCTGAGATAGCGTGTGGATGGTTTCCCAAGGTGAAGACTGCAGACAACCAAATTGGCCAGCGTCTCTGAATCCTTTGTGTCCTGCATGAATCGAAAAGATTCTCTTCATTCTCCCAAAAATAATGAACGCAACAAGGCATCCAATGAAACCATTGAAAGCCAAGTAGCATAGTGAGAAAGACTTTCTTGAATGAAGAAATTAGAACCCGCATTCAGTATAATCTCCAGAATTTGGTCATAAAAAAATTGATTGAAAATATATTAAGACTTCAAAAGAGACCTTGTTTAGGGCTTCAAGCAACAGTGTCTCAGCTTCGTCAAAATTCCCCATGTGCATGCAGCAAACAGCCTTCCCATTCAGGATTGGGCTTGTCATCTGGTTCTTCTCTGAGAAATCTTGGAAGATAAGATAAGCTTCTTGTATCTTTGAACCACCCTGATTCAGAGAAAAAATATTTATGAATATTCCCAATTTTTTAATCCTAGTTGTTTGGCAACAAAAAATTGGACTGCTGAACTACCACTGCCAAATTTAGCCATGCATTTGCAAGTTGAGTTAGGGTATGATCTTCATCAGCCTGTTGCATGATTCTCAACTGTTTCTCTGCATAATCGGACCTATGCATCTTAATGAATATCTGGACATTCAAAGCATGCCTGCAGGATACTCAAAAGTGAGAATATACTTGTAGAAGACTCATTTTCAAAGGATATGGACCAGAAATTAGTTGAAGTAGAGACACATAAGGTTTCAGATAGAACAAAATTGCCTTTCAAGTTCCATAACTGAAGCAGTACAACAATCTACAGCTAGCAACTAAACAGGCCACAGAAAGTAAGAAAGAAGAGAAACAGAGAATTACTTTCCATGAATATGAAAGGAATAAAGAGTTGTGTTTTTCTTATCTCATTTATATCCTGAGATTTTATTACATTATTCTACTTTGTTTTTGTACTATAAAAGGGCTCGAATTAAATCCTGCTTTGTTTTCGTACTATCACCATTTACATGGATTTTGAATATTAGGTTATACATATAAACTTAAGAAGTTAATATTTATGATTTTATAACAAAACCAAATTAGTTGATCTAGAACACCGACTAAATGTTATGAGGTGATTTCAAACATGTATACATCGTAAGTTACCATATTCCCGATACTCAACCCTTTGATTAAAATCATTTCCAAGAAGGGCCCGGAAGCTTGGTTAGGCCTCCACTTAATATTTACCAAGTGTGCTAGATAACCTAATTTGGTATTTATTCTTAAGTTACATATTAATGGTATAAAAGAATTGACTCCTATAATCCAAATAAACCTAAATTTATAAAGAAATTTTATTATTTCAAGGGAAGGTGTAATACATCCCTCAGAATCCTCATAAAAATGTGGTTAGCTTGTGACTAAAAAATGATTAAAGTTTTGACAAGGACATCATTCATTACCAAATGTTCAAGCATTTAAGTGTTATTCTTAATATACCTAAGGTGTGAAATAGATGTTAGCTACATGACAAAATTTTAGACAAGGCAACCCGGTTTCTATTCCTATGTTGGTTTAACCTATTCAAATATTGATATCCTTTTGTAGTAAGACTGACAATTATTCGGAAAGAAACTAAAAACTAGCCCTCCAAGTCTAGCTAAGCTATGAAGTTTGAACTACCCATATAAAAAGAACCAAGGAGAGGTCAACAAATCGAGCATCAAAAAACAAACTAAAATTGACCATCTATCGGCTTACACACCCTCAATTAAACTCAACGATATCCTATCATAAGGCTTTAATAATACTCGACCCAGCCCAATTTTGATTTCATTAAAGTGGATCAGAATTGGACAAGATAGAAAAGGTTGATACTGTTAGTACTTCTCTTTTTTCCAGCCTAAAAGATAGAATTGAATGAAATCTAGAATTTACAGAATCTTAAGCCAAACAAACAAATGCACACATAATGCATCATAAACCATGTTGTCACTCTCATCCCATAGGTAAGCTTCTAAAATATATTAATGAATACCATTATCGACTAGACAGCGCATTCAACAAACATGTACTCAAACATAACCAATCGACACCTTAAGACAAACAACATCATGAAGATCCTTAAACATGTTCCAAAATGCCAAGATGCAATAATAATTTTAGCAAGTTAAACAAATATGGTGTGTGTTGGGAAGAAGAAAGACAAGAAACACATCCAAATGGTCATGTTGATTTTGACAGATAGGTAACTCGAACCAAACAACCAAAACAGACAAGCATCGTCCTAAGCGACAAATACAAAACAAGTTAAAGGAAATCAGCTGTCAGAAAAAACTCAAACAAAGAGATACTGAAACACCAAAGAGAACCCTCACCATTCACTCAGTTGCTGATCCAAAATTTTAGGATTCCTTTTCTCCTTGTTATGAAAAGGACTAAATCAGCAAATGGAATAATATTTATCACAACAATGGTGTCCAGGCCAGCTTACTCACTGGCCTGCATACATCCCAACATCACAGAAAATGATCCAATCAATTCCTCTGAAAGCAAATGCTCAATTTTATGTATATTGTATACCAGCATCATGCACAATGACTAAGAAATCGAAGATGAAGAAAGATACAACTCACAATTCCATCGTCCCTCCAGCATTTGTATGCTTCAAAGCTTCATTGTAATCCTGCTCATGCATGAATACAATCCCAGCAATAAGCCGTAAGATAGGATTGTTCCCGATGGCTGAATCTCCTAATAATTCATGAAGGCTTGTGATTACTGTTTCCTGCTAAAGAATATTTACTGATTAACAACCTTATATACCTGAGAGACCCTGAAGACAGTCATAGTTTTTCCCCGGAAAAACTGATGATATTAAATAGTCTTTACAGAATCTTCTAATTTAAAGCAAATGTACAATTAATTATACCAAATGGAGGAAACAACAGGGAGAAGTCAACCTTTCTCTCCATGTGAATCATGTGTTACATGAACTGGAGTACGAGTGTACGATATCGGTATGTATCCAACATTTCACAAGCCCTCAATGCATTTCAATGAATCCACATGAAGTATCCACTCCAGTGTCATACCCAATCGACACAAGTATGTTAAGGCAAAGCGAAGAGTCCATATAGCATATTTTTATCAGTAAATAGCATACCAGAATACCAATTGAACTAATTTTTCCGTCTTTAAAATAGACCATACAAGAATGGACATACTTGAGTTAAGCCCATCAAGTAATGCAAATAAATCCAAGCACAAAGGAAAAGGTAAAATTTCTTTCTCTAATGCATTTGCAGCATCAGCTTTGGAAGTTGGAACTAAGAACTCAAAAGGCCTGGTCAAATAAAATTGTCTGGTACAAGGAAGATGCATCTGGACATCAATCTCATTTTTAATGTGTTCCAATTCGCTCTCCAACTAGAACTTATAGCAACATTCCTCAGTATCCTATCTAGGGGAAAGTGGGTATCATCCCCCATATGTTATTGTGCCACAATAATAGTTTACTCCTTTGGGTTTAGATATAAATGCCCACCAATCACACTGTTCATCTTCTTCTCTCCTCTTTCTCCTACTTGTTCCCCCGTCACTAAATTAGCTTATGAATTCCCCATAGATCCCTACTCGTGCCAGCACCCTCCTCCCCTACTACTTCCTTTTCCATCTACTATGATCCTCTTAGTCTAGGCCACTATTCTCCCTCCCTCTTCCCGGCCTACAGAAGCTGCAACAATCTCCCCACCCCTTGCCTCCTTTGGTGCAAACCCTTCTTCAAAATCTCTGGAAAGCCTGCCTCCCCGTTAATCCTTCAGATTTCTTCTTTATAGTTTTTCTTTTTTAATTTTCATTTCTTGAAGCATTTTTTCCTGGTTTTTGTTCATCTAGGTTAATATTGATTTAGTGTGACTGTCAGTTGATGACCTGTTCCAATCAATTGGATGACAGATCAACAATTCAATCAAGTTCTATTATACTTCTAAATTCAAAGAATAAGTACAATAGTGCCATAGTGGAACACATAAGAGACTAAAATGCTTATTCGATTTCATCCAAATACTGCATTGAGTTAATGAATGGATATCTGGTTCTTTTAATTGGTCCAGTGAAGTGTTTTCAAAGGCGTTTTAGGGGTGAGTCCAGGCCAGGGCATACCAAAAATGCTTTGAGGCCCAAACGTAAGGCTTAGATCCATAGGGCTTATGCTCTAGAATTTGAGGTGTAAGCCCCAGCAATAAACCAGGCGTAAAAGTGTAAGCCTCACATGTAAAAATATATGCTCCGAGCGTTATATTTGATTTCTGTTATTTTAAAGGTATTATTGCTATAGATCATGTTTTATTACTGGTGTAATGATATTTATACTTTATGCTTTCACGTTGCAGTGATTTTCTTAAAACATATAAATAAAGAAAGCAACTCTCATAAAAAATGATACTGTCATAAATAGTTTTAGATGATCATGCAAATTGATAAGATAGAGATTTCAAAGCGCTAAGTTCCTGAGGCAACTATAATTATTTTTTTCATGCTCTTACACTTTTTATCCGTCTCCTTCTTTGAAATATATAATTAAAAATCAGTGAAAATATTAGTTGAGGGTGAGAAGGACTAGTAGATGTGGAGATTTGATGAACAAGTGGATGGCAATTTCATTTTAAAGATTATTTTGACTGTAATCACTTTTGTCTTGTTACCTTTCCCAAATAAAAATTATATATTATTTCTATATTATTGGTGATTTATTAAAACACATTTGCAAAATTATTGAACATTTTATTTTTATTTTATTTTTTTGATGAAGTAATTACTTCTATTGCAGGCATCAAGTAGATGCATAATAGTTACAAAAGCTTAGTAGAAAAAGGTGAGCTCTTCTTTACATTGTTAATTGAGAATCCGGGAGCGGAAGTGGTTCAGAAATGAATCAGGGCAATCTAGAGGGGATAAATAAACCCAACTACACAAAAACATGAGGCATTTTATTTTTACTTGTTTTCTAAGTAAAGAAATTATAAAATTAATGATACACAAGACCTGCGCCCCGTAGAACGATGGGACTTACGCCTCGCACCGCGTCCTTGCCTTTCAAAACATTGATCCAATATACAAAACGAGAGCCAGGAATAACTAATAATTATTCATGTAAATGTCTCAAATAATCCAATCCAAAGGAATGGGTAACCTACATTTATCCCATCCAACATATCAGACGACCTAATAGACAAAACCGTGTCAGTGAAAGCTAAACCAATAACTCTACTCCTATTGCCTGTTAAGCCAAGAAAGAAAATCCTAGTTCCCACCGACACCTTAGCTCTATTTCAATGCATCATAGATCTAAGATCTATACCTAATAAAACAGCATAACCGTGCATACCAAAGAACACAAAATAGTGAATAGTTTCAACCAATTTCACTTGAAGTCATTGTAAAAGCGCAGGGACAGAATAAGGAACATAAAAAAACAGTAAAAAGAGGAAAAAGATCACCTTGTTATCAGGGCTAGAAAGGTACAAAGCAAGCAATTTGACAGCTTGAAGAGGTGTAGCAGCAGAGTCATCGATCTCACTGATCACAAGCTGCAATATAAATCACAACACCCATAATTCAATTACAGCCTGGGGCAAATTTAAGTGCAAAAATTGGGGCACATGAACTCGTGGTAAAACTAGGTGTTTTATGTATATATTTATAAAAATTAGTACTTATAACATCATCGTTGGCATCCATATATTCCCTTGATCGAAAATTGAATTATATAACTAGAGGACTAATGTTCAATTCCCACTAAATATATTTTTTCCTTTTCTTTTAGTGGTGCAACCATGTTGCAGAAATGGCAGAACGGCCACTGATTACAACAAATAAACAATCCTCCACATGAAAAAACAAAAATCAGAAGAAGAGGCAAAACCTGGTAACTGGCAAGTGCAATGTAAGATCTGTAAACAAGGGTATCCCTTTCGACAGCATCGTCAGCGGAGAGATTGGGTACGTCGCTGTTGTTAATGGCTGCTTGGTACGCCCCTATGTAGAAGTTGTTTCTCAGTCCGAACAATGGGTCTGGTCCGGTTGACGCCATTTTTGCTATCTTCCGGTTGGGAATGATTTCTCAAATGAACTCTCTGCTCTTGTTAGATTCAGATCTCAAATGCGTTTGTAGGGAAGAGAACAATTATGTAAATTTTTTATTTTTCTTTCCGAAGGAGCAAGCCCAAGTGTATTTAGAAGGTTATGTATGGATACGAGTAAAGAGTCTGGTCTATTATCTTTGAATTTAGACTCAAAATAGGCATTAATAGTCCTAATTTTTTTTATTAAGTGGTGCATTTTTAGTCTCCATCTTTAACTCTGTTAATTTCTTAACAGACCAATGGTCATGCACGTGCTTCTCATAATTTTACCTCCAAAAATTGTTAAAGCCGTTGGTTGGGCTTCTCCTTTTGAAACATCCGTCTTTTTTCTTAGTTTTTCCCTATCTTTATCTCTAATCTCCAAATAATTCTAAAATCTGAAACCTACATTATACTTTTTTCCATAATATAATCAAAATTTGGGAGTTACAATGTTTTTAAGGAGCAATATTGACAGAGAATCACCTCCAATTTCTGGTAAGTACGATTTTATTTTTAATTTTTTTTTAATCAAATCTCACTAAATATATGTCGCTTTGTAACTTTGCTAATATTTTAGAAGTTGTATTACTTAATCAATGCCCCTGAAATTTATACTTTTTTGTTATTTGCTTTGATATTAATATCATGTTGTATATGTATTATTTGTGTTGATTAGAATATAGTCTTTGCTATTTTAGAATCGATGGCAGATACATCATTTTTCAGCATCAAAATACACCACGGAGGAGTTATGAAACGTACTCCTGAAAAGCATTATGTTGAGGGCAACATAGACTATATTGATTATGTTAATGCAAACAAATTGGACCTTGATGAGTTTAAGAAGATGGCAGAGATTTATGGATACTTGAAGAATTCAATAACTTTTTGCATAGATTAGAAGATCTGGTAATAGATGGAGGTTGGTGTCTACAGATAATGAAGCCCATCCAGTTCGCAAAAATATCTCAAATGACAACATGATCGCAATTTACTTCGAACACTTAGATTCATATTTCAATATAGAAGATATGACTTCTATCCATAACTCAAGTGCTAAAAATAATAACAAACAACAAGTTGTCCAGGAAAATCCATTGGCAAATGATTTTAGCGACTCGGAAGTTGAGTTAACTGATGGTTTACTTGTTGATAAACATGAAAACACTGCACAATACATAGTGGATGAATGAGAGATTCTTAGTGTCGAAGCACAGAGAAAGATGATAGCTCCAGAAGGAGAGTCTGATTGTGTTGATTCTACGGACACAAAAAGTTTGCATAGTGATTCTGAAAATGAGATCTTGAACTTTCCTACATTCAATCCACAAATATACGGACACAATCTGATTTTAGCTTTAGAATGTGTTTTTGAATGCAAGAAAGATTTGAAAAGTGCAGTAGTTACTCACGAGATTAAGAATGGAAAGTATATCCAGTTGCTCAAAAATGACAAAGAAAGAATGAAGGTCGTTTATATACATTCAGAGTGCAAATGGGAAATCACAGTATGTAAAATGCAAAGGATACAGCTTTCCAGAGTAGAAAGTACATTCCTACACATAATTGCAAGGAGTGGCATTATGATAATAGAAAAATAACATCATCATTCATTGCAAGAAAATACCTCACATAAATTAAATCAAACGGAGCATGGAGCTCAGTTGATTTTAGAGATAGAGTAAGATCTGTGAGCTCATGTAACATTGTCTCAAGCCAAAAGAGCTAAGATGTTAACTATTGCATTGATTGACGATGATATCAAGGATCAACACAAAATGATGTGGGATTATTGTATTGAAATTGATAGGAAAATCCAGGTAGTACAATTTATATGAAGTTCACTGAGAATAAGATACCGAACAAGCCATACAGATTTCAAAGAATATACATCTATTTTGCTGCTTGTAAGCTAGCTTTCAAGGTAGGATGCAGAAAAATCATAGGCGTGGATGGTTGTTGGTTGAAGGGTCCAATGTATTGGACTCAACTGTTAATTGTTGTTGGAATTGATGGTAATAATAATATATTTCTCGTTGCCTATGCAATTGTCGAGAAAGAAAGTAAAGAGTCGTGGGTTTGGTTTTTGAACTATTTGGCAGCTGATTTAGATGTAGATGAGACTGGTTGGACCTTTATGTCCGACAAACAAAAAGGTCTTATTGAAGCTTTTAATGAGGTTTTGCCATATGTCAATCATAGATTTTGTGCGAGACATCTACATAACAATTTTGGGAGAGCTGGCTTTGGCGGGTTCACATTAAAAAAAGCATTTTGGGATGCTGCAAAGGCTACACTGTAAAAGAATTTGATGTTTGCATGTTACGTATAAGAGAGTTAGATCCAAATGCTGCCGATTGGCTCAATGACAAAGAACCTAGCCAATGGTCGAGGTCTCATTTCTCTTCAGATGCTAAGTGTGATATTTTATTTAATAACATTGTGAAAGTGTTTAATAGCATGATCCTTGATGCAAGAGACAAGCCTATTGTGACACTTTTGGAGGAATTGTGATATCTTCTCATGGCTAGAATGTTAGCTAATAGAGAGAAAGCGCATAAATGGTTCGAATGATGTTTGCCCAAAGATTAAGGATATTTTGCACAAAAATCAGACTGCAGGAGGTTCCTAGAAAATCTTATCAATGGAATTATGAGATTATAGGAGCTACTATTCATGATAGTTGGGCTGTTGATTTGGAGAACAAAATATGTAGTTGTAGGAAATGTAGTATCATGGGAATTCCTTGCAAGCATGCTATTGTAGCAATTCGAGCGAAGAAGGATAACATTCTTGACTATGTGGATGATTGTTATAAAGTCGAAACATGTAGAAAAAATCTATGAACATGCAATTCTTCCGATAAATGGGCCACAAATGTGGGCTAAATCAAGTAAAGTTCCTCCCTTGCCTCCATCAATCGTAGGAAAGAAAAAGAGAGGAAGAAAACAAAAGGTGAGAAGAAAGGAAGCCGATGAAGTTGGAGCAAGTCGAATAAAGATGAAAAGAAAGCAACAATCTCTAGATTGCAGTACATGCAACAAGCCTGGTCATAACAAAAAAACTTGCAAATATAATGTTGTGTCACAAGAGACTACTTCAGTTCGTCAAAAATTACCTGTACTACTATATCAGCATTATTTTCTTATAATCTTAAACTAACACAATTTATATTGTGATTTATGAATCCGGTTAGAAGAGGACATGAAGAAGCGGGACAAGAAAAAGCTAGACAGGAAGGAGCTGGACAAGTAAAAACAGTTGGACAAAAAGAAATCGTTGATGTAGATTTTGGTTGGATATGCTCTACTAACACAAAGCTAGAATGAATCACTGATTTTTAGCTTATTTTGAGTGCTAATATGTGTTCAATGTTAATAGTAATTTAGCCTTATCCAAGAGCTTATCTATGCATTTTTCAGGTGTTGATATCTCCTTTTTGGTGCTACTATATTGCTATCAGATTGTTGGTGGATATGATGCTGCAACTATATTGCATTCTCAGGTGGTGTTCCTCTATTTCATTTTCAAGAGTTGTTGTTCTCCAATGTTGTATTGTTCTAAATCCGTAGGTGTTGCGGTGTTGCCAATATACTGTACTTTTGGAGTTATTTTTATGCATTTTCAAGTGTTTTGAACTTTAAAATTATGTTATAGTTCTGTTTTTTTCTGGTGTTGCTACTTTGTTGCAGTTCTTAGTGTTGTGTTGCAGCTATTGTTCTTTATTATTTTGTATTTTGACATCTCTTTGCTTCTAAAATCATGTTATCTTTATGCCCTTCCTGTTGGGAAAACACGGACAAACACAAAAGTATATATGGTAAAAGTAATGGAAATAAAATGGGAAAATAACGACACCAAGAATTTTACGTGGAAACCCTTCTGAATAAGGGAAAAAACCACGGACTAAGAGGAGCAATTGATATTACTATAGTAAGGATTTTTATACTGTGTAGTCACGAATAGAATACTCAAAGTGACTACGACACACTCAAAAGGAACAACACTCTTTTGGTTTTCGTCTTACTAAAATATCGCTCACACTCTATTTTTCTTCACAGACTATTTTCTTGTATAGTCTATGGAATACCTCACTTTGCTCTCAAAATGGTTTTTCTCTCTAACTTGGTGTGTTCTACAAATGAGCAAGAATGCTCTATTTATAGAAGGATAAAACCATGCCTATGTCACTAATGACATATGTAAACATAGCAAAGTCAAGAATGGTTGCAAATCTTACCAATTTGCCAACTACCAAATCTTTTCTCTTTAACTCCAATTACTATTCCTTTTTAACAATTGCTTGTACCAATTGAATAGCTAAAGTTGACTAAAACAATGGGATAGATTCAACAAATCTCCCCCTCCAGTCCCATTTACTGGAAGAAGGTATCTTCAACTTCTTTAGAGAGAGCTCATAACCACAAGTTCTTTGCATAACTCGAACTTGTCTTTCGGTATCATCTTGGTCAGCATATCTGCAGGATTTTCACTTGTGTGAATCTTTTTGATGTGAAATGATTCATTCTCCACTTTTTCACGAATGCAATGATATCTGACGTCAATGTGTTTTGTTCTTGCATGGTACATGGAGTTCTTGCTCAAGTCTATTGCACTCTAACTGTCACAATAGACAATATACTCCATCTGATTCAAACCAAGCTCTTGAAGAAATTGCTTTAGCCATATCATCTACTTGCCGGCTTCAGTAGCCGCAATATACTCAGCTTCAGTTGTAGATAGTGCAACACACTTCTGCAACTTTGACTGCCATGATATAGCTCCCCCTGAAAAAGTAAACAAATATCCAGTAGTGGATATTCTGTTATCAAGGTCACCTGCCATATCAGAATCTGTATAGCCTTTTAAGATTGGATTTGATGCTCCAAAACACAAGCATTCATCTGAGCTTCCTCTAAGATACCTATGTATCCACTTCACAGCTTCCCGATGCTCTTTTCCTGGATTTTCGAGAAATCTACTGACAACACCAACTGCGTGAGCAATATCAGGCCTAGTGCACAACATTGCATACATTAGACTTCCGACGGCTGAGGAATATGGAACTTTGGCCATGTTCTCTTTTTCCTCCCGAGCTGTAGGACACATCTTCTTGCTCAACTTCATATGACCAGCAAGAGGTATACTCACAGGCTTTGCATTCTTCATATTGAAGCGCTCCAGTACGCGTTCAATGTACTTCTTCTGGGACAAAGAAATCTTCCTTTCATCTCTAAGACAAGTAATTCTCATGCCCAAAATTTGTTTGGCATGACCCAAGTCTTTCATAGAAAAAGACTTACACAACTCTTTCTTCAGCTCGTCAATCTTGGAAGTATTATTGCCCACAATCAACATATCATCCACATACAACAAAAGGATGATGAAATCATTGTCAGAAAATTTTTGTACAAATACGCAATGATCTGAAGAAGTATTCTTATAGTCTTGCTCCCTGATAACAGATTCAAACTTTTTGTACCACTGTCTGGGAGCTTGTTTGAGGCCATAGAGACTCATTTTGAGTTTGCATACAAAATTTTCTTTACCATCTACTTTGAAGCCCTCAGGTTGTTCCATATAAATCTCTTCTTCTAGGTCACCGTGAAGGAAAGACGTCTTCACATCTATCTGCTCAATCTCTAAATTAAGACTAGCAGTCAAACCTAGAACTGTGCGAATCGAGGACATTTTCACAACAGGAGAAAATATTTCGTCAAAGTCAATACCTTTCCTTTGACCGAATCCCTGAACAACCAATCTAGCTTTGTACCTGGGCTTCAAGTTGTGTTTTTCAACTTTAACTTTGAACACCCACTTGTTCTTCAAAGCTCTCATGCCCTTGGGCAATTTTACCAACTCATAAGTGTGGTTCTCATGCAAAGACTTCATCTCGTCTTGCATGGCTTCAATCCATTGATTCTTGTGCTCATCTTCCATGGCCTCCTCATAACATTCAGGTTCTCCCCCGTCAGTGAGTAACACATACTCATTGGGTGAATAACAGGAGGAAGGAAACCGCTGTCTTGTGGACCTCCGAAGCGGAATATTTGATTCGTCCACAACTTCATGAGCAACAGGATCATCAATAACAATATCATTGTTATTATCAACATCAACATGTTGATTCGATACATGATTCTGGGCGTCACCATGATTATCAAACCCAACAACATCATGCACACTTGTGTGAGGAACTTCATCATGATGAACTATACCATCAAAACTTGAAGATTCTACCTTCTCCGCTTTGTCAATATCTTCAATTGTTTGATTCTCCATGAAAATAATATCACGGCTTCTCACAAGTTTCTTTTAAATTGGATCATATAGCCTGTAACCAAATTCATCTAGGCCATATCCAATGAAGATGCATTGCCTTGTCTTGGCATCTAACTTTGACCTCTCATCTTTCGGCACATGTACAAAAGCTTTGCAACCAAATACTCTCAAATGGTAATAGGAAACATCCTTTCCATACGAAACACTATTTGGTACATCACTTTGCAAAGCAACAGCATGAGATAGATTAATAACATGTGCAGCGGTCAATAAAGCCTCAACCCAAAATGAGTTTGGCAACTTTGCTTCAGAAAGCAAACATCTAACTCTTTCCATCAAGGTCCTGTTCATCCTCTCAGCCAAACCATTAAGCTGAGGAGTCTTGGGAGGAGTCTTCTGGTGTCTAATACCTTGATGCTTGCAGTATTCGTCAAATGGTCCACAATATTCACCACCATTATCATTACGAATACATTTCAATTTCTTTCCAGTTTCTCTTTCAACTGAAGCCTGAAATTGCTTAAAGACACCTAACACTTGGTCTTTAGTCTTCAAGACATAGATCCACAGTTTTCTCGAGCAATCATCAATGAAAGTGACAAAGTAAAGTGCACCACCCAATGTCTTTGTCTTCATTGGACCACATAAATCAGAGTGCACTAACTCAAGCAACTCTGTCTTTCTCGAAGGAGGGTAGGACTTAAAGGAAACTCTATTTTGTTTACCAGCCAAGCAGTGCTCACATTTTTCTAATTTAGCACTTTGGAAATTTGATAATAATTTCTTCTTGGCTAGAACATTTAGTCCTTTCTCGCTAATGTGGCTAAGCCTCTTGTGCCATAATGTTGAAGAGCTATCGCTCTCAACCACATTCACCATATTAACACAAGCAGAGGCCGTAGTCCAGTATAGGCCACGACGTTTGTTACCACGAGCCACAACCAAGAAACCCTTAATGAGCTTCCATTTTCCATCACCGTTGGTACTAACATATCCTTCATCATCTAAAACACCAAAAGAAATTAGGTGCAGACGAACATCAGGAGCATGTTTCACATTGTTCAAAACTAGTTTAGTTCCAACACTAGTTTCCAAACAAATTGTACCAATACCAACCACCCTAGAAACAGTCTCATTACCCATACTCAAGGTTCCAAAATCACCAGGAGTGTAGGAAGAGAAAAAATCCTTCCTTGATGTCACATGAGATGCGGCACCAGTGTCCACAACCCAGCTTGACTCATCACAAGCAATATTTATCATGTTTGCATCAAGAACGGTAACAAGATCTTCGGTGGTGACGGTGGCTAGGCAATTTTCATTGCCATCTTGTTTAGTTTCCTCTTTGTTATTGTTCTCTGATACGCTCAAACTTACTTCTCAAATGAGAAGTAAAGCGGTCGCGTCAAGTAAATAACTCAACTAGTGAGGTTGGGATCGTTCCCACGAGGAAAATAGTCTAGACTTAACTTCAACTTGTTATTACTATTGTTCGGTTGATAACTTCCTTAGAAAGTAAAAGCATAAAAGGGGGGATTGTATTTCCTAATGAGTAAAAATAACTAACGAACTTGACAGAGACACTTCACAGCTTTTAATTTTGGGTTTTAATCAATTAATAAAAGTAACTAGGGTTTACGTGTTCCCCACAGGTTCATAACTCGATAACTCTAACTATAACAATTCTTTCCTAGTATCTTGCATGCAAAGTGATAAGTTATGTATTTCTAAATCCTTGGTCCGACATCTAGAAAATCTCACTCCGCACCTTGGTCCGGCTACGTGTGTTGCTTTCCTAACCCTTATCCTTACCTCATATTAAGCATCAAATTCGATATTTGACTAAGTTATTACCTCGTACCAATCAATACTAGCCTATTAGATAGTATACACTAAATCTATGTTAATAATTCTTTTCCTATTATCTACCTCCTTGGTCCGACAAGTAGCATTAAGGCGAGTTCTAACGTTGATCATCCGTTAAAAAGACTTCTAAGCGAAAGAATTATTAATACATGCAAGACACTATTCTAGAATTGTTATTTTAGCTAGGGGTTTATCTCATTATTTGCCTATGGTTCCCACAACCCTACTTATGGAGTTTAGTTACTCATAGCCATAAACACAATATTCAAATATGTTAAATCAGAATTCATGTACTTACTTCAATGAGAAAGAATAAAGTCCAAAAATTTGCTTGATTAATCACCAAAAATCACTTGTAAGAATCTCCAAAAATCAAACACTATTACACAAAGTCTAATAATATGATGTCTAATCTCGCAGAGTCTAACTATAAGGAATTTAATAATCTAAGAGTCTAACCTCAAAAAACGAGGTTTTTCGAACTATTTATAAAAAATAAAAACCTAAGTAAACAAGGATTCTAATTGCTGGAATTCTGCCAAAACGCGGCTGGGTCGACGGACCTCGTGACGGACCGTCGTGGTCGCGACGGACCGTCATGGACTCCGTCGTCCCATACTTAGCGATTTCTTCTGCTGCTCTCTTATTCCCCTCGACGGCAAGTATGACAGACCGTCATAGGCACGACGGTCCGTCGAGGGTCTTCGTTTCAAAATACTTCAACTCTTGGAATCTGGGTACTGGGATCACTTCTCTGATCTTCACGACGAACCTGCAGGACGGACCGTCATAGACGCGACGGACCGTCACAAGCTTCGTAACCCCACACTTGGTCAGACTTCCCCATCTTCCTTCAGCAGCTGCACTATGCTGCCACCTACGGACCGTCACAGGCACGACGGACCGTCATAAGCTCCGTAGGTGGTCTCTTCTGCATTTTTCACTCAAAATCTCCGCATTCAGCTCTGGACAGATTTCCTGCAAAACAAAGAGAAACTTATATCAAAATTAGCACAAAAAGGCTTTCGGACACACTAAACTTAAGGAAAAAGTATTAATTATACCGTGAAACCACGGTATATCAACACCCTCAACTTAAATTCGTTGTTTGTCCTCAAGCGACGCACTATGACTCACTACACAATCTTTGTACAATAGTATTCATGTTTTATCCTTTGCAATCATTTGGCTATCAATCCCGATTAATCTCATCAAATCTATGCATGCTATCACTATTAGGCTTGAATTTTGTGGGATTCGAACATGACACAGACTCACCATGCACTAACACCTATCCTCTTCAATTTCTCATCGAGGTGCTAACAATTCCGGTATTGCAACTTGTGTCCTCACTTCAAAACAAAATCCTCATTTTTCACACAATGATTTCAGTATGAGTATAAGGATTACTTTTCAACACTCGCTCTCAGAACAAAGTCACACTCATTCATACCTATTGCCATAAGCTTGCCCTTATTTTCACTGCCTTAAGTTCGCTATACAACCCTTAGGATCACGATAGGACTTTCTTAGCTTGTAACATAGGCTCAGAGTCAGGTAGGGTATATTTAGGTATACTTTAGTGACTTTTTGCCCTCCTTGACATATCGGCTAAACCTTCCACTTTCTATCAATTTATCTCGCCTAGTTTCTCCCATTCTTTCACCTTGCTATTTTCCCTTCTTTCTTCATTTGTGTAAGTGACTCTTTTTCTTTTTTTATTTTCCTTTTTTATTTTTTTCTCTTTTTTACTTTTCTTTCAACGAGTTCTTGAGTCACTTTGCTTTTGTTCTTTCTCTCTCTTTGTTCTTTCAACCCCACTTTCCAGAGCATTCCTCAAAACAACCACCCTCAACTCATGGCTTTGCCATAAGTCAAGGTACACAATACCCAAAGTTGGGTCAGGGCCATAACGAAGGTTTTTTATGCGTTAGCCACCCTCAACTTATGATTTTGGCATAATTTGAGGTGCACATGTCCAAGGAGGGACCAGGGCCAACATATTGTTCCTAGAAAAGATCAGTTGGGGTGAAAAAGAAAGGTCTAATTGTAAGCTCAAATTATTTGGATCAAAGAAGGATAACTTTCATTTGGTTTCTTTTATTTAGGCTAGAAATGGGCTATTTTGAATAAGGGCCTATGATCCTTTCCTAATTGTCTGTTACAACTTACTTTTAGCAGGACTAACCAGGCAAGTTCTAGCTCAGTACCAATAGTGGACTATTCAAATTTCCTCACACTCACTTCACATCTCATCACTATACCAGATTATCAGACACCTAGTTCGACTTAAAGATTTAGGGTAATGCAATGGTGTAACTCTATTTCATGTTTAGAGCCACACAATTATCAGCTACTACGCCTAGTCATGCAACATTTTCTAGTTTTATCAGGATATCATTTTAGCCATCATGCTTCAGAGTTAAACTATGTACAAAAGATGTAACGTGCCGGTTCAACAGAAAAAGTAATCAGTCTTTTGGGGAAAAAGAACACAGGCAAGAAAACCTCAAAAGAGGATAGTGAGTTGGGCTACTCAGACTTCACCCTAACACTCACTTTCCATTTACCCCACCCCAACAAAAAAGCATTCAATTTTCCCCAATGCATAAAAAATCTAAATATTAGAGTGGTAGGTAAAGCAAACCTGTGGCGCATAGCGCCGTCGATCAGCAAGCTGGTGGGTTCGGTTTCCCGGAACCCACGTCCTCTGCAATCTGGACATGCTCAGTGGTGTCCTCAGCAGCAACCGCACCATCAGTAGTGCCTCCTGCTGTCTCTACAGTACGGGAGCTAGACGCCCCAGCCGCTATCTGCGATGCTCTGATTTGGTGTGCCTCCGCCTCAGCAAGTGAGGCTCTCCTCGCAGCCTCCATCTCTCGGCGCTCCTTCTTCCTTGCTCGCGCCTCATCCTCTTCTCGACCCCTACGCCGCTTGGCACTCTCTGGAGGGGGAGGTGGTGGAATTTCAGAAGTAGTAAACAGGGCCGCCAATACTGTGTCCTCAGTAGGCTCGATAGAAGGGTCCTCAGAATCCGGCACCCTCGCTGCTAGTATCGTGGCGATGTCTGCACGAATACTGTCGACTGCAGCCTGAAGAGTCGACACATCTACCGGAGGGGCTGGTTGAGCTAACACTCTCAACTCAAAGGCATCTAGGCACTGGTTAACCTCAGCAATCTTCCGCTGCATCTTCCTCTCTGTACGCGCTTCAGACTACATAATAGACTTCTGCATCCACGGCTAGATATGATGCAGAAAAGTGGCCATTTGTGCCTCTAGTTTTTGGACCCTAGCAAGCGGGGCCAGTAACGGTAGAGGGGCTGTGTGAGAGGAGCTTGGGGCTGTGCTACTACCTGGGATAGACTCGACCGGGGTAGTGTCAGTGGATGCCTGTGTAGATGTGCAGGCCTGGGCAACCGTATCCACAAGATCATCAGCAAGAGGGGGCAGCTCTGGATGGGGCCCTCTGCATGGTGCCAACTCATTGGCCTCGTCTCTGATGAGGCCGACGTCAACGGTGCCCTGCGGGGTCTTCAACTGATCTATGTGCCATATGGGCACACCTGCAGACCTGCAAAGGGTAAAGATCATACACGGGAAGGGGTAGGTAGTAGTGACCTTGAATGTCCTCTCATGCATGACTGCCTGGAGAAGCCATGTGAAGTCCACCTCGAAGCCGGCTATCATCGCCGCCATCAACACTGCTCGATCCCAGGTGACGATGTTATCAGCAGCTGTGGGGGAAAGGCAGTGATGGACGAGCAGCCACAAGAACTTCGCGACGAACGTGAGGTTGGCCTTCTTGATGGCCCCCTTCGGCTCAGTGACCCAATCGGCACCCTCTCCGTCGACCGATAGGTAAAGGGCCATCCACCTCTTGGTGGTCTCTCTCAGTGCCTACTCGCGCAAGAACTGTCCATCCTTTACTATCTGCCAGCGGTAGTCAAACTCGATAGTGATGGGGGTACGCGTAGCATCTGTACTCTCGCCGTATAGGAACCGACGAATAGCTGGCAGGGAAATGTCAACCTGCACGCCCCAGACTCGAACCTGCCCGCATATCGATCTGTGATCGGAGAGTCGCTACGTAGGATGCGTAGAACTCTCGGACCACTTCCTCGCAGTATCGTCCCAACAGACGGGCTGTCCACTCTAACGGATGCCTGGTGAATAGGTTGTGGATCTACGGCATCGATGGGAGACTCCCTGTAAGTACCCGCCGCTCCAAGGTGAGTGTCCGAGTCATTACTCCTTTATCAGTCAGGAATTTGGCGTCAGAGTAAACTTGAAACTGGCCTTCGACACACCACCGGTTTGGCTGGTCAGAGGCTGGGGTGGGGACTTGGGTTGGTGCACCGGATGTAGAGTCTGAACTGGCAGCCTCATCAGATGAGGCCGACGCTGCAGCAGTGGCGGGTGCGGGAACCTCAGCAGAGTCTGAAGCTTCCTCGAACCATGATACTCCTAAGGAGTCAGATTCTCCTTCCGCATTGGTGGCTGACCCAGAGGGTGTGCCGGTCAGTGTGCGCTCCTCATCAGACTAGGAGGCAGTGACTACGCCGGACGCCACCGTCTTGGGTGTAGATCTGGGGGCACGTGCAGCACGGTAAGGTGCGGAAGTGCCTGGGGGCACATATTCAGGGTCCCGCTCATCATCAGAGCCGATGATCAAACATGCAGACGGAGCGACAGACTTAGATCGCCCGCGTGCGTAGGTGCGGTCTTGCTTGGGTGCCATAGTAGATAGTACCTGTAAAGGATCAATATTACTATGAGTAGTGGCAAACAAGATAGGCAAGCCCATACAACATAAAACATTGAAAATGGTGTGTTAGTGATATTGAAACTGTATCACACGACGGGCCAGATGACGGCTCGTCGTGGCTATGACGGACCGTCATGAGGTTCGTCGTGTTGTACTTGGTCTATGTATATATAAAGAACCCTGAATGAAGGGTCTCTGACCATCATGACGGTCGTGCAGGATGGACCGTCGAGGGGACGACGGTCCATCGTAGGACACTTAGAAAATGTTGGGAGACCCTTAGCAGAGGGTCTCTGACCGGTATGACGTTCATGCAGGACGGACCGTCGTGAGTACAACGGTCCGTCACAAGTGTCCGTTGAAGGACACTTGGGAAAAAAATGGAGACCCTTAGGAGAGCGGTATCTGACCGGTACGACGGTCATGCAGGATGGACCGTCGTGGGTACGACGGTCCGTCACAAGTGTCCGTTGGAGGACACTTGGAAAAAAAATGGAGACCCTTAGGAGAGGGGTCTCTGACCGATGTGACGGTCATGCAGGACGGACCGTCGCGAGGACGACGATCCGTCACATGTGTCCAGTAGGACAGGGGTGCTAGGGCTTGTGCAATGGACCCTACGACGGTCCGTCGTGGCTACGACAGACCGTCATCGGGGTCTCGTTCTGAATGACAGAGACAGAACAGTAGGTACCCTAATCAACCCCTATGAACCTACATGGTCTTGTAGTGTTGTGAACCTATATGTGTCTATCCCAACTACCTAGGAAACTATTAATACGAAATCACCTATGTCTAGGGTTGTTAACATGGCAAATTCAAACATTTTGAGCCTAGGTTTAGACATAATCATATAAAGGAAACAAGATACGACTAAGAACTAAGCTAATACTAACTAATAAACAAAAATACAAGATAAATGAGTATAAATTTAGAGACGCATACCTTGGAAATGTACAAAAAGCAAATGGAGAATGATTCAGTTGGCAAGGTAGACACCTACAGCAGCAGCACCAACTAGTAGATGATAATTACAAGGCTTAGGAGGATTTTGGGGGCAATGATCAGTGGGGGGAAGTGTGGAAGTTGAAAAGAGAGGGGAGATGAGAGGAATAAGGAAGTAATGGGGGAAATATGGAGGGGTGGGGAGTATAAACGGTCAGATTTTGAAAAGGGTCCAGCCGGGTCGGGTCGGGTAGAATTCATTAATCACGCAACGGTTCCCCGATGACGGTCCGTGGCAGATGTGATGACCCGTCGTGGGTTCCGTCGTGTGTGCCCTAATTTCAACGTAGCAGAAAAACGTACCTGGACAACGGATGCATACAACGGTCCGTCGCATGCGCAACGGTCCGTCGATATATCCGTCAGTGGCTGTTGCGGAGTAGTTTTTTGCAGAATTTCCTGGTGATTTGCCTGCAAATTTACAACCCATTAATAGAAAAATGCTACCATTATTAAAAAAACGATAAGTATTGGGTTGCCTCCCAACAAGCGCCTGATTTAATGTCGCGGCACGACTGGGGCCACTTGATTACTCAGACTTCATCAAGATGGTATGCCTCGATTATTTCATTCGCTGATTCAGCATGCCCAAGATAGATTTTTATGCGCTGTCCATTCACCTTGAACCGCACACCCTCCTTAGTTTCCAACTCAACTGCTCCATGAGGGAATAGTTGGGTAACCGTGTAAGGACCAGTCCATTTGGACTTGAGTTTGCCTGGAAACAAGCGCAATCTGGAATTGAATAAAAGCACCAAATCCCCGACCATGAACTCTCATTTTTCAATTTTGTTGTCATGATACTTCTTCATCTTTTCTTTGTATAGGGCTGAGCTTTCATAGGCTTTCAAGCAAAATTCATCGAGTTCATTCAACCCATTTAACCGTTGCTCTGCAGCTTCGCTCCAATCCATTTTTAACTTCTTCATAGCCCACATGGCTTTATGCTCTAACTCAACCGGAAGATGACAAGCTTTCCCATATACAAGTTGGTACGGAGACATACCTATGGGAGTCTTATATGCTGTCCGGTAGGCCCAAAGAGCATCATCAAGCCTCCTTGACGAATCCGTTCTACTAGCATTCACTGTTTTGGACAATATCTGTTTGATCTCCCGATTCGATACTTCAACTTGCCCACTAGTTTGAGGGTGGTAAGGAGTGGCCACATTATGGCGAACCCCGTATTTGTCCAATAACCCCTTGAACAATCTGTTGCAGAAGTGGGAGCCCCCATCACTAATAATGGCCCTTGGGGTGCCAAAACGGGAGAATATATTCTTTTTCAAGAATGCAGTGACACTCTTCCCTTCATTGTTTGCGAGGGCTATGGCTTCGACCCATTTAGATACATAATCAACTGCTACTAGAATGTACTTCATCACATGAGAACTCACGAAAGGGCCCATAAAGTCAATACCCCAAACATCAAATAACTCAATCACAAGAATGAGGTTTAGAGGGAGCTCTTGCTTTCTTGAAATACCACCATCTCGTTGACATTTGTCACATGCTTTAGCAAACCCATGAGCATCTTGATGAAGAGTAGGCCAATAGTAACCACATTGCAATATCTTGTGAGCGGTTCAGATACCACTGTGATGTCCGCCAACAGGTGAAGAATGGCATGCCTCCAACACACTCAACATTTCACATTCTGGCACACAACGCCGAATAAGCCCGTCGGCACAACTCCTATACAAGTATGGTTCATCCCAAAAGAACTTCTTCACATCGTACATGAACTTTTTCCTTTGATGAAAGGACAAGTCTGATGGAACAATATCACTAGCCAGATAGTTCGCAAAATCTGCAAACCATGGAATCAAGTCTTGTGAAGCAGCCAATACATGTTCATCGGGGAAAGTATCATAAATGTCAGTCTTATCCCCTAATTCTCTCATAGCTTCATCCTCTAGACGAGACAAATGATCAGCAGCTTGATTTTCAGTCCCTTTTCTATCCAGCACTTAAAAGTCAAATTCTTGCAGCAGTAATACCTAACGAATCAGCCTTGGTTTCGCATCCTTCTTCGCCATCAAATATCTCAATGCTGAATGGTCAGTATGCACTATAACTCTAGTACCTAGCAAATAGGAGCAAAATTTCTCAAAAGCAAAGACTACTGCAAGGAGTTCTTGCTCAGTCACTGTGTAGTTCTTCTGAGCTTCATTTAGGGCTTTACTAGCATAGTAAATTGGGTGAAGGATTTTGTTTCTTCTCTGTCCCAATACTACACCAAGAGCCACCCCACTAGCATCGCACATTACCTCAAATGGACTGTTCCAATCCGGAGAAATAATGATAGGTGCAGACACTAACTTTTCTTTTAGCTCACCGAATGCTTTAAGACAGGATTCATCAAAACAAAATTTACATTCTTTCTCCAACAATTTGCACAATGGGTGTGCAATCTTTGAAAAGTGTTTGATGAATCTCCGGTAAAAACCTGCATGCCCAAGAAAGCTTCTCACACCTTTCACAGAGATCGGCGGGGGAAGTCTCTCGATTACCTCGACTTTAGCTCGATCAACCTCTATGCCCTTTTCTGAAATGCGATGACCCAACACAATACCCTCTTTCACCATGAAATGACACTTTTCCCAGTCTAGTACTAAATTGCAGTTTTCACATCTCTTAAGGACCTCAGATAAATTGGCCAAACACCGCTCGAATGAATCACCAACCACAGAAAAATCATCCATAAAAACTTCTATAGTATCCTCCACCATGTCAGAAAATATTGACATCATACATCTCTGAAAGGTTGCGGGTGCATAGCACAAGCCAAACGACATTCTTTTGAACGCAAAGGTCCCATATGGACAAGTGAAAGTGGTTTTCTCTTGATCTTCTGGTGCAATAGAAATCTAATTATACCCCAAATACCCATCGAGAAAACAATACCACCCTTTTCCGGCAAGTCTATCCAACATCTGATCCATGAAGGGCATAGGAAAATGGTCTTTTTCAGTCCATGAGTTCAGTTTATGGTAATCCATACACACCCTCCATCCAGTAACCGGTCTCATTGGAACAAGTTCATTCTTTTCGTTGGGGACCACAGTCATTCCCCCTTTCTTAGGTACACACTGAACCGGGCATACCCAACTACTATCAGCGATTGGATATATTACTCCGGCATCCAACCACTTGATGATTTCCTTCTTCACAACCTATTGCATAGGAGGGTTCAAGCGTCTCTGGTGCTCAATACTCGGCTTATGATCAGGCATGAGTTGGATTTTATGAGAGCAAATACCGGGAGGGATCCCAATAATGTCTGCAATAGTCCACCCAATAGCTCTTTTGAACCTTTTTAGTACCGTCACCAAACTCTGAACCTGTTGTGCATCCAAGTCTGATGCAATGATTACCGGCAAAGTGTCACCCTTTCCTAAGAATTCATACCTGAGATGAGGTGGGAGAGCTTTTAGTTCTAATTTTGGAGCTTCCTCTACAGATGGTTTCGCGGGTGGGGACTCGCGATTCTTCATATCAAGCTCAAATTTCTTTGGTTTAAACCGAACATCACCTCGGTCAAGATCAGCGACTAATGACTCATACTCTTCAATGCAATCGCTATCAAAGTTCATTATCACTGCCGCTAATACTTCGACACCTAGACGTTCTTCTATTTGTGTCTCAAATGTCTCACCCATGTTGTAGGATATAGCAGATGCCGATTGGAGCTCACCACTCTGCCTCATGGACCTACAAATATTAAAGGTCACTTCCTCATTGTTCAACCGAAATTTCATCTGCCCCTTTTCCATGTCTACTAAGGCTCTTCCCGTAGCAAGGAATGGCCTTCCAAGAATAATGGGCACTTCAAAATCGACTTCGCAATCAAGAATAACAAAATCTGCTGGAAATATGAATGACTCCACTTTTACTAACACATCGTAGAGTATCCCTATTGGCCGTTTTACTATTCGATCGGCCATTAGTAGCCGCATCACAGTGGGTTTTGGGTCACCCAAACCCAACTTCTTGTAAATCGAGAGGGGCATGAGATTTATGCTTGCCCTCAGATCACATAATGCTTTTGCAAAATGTAATAGTCCGATTGTACAAGGAATAGTGAACCTACCCGGATCTTCTTTCTTTTGGACCAGAGATCTTGTAGCAATAGCAGTACAATGCTGCATTCTATCATCATCCTCAAAAGTAACCGATCTTTCTTTGTGACCAGATCTTTCATAAACTTGGCGTAACCGGGCATTTGTTCTAAAGCTTCTACCAAAGGGACATTGATAGAAAGTTGCTTCAACATTGTTATAAAACGCCGATATTTTCCATCCTCGGTCTTTTTCACTAATCTTTGAGGAAATAGGGGTGGTGGCCTAGGCATAGGAATTACCTTTTTGGGCACTTCAGCATCTTTCTCAGTCTCATCCTCTAATTCAGCATCAACATCTACCACTTTATCAGTATCTTTTGTCACCTTATTCTCATTAGATAGCATAGGTGGGTCAATGGTTTGCTTGCCACCGCGAGTAGTAATTGCCATACAATGTCCATCATTTTTCGGATTTTGGACAGTGTTGCTAGGAAGAGTGCCCGATTGCTGTGTGTTCGCAGTTGCAGATAATTGGGCCAATTGTAACTCAAGTTGCTTAATCGATATTGCATGTGTATCAACTTTTTGCCCAATACCCGCTAAATCATTCCTCAACTCTTTATTGTGCTCATCACTAGCATCGAACCTCCTCATCATTTTATGCAACATATCCTCAACTCGCGACATACTACTTCCACCATCCCTATGAGTAACTTCACGATTTTGAGGAGGAACATAGGGTCCATTCCTGTCGTTTCTATTACCATAGCTACCCCTATTGAAGTTGTTATCGCGAATGTAGTTTCTATCTCGGACATAATGACCCTCACGATTGTAGTTACCATAGTTCCGACCTTGGTTCCCTTGACCTTGGCGCCAATTTTCCTGATTAGAGCCTTGGGCACTTGGTCGGAAACCCCCCATCTGTTCATTTACTGCATAGGAATCCTCCTCATAATAACACTCATCGTTTGGAGGTGGTGGTTTAGCCAAGTAGTTGACTGCATTAATCTTTTCTGCACCCCCAGTGACATGTTTTAGTACCAACCCAAGCTCAGTTCTCATCTGATCCATTTCTTCACGAATATCATCTGTGGCTGGGTTGTGAGTGGACTGCACTGCGAAGGTGTTTCTCCCTGTATCGGACTTCCTAGTACTCCAAGCTTTGTTGTTACGGGAGATTTTCTCTAATTTCTCAGTAATCTCAACATAAGGGCATTCTCCATAAGATCCACCTGCTATAGTGTCCAACACCGCTTTATTGTTATCATCCTGTCCCCGATAGAAGTATTCCTTCAGTGACTCATCATCAATACGGTGATTTGGAACACTTCTCAAGAATGAGGTGAATCTATCCCAAGAACTACTAACTGACTCTCCTGGTAGTGCCACAAAGTTGTTCTCCCTGTCTTTGTGGTTTAATTTCTTGGAGACCGGATAGTAGCGTGCTAAGAAAACATCCCGTAGTTGGTTCCAAGTGAAGATGGAGTTGTATGGGAGCTCAGTGAACCACATAGCAGCCTCTCCCGTCAGTGAGAGAGGAAACACTCTGAGCCCTATCACATCTAGATCCAAATCAGGCCTCCCCACACAACTTTTACACACTGCCCTTACCTTAGCTATATGGGCATGTGGATCCTCAGAAGGTAGCCCTGAAAACAAACCTCTGGCAGTGAGCATTTGCATCAGGCTACTAGTTACCACAAAAGTGTGGCCTGTGGGTAAAGGGGCCAAGAAAAGTGGCCCATCCGAGTCTGCTATGTTATCATACCCTCTGTAGTATGCTTGAGGCCGTGGAGCGGGATTTTGTCCCCTCTGTTGATGTTCACCTGGAGCGTCGGGTAACATCTGACCATGAACATCCACTGGATTTGGGATGTTCTGGTTTGGATCCTCATCATTTATTCCCAAGTTTCAATTCATATTGCGCAGTGTACGCTCTAGCTCGTGATCATAGGGAAACAAGGGTTCTCTTTCTCTCCGTGTATTTGGCATAAAAGGAGGATAGTTCTGAAAGGAAATCAAAAACAATAAAACAAAGTAAAATCAAGAAAATATCAACTAAACTTTAGTAATAACTTCAAGTTAATCTAAAAGCTAAATTCCCTGGCAGCGGCGCCAAAATTTGATACGCTCAAACTTACTTCTCAAATGAGAAGTAAAGTGGTCGCGTCAAGTAAATAACCCAACTAGTGAGGTTGGGATCGTTCCCACGAGGAAAATAGTCTAGACTTAACTTCAACTTGTTATTACTATTGTTCGGTTTATAACTTCCTTAGAAAGTAAAAGCATAAAAGGGGGGGTTTGTATTTCCTAATGAGTAAAAATAACTAATGAACTTGACACAGACACTTCACAGCTTTTAATTTTGGGTTTTAATCAATTAATCAAAGTAACTAGGGTTTACGTGTTCCCCACAGGTTCATAACTCGATAACTCTAACTATAACAATTCTTTCCTAGTATCTTGCATGCAAAGTGATAAGTTATGTATTTCTAAATCCTTGGTCCGGCATCTAGAAAATCTCACTCCGCACCTTGGTCCGGCTACGTGTGTTGCTTTCCTTACCCTTATCCTTACCTCATATTAAGCATCGTATTCGATATTTGACTAAGTTATTACCTCGTACCAATCAATACTAGCCTATTAGATAGTATACACTAAATCTATGTTAATAATTTTTTTCCTATTATCCACCTCCTTGGTCCGGCAAGTAGCATTAAGGTGAGTTCTAACGTTGATCATCCGTTAAAAAGACTTCTAAGCGAAAGAATTATTAATACATGCAAGACACTATTCTAGAATTGTTATTTTAGCTAGGGTTTATCTCATTATTTGCCTATGGTTCCCACAACCCTACTTATGGAGTTTAGTTACTCATAGCCATAAACAGAATATTCAAATATGTTAAATCAGAATTCATGTACTTACTTCAATGAGAAAGAATAAAGTCCGAAAATTTGCTTGATTAATCACCAAAAATCACTTGTAAGAATCTCCAAAAATCAAACACTATTATACAAAGTCTAATAATATGATGTCTAATCTCGCAGAGTCTAACTATAAGGAATTTAATAATCTAAGAGTCTAACCTCAAAAACGAGGTTTTTCGAACTATTTATAAAAAATAAAAACCTAAGTAAACAAGGATTCTAATTGCTGGAAATCTGCCAAAATGCGGCTGGGTCGACGGACCTCGCGACGGACCGTCGTGGTCGCGACAGACCGTCATGGACTCCGTCGTCCCATACTTAGCGATTTCTTCTGCTGCTCTCTTATTCCCCTCGACGGCAAGTATGACGGACCGTCATAGGCACGACAGTCCGTCGAGGGTCTTCGTTTCAAAATACTTCAACTCTTGGAATCTGGGTACTGGATCACTTCTCTGATCTTCACGACGAACCTACAGGACGGACCGTCATAGACGCGACGGACCGTCACAAGCTTCTTAACCCCACACTTGGTCAGACTTCCCCATCTTCCTTCAGCAGCTGCACTACGCTGCCACCTACGGACCGTCACAGGCACGACGGACCGTCATAAGCTCCGTAGGTGGTCTCTTCTGCATTTTTTCGCTCAAAATCTCCGCATTCAACTCTGGACAGATTTCCTGCAAAACAAAGAGAAACTTATATCAAAATTAGCATAAAAAGGCTTTTGGACACACTAAACTTAAGGAAAAAGTATTAATTATACCGTGAAACCACGGTATATCATTCTCCCTCTTCAACTTCCTGCAGAACTTCTTTGTGTGACCTTTCATGCCACAATGATAGCACTCAATATCCTTAAGTCTGCCTTTGGATTTGCTCCTATTTTGTTCTCTATGCTGAGAACCACGAGTTTTATTTCTCCCCCTGGGGCCAGTTATTAGGACATCCGACGAAGAGGAACCTTGAGTTTTTCTTCTCATCTCTTCGTTCAAGACACTACTCTTGGCGGAATCCATAGAGATCACATCATCCGGAGCAGAATTTGACAATGACGTTCTAAATATTTCCCAAGAATCTGGTAGGGAACCAAGTAGAAGCAAGCCTTGAATTTCTTCATCAAATTTGATGCCCATAGCAGATAATTGGTTCATAATCCCCTGAAAATTATTCAGATGGCCTGTCATTGGAAAACCATCATGATACTTCAAACTCAACATCTGCTTTATTAAGAACATTTTGTTGTTGCCAGTCTTTCGAGCATACAAACTTTCAAGATGCTCCCAAAGGGTTCGAGCATGTGTTTCCCCAGAGATATGGTTCAACACATTATCGTCGACCCATTGCCTAATGAAACCATAAACCTGTCTATGCAACAGATTCCACTCTTCTTCTGTTATATTATCAGGCTTTACAGTGGTAAATACTTGTTTATAAAAATTCTTGACATAAAGCAGATCTTCCATTTTCCCCTTCCAAATGGCATAGTTGACACCATTCAAAGTAACCATTCTACTTGTGTTGGCTTCCATTATTTTCCCCCAAAAATATAGTTATCGCAAATCAAAGTAAATCTTTTCTGATGTGGAAGTTCAGACTGTGCTGCAACCACAGAGCATACTCAGATAAAACCTTGGCTCTAATACCAGTTTGTTGGGAAAACGCGGACAAACACAAAAGTATATATGGTAAAAGTAATGGAAATAAAATGGGAAAATAACGACACCAAGAATTTTACGTGGAAAGCCTTCTGAATAAGGGAAAAAACCACGGACTAAGAGGAGCAATTGATATTACTATAGTAAGGAATTTTACACTGTGTAGTCACGAATACAATACTCAAAGTGACTACTACACACTCAAAAGGAACAACACTCTTTTGGTTTCCGTCTTACTAAAATATCGCTCACACTCTATTTTTCTTCACAGACTATTTTCTTGTATAGTCTATGGAATACCTCACTTTGCTCTCAAAATGGTTTTTCTCTCTAACTTGGTGTGTTCTACAAATGAGCAAGAATGCTCTATTTATAGAAGGATAAAACCATGCCTATGTCACTAATGACATATGTAAACATAGCAAAGTCAAGAATGGTTGCAAATCTTACCAATTTGCCAACTACCAAATCTTTTCTTTTCAACTCCAATTACTATTCCTTTTTAACAATCTTGTACCAATTGAATAGCTAAAGTTGACTAAAACAATGGGATGGATTCAACACTTCCGTGATGTTAACGCTACTACAATAGCCATGGTGATAGTGAGCTGCACAAATATAAACAAGGTTCTTGTAGAGAAGTGGACCAAAAGAAGAGAAGGATCCATCATCATTCATCTCCTATCTCTGTATTGAACTGTACAAACTATTGTGTTGGATAGCCCGTTAAAGATGAAAATTGCTCTGCCATTTATAGGCAAAACATTTATCTCAATCACCATTTCTTGCCCTCAATAACAGCACTCTTGGAAGCCCCATGAGTTCTACATCGATTGACACAAAATCCATCAACTGTAAGATCAGAGGCGATCAATACAAAATTAATGGTGTCTTTCTATTCACCCATTGATGCCAATTGCACAATTTGCTTCTGTGTCAGTGATTTTCGTGAAGAATAATTTTCGATGAGAACTTGTTTGCCCAAACGACAGCTTTAACAATTTTTGGAGGAAACATTTGAGAATCACGTATATAACCCACTTGGTCTGTTAAAAAAACTAACGTGGTTAAAATGGAGACTAAAAATGCACCACTTTATTAAAGAATTAGGACTATTAATGCTCCACTGTAAAGAAATAGAACTATTTTGACTCTGAACTTAAACATAATGGACTATTTTGAGCCTTTACTCTATGGATACCAAGCAAAATCCCAAATTCTTAAAAAATCATAAAAATGTAAAATTTTACCAATAAGTTTATATTTTGCAAAAGAAAATAAAAATTTATTTTAAAATTTGTGAAAGATATGGTAGGGACTTTTTTTTCCATAAGAGTCCGTTTAGATTGGCTTAAAAGTTAATTAAAACTATTTTAAAGTTATTTTGAACTTCTGAAAGTGTTTAAAAATAACTTAAAATAAATTTAAAATAACTTTAAAAATGTAGAAAAATAGAGGTAAGTCTCCCCTACTTTTTGTTTTTTGACACAAAAGTTTGACTTTTAATTTTTTAGTGTTTTGAAAAAACACAAAAAACAAAGGTAAGCCATAGACTTCATTTTGTGTTGGATCAGGTACAAAACGAGATTGAAGTCAAACACTTACATGCTGCTGACCAAGTTGCTGAGCCATTGCCTACGTGCTTCCTTTGATCGGTTTTTCCCAAGTTGTGTGTGATTGATACCAGCACCAACTTGAGGAGGCATAATAACGACTGAATATTCTTCCTAGTTTCTATGTTTTAGCTCATTCTTGTTTTTAGTTGTTTTTCCAATTTCTAGAATTAGAGCCCATCTCATCTCAATCAATTCATTATCTATTTCATCTCTTATTGTTATAATATACAGACACTGTATATATTAGGACTTTGTATCAGCTGGGCGTAGGCCTTTATATACCCCACTACATGAATTAATAAAAGTATGGACTTATTCTCTTATATTGTCTTACTCTTTACTATTAAGATAAAGATATGTGAATATGTTAATAAGAATAATGAACCTATGATTTGTTGTCAAACTCCGAGGTTTTGACCAAACTAAGCTATTATATAAAGCAACTCACCAAATTAATACGTTTTTTAAAATTTTACAAAATTAGAATAAATTTTTCACAGTAACGTTTTAGGGTATATTTTATTTTTTAAAAGCTGACGACGTTTGATTAATATATGTTACTCATAGTAACAGTTTACTCCTAAAATGTTCCTCACAATAACATTTTAGGAGTAAAATGTTCCTCAAAATAACGTTTTAGGAGTAAAACGTTACTTACAGTAACATATATCAACCTAACGTTGTTAGTTTTTAAAAAACGAAATATACCCTTAAACGTTACTGTGAAATACGTTTATACTAGTTTTGTAAGGTTTTAAAAAAATATATTATTTTATATAATGATTTAGTTTGATAAAAAATTCTCCAAATTGATTATTCTGAACATCTCCATGCATATTGACAGGTTCTATTCCTTGTTTCTTTATTCTTCACTTAGCTCTTTTATACAGGTCATTGTAGACATACTAGTAAGTAATTGAATCACAGTCCAATAAACATATAATTTGATATTGCAGAAAGAAAGCTAGCTACTGTTACACAATTGTTAAGCTACATGTCTTACCCACCTCATGCAGTCCATCGGCCACCCATCTTAACGTAGAACACTACAAAATGCTGAAATAGCTCAAGTTCAATAGCTCAAGTTCTTGGGGAGTAAATTCACGTTTAGGATAGAAATATACTTAATCACATAGTGTTTTTTTTTACTCTAGGATTTTGTATCTCGTTAAGAATCTCTCCTCGTTTCTTTTACTTGCTTACTTTGTAGTGTTGTTGTAGTAGTTGAATTATTTATAACCACATCTTGGAGTCAGTTGAATAAGTCATAATAGTTTGATTTAGTTAATAGCTATTACAAGTCCTTGTGGGAATAATATTCTACTTATCACTTTATTACTTGTGGTGTCTGTGTTTGGACTGACCACTTCTGGTTCTGTTACGTATGTACCTGGAAACAGAAGCTATTTAGCAATTGTGTATTCGTTCAAATCAAGAAGAAGAAAACAATGCTTGTTTAGCTCTAACAACTATGTTGTTCAAACCAGATTGATGAGATAACTGCAAATGTAAAACTAGCGAGAACAATTATGTGCATGGTCTTTCCAGAAAGCTAATTTATGATAATTTTTAGATTTTGGAAGCATTCATTCATCCAACTTAAAGCAAGGGTTGACCTTCAAATCTATGTCCAAATGCCTATTAAGATGACGATTGGCTACTTACTGCCAGCATGAAGTGCAACCAAGAGAACTTCTTGCATAACTGATCCAGTTGCAATTCCTACCCCATTAAGCATAGATTTTCTGTCATCTTTGATAGCTTCCTCACATTACATTACATTGAATGACAGCTTTTAGATAAAACTGAAGTTTCTCTGCTATGCTGTGAAGGAACGTGAAAAGCAAATATGACGATTGTTTGGCAACTTGAGGGCCACAAGAGAACCAGCTTGGAGTGTTAATTAAACCTCCCTATGATCAGGATAAGTAATGCACCAACATTATGCTAGATAAATTAGTGTTTCATTTATTGAGAGTAGTTTCTAGCTATTTCATTTTCCTTTCGGAAGTGCATAATCTGCGTCATTATTGAGTTTATGTCAAATATGATATTCAAATGTTTACCTGAGAAAATAATGCAGGTTTATGATAAACTATTATGGAACATTGACTAGTAAATAGACAAACGACCTTTCCAAATGTAAAATCAGTTATTCTTTTTTGACACCAAATTTTGGTCCGATGGTTTTAAAATTAATACATTTTGAGTCAAATACAAAAAATAAATAATAATAAAAAAATCTGCCTTTCCCACATCTTTTCTCAAACAATTTTCAATTTTGCAATAGTCCCACATCGGTATTTCATCCTTTTTGAGGATTTTTGAGTTTCTATATAAACCCACTTCATTCACTATTTTTAGAGGAGGATTTGGGGGAATACAAAAGAATACTCATAAAATTTTGAGAATTTTTGGTTCCATAGTTCAAAAATTTTAAAAGTGTTTTTTGTGGGTTTTTTCGAGTTGAGGAGGTGGAGTCGTCTCCTTCAAACTCATAGTTCTGGTTCGCTGCCCAGAACCAGGTAAATTTTTTCTCTTAGCGTTGTTTTATTTTATTCCCAGCTCTTTTATGTTTTCTGTTTATTATATGTAGCTTTTTTTTTCTTTTTTTTTAGTTTAATGTAGTTGTAAAAGTCAATTAATATTTGTGTTTATTATAGTTTTAATATTAACATTATTTTACGATTTGATGTTCATTTATTTATTATTATTATTTTAAAATTGTTAGTCAACTATTTGCTATCTTAAATTTTCAGGGTTTTGTTATTATTCTATTTTAATGTTATTTTTAATTTTTATATATTACGTTATTGTTATTTCCATTTCTAATTATGTTGTTTTAGTTTGGTTGATTGTTTTCCATATTCTCTTAGGATAAGTTTGTTATGTTTTGTTGATGTTCAGGTTATATTAAATATATTTGTTAAAAGTTGGCCAATGAAAAAACTCTCCGTCGATTTTGGAGGCCTCCCCAATATTAAAAGACTGAAATTTTTAGTTTAAGTTCATATAACTTGTTTGTTAAATTGTTAAAATGGCCGATGAAGAAATTACTGTCGATTTCCAAGGCCTTCCATGTTCATAAGACGGATTTTTATTATTAAGTGATCATTTCATTAATTCATATTTATTTATTTATTACTAACACTTTTACTAAGTGTGTTTACAGGTACCCAAGACTTGTTTCATTGAAGTTATTCGAAAGGTGTTCGAATTATATTTTACAATTCATTATTTTGTATATATCGATGCTAGGCAAAACTTAGGTCGTTTCTCATGTTGTTTTATTTTATTATTATTGTTTATTGCATATTTATATTACTTGTATATTATTGTTATCTCCTCAATTTGAAAAAATGAACTCAGTCGGGAATCACAGTTGTGGATTTCGAAGGGTGCCTAACCCCTTCCCTTCGGAATAACTTGAACCCCTTACCTAGAATCAAATTGATTTCGTAGACTCTCTTTTAAGTTAACTAGTTAATCGGTTTCCTAGTTTTCCTAAAATTAGGTGGCGACTCTCTTTTCCCTTTAACCCGCTTTAATCCTTTTAAACTCATTTTACCACTTTTTAACCCCTTTACCCCGTTTTAAAATTTCTGTTAACAAATTCTTTTTTTTATATTGAGTCGTCGCGACGTTGCTCCCATTCAAACGATGTCAACAGAATGACGACTCTGCTGGGGAAATAGAGGTTCTATCCATTATGAATTTATTTTTTCAAATTGAGGATACTATTCTTTTATTATGTTATTCATTATATCTTGTATATTTTGTTGATTGTTTGCATATTGTACTCAATATTGATTTATTATTTTTTGTATATTGTCATTGCATGCACAACATTTATTCTGTCAAACGACACCTAATTTAGCTTTTTTACTTAAAGGGCGATTATGCGGGTTCGCAATCTTCATTAACCAAGCTTTTCTCGGGGCACCCTGATGAATGTAGTTGACTACTGGATAGTCAACAGTCGTTAACTGTCTCAACCTAAGTAGTCCGCTTGGGTCACCTATCCACAATATACAAAGCCCACTCTTAATTATCTTGTATAGAGGGAAGCCAAAACCTCATATTAAGCATGACACAATTGTTTGTATGTTATGTGATATACTTATTGTACGTAAATATGTTGTATAATAGTTCATTATTTTAAAATCACTTTTGTTAACCTAGTTTTTAGAATATTCATAATTCAAGTCCAGTTTTTATTCAAGTTATAATTTGTTGGAACTACGTTTGACCTGATTCCTACTTCAACGGGATACGTAGGCGCCATTAAGGCTCGGTCATCTTCCCCGTAAGTTTTCCAAATTTTAAGAACAGAAACTGGGGCAAAATTTTGTGGAAGTCTCCAAAATTTCATAATGGAGATAGTTGTTACAATATTAAATATCGGAGGTTTGTCGAAGCTGAAACAGGGGCAAAAATTTTTAGGAATGCCCTAAAAAATTTCACCAAGATTGTACGCAGACTCCAGTATTTATGAGGCTTCACTCCGAGTTGGTTTGTTTATTTTGCATTAATTTTTTTGTACATGATGTCACATTCATTGTATATCTCTGATTTTTATTATACTTCATTGAAAAAATTAGTTTAATTGACATTTTTTAAGTTTGGGTAGTCCGTCCTTCAACGCGACTCATTATTTTTGTTACTTTTGTTAAATTTAGGTAGTCCGCCCTTCAATGTGACTCACTGATTCATTCGTCCTTGTAAATTTTCTTTAAATAGTAAATAAAAAATATTTTGTTCAATTCGGGTTGCCCGCCTTTCAATGTGGCTCATTGGTTTTTATTCTCATTATTTTATCTTTCAAAAAGAAATTTGTTGTTTATGAATTTTATGTCATATTTGGACGAACTACGCAGACCTGATTCTCATCATTGAGATACGTAGGCAGCCCTTTGAGGGTTCGATATTTCTTTATTCAAAAGATCTTTTATTTTTATATCTTTTAATGTTTATAATTTTTTAAATCATTTTTTTTACTTGGTGGATGCCAACACAGTTCAAGTGTGCATGTGAAAATAATTTGTACAATAAAGAAGATTGATTTCTTGTTAAACCATGGATTCTTTTTGTACCTCTCATTCATACTTTGTTACACTTGCAAATGTTGTCTTGTATAAATTCAAGATTAGAACAAAATCAGATTCATTGTTTCATGTGCATTGTGTGGTGAGTTTTGAATCAAATTCAATTATTTTGCATTGTTGATCTAGAACTTAGTCTAAATGTTATTGAGGTGAAATTCTGAGTAATGTTTGATTTGAAAAATGATTGTAGGCCTTCTTGATCCGTTTGAGCCTTTCAAAGCCTACCAAATGATGTTAATCCTTAGATGTCCCCACTTTGAGCCTTAAGCCTTTTCTTTGGACAACCACATCTTAGCCTATACCTTTCTGAGTGCTTTTACGCACTATCTCTCTTTTGACCACACTTTCTTGAGCGCACTGAAGACATGCAAGTTATAAGAGAAGATACAAAGTTCAAATTAGTCAAAGACAAAAGTTATCAAAGTTCCTGAATGTCAAGAAAACAAAAATGACTTCAGAAGAAAAAAAAGGGTTCAAAATTCCCCACCAATTTAAGAAAGCAAAATTTCAAAAACACTCCAAACAAAAAAGGAGAAAATTCAAAAGGGGGAAAAACTCAGACAAACAAAGTTTCAAAGAAGTCAAAAGTGCAAAAGGAAGGGACAACAAAGAGAATCAAACGCTAAAAGCGTAATAAATGTTAAAAGAATCTATTTAGTGCAATGCTCAAGAAAGAATTAAGTCACTTTAATCCCAAATGACTATCCTACCCGTTCCTAATCCAACATTACAAGCTATTAACAAGCCCTACATGATTTCAATTCAAATATTCCAGATTAGTGGAGATTACATGAAGGTCAAGCCTATGGTATCACAATTGCATGCATTGAATTTTTTTGTTGAGTGTGAGTGTGCTTTTCCAGATATTCCCAAATCAAAAAACTTTAAATGTGCACAAATTGGAAGTTTCTTTCTTGTGAGGGCACTTGAAACATGATGTTAGGTCTAGTTCAAAGATTTTGCTTGTAGCAAGATGAACAAATCTTGTCGTTACTTAAGTACAATTGAGGTACCACTTGAATCCATAGGAATTACCTCGATGTCAATTTCAGTTGAAAGAGAAAAATTGTGAGAAATTTTTGTACAATACTACTGTTGGCGCTAACCAAGTTAAAATATGTTTCATTGTTGATATTTTTCCATACAACTTTGTGGACCGTTTCATTGTTGATTTTGTCCATACCAACTTTGTGGACTGTTTCATTGTTGATATTTGTCCAAACAACTTTGTGGACCGTTTCAAAGTTTAAATTGCATTTTGGGTAGTCATACCCTTCAAAATGACATCTTTTATTTTTCGGTAATCATACCCTTCAAAATGACATCTTTTTAATTTGGGTCATCATACCTTTCAAACTGACATCATTTTATTTTTGTGTCCCATATTTGTCCATACCAACTTTGTGGACTGTTTCATTGTTGATATTTGTCCAAACAACTTTGTGGACCGTTTCAAAGTTTAAATTGCATTTCGGTAGTCATACCCTTCAAAATGATATCTTTTATTTTTCGGTAGTCATACCCTTCAAAATGACATCTTTTAAATTTGGGTCGTCATACCTTTCAAACTGACATCATTTTATTTTTGTGCCCCATATTTGTCCATACCAACTTTGTGGACTGTTTCATTGTTGATATTTGTCCAAACAACTTTGTGGACCGTTTCAAAGTTTAAATTGCATTTCGGTAGTCATACTCTTCAAAATGATATCTTTTATTTTTCGGTAGTCATACCCTTCAAAATGACATCTTTTAAATTTGGGTCGTCATACCTTTCAAACTGACATCATTTTATTTTTGTGCCCCATATTTGTCCATACCAACTTTGTGGACCGTTTCATTGTTGATATTTGTCCAAACAACTGTGTGGTCAAAGTTTAAATTGCATTTTTTGTAGTCATGTCCTTCAAAATGACATATTTTTAGTTTTTGGTAGTCATACCCTTCAAAATGACATCTTTTTTTATTTTAGGCCGTCATACCCTTCAAAATGACATCTTTTATTTTTTGGGTAGTCATACTCTTCAAAATGACATCTTTTTATTTTTGGGTCGTCATATCCTTCAAAATGACATCTTTTTATTCTTGGGTCGTAATATCCTTCAAAATGACATCTTTTTATTTTTGGGTCGTCATATCCTTCAAAATGACATCTTTTATTTTAGGTAGTCATACCTTTCAAAATGACATCTTTTAAAGTTAGGTAGTCATACCTTTCAACATGACATTTTCTTAAATTTAGGTCGTCATACCTTTCAAAATGATATCTTCTCAAAATTGATTTGTTATCTCAAATAAAATGATTTATTTCAGATTAGTTTGTCATGCCGTTCAATATGACACTTTTTTTAAATTCCATTTTAAATTGACATTTTATTTAATTCATGATGCTATTAAGTTTGAATCATTGCATTGGTTAATACCTTGTTCATATGGTCATGTTTGCATAATTTATGTTATATTTACTACTAACATTGATATTGCAGATTTTGTGATAGAAATTTTAAGTTCAAGTTGGGTCGTCCGCCTTTCAAAGAGACAAGATTGGGTTGTCATCTCCCTCCAAATGACATGTTAAGATCAAATTGGATTGTCCGCCTTTCAAAGAGACAAGATTGGGTCGTCATCTCCCTTCAAATGACATGTTAAGTTCAAGTTGGGTCGTCCGCCTTTCAAAGAGACAAGATTGGTTGTCATCTCCCTTCAAATGACATGTTAAGTTCAAGTTGGGTCGTCCGCCTTTCAAAGAGACAAGATTGGGTTGTCATCTCCCTCCAAATGACATATTAAGTTCAAGTTGGTCGTCCGCCTTTCAAAGAGACAAGATTGAGTCGTCATCTCCCTTCAAATGACATATTAAGTTCAAGTTGGGTCGTCCGCCTTTCAAAGAGACATGTTTGGGTTGTCATCTCCCTCCAAATGACATATTATGTTCAAGTTGGGTCGCCCGCCTTTCAAAGAGACATGATTGGGTAGTCATCTCCCTTCAAATGACATATTAAGTTCAAATTGGGTCGTCCGCCTTTCAAAGAGACAGGATTGGGTCGTTATCTCCCTTCAAATGACATGTTAAGTTCAAGTTGGGTCGTCCGCCTTTCAAAGAGACAAGATTGGGTTGTCATCTCCCTTCAAATGACATGTTAAGTTCAACTTGGGTCGTCCACCTTTCAAAGAGACAAGATTGGATTGTCATCTCCCTCCAAATGACATATTAAGTTCAAGTTGGTCGTCCGCCTTTCAAAGAGACAAGATTGGGTCGTCATCTCCCTTCAAATGACATGTTAAGTTCAAGTTGGGTCGTCCGCCTTTCAAAGAGACATGTTTGGGTTGTCATCTCCTTCCAAATGACATATTATGTTCAAGTTGGGTCGTCCGACTTTCAAAGAGACATGATTGGGTAGTCATCTCCCTTCAAATGACATATTAAGTTCAAGTTGGGTCGTTCGCCTTTTAAAGAGACAGGATTGGGTCGTCATCTCCCTTCAAATGACATGTTAAGTTCAAGTTGGATCGTCCGCCTTTCAAAGAGACATGATTGGGTAGTCATCTTTCTTCAAATTAAGTTTAGGTTGGGTCGTCTGCCGTTCAAAGCGACACGATGGGTTGTCATCTCCATTCAAATGACATATTAAGTTCAAGTTGGGTTGTTCACCTTTCAACAAGACACGTTGGGTTGTTACCTCATTCAAAGTAACATGTTATTAGCATCATCCTTCTTTCAAAAGGTACATCACCTTCATTGTGCAATTTTGCAAGTAACATTAAAGGGTATGTGAATTTTCTCAGTTTGCAATCAATCTCCGTCTTTTGTTTATTATTTTCATCCCAGTCGATCACTGTGGAGTCTTGATCAAAAGTTCTACTAACGTCTCAATTGTTCTGTTCAATGTTTATCAAACCAAATTTGGTTCGTCAACTTTGTTTGACCAGGATCTCTTTCATCGATCCTAATCAAACAAAGGGGCAAGTTGTTGACACCAAATTTTGGTCTGATAGTTTTAAAATTAATACATTTTGAGTCAAATACAAAAAATAAATAATAAAAAAAAAATCTGCCTTTCCCACATCTTTTCTCAAACAATTTTCAATTTTGCAATAGTCCCACATCGGTATTTCATCCTCTTTGAGGATTTTTGGGTTTCTATATAAACCCACTTCATTCACTATTTTTAGAGGAGGATTTGAGGGGAATACAAAAGAATACTCATAAAATTTTGAGAATTCTTGGTTCCATAGTTCAAAAATTTTAAAAGTGTTTTTTGTGGTTTTTTTCGAGTTAAGGAGGTGGAGTCGTCTCCTTCAAACTCATAGTTCTGGTTCGCTGCCCAAAACCAGTTAAAAGTTTTCTCTTAGTGTTGTTTTATTTTATTCCCAGCTCTTTTATGTTTTCTGTTTATTATATGTAGCTTGTTTTTTTTTTTAGTTTAATGTAGTTGTAAAAGTCAATTAATATTTGTGTTTATTATAGTTTTAATATTAGCATTATTTTACGATTTGATGTTCATTTATTTATTATTATTATTTTAAAATTGTTAGTCAACTATTTGCTATCTTAAATTTTCAGGGTTTTGTTATTATTCTATTTTAATGTTATTTTTAATTTTTATATATTACGTTATTGTTATTTCCATTTCTAATTATGTTGTTTTAGTTTGGTTGATTGTTTTCCATATTCTCTTAGGATAAGTTTGTTATGTTTTGTTGATGTTCAGGTTATATTAAATATATTTGTTAAAAGTTGGCCAATGAAAAAACTCTCCGTCGATTTTGGAGGCCTCCCCAATATTAAAAGACGGAAATTTTTAGTTTAAGTTCATATAACTTGTTTGTTAAATTGTTAAAATGGCCGATGAAGAAATTACCGTCGATTTCCAAGGCTTTCATGTTCATAAGACGGATTTTTATTATTAAGTGATCATTTCATTAATTCATATTTATTTATTTATTTATTACTAACACTTTTACTAAGTGTGTTTACAGGTACCCAAGACTTGATTCATTGAAGTTATTCGAAAGGAGTTCGAATTATATTTTACAATTCATTATTTTGTATATATCGATGCTAGGCAAAACTTAGGCCGTTTCTCATGTTGTTTTATTTTATTATTATTGTTTATTGCATATTTATATTACTTGTATATTATTGTTATCTCCTCAATTTGAAAAAATGAACTCAGTCGGGAATCACAATTGTGGATTTCGAAGGGTGCCTAACCCCTTCCCTTCGGAATAACTTGAACCCCTTACCTAGAATCAAATTGGTTTTGTAGACTCTCTTTTAAGTTAACTAGTTAATCGGTTTCCTAGTTTTCCTAAAATTAGGTGGCGACTCTCTTTTCCCTTTAACCCGCTTTAATCCTTTTAAACTCATTTTACCACTTTTTAACTCCTTTACCCCATTTTAAAATTTCTGTTAACAAATTCTTTTTTTTTATTGAGTCGTCGCGACGTTGCTCCCATTCAAAGGATGTCAACATTCTTCATGATAAATTGTATCAGAATCAGACTCTTAATATATAGTTCAATAACACAAGATATGCAAAGAACATGAATTAGCATATACATAGTTGGGGATTCAAATGAACAGGAGGTACGAATTAATTGAAGTAGTCATAGATACAAGATTACCAAATATCATCCATCAAAAGGAGGAAAAAACGGTAGGAAATCTGCATCTAGTTGTTGCTCTTCCCCTTATTTCTTCCTCCGCTTTTTTTTCTTTTTTTTTGTGGGAGTTGGAGATGGTAACACTTCATAAGAAGCCTCGAATGTCATTTGCTTGCCATCAACTTTGATTTGGTTTATATGAGAAATCTTGGACCATTCAGAATTAGATCCACCCAAAGAAGAGCATCTTTCACTCAATACAGGGCAATTGTAAATCTCCATTTCTCTTAGTTTGACAAGGCATTTTGTGGCTTCAACGGAGGGAAGAAAACTCACCTTTTCCCACCTGTATAGGCCCAATCGTTCTAGGGAACACATGTCTTTTATCCATTCAAGCACAGCTTCAAATCCAAAATCATAAAGATGTAGTTCTGCTAAAGTAGAAAGATTTTGAAGCCATGCAGGCAGAGAGTCCCAATGAGGTCGCCCAAACAGTGTTAAACTTCTAAGAGAGAAAAGTTGAATTTTTTCCTCATGTATCTCACTGTTAGGAGCGTCTTCGTAATCAAGAATCGGGAATGAAGTGAGATTATCTGAAAATGGACCAATGCTTAAGCAGTTTAAGCAAGAAAGAGAATGAAGCCCGTTGGGGATGTTGGAATTAATGCATCAATGTTTAGTCTTCAAAAATTGTCTCTTAGTTTTTCAAGAAATCTCTTTAGAATTTCGTAGTACATGTATCTAATAAATTGTGATACATGTATTTAGTTATTTGTGCAAGACTTTTTGTTTTCTGTTTTGAGTAGTATAAATAGTGATGTAGTTGATGATTATAATTATCTCAAGTGACCTTAAGTAACCTATAATAAACTTGAGCATTCTCTAAAGATATTATTTTTCTTCCATATATCCTACAAATTGGTATCAAGAGCAGGGTTTTCGTTCTTAATTTGGGTTAGGTGAAGAAAAAAATATGACATCCAAAACAAATGAAGGTGTTGCTTCTTCAATTGTTCTTACTCCATTTTTTGATGGAACTGATTTTGAATACTGGAAGATAATAATGAGAACACATTTGAAAGTTGAAGGTTTGTGGACTATTGTTGCAAATGGCTTTGAAGAGCGAGACAACGATCGTAATCTTACAACAGCAGAGATGAAAAATCTTGAGGCTAAGTATCGTCAAGATGCAAAAGCCTTGAGCAAAATCCAAATGGGAGTCTCAAGAGCATATTTTGCAAAAATTTCTACTTGTGAGACTGCAAAGGAAGCTTGGGATTTTCTGGAAACCGAGGTGTATGGTGACGAAAAGGTACGCCCTATAAATCTTCAAACTCTTAGAAGATAATTTCAAAATTTAAAGATGATAGAATCTGAAAAAATTGATGAATATTGCACAAGAGTAATGAATATAGTTAATAAAATGAGAAATCATAGTGATACAATTTCTGACCAACAAGTTGTGGAAAAGATTCTAATTAGTGTCACAGAAAAGTTTGAGTACATCGTTGCTATCACTGAGGAGACGAAAGATCTTTCTAAGTTTTACATCAAAGAGCTAGTTGGATCATTTCGTTCACACGAGAAGCAAAGATTTTGTTGTGAAGATCAACCCAAAGAGATGACTTTCCAGTCTAAAACAAATGAGAATTCTCAAAATTTATCAAAAAATCATCAGAAGAAGAATCACAAGCCAAAAAAGAAGTAGGATCATGATGGTTCTTCCAAGAAGGTTGAAGAAAAAGGTGAGAAAAACTCTAGTCTTTTTTGTAAAGTTTGTAAAATGACTAATCACAATGCAGAAAAATATTGGCACAAAGGCAAGCCCCAATGTAACTTTTGTAAAAAGTTTGGCCACGTTGAAAAGGATTGTTGGCACATGAAACGGGAGCGATCAAATTTTTGTGAAAAATAGGAGGAAGAAAGGGAAGAAACCTTTTCTTTTCTTCTAAATCTGATGCTTCAACAAAAAGAAATGAATGGTATGTTGATAGTGGTTGTAGTAATCACATGACTGGAGATAAAAAGACTTTTCTTTCAATTAATAATAGCATCACTACTAAAGTGAAGATGGGGAATGGAACCTTAGTTGATGTGACAGGTAAATGTACTATTTCGATCAACATGAAAGGAAGCGGTAAGCAAATTCATGATGTTCCTAACTAATAACAGATAGTATTAAATAATAGTACTAAATAATATTAGTATTTACTGTGTACTAATCCTAGTCCTATTAGGATTATTACTCCTTAATCCTAGTCTTATTAGGATTAGTACTCCTTCCTATATCTCATATATATATCTCCCATGTATTCCCTTATTAGGTTAACACTTCAATACAATCAATATTCTTTCATGGTATCAAGAGCCAGAAAACCTAGATCTTCTTTTCTCTAGGTTTTTTTTCTTTCTTTAGGGCACCGATCGTTCCCTCTCTTCTCTTGGGCGGCGGCAGCCATGACAACCGAGGTGGATCCTTTCGATTCACTTCCTTCTAGCGATAAACTCCTTCTCAGGCATCTTCATGCCCTGATTCCCGAAAAATTATCAGACATAAATTACCCTACATGGAAAATCACTGTTCTTACAGCCCTTGAGGCCAATTACCTTCTCAAATACGTCGATGGAAGCACTGAACCGCCGCCGGCAGTCATCACCGCCACCGACAAATCAGAAACAACCAATCCGGCCCATGCCGCCTAAAAAGCTGTGGATGGCCAGATCCGATCATGTTTGATTGCGGTCATCTCTCCCACGGTTCAGAAACACGTCCGATCCTATACAACTGCTTCAGCCCTGTGGACGGCCCTCGCAACACGCTATGCATCAATTTCCCACTCTCATATTTTACAATTGCGTGATCGTCTCCACACAATTACCAAAGGCACGAAAACTATGGCGGAGTATTTAGACGAGGTCTCCACCATCATCACAACCCTCGACACCGTGAACGAAATTATTCCCAAAAAAGATCTCATCATGTGCGTCGTTCGGGGGCTCCCATCAGCTTACTCCTCCATTAAACAGGCGGTTCGCATCATTCCAACGCCCGTTGACCTGGATACTCTCTCCTCGTGGCTAAAAAGTGAAGAAATCAACGTGGATCTGGAGAGCAAACTTCTTCACCGAGAAGCCGCTGTTATGGAGCCGGCCACCGCCCTCACAGCAAGCCAGAACTATCACGGGGGGCGTGGTGGCGGCCGGCAGTGGAGCCGCGGCGGCTACGGTAGGAACAATGAAGGCCGCGGGCGCGGCGGTCGGCAGGGAAGTCGTCCGTCGTACGACGGTCAGCAGCACGACAGTAACAATAGCCTGCACTCCTTCGGCAGCGGCGGGCAGTCATCTTCCAGCGGCGGGCAGGGCACTTACGAGCGGGATCGTCCAACTTGTCAAATCTGTCAGAAAACAGGATACACCGCTGCTCGTTGCTGGTGTCGGTATGAGGAGAGTCGAAATAGTGATAATCGTGCCAATTATGCATCTCAAGCCGGCCCTTCCTCTGAATGGTTGTTGGATACTGGGGCCAACATGCACGTTACTTCTGATCTATCCAATATTAACGCTCCAAATCCATATCATGGCTCCAATGGTATTACTGTTGGCAACGGTGAGTCCCTTAATATTTCTCACACTGGCACGGGTATCATTAAAACCCCTACCGCTATCTTTCACCTAGGTAACCTTACCCACGTCCCTTCTATTAAATCCAATCTCCTTTTAGTTCACCAATTCACAAAAGACAATAATTGCTCACTCTTGTTAACCTCTAATGATTTTCAGATCCTAGACAATACTACCAAGAGGGTGATTTTTCAGGGCCCCTGTGAGCATGGTCTGTACGTTCTTCCTGGCACAAGTTCGTCTGCCCACCCAGTTTCAGAAAGCGTTCCCGTGGCTCCGGTGGCTATTTCGGCTGATAGCCACAGTCTGTTGTGGTACACTCGTCTAGGTCACCCGTCTACTCAAATAATAAATTCTTTAATGTCTCAATTAGGTTTTTCTTCCATTCATGTAAACAATTGTGACTCCTGTTCAATTGCTAAATCTCATAAATTGCCTTTTACTTTATCTGAGAAGCGTACAACTGCACCTTTTCAACTTATTCATTCTGACCTATGGGGTCCTAAGGCTGTTCCTTCATTTGCTGCTTTTCGCTTATTTGTTTTGTGGATGATTTTACAAAATACACTTGGTTGTACCCACTAAAACACAAATCACAGGCATACACCACCTTTGTCACTTTTGAAAAAATGGTCAAAACACAATTCAATTCTCATGTTAAATTTTTTTGAAGTGACAATGGAAAGGAATATGTCAATAACATCTTTGGCCAGTTTCTGCAATCCCTGGGAATTATACATCAAACCTCCTGTCCATACACTCCCGAACAGAATGGGGTGGCTGAGCGTAAGCATCGCCATCTCATTGAAACGGTGGTTACTCTTCTACATCAATCTCATCTCCCTGTCTCCTTTTGGGTAGAAGCTCTAGCCACCGCAACCTACCTCATTAACAGAATGCCCAGTCACACTCTCTCCAACAAATCACCCTATCAACTCCTTTACCAAGAACTTCCCAATTATACCAACCTCCGCGTCTTTGGGTGTCTTGCCTACCCTTGGCTACACCCTCATATTACTCACAAATTACAACCCCGATCCCGTCCTTGTATTTTGTTTGGGCTATCATCCTACCTCCAAGGGTTATCGCTGTCTTAACCCACAAACTCATAAAGTCTACATATCTCGTCATGTCAGATTTGTCGAAAATGAGTTTCCCTACGAGTCTATTTCCTCCTCCACAAATACATCATTCATTGGCGTCCTTCCCCTTTTTCCAACATACTCACAGGGTCCCTCACCACCTTCCCTCACACCTCCACCCACTACCCAACCACCCCTCATCACCCCTTCGACTGTCACCCACAATATACCCGCAACCACCACCCACACCCACAACTAACCCGAACCACCCCATATCCACAACATCTCCAGCCCGATCCGTTTTGGGTCCTTCCCGGCCACCCCCGAATCACCACCGCCCGTGCCACTCCCCAATACTCATCCCATGTTAACCCGTGACAAAGCTGGTATCTTTAAATCCAAAATCTTTCAGGCTACCATACTACCAAATACACCCCTTCCCGATAGTGAACCAACAACCTACTCGGTTGCCTCAAAAAATGCTTATTGGCGTCATGCTATGGATGACGAGTTTAAGGCTTTGACTGATCAGAAAACTTGGGTTCTTGTACCTAAGCCCCATGGGCAGCACCCAGTGGGCTGTAAATGGGTGTACAAAATTAAACACAATGCGGATGGCAGTATTTCATGGTACAAGGCTCGTTTGGTTGCTAGAGGCTACAATCAGGAGTATGGGCTTGATTACTCCGAGACATTCAGTCCTGTTATTCGGCAGGAAACCATTCGCCTGGTACTGTCACTCGCCGTGCGCAACAATTGGCTCATCAATCAGTTGGATGTTTCCAATGCTTTTCTTCATGGCATGCTTGATGAAACTATCTACATGACGCAACCACCGGGCTATGTTGATCCCCGCTTCCCTCAACATGTTTGCAAACTCCAGAAGTCTCTGTATGGGATCAAGCAAGCCCCCCGTGCTTGGTACACACGTCTGAAAACGTTCCTCCAGGGACTCGGCTTCGCGTGTTGCGTACACGACACGAGTCTGTTTACTCGACATTCAGCACACGGTACAATTATTCTTCTTGTCTATGTAGATGATATCATTATTACAGGCTCTACTGCAGCTCTCATTCAGGATGTCACTCGAGCTATGCATACTACCTTCAAAATGAAGGACCTTGGCCCGTTACATTATTTTCTGGGAATGGAGGTTTCTCAGATAGGCAACGGCTTGTTTCTTCATCAGTCAAAATATGCTCAAGATCTGTTGCAGAAAGCTTGACTGGAAAAATGCACCAGTCAACCAACACCGATGGCAGTCTCTTCGTCTACGAATGGAGCCGACACCCCCTTTGCCGATATCACCCACTTTCGCAGCCTCATTGGGGCTCTACAGTATCTGGACATTACCCGTCCTGACATCCAGTTTGCTGTCAACCGAGTTGCTCAGCGCATGCATCAACCAAGTGAACATGATTACCATTGTCTAAAACGCATTCTCAGGTACATTTTTGGCACTCTTGGTCGTGGTTTACTCATTCGACCGGGGGACTTGGAGCTTCGAGGTTTCTCAGATTCAGATTGGGCGAACGATAAATATGACAGAAAATCTACATCGGGGTTTCTCATTTTTTGGGGCCGAACCTGATCTCCTAGTGTACAAAAAAATAACCCAAGGTCTCTTGGTCCTCGACTGAAGTTGAATACCGCGCCTTTGCTCTTCTTGCTGCTGAGACCATGTGGGTCACATATATTCTTTGCGAACTCCGCGCCGCTCACACTGTTCCTGCTCTCTATTGTGACAATAAATCAACCATCTGTGTGGCCGAGAATTCCGTCCTACACAGCAGAATGAAGCATGTTGATACCGATTGTCTCTTTGTTTGCGATGAAGTTCAGGCCGGCACCATGACTGTGCAGTATGTACCCACTGAAGAACAACCGGCTGATATTCTCACCAAGCCTCTCCCGAGCCGACAGCACGATTACCTCAGTTCCAAGCTTCCGTTCGCTTCCGCTCAGCTCAGCTTGAGGGGGGATAATAACAGATAGTATTAAATAATAGTATTAAATTATTTTCGTATTTACTGTGTATTAATCGTAGTCCTATTAGGATTAGTACTCCTTAATCCTAGTCCTATTAGGATTAGTACTCCTTCCTATATCTCCTATATATATCTCCCATGTATTCCCTTATTAGGTTAACACTTCAATACAATCAATATTCCTTCACTAACTTAGAAGAAAATTTGCTTAGTGTCGGTCAACTCATGGAAAATGGTTATTCTCTTGTGTTTAGAGATAATTATTGCATGATTTATAATAAAATCGATCCAAATCAAGTCATTGTTGAAGTACAGATGATGAAAAGAAACTTCCCTTAGCAATTTAATTACAATGCATTAAAAAATAAAATTGTAGATGATTCATGGCTTTGGCACAAAAAATTTTGTCACTTGAATTTTCATGGTTTAAATCTTCTCAAGCAAAAGGACATGGTGCAAGGCCTTCCTGAGATACATACTGAGGTGGATACATGTGAAAGTTGTATAACGGGAAAGCAACACAGTAAGTCTTTTTCCAAAAGGGTTGTCTTGGAGAGCAGTGTACTTTTGGAACTAATTCATACCGACATTTGTGGACCAATGAAGACTCCATCTCTTGAAAGTCAAAAGTATTTTCTAATATTTATTGATGATTTCTCAAGAATGACTTGGGTTTATTTCTTGAAAGAAAAGTCAGAAGCATTTGCTACATTCAAGAAATTTAAAGCCCTCGTTGAGAAGCAAAAATATTGCAACATAAAAACTATTTGCAGTGATCGAGGAGGTGAGTACACAAGTCGAGAATTTAAAGAATATTGCAAATACGAAGGAATTCAGAAGCAACTTACAGCAGGGTATACTCCTCAACAAAATGGTGTATCTGAAAGAAAAAATATAACAATTGTTGAAATGGCTAGAACTATGATGAATGAGAAAGGGTTGCCAAAATATTTTTGGGCAGAAACACTGCATACAACAGTTCACATCTTAACAAGTGTCCAACAAAGGCACTAAAGGACAAGACACCACTTGAATCTTGGAGTGGAATTAAACCATTTGTTAGTCATTTCAAAATTTTGGATGTATTTGTTATGATCATGTACCTGCTTAGAAAAGAACAAAATTAGATGAAAAAAAGTCAAAAATGTGTCTTTCTTGGTTATAGTGGTGTGACAAAAGGATATAGGTTTCTCGATGTCAAAACTAACAAACTTGTTGTTAGTAGAGATGCCATATTTGATGAAAAATAACATGGAATTGGGAGTATAAAAAGATAGAGAATACTGCTATCATATCTTCAAATCAAGAAGAGGATGAGAAAGATGAAGATGTCTCTCAAGGGGGAGAAATCCCAGATCCCGATAATGAAGAATCGCCTCCAAGAGGAACAAAAATGGTGAGTGACATTTATCAAAGATGTAATTTTGCCGGTGTTGAGCCTGAAAATTATGAAGAAGCAATAAACCATGATGCTTTGAAGAAAGTCATGGAAGAAGAAATTCGAATGATTGAAAAAAATATTTCTTGGGAGCTTGTGGCTATTCGTAGAGAAAGAGAAGTTGTAAGTCTAAAATGGATCACAAAATCAAACTCAATCAGGAAGGAGATATTCAAAAGCACAAAGCAAGGTTGGTTGCTAGAGGTTTCACGCAAAAACCAGGTAGTGATTTTTATGAAACTTTCTCTCCGGTTGCTCGTCTTGAGACAATTAGAATTGTAATTGTTGTTGCTGCACAAAAGAAATGGAAGATTTTTCAACTTGATGTTAAATCAGCATTTCTGAATGGAAAACTTGATGAAGAGATATATGTTGAGCAACCTCAAGGATTTTTTGTTCAAGGGGGTGAAGAAAAGGTGTACAGGTTAAAAGAAACTCTGGTTGAAGCAAGCTCCAAGAGCCTGGTACAATGAAATTGCTACATACTTTCTGAAAAATAATTTTCGGAGAAGTAAAAGTTGAAGCCACTTTGTATATGAAGAAAGAACATGACAACATTATCATTGTTTGTCTCTATGTGGATGATTTGTTCTTTACAGGAAATGATGTAAAGATGATGCAAAATTTCAAACAAGATATGATGCAAGCTTAAGAAATGAGTGATCTTGGGTTGCTAAATTATTTCTTGGGCATCGAAGTTTTTCAAGTGAAAGAAGGAATTTTCATTTCTCCAAAGAAGTATACTAAAAGTATTCTTCAAAAATTCAAAATGATGGATTGCAGGTCTGTGGCCATACCGTTAGTAGCAAATGAGAAGTTTAGAAAAGATGATGGATAAAAGAAAGTTAATAGCTCACTTTATAGGAGTTTGATTGGAAGTCTGCTATATCTTACTTCAACAAGGCTAGATATTATGTTTGATGCTAGTTTATTATCCAGATTCATGCAAGAACCAAGCCAAGTGCATTTTGGAGCTGCAAAGCGTGTTCTACGCTACTTGCAAGGAGCAATGGATTATGAGATAGTGTACAAATTTGGTGGAGATTTGAACTTAATTGGTTATTCTGATAGTGATTGGGCTGGAAGTATAGATGACATGAATAGTACATCTGGTTATGCTTTCTTATTTGGATCAAATATTTGTTCTTGGTTATAAAAAAACAAAGTGTTGTTGCTCAATCCACTGCCGAAACAGAATGTGTTTCAGTATCCAAGGCTACTTCTCAAGCTATTTGGCTTAGGAGAATATTTAAAGACATTGGTGAAAAGCAAAAAAAAAGGGACTGTTCTGTATTGTGATAAGAAATCAGCAATTGAAATTGCCAAGAATCTAGTCAGCCATGAAAGATCAAAGCATATTGTCATCATGTATCATTTTATCCGAGAAGCACAAGAGAAAGACATAATTCAGTTGTATTATTGTCAGACAGGAGAACAATGTGCTGACATCTTCACCAAAGCACTTCCTAGAATTTTTTTTGCTATCTTCGAGAACGCATTAGATTTATCAAGCAAATGCATTAAGGGGGAGTGTTGAAATTAATGCATCAATTTTTAGTCTTTCGAAACTGTCTCTTAGTTTTTCAAGAAATCTCTTTAGAATTTCACAGTACATGTATCTAGTAAATTGTGATACGTGTATTTAGTTATTTGTGCAAGACTTTTTATTTTCTATTTTGAGTAGTATAAACAATGATATAGTTGATGATTGTAATTATCTCAAGTGGCCTTAAGTATCCTATAATAAACTTGAGCATTCTTTAAAGATATTATTTTTCCTTCCATATTTCCTACAGGGAGACTAGTCAGCTGTGGACAATCAACAATTCTCAAGGATAAAAGGGAATTCAACTGTTGCAAATTTGGAAAGGAGGTTAAATTAATACAGTTTTCTATGCTCAAAGACTTCAGAGACATGCATGACAGTAGCATTTCATTTGGCAGAGAAGCCAACTCGTCACAATAGCCGATTCTTAGTTCTTCCAGGATCGTTAGGCCTTCCAAGCTTAGGATGACGTAATTTTTGGACATCTAGATATCCACAGCATTGCAAGAGACTGAAGAGTTTGTAAATCATCAGGTAATGTGCTGAGATTTGTGCACTCTTTGATATCCAAAACACGAAGAAAGGGACCAAAACCCCTCCCACGTGGAACAACATGCACCATATTAGGACATTTATATAAAGCCAGATATACCAGATTCTTAATATTGTTCAGAAGATTGTCCGGAAGGCAAGCAAGCTCCAGCAAGCCATCAATATGTAGGAATGTAAGACCTGATGAGTTATCTCTGCTGCATATATTTTCCAACGGCTGGTAACTGCTAACATTTGAAATCCTCAATTCCTCCTGGCCGGCAAAAGAACATGGAGTGGTAGTTAATTGCGGACAGTTGTGTATCTCTATTTCCTCCAAGTGAGGGAACACCTTCTCTGTTGTCACCTCTTCTGGTTCAGTCCACTTAACTAAGTTGGGCATGTTGCAGAAAACGATTCTTTTTAGTGATCTGAACGATACGATATTTGTATCATCACCTTGATAGGTTCTTGATCTGAGAAAATCTCTACCATAAAAGGAATGACTTATGTTTTTCAAATTATCCAGTCCAGTGAGGTCTAGATATTTGAGATGCGGTAGGTGCCCAATCATTGGTAGTAAATGCCCCTCGATAGTTTTGACCATCATCGTCATAATCCATGTGGGTAACTTGTCACCCATGAAGTTCTGTACTGTCAAGCTTTTCAAATTTGGATGAGGTTCAAGGCCTCCCAAGACAGAATCATCATTGACCGTGCCTTGCCTCCCACTGCTCCATTGATATATTAACTTATAAATATTTTCCTTTCTACACAGATCTGCACTTCGAGCTTCTTGCTGGTTATTTACTATCTCAAGATTTCTTATTTCAAGTTCCCCTCCAAGTTCTTTCAAAAATCCAATCTCAGCAATTTGTTGACCATCATCATAACCAACATTGAAGAATTGCAATGTTTGCAGACAAGTTAATTGTCCCATATTGAATGGCATTAGACAAGTTGCATCGAATGAATAATAGTGTAGGTGTCTCAAGTTTTTCAACTTGCTCAACTGACTCGGAATACGCTCAAGAAAGTCATATCCATGTAATCTTAAAGTCTGTAGATTAAAAAGCATGCAAAGTGAATCTGCTAAAGCTCGAATTTTGGTGCCTGATAGATCAAGATATCGTAAATGTATTAGCTTGTTGATTGATGACGGTACCTCAGCAACGTCAACACCATGGAAACTTAATACACGCAAATACTTAAAGTTTGATAACATGCTGCTCCCAGAAACATTCTCTGCTACAAACAATGTGCGTAACGATCTTGCTTTTTCCTTGACAACTGAAGGCATTGATTCCCTCAAGGACTTCAGTGAACGATACCAAACATGTGGATGTCCATCTTCTGTACTGCACCCTACATTAAATCCTTCATATCTTGAAAATGATTGAGCAAGAGCATGAACAAGGCTGTGCATCTTACAATGGGTAATGTTACCATAGTCATCTCTTTTCACATCCTGCAATAGGGAATTTTGCAACAAAATGTTGAAAAACTCATTTCCCAAGCTTTCCATTTTCAAATGATCTCCTTGACTCAGTTGGAGAAATCCTTCAGCCATCCATAATTGTACCACTTGATCCTTTTCAATGTCATGATCCAGACTGAAAATTGATCAATAGGCGAAACACTTCTTGACAGATTTTTATGGCAAATGATCAAAACTCAGCTTCAGCACTTGCAAGACTGCATTTTCATCCCCGTTTAAGTTCCAGAGACGATTTCTCAAAACTGATGACCACTCACTGGTTTCTTTTGTGAGATGCAACATTCCTTCAAGCAAGTTAGCTGATAAAGGCAAACCACTACACTTGTGAACAATTTGCTTACCAATTGTTACCAATTCCATGGGCACATCACCTTCTGGAAATGCTCTTTCTTTGAACACAGACCAACAGTCATCTTCTGATAATTTCTCCAAGAACTGAAGATGATGTGTTGCTACTGTGGATGCAACTCGTTCAGTTTGAGTAGTCAGAATAATGGCATTTCCCTTTGTTGCATTAATGCCAACTAAGGACCTTTTAAAATCATCCCACTCCCCAAGCTTTTCATTCCAAACATCATCGAGAAGGAGCAAGTGTTTTCTACCACTTAGTTCCTTGTGAAGGATTTGAAGTAACTTTGCACATCAATACTTCTCTGTGTTAATGATTCTAAAACCAGTCTAATAATTTTGTTCACATCAAAATCTCAGATACACAGACCCATATTCTCTCATCAAAATATCTAACTATTTGTTCATCGTTGTATATCAACCGAGCCAATGTAGTTTTACCTAGCCCACCCATGCCCTACTATAGGGAAAACTGAAACTACTTGGTTGGTCTGACAAATTAGGGATTCAACCATTGTTGGAATCACCATTGAAACAGTCAGTCTCCTTATGGTTGATATGATCAATTCCATCCCCAACTCCCCTTGGGATAGCAAAGTCATTGGCTTCCCCATTAATCATTTTCAGGTTCACAATGATCTCCTTGATTTTGGCCCTCATTTTACAAGAAAGTGGATTGGTAGTGATAAAACAAAACATACCTTCCACTCACTTTTCTTTAGTGTTGTGTAATTGAGCTCATCCAACAAATTGTCAGCATCATAAGCTAAGTCTTCAAGTTTCTTCAGCCAAAGCTTTAGTGCTTGGTCCTTTCTTTGTTGCCTCTCAGCATCATGTAACACTGCTCTAGCCATAGCTAAACATCTCCTCAGATTTTTCAGTTCTTTCTTGGAACCCCACAAATGGCTAGTACCACTTGTTGCAAGCAAAAGCAACTTTTGAAGTAAAACCTCTACTGAAGCACTTAGCAGGACTTCTGCCATTTTTTCAGATAGTGTTATTTGCAGCAGAGCAACCAAAAATTGTCTTGTGGAAGAACATGCAGTATCAACAAAGACTTAAAAGAGTCTTTAGTCAACACATAGAGCCGCCAGATGATCCGGGCCTCATTTTCCTAATAGCCACCCACTTTCATATTTTATTCTCTTATTAAAAAACATATTCCCTCCGTCCAACAATAGTTGTCCGCTATACTAAAAATGATTGTGTAACAATATTTGTCTAATTTTAAAAATTAAGAGATATAATTTACCATTTGTGTTTACTTAGAAAATCAATAGATAATATCTATATATATGTATATTTATTTATGTGCATGCCAAATCAATAGAAAGTTCCACATATATACTTGGATGGATGACATGTAGCACAAGAGGATGTTTTTAAAATATTTAATCAAGTAGAACAGTATTTTTAAATTACTTCATCAAATAGAGAAGTGTTTTAAAGAGTATCAACAATTGATTTATTTCATAGTTATATATAAGTTATTAAGATAAAAAGAGATGTGAACATGATAAATTTCCACGCGGACTATGTTAATAAGATTGATGAACCTATCATTTGTCGTCAAAGTCCACACAACAAATTGATTAATCATGCTTCTAAACATCTCCATGACCATCATCTGTAAGAAAAAACCAACTCCATCTGCTAAGATAACAATGAAAGCCATAAACATACTTTTCTTCTTCTCATCTATATGGATTCTGTCCACTGCTCTCGATACCATACCTCTAAATCAACCTCTAACAGATGGAAGTACCATTATTTCATCTGGTGCCAAGTTTAAGTTAGAATTTTTCTCACCTGGGACATCAGGGAAAAGGTACTTAGGAATATTATTCAATAAAGTTACTGTACAGACAGTGGTATGGGTTGCTAATAGAGAAACTCCACTCAATGATACATCAAGCGCGCTAAATTTAACCAGACAAGGGATTCTTACTCTTGTGAATGGTTCTGGCAGAGTCATTTGGTCATCCAATTCCACTAGACATATGGAAAATCCAATAGCACAACTTCTTGATTCAGGCAATCTTGTTGTTAGAAATGATTCAACTGAGAATTATCTGTGGCAGAGTTTTGACTATCCCACTGACACCTCTCTACCTGGAATGATTCTTGGGATTGATCTGAAGACTGGTTTTCGGGGTTTCCTCAGGTCGTGGAAGAGCAGAAATGACCCCTCCGAGGGTGAGTTTAGTTGGGTAATTGATCTTCGTGGTTTCCCACAACCATTTGTCATGAACGGTTCCATTGAACGCTATAGATCTGGACCGTGGAATGGTCGAGGCTTTTCTAATTCGCCATCTCAGCTACCAAGTCCTGATTATAATTATACATATGTATCTGATCCAGAGAAAGTTTCCTTTATGTATCAGTTAACGGACAGGTCTATCCTTGCAAGAGTAGTGATGCAAGTAAGTGGGGTTCTACAACTCTCAATATGGAATAATCAAACTCAGAATTGGGATGATTATGTTAGTGTACCAGCTGATAACTGTGACATTTATGGCCAGTGTCAGGCATATGGTTTGTGCAACAGTGGAAACTCTCCAATCTGCAGATGTCCGGATAAATTTGAACCGAAGGATCCAAGAGAATGGGAAAGGGGAAATTGGTCAAAAGGTTGTGCTAGAAAGACATCATTGAATTGCCAAAAGGAAGTAAAATTCTTGAAATATCCAGGCATCAAGATTCCAGACACTCGTTTTGCTTGGTACCGTCGAGGAGTGACTCTAAATGCATGCGAGGAATTGTGCTTGAGAAACTGCTCATGTATGGCTTATGCAAATCCAGACATAACAGGGACAAATGAAGGCTGCTTGCTATGGTTTAATGAGCTGATGGACATCAGAGAGTTTGGTGCTAGTGGGCAAGATATCTATGTAAAGTTGGACGCTTCCGAGTTAGGTACAAATCTGTTTCTTCACCTTTTCATGTAAGGTAGTTAAGAATGCTACATTAGATTTTGAGCATTATTCTAGACCAAATTAAATGTCATGGAATGAGCAAGTTGAGGTTTCTCTACATTAAACAAAATGAAACAAAACAGGTTTCCTTCTTATGAAACTTGATGAGTTTATTTAATTTGATCCTCAGGTAACTCCAGTACAGAAAAAGTAAAGATATTGAGTATCAGCTTGCCCGTGGCAGCATTAGGTCTGCTCTTAGCTCTATGCTTAATCTTGTACGTATGGCGCAAGAAGAAGGATCAGAATCAGCAACATTTTAGCAAAGGTAAACTAGAGGTTTTTGCTCCTTTTGAATTAGTGGTACCTTTTTTCTGGAGTCACATTTGGTAAATATCAGAATTTTTCTCTTCACATCTAATTAAGTCCTTATTTTAACAGGAAGAGGAACAAAAAGCTCTGAAATGTTCTCCACTAACGAAAGCAAAGATGAAGAGCTAGATTTACCGTTGTTTGATTTTGAAACTATATCTCATGCTACCAATAACTTTTCGCTGAGCAACAAGCTTGGAGAGGGTGGTTTTGGACCTGTTTACAAGGTAATAATGTTAACAGAAACTTTTTCTGTATCATCCAAACAAACTAATAAGATCAGAAGCCATGGAAATTGAGCAATGTAATGGCGACTTTCAAGAAGAGATACAGATATTTTGGTGGAATGCTCAACTGATTCCATTTTCCAAATATCCAAAGCATATATACATAGCATGAAAAAAATATCCAACCTATATTAATTGACTTCAAATTGATAGCTAAGCAACATCAAAGGTAGGCATCTAACTACCTAATATTTAACAAACTAACTACTGCTTAGAATAATTATAATTACAAATATATATATCTCAATACCTCGTAATTGTAATTACAAATATATATTCTAATATCCCCTTAAGTTGGAGGTGAGGTTCTCAAGCCACTTGATGAGTACAGCAGAATGTTTGCCAAGTGACAGTCAACCTTAATGTATTCTGTCGATTCACGGGATACAGGATTTCTTGCTATATGTATGGCATACTGACTGTCACAGAAGATTGAAGCAGGCTGAGGAAAAGATCCATCTAACTCTCTGAACAACCTGCACAACCAAGTAATCTCTCCAACTAGTTTTTTGAGGGATTAGTATTCAGATTCTGCTGATGATATGGAAATTGTTTCTGCTTCAAAGATTTCAATATTATAGGTCTGTTTCCTAGAAATAAAAGGTAACCACTGATTGATCTCCTAGAGTCGGGACATGTGGCCCTATCTGAATCACAGTAACCAATTATGGTGCAGTCAGGATCATTTGAGAGAAAATGCCAAGTGTAGCATATGTCTTGAGATACCTGAGCAAATAAAAGCTGCTTGTTGGTGGGGTTCCCTTGGATTTTGCATGAACTGTCTTTGATATTGGACATTATAGGCAATTTCAAGCTTAGTGTTTGTCAAGAAATTTAACTTCCCTATTAACTTTCTACAAAAGGAAAGATATGATATTGCTGGACATTCCTTATCTTTTCGTTTTACGGTAGAGATCAAGAGAAGTGAAGCTGCTAAAACTAAGACAATCATACTCCTTCAAGTCACCACCGAACTTCCTTTGTGAGATAATGACTCCATCCATTCAGTATAGAACTTCCAAACCCAAAATATAGTGTAAACTGCCATGTTGGTAATCCTTAAGCTACGCAATTTCCCCTGAGTCAGTTCCTGTGATAATAACATCATCTATATACACTGAAATATACATTGCGGAAAAGTGTTTAATGTAAAACAAGGAGTAATCCTACAGAGAGTGAGTGTACCCTCTGTCCTCCGGAACATAATACATTAGCTAGTTTGCCATACCACAGCCTACTTGATTGTATGAGACCATAGAGTGACTTGTTTAGCTTCCATGTAGACTTCTACATGTAAATAAATACCCATGGAGAAATCCTTTATTTTCATCAAATTGAGAAATAAGGCTCTGATAGTAGTCATCTGAACAACTAGTGAGAAATTTTGTGTAATTAATCCTTCTTGTTGAGTATAACCTTTGACAACCAGCCTGTCATTAAACCTCTCAATACACCCATCTGCCTCATGTTTCATTTTTATATACCCATTTACAGCCTACAACCTCCTTTCCACTGGCAGGGAGACAACTTTCATTGCTGCTTGTCAAGCAAGGAGCAACGCTGCCTCTTCACAGAAAGTTGGCTCATTGTTTGTGTAAACAGTTTGAACCAAAAGTAGATTATCAGGAGCCAGATGATTTAGCTTTTAGTAAAGTAAGATTTCTCTAGAAACTCTTAAATTGTAGATATTTTGTAGTAGATAAGTATTTTGATTTAAAAATGAGTGGTGTGTGCATAGTCTGGTGTGGAATATTTTACTTATTGTATGCTTGTAATTCTCACATTTTATTTATATATAGACCTTATGTAATGAAACAGCTAGAGTGAAATATAGAACTCAAAAAACTTCAACCTTTCCTATCTTCATTTCATCTTCCTTTTCTTCTTAATATGGCATCTGAGCCTATTTCCTAAGGGATTTGAATAAAAATTTGTTTGTTTCGATCATCTACTTTCTATGTTTTCTTGAATTTGATTGCTGGAAAAATTCATGGCACCTGAAAATAAACCAACGATAAGTCCTCCAACTTTTACCGGAGAGAACTATCACATTGGGATCATCAAGATGAAAGCTTAGTTAAAGGCTCTCAACTTATGGGAGAACCTGTGTTCAGCCATCGAGAATCATCTGTGCCTTTAAAAAGAAAATACAAGTCTGCTCAGAAAAATTATCTGTCATTTTCCTATTTTAACTAAACAACAATGTCAAGCTCTAGTTTATTATTTGTCAGTCAAATATTCTGGAGAATCTCATTCAACTAAATTATCTTTGAAAACCTAGGGTGCACTCAAAGATGGACAAGAAATTGCTGTAAAGAGACTTTCAAGATATTCAGCCCAGGGAACGGATGAGTTCAAGAATGAGGTTATCTTCATTGCTAAACTCCAACATCGGAATCTTGTGAAGCTTCTTGGTTGTTGTTTACAAGCAGGAGAAAAAATGTTGGTTTATGAATACATGCCTAACAATAGCTTGGATTGGTTCCTTTTTGGTTGGTTATCACTTCTCTCAACTCTTAACGCACTTGGATTTTCATTAATCATATCTCGAAATAGTTAAATCATCAGATATTTGAAATGATCCTATTATAAGCTCTGGATTTTTGCAGATACAGATAGGAGGTCACTGCTTGATTGGCCTAAGTGCTTCCATATTATTAATGGAATTGCTCGCGGACTTCTCTATCTACACCAAGACTCTAGATTGAGGATAATACACAGAGATCTTAAGCCTAGCAATGTTTTGCTAGACACTGATATGAACCCGAAGATATCTGATTTTGGCATGGCAAGAAGTTTCGGAGGAAATGAGACTGGAGCCATGACAAAAAGAGTTGTTGGGACATAGTAATAATCTTTAAACCAATGAACTATTTGCAGTATATTAAAAATCTACTTATTTTGTTTATCTGACTTATCCTACAGTGGCTACATGTCTCCGGAGTATGCAGAAGAAGGAAAATTTTCAGTGAAATCAGATGTATTTAGCTTTGGAGTTCTAGTATTGGAGATTTTAAGCAGGAAGAGAAATAGAGGGTTCTTCCATCCAGACCATAACCATAATCTTCTAGGACATGTAGGTGCACTTCTTGTCTATCTTATACGTTAAGTAATATAAAACTTATAACATCTAACTGAATAATATCAAATATTCAGGTCTATATCCTCTTCAAAGAAAGCAGGCTTATGGAAGTAATAGATGAACAACTAAGGCAGTCATGCAATAAGTATGAAGTTGAAAGATCAGCCCATGTAGGTCTATTATGTGTGCAGCAGTGTCCAGAAGATAGGCCGAGTATGGCGTCAGTTGTGCTCATGTTGAGTAGTGATGTTGCACTACCCTTGCCGAAAGAGCCAGGATTTTTCAATGGAAGAAGCCAATCCACAGCCACCGAAGCAGACACTTCATCTAGCAAGCATGGTGAAACTTCTGTCAATGAATTAAGCATCACACAATTGGATGCAAGATAGGAGATAAATTTTAGGATACATTTGCTTAATTGTTCCTGTCATATAGCTGAATAACTAGTAGTTGTTCAACATGATTAGTAGACACTTAATTTGATGCATTACTATGAGTAATCCTGAATTCTAGCTCCATTAACGACATAGGGAAGTTAAGTGTTTTGATGTCTTAAAGTAAGAGCGATCTTATCAAATTATGCATCATCAAGGTAAAAGAGTATCTTCTAATATAAGAAGCTTCTTATTGTGGAAATAACATCCAATAGCAATATACTCCTGTGTTCCGCTTGACACAAAATTTAAGAAAATTGGTCAAACAATAAAGATCTGTATATTTTCCTTCAATTTTCTCTTATAAACTTGTCATAAATATGAAATTTGTGCGTCAAATTAGTTCTAGCTCTTGGCCTTCTAATATTAGTACCTAATCGAAAAAGAAAGTGTGGTTTTTTTGCTAAATGCCTCTCAAAGTGAGAGTATTTAAATTATATAGAGAGAATAAAGATTACACATCCCTAAAGATCTGTCATTCCAGTCCCTAAAGATCAACTATTTTATATCTACAAATCTGCTATTCAATCCCTCTAAATATGCTTTGCTATCGCTCCAAATCCGCTATTCTATCACAATATTTATTGCTTTGATTCTACAACAAATCTATATGATCATGCTAATTTATACCAATATCTAATTACAATAATATATACAATAATTTAGATGTCCATCATGCTAACATCCCCCCCTCAAATTGATGTTGGTCGATCAAGAAGCATCAATTTTCCTACTAGAAACTCATGAATTTCGTAAATGCATCAGCTATTTGAAGATCGCTGGACACATGTCGAAGAGCAATGACTCATATATCTACAACTTCTTGTATATAATGACAATCTACTTCAATGTGTTTGGCCCTCTTATCAAAAACTAGATTAATAGCAATCTGAATAGCATTAATTGTATTATCAACATGGAGAGGAGCGGGATGAGATTGAGGAAATCCAATCTCAGTAAGTAATCCACGAAGCCGTACAACCTCAGAGCAAGTAGTAGTAGACATGGATCAATATTCATCCTCCGTTGATGATTTTGACATATGATCTTGCTTTTTACTCTTCCAAGATATCAACGACTCTCCAAGAAACATGTACCAACCAGTAACTAAACGTCGAGTATCAGGACATCCCTCCTAGACAAAATCACTAAAAGCATTAAGACGAATAGGAGAACCACTTGGAAAGAAAAATCCACGAGTAGATGTCCCAAGAAGATAGCGAATAATGCGGAGAACAACCACCAAGTGGAGATGAGGGGGAGCTTGCATAAATTGACTAACTTGTTGAACGGCAAAAGAGATATCAGGCCGAAATATTAAGGTAATTTAGACTCCCAGCTAATTGTCGAAACATAGTTGGATCAAGAAGAATATCGCCTTCCTCACGACGATACTTCACATCCAATTCCAAATGAGTATCTATGGAGGAAGAATCTTGAATACCAACCAAAGAAATCATATCCTGAGCTTATTTGTGTTGGTTTAGAATTACACCTGAAGCAACATTATGAACTTCCAAACCTGAAAAATATGTAAGAATACCAAGATCTTTCATATGAAAAGAATCTTTAAGCTGTTGTTGGAGGCTAGTGATTAGTGAAGAATCGGTATGATAATAATTTCATCTACATACACCAAAATAAGAACATAACCTATGGATGTCTTCCTAAGAAACAAAGACAATTAATATTTGCTCCGCTAAAAAATTATAACAAAGTAGATCAGAACTTATCAAACCAAGCTCTTGGAGCTTATTTTAATCCATACAAAGACTGCTTCAACTTTCATACATCTTATCTAGGCGATGAGAACAAACCAGGTGGAGGTTTCATATAAATATCTTCTTTAAGATTATCATGGAAAAAAACATTTTTGTGTGACAAAACGTTGCTCTTCACGAAGTAATTTCCTAAAGCAAACATCGAAAGAGATACGGTTCACGGTTCATCAAGTTAGAGCAAACACTCTCAAAGTCAGAGCATAACTTAATCAAAAAGTGGTCTCGTTTGCTTTGTTCATGAAGAACCTGAATCACAGATAGAGATTCAATAGATATTTTGACATAGACAATATCTGTAAATTCAGCCCATAAGTTTTGAAATACAGAAAAATAATCCTGAATAGACAGACCTCCTTGATAATAATTAGCAATTTCATACTCTAACTGAAAACGTCTTGCGCTATTATCTTGGTTGTAAACCTTTGTAAGTAATCCCACATGGACTTAGATGTCTTGACGGCGTGAGATTAAGAAAAATAAGAGGGTGAATTGACCCTATAATCCATGTCATCACCTAAGCATCTTTAATCTTCCATTCACTTAGATTTGTTGTATCAGTAGGAGAAGGATCGCTTCCATCTATATGACCCCATAGTTCTTTGCCAGTGATAAAATAATTGAAATTGAAACTCCCACGAAAAATAATTTTTTTTAGTGAAGAGAACACTGAAGGATTCAAAGTGATGTAAATTCATGTTTTTGAATAGTTATGAAAAATTTAAAGACTCACGATGCAACTAGAATGACCAAGAGAAAAAGTCATAGGTGGTAGGGTTGATTGTCGACAAATGGTCAACAAAAACCAATATTTTTTAAATTTTTTAAAAAAGGAACCACAGATGACTCTATGAAACAAGACAATCAATAGAAGGTTCTAATAATAGGTCAATTTTCTGCTGAATGCCTCTCAAAGTGTGAGAGTCTTTCCATTATATAGAGAGAATAGATTTTACACATCCCTAAAGATCCGTCATTCCTATACCTGAAGATCAATTATTCTATCTCTACAAACTGCTATTCAATCCCTGTAAATCAGCTTTGCTATCCCTCCAAATCTGTTATTCTATCACAATATTTATTCCTTTGATTCTACAAAAAACCTACATGATCATGGTAATTTATATTACTATATAATTACATCGATATATACAATTATTTAGATGTCTATCATTCTAACATAAAAATTATATCGTAATTTGTATAAAATGTTGTCGCCTAGTGGACAATGAAGAGGGTTGATAACCATGAGGTTGAATTCAAATATCAGCAAAAGCAAAAGCACTTTAATTTCTTTGCTTCTATCTATGCCTTAGTGGATAGAGTTATCCGCTACCTATATAATTTAGTGATTCCTTCCATTTGCATAAACTTGATGGAAAATTTATATGATACTTATTTCGACGTGAGGGTCATAGGAACTTGGAAAATAGTTGAGGTGCGTGTACACTGGCCCAAACACCACCATTATAGAAAACCTCGCTTCCAAGTTCTTTGTTTCTAGAACAACAATTGGGCCTCGTGTATTGGTCACATGCGTTGCATGTGTGTCCCATGTAAATTTTTACATATCCATTTGAATGATTGAAATATTATGAAAACATTACAAATAAATCTTTAAAAGTGACAAGAAACACCAAATTAGGGGTGTATTTTAATGCTTAAAATTAATTCCTTTTAAGCAACCAACAATAATTTTGTAACTTTGATAAGTACTTGGAAAATTTCCAATAAAGTCACAAAAAACTAACTTAAGTGCAAATAAAAATACAAATTCACAACAATCTTAAATTCATAAAAAATTGAATTAAAGAAGTATAATAGAGAAAAAACACAAAAAAATAAATAGAGAAGAAAACATACAATACAAACATCCCCTTCTTAAGATTTTATTCATATCAATATATATGGAAAAAGAAATACAGAATCATTATACAATATTGGGATAATGCCCAAGTACCCCCTCAACCTATGCCCGAAATCTCAGAGACACACTTATACTATACTAAGGTCCTATTACCCCCCTGAACTTATTTTATTAATAATTTTTTACCCCTTTTTAGCTTACGTGGCACTATCTTGTGGGCCCAACGATGGTTGACTTTTTTTTTCAAACTAGTGCCACGTAGGCTAAAAAGGGGTAGAAAATTACATATAAAATAAGTTCAGTGGGGTAATAGGACCTTATTATAGTATAAGTGTGTCTCTGAAATTTCGGGCATAGGTTGAGGGGGTACTTGGGTATTTTCCCTACAATATTTTGTGTTCTTGCCAACCCTCTTCCAAAATCAATCAAAATTCAAGAGTCTTCTTCTACGAGTCAAATTAAAACATGAATCAAATGGTACAATAGTGATATAAGCGTTCACAACTTTAACTATAGAATGAAATGGGGTAACCTTGGATTGGGGTCTCATGAAATAAAAAAATATGAATTTATAGAGAAAAAGATGGAGGGATACCAAAAAAATATCTTAAATTTTAAAATTAAATGCTTTGAGGCAATGAATATGAAATATGCCACTAACGACCCTCAAATTATGTAGATAGAGTCCAAATCATCTTCGTTTGAGAAATATGTCACTAACGACCCTCAAATTATGTAGATCAAGTCTAAATCATCCTAGTTTGAGAAATATGCCACTAACAACCCTCAAATTATGTAGATTAAGTCCAAACTATCCTAAGTCAAAAATACGCCACAAACGACCCTCAAATTATGGATAAACATCTTATGAGAGAAGAATCAAGGGATCAACATAATTGTACCGGCAACCTTAATGAATAAAATTATGTTTTTTCATATTTATTTTAAATAAAGGAATATGAATAGTATGAGAGTTATGTCAATAGAAGAAATTGAATAAGTAACTAAATATGATTTATGATTTATAAAGGTAAATATTTAAAGCAAATAAAGGAGAAAAATAACAAATAAATAAAGTAGACAAAATATTACTCCCTCAGTTTAAAAAAGAATGATCTAGTTTGACTTGACACGGAGTTCAAGAAAAGGAAAAAGTTTTTTTTAATTGTGTGGTTCTATATTAAAGTTATGTCAAATGTATCAAAATACACTTTAATCTTGTTGCCAATCTGTGTTATAAAATCAGAAATTACTGGTTCTAATAAATTATTCAGAAACACGAAGTAACTGAGAATTTTTATAACCAGTAAATAAGATGAACATAAATTTATTTGTTAAAAAATATAATCTGTAAAAACGTACCAGAATCTGGAATACTCTTATTGAAAAAATTAGGGAGAAAATCAAGTCCACTGAATTCACAGTGTCCCCTTAAGGAAATTATTCCCCTCTAGTATCCGAGGTTTGATTTGGAATATAACCTCCCAGGGTAAAATGATTTAATCAGTAGAGTATAGATACCAAAAACTCTACTGTCAGCGAATCAATCCACAGTAGGAAAGTACACGAAGAATTATGTGTTTTTTAAGAAGAAGGAAGATCAGAAAATTCGTAGAAAATATTTTGAAGACTGAATGGTATTTATAGGCAAGAAGAATATATTCTGAAAGGTTGCAACCCTTTCAGAATTAACACGACCATTAATGAAAGGTTGCAAACTTTCAAATGGTATTGACTGTTCCTGAAAGTTGCAACCTTTCAGAACAGTCATGGCGGGAAATTTTGAATATAACAGAATTTAAAACGGGTCACTCGCGGATCCGAGTCGGGTCGGGTTTTAACTAAAAAAATTGAAAACATTTCGGTTATCAACTAATTTATTGAAAATAATTTTTGGCCATTTAAATTAATTAATAAATAATTAAAATAAATTTTGTCCAAAAAATTATCTCTCGATCGATCATTTGCCAAAGCCAAAGCCAAAGCCAAAGCCAAAGCCAAAGCCAAAGCCAAAGCCGAAGCCGAAGCCGAAGCCGAAGCGAGCGACGACGACGACGGCGCGAGGGGGGTCCCTCTTTCCAACCCTTTTATCATTTAATAGGAGTGTTTATTCATTTAAACTCTCCTATTTTCCTTTCCATTACCGATGAGGGACTATTGCCTTTTTCAATAAAGCATTAGAGGACTTTTCAAGTTCCCAACCTTTCAAATTCCTCTCCTTCCCTCTATTTCCCATCAATTCTTGCTACATACCCAACAATCCCCCACATTGATGGGGAATAGTTATAACATAGGAATGCACGGACAATTGTGTACTTTACAAGCAAGGATTAATTGCATCTGGATAAGTAGGTTTCCCCTTGGACTTTCCGTAGTGAACATATGTCGGATATACTCGGTCAATCGGTAGATGTGATATCTTTGAACCGTCGAACTTTGGTGTATACGTAGACAACCATATGTCACAAAATTAACCCTTTACTGTTTATGATTCTTACGGTTGTGTTCGTTTCAGCCATGAACACCTCCTGGTTTCATGAGTGTATAGTGAATAGGCTTTTGACATAAAATTCTCTTTGAAGCGGCTTCCACTTCACACTCACATAGGTGATTTCTAAACGTGTTATCTCGTAGATACACTATTTGGTCATATCTACCAAACTTAGCAAATCATTAAAAACTTTAAGCTTTATTACCTCATTAACAAGCCTTAAAGTCTTAACCTTTTCCTGAACATTGTCTTCATCATGAGAATGGATTGAGTTAATTGACAATGTCGAACCGTCAGCCACAACTTTGTTTTTCTCTTTGAATCTAGCTCTTGGGATCTCCAGTCTGCTAGATAGAGTTACCGTCATGCTGACTTGTCCTAAGCCGTAAACCCATTCCCTTAGATGATCTTTCAACTGCCTCTCTCACTAGGCCTTTTGTTAGTGGATCTGACACATTATCGCTTGACTTTACATAGTCAATTGTGATAATTCCACTAGAGAGCAGTTGTCTTATGGTGTTATGTCTACGTCGTATATGACGAGACTTCCCGTTGTACATAACGCTCCCTGCCCTACCTATTGCTGCTTGACTATCGCAATGTATGCAAATTGGTCCAACAGGTTTGGGCCAGAATGGAATATCCTCTAGGAAATTCCGGAGCCATTCCGCTTCTTCACCAGCCTTATCCAAAGCAATGAATTCAGATTCCATTGTGGAGCGAGCAATACATGTCTGTTTGGAAGATTTCCAAGAGACAGCTCCTCCACCAAGTATGAATACATAACCACTCGTAGATTTTACATCATTTGACCCGGTGATCCAATTTGCATCACTATATCCTTCAATCACAGCAGGATATTTATTATAATGCAAAGCATAATGTTGTGTCCATTTTAGATAACCCAACACACGTTTCATAGCCATCTAGTGAGTTTGATTCGGATTACTAGTGTACCGACTCAGTTTACTAATAGCACATGCTATATCTGGTCGTGTGCAATTCATAATATACATCAAACTTCCCAACACTCTGTCATATTCCAATTGAGAGTCACTTTGACCTTCATTCTTTTTAAATGTACAACTTAAATCAATATAATGAGATTGAGATAATGCTAGTCCCTGGGGAGTTTTGATAATCCTGACCCCTAAGATCAAATCAGCAACTCCTAAGTCTTTCATATCGAACTTGTTGGACAACATGCGCTTAGTAGCATTTATATCATCAATTTCTTTACTCATTATTAACATGTCATCAACATACAAACAAACAATGACTTCATGATTCATAACATTTTTGATGTAAACACATTTATCACATTCGTTAATCTTGAATCCATTTGCCAACATTACTTGATCAAATTTAGCATGCCATTGTTTGGGTGCTTGCTTGAGTCCATAAAGTGACTTCACAAGTCTGCACACTTTCTTTTCTTTGCCAGGAACTATAAACCCTTCAGGTTGTTCCATGTAAATTTCTTCCTCTAACTCTCCATTTAAGAAGGCTGTCTTTACATCCATTTGGTGGATTTTAAGATCATGCACTGCTGCAAGTGCTATTAACATCCTAATTGATGTTATCCTTGATACTGGAGAATATGTGTCAAAGTAGTCCAGACCTTCCTTTTGTCTGTACCCTTTGACTACCAGTCTAGCCTTGTATTTGTCAATAGTCCCATCAGGTTTCATTTTCCTTTTAAAGATCCATTTTGATCCTAAAGGTTTATTTCCTGGAGGAAGATCAGTCAATTCCCAAGTGTGATTGCTTAAAATTGATTCAATCTCACTATTGACTGCTTCTTTCCAATAAGTTGACTCTGACGAAGACATAGCTGCTTTAAATGTTTGAGGCTCATTTTCAAGCAATAGTGCTACAAAATCTGGTCCGAAAGAAACAGATTTTCGTTGTCGAGTACTTTGCCTAGGTTCCTCACTAGTTAGAATATTTTCCATTGATTCTTCTCGTGGTCGTTTAGATCTTTCACTTGTTGACTCACTTTCAGTTTTATACGGATTAATGTTTTCAAAAAACTCTGCATTATCTGATTCAATTATCGTATTAACATGAATCTCAGGATTATCAGATTTGTGAACCAAAAATCGACAGGCTTTACTATTCACAGCATATCCAATAAAGACACAATCTATTGTTTTGGGTCCAATTTTAACCCTCTTAGGTAAAGGAACCTCTACCTTGGCTAAGCACCCCCACACTTTAAAATATTTCAAGTTGGGTTTTCTTCCTTTCCACAACTCATATGGAATTGATTGTGTTTTTCGATGGGGTACTCTATTGAGTATTTTATTAGCTGTAAGAATGGCTTCCCCCCAAAGATTTCGCGGTGAACCAGAATTGATCATTAAGGCATCATCATTTCCTTTAATGTTCTGTTCTTCCGTTCTGCCAAACCATTTGACTGTGGTGTATAAGGTGCAGTAGTTTGATGAATAATACCATATTCCAAACATATTTCTGCAAAAGGAGATTCATATTCTCCACCCCTATCACTCCGAATCATTTTTATCTTTAGATTCAATTGGTTTTCCACTTCATTTTTGTATTGCTTAAATGCATCAATTGCTTCATCCTTACTATTAAGCAAGTATACATAACAAAATCGAGTGCAGTCATCAATAAAAGTTATAAAGTACTTTTTTCCACCACGAGATGGTGTTGACTTCATATCGCATATATCTGTGTGAATTAAGTCTAAAGTTTTAGAATTTCTTTCAACAGACTTGTAAGGATGTTTAACAAACTTACTTTCCACACAAATTTCACATTTCGACTTATCGCATTTAAAATCAGGCAATACTTCTAAATTAACCAATTTTCGCAAGGCTTTGTAATTAACATGTCCCAAACGGGCATGCCATAAATCACTTAACTCCAATAAGTAAACAGAAGCAGAATTTTTATTGATACTGTCAATAACCATTACATTTAGTTTGAAAAGACCCTCATTGAGATAGCCCTTTCCTATGAACATTTCATTCTTACTTATTACAGCTTTATCACTAACTAGGACACACTTAAACCCGTTCTTAACGAGTAGTGCAGCAGAAACTAAATTCTTCCTAATAGTAGGGACATGCAGAACATTGTTTAAAGTCAACACTTTGCCGGATGTCATTTTCAACATTACTTTCCCAGTTCCTGCAATCCTTGCTGTTGCTGTGTTTCCCATGAATAAATCTTCATCGTACTCAGCAGGAGTGTACGTTGCAAAGGCTTCTTTTGCAGAGCAAATATGTTTAGTAGCACCTGAGTCGAGAAACCACTCCTTGGGATTTCCAACTAAGTTACATTCTGATATCATTGCACACAAGTCATCTGCATCTTCCATCTTTTCCACGATGTTTGCTTGACTTTTGCCTTTGCCTTTGTTTTTGTCCTTTCTTGGAGCATGACAATCAGAAGATCTATGACCAGCCTTGCCACAATTATAACAGTTGCCTTTGAATTTCTTCTTGGCCTGTTCTGACTTCTGCCCGTTGGACTTCTTTCTCTTTTTGTCTTTGGTAGGAGCTTTGTCACGACCCAAATCGGGGACGCGACTGGCACCCACATTTACCCTCCTATGTGAGCGAACCAACCCATCTAAACCTTAACATTTCAATATAATATCAACAGAAATAATGCGGAAGACTTAAACTCATAATAAACAACTCAACTATTATTAATATTCCCAAAATCTGGAAGTCATCATCACAAGAACATCTATCTCAAATTTCTAAACTAAAACTGTCTAAGAACAAAATACTAAAAAGCTAGTCCATGCCGGAAGTTCAAGGCATCAAGACTTGAAGAAGGAGACCCAGTCCAAGCTAGACGCATTAGCTCACCCTGAATTTCCGATGGAATGAAGACTGGCTTGATCTACTGCTGAGTCGAAGTTGACGGAACGCTTGCTGCATAACACAAATAACAAAGGGGAAAACATAAAAGTAGGGGGTCAGTACAACCACACGTACTGAGTAGATATCATCGGTTAACTCAAAATAGAAGATAATACATATCAAGTAATATTATAAATCAACTATAAACTCAACATGTAGCAACAACAAGTATTATAATCGTCAATAAATACCATCAAGTTCATCCATGAGGGCTCAAGCCTCATTACCATACTCATTTGGGAATTAAGTTCATTATGTTGAGTATATTAACATCTTTCGAGATTCATTATCTTTCTTCCTCTTGTGTCGGTACGTGACACTCCGATCCCCTACCACTATGTGTCGGAACGTGACACTCCGATCCCCTATATGTGTCGGAACGTGACACTCCGATCCCCTATATGTGTCGGAACGTGACACTCCTATCCCCTATATGTGTTGGTACGTGACACTCCGATCCCCTACATCTACGTGTCGGTTCGTGACACCCGTCCCACTAATACTATGTGTCGGAACGTGACACTCCGATCCACTAATTCTATGTGTCGGAACGTGACACTCCGATCCACTAATTCTATGTGTCGGAACGTGACACTCCGATCCACTAATATCATTCTATCCATTCCTCAAGCCTTCTCTATACCAAGGCATCATCAATCCCATTACTTTAATTCATCAAGCCTTCTTTCATACCAAGGCATCATCATTAATATCATAGATTAAAGTTTCTTTCAAGATTTGGGATTCAATGGTTTTCATCATGCTTGTTTTATCAAAATCACATTATCATATTCATGCAAGCATACAATTAAGCATATAGACAGGTTTACAATATCATCAATACATATCATACACTATTAAGAGTTCACTACGATTATCGTAACATAAACCATAACCTACCTCCACCGAAGAATTGGAATCAACAAGCTAATCTTCCCAAAGCTCTCTTCTTCTCGTCCAATCTCCCTCAATCGTTTCTCTCTTTCTTTCTGTTCTTTCTCTTTTGTTTTTATTCAAACCCTCTTTCCTTTACCCTAATTAATCATATAATTAAGTGTGAAAAAGGACAATAAACCCCACTAATTCACTTAAGGTTACCCCTTTTAACCCCTAAGTAATTAGACTTATTAATGTTACCCCTCAATCTTTATAATTAAGGAAAGAATAGTCAAAAACGACCCTTAAAACGTGTGGAGAAATCCTAAATTGCCTGGGATTGCGTGACCTGTGACGGGCCGTCATGCCTGCGACGGTCCGTCACGCAGGTCGTCGCAACTGCCCAAAGTCCCATCGTCACCACGGACACTGTGACGGTCCGTCACACCTGTGACGGTCCGTCCTGCACGTCCGTCATGGCGGTCAGAAACTCGTTTCTTGAACCAAATTCTCAAACGTTGAAGTGTTTTGCAACGGGACTCACGACGGTTCATCGTGGATGTGACGGCACGTCCTGCAGGTCCGTCACAATTTACAGAGAGTCGATTTTCAGTACCCAATTTCAAAATTCTAAGTGCCATGGGACGACACTCCCTCGACGGGCCGTCGTGACCACGACGGTCCGTCGGGACACACGTCGTCTCTGCCAGTTTTTTCCAGAAATGCACTCTGTTGCTCAAAACGACTAAACAGGTCGTTACAATAGATACCAATTTACCCATCGTTCGTCCCCGAACGATCAAAAGAAGGAAAACAATGGCGAAAAGGAGTACCTGAATCTGTAAACAGATGTGGGTATTTTTCTTGCATATCTGCCTCCTTCTCCCAAGTAGCCTCTTCAACCGGTCGATTCTTCCATTGCACTTTGATGGATGCAATCTCTCTCGACCTCAACTTGCGAACTTCTCTATCTAATATAGCAACCGGTTCCTCTTCGTAAGTCAAGTTCTCATCCAACAAAACTGAATCCCAACGGATAATGTAGTTTCCATCTCCGTGGTATCTCTTCAACATAGATACATGAAACACCGGATGCACTCCGGACAGCCCTGGGGGCAAGGCTAATTCATAAGCCACCTCCCCTATTCTCTTAAGCACTTCAAATGGTCCAATATACCTTGGACTTAACTTACCCCTTTTTCCGAACCGCATCACCCCTTTCATGGGTGAAACCTTCAACAGGACTTGTTCACCCTCCATGAACTCCAAGTCTCTAACCTTTCGGTCTGCATACTCCTTTTGTCTACTTTGAGCCGCCAAAAGCTTTTCTTGAATAGCTTTCACCTTCTCCATAGAATCTCTCAACAGATCAGTCCCCTAAGGTCTAACTTCAAAGGCATCAAACCAACCAATGGGAGATCTACACCTCCTCCCATACAATGCTTCAAATGGAGCCATGTCGATACTGGAGTGATAGCTATTATTGTATGAAAACTCTGCCAACGGTAAGAAGCTATCTCAATGGCCACCAAACTCTATCACACATGCACGAAGCATATCCTCCAACACTTGAATCGTTCGCTCAGACTGACCATCGGTCTGAGGGTGAAATGCAGTGCTAAGGTCCAACCTAGTACCTAATTCAACATGTAGTGTCCTCCAAAACTTAGAGGTAAACTGCGTACCTCTATCCGATATGATGGAGAGTGGAACTCCATGCAACCGAACGATCTCTGAGATGTAGATTTTTGCTAACTTCTCTGCATTGTAAGTCACCTTGACCGGAATGAAATGTGCAGACTTAGTTAGCCTATCAACGATCACCCAAATGGAGTCATACTTACCCAATGTCTTTGGAAGACCAACCACGAAGTCCATCGCGATTCTCTCCCACTTCCATTCAGGAATGGGCATTCTCTGAAGTGTTCCTCCGGGCCTCTGGTGTTCATACTTTACTTGTTGACAATTTGGACATTTGGCCACAAACTCAACAATATCTCGCTTCATTCTACTCCACCAGAAGTGTTGCTTTAGGTCGCGATACATCTTGGTTGCACCAGGGTGTATAGAATATCCGGAACTATGAGCTTCCGTAAGAATAGTGGTGATCAAATCATCGATGCGGGGTACACATACTCTTCCCTTAATCCTCAAAACACCTTCCCCATCGATTATTGCTTCCTTAGCCTCTCCTTGCAACACTTTATCTCGAATTCGCCTTAGTTTCTCATCATCAAACTGTTTCCCCTTAATCTGATCAAGGAAAGAGGATTTTGCCTCTACACAAGCTAACAATCCTCCCTTCTCGTTTATTTCCAACCTCATAAGGTCATTAGCCAGAATCTGCACTTCTCTAGCCAATGGGCGTCTAGAAGCTTGCAAATGAGCTAGACTTCCCATGCTTCCGGCCTTCCTACTCAAAGCATCTGCCACAACATTAGCCTTCCCCGGATGATACATGATAGTGATGTTGTAGTCCTTCAGTAGTTCCATCCATCTCCTCTGTCTCAAGTTCAAGTCTTTCTGAGTGAATACATACTGTAGGCTACGATGGTCTGTGTAGACTTCACACTTAACCCCATACAAGTAGTGTCTCCATTGCTTTAGTGCAAATACTACCGCGGCCAATTCCAAATCATGGGTTGGATAGTTACGTTCATGCACCTTTAATTTCCTCGAAGCATAAGCAATTACATTCTTCTCTTACATTAGTACTGCACCCAACCCAGAATAGGATGCGTCACAATAAACAATGAAGTTTTTACCCTCTATTGGCAAGGTAAGGATAGGTGCGGTAGTCAACAAAGTCTTAAGCTTCTGAAAGCTTTCCTCACATTCATCTGACCATACAAATGGAACATTCTGCTTAGTCAAGTTCGTCAGTTGGGAAGCAATAGAAGAGAATCCCTTGACGAATCGGCGGTAGTAGCTAGCTAAACCCACAAAACTCCTTATTTCTGACACGTTTGTAGGTCTTACCCAATTCTTCACTGTCTCGATCTTGGATGGATCCACCATCACCCCATCCTTAGAAACCACGTGCCCCAAGAAGGACACTGAATCTAACCAAAACTCACACTTGGAGAATTTCGCATAGAGCTTCTTCTTTCTCAACAACTCTAACACCATTCTCAAATGCTCTTCATGTTCCTTCTTACTCTTGGAGTATATCAGTATATCATCAATGAACACAATCACAAAGAGGTCCAAGTATGGCTTGAGAATCCCGTTCATCAAGCTCATGAAGGCGGCGGGGGCATTCGTAAGACCAAATGACATTACCACAAATTCATAATGCCCATACCTAGTTCGAAAAGCGGTCTTTGGCACATCCGTTGCTCGTATTTTCAATTGGTGATAACCGGACCTCAAGTCAATTTTAGAGAAGACACAAGCACCTTGTAACTGATCGAACAAGTCATCAATGCGAGGAATGGGGTACTTGTTTTTAATAGTTACTTTGTTCAACTGTCGGTAATCTATGCACATTCGGAAACTCCCATCTTTCTTCTTCACAAACAAAACCGGAGCACCCCAAGGAGATGCACTTGGTCTAATGAAGCCTTTACTCAACAATTCTTGAAGTTGAGCCTTTAACTCTCTTAACTCTGCGGGAGCCATTCTATAAGGGGGTATAGAAATGGGGCGAGTACCCGGTTCCAAGTCGATACAGAAGTCTATATCCCTATCTGGTGGCATACCGGGAAGATCTGCAGGGAACACATCCAAAAATTCACGGACTACCGAAACTGACTCAATCGAAGGTACTTGGGTAGTGTCATCCCTAAGATGGGCCAAGAAAGCTAAACAACCCTTACTAACCATCTTCTGAGCACGAATAAATGAGATGATACGCACCGGATTGGAAGTGTAGTCACCCTCCCACACTAACAGATCTGCCCCAGGCTTGGCTAACGTCACCGTTTTAGCATTACAATCCAAAATCGCAAAATTTGGAGAAAGCCAAGTCATACCCAGAATTACATCAAAGTCACCCATTTCTAAAATAACCAAATCTACATAAGTGTTGCTCCCCACAAAATTCACCAAACAAGACCTATACACTTTTTTGACTATCACAGACTCACCCACCGGAGTAGAAACACGAATAGGCGTGTCAAGTAATTCACAATGTAAATTTAGACCATTAGCAAATGAGGATGATACATATGAAAACGTGGAGCCAGGGTCAAATAATACAGATGCCATGCAATCACAAACCAAGAGATTACCTGTGATAACAGCATCAGACGCCTCCGCTTCAGACCTCCCAGGGAAAGCATAACAATGGGCTCTATCATTCGTCTGTCCGTTGCCCCTACCATGTTGCGTAGTAGTGGCTCCGTTTTGCCCTTCACCTCTGCCGTTTTGGTGACCACCATTACCTCGGCCACCACGCCCTCCAGAATAACGACCTCTACCATTACCACCTCTTTCTCTAGCCATTGGGGCTCTGTAACTCTGTTTTGGACAATTCCTCCTAATATGTCCAATCTCCCCACATCCATAGCACTCTCTGGAGTCAGGCATGGGTCTCTCGGAGTAGTGTTGACCGTTCTGAGGTGGACCCCCAACTACAGTCTGTAGTGAAGACTGAATTGGTCGAACTGAGTGACCTCCGGAGTTCTGTCCTCTAGAGTAGGAACCATTAAACTCTCCTCCCCTTCGAAACCTCTTTGATGTAGACGTTGTTGTGAAGTCATCCGGTTTCACTCCTTCCACCTCTATCACAAAGTCTACCACCTCTTGGAAGGATGTTGCTGTTGCCGCTATCTGTAAGGCTGAAATCTGCAATTCTGACCTCAACCCCTTCACAAAACGGCGGATCCGTTCTTGTGGACTGAAACAGAGTTGGGTGGCGTATCTGGATAGTGCGCGAAATTTAGCCTCGTATGCATTAACCGTCATTCTACCCTGTTCAAGACTCAAAAACTCATCCCTCTTCCTATCCCTCAGAGTGCGGGGGATATACTTTTCCATGAACAAACTAGAGAATGATTCCCAAGTCATAGGTGGTGCCTCCGTTGGTTGACACTCAACATGCGAACGCCACCACATTTTGGCGTTCCCTTGGAACTGATAGCTCACGAACTCGACACCAAACCTCTCTACTATCCCCATCTTGTGTAGTAGCTCATGACAATCAACCAGAAAATCATAAGCATCCTCAGATTCTGCACCCTTGAAGACTGGGGGTTTCAATTTCAAGAACTTACTGAAAAGTTCGTGTTGATCGTTTGTCATAATAGGCCCAGTAGTCAGACGTGGAAATGTGCCTATTCCCAATGTTGCATCCATGCGGGGAGCCATAGTAGCCGCATGTCGTATTTCTGAAACCGGAGGTGTTGGTGCAGAAACCACTGGAGGTGCTTGACCCTGATCAGACAACCCGCTAAGATAAGCAAGTACTTGGTTGATCATCTCTGGGGTAGGTTGGGGTGGCATTTCCTCATTCTGTCCTTGTTCAGTTTCCCCTTCCTCACCCTCTCTTACTACATCCTCAGTCGGTGGAGGAGTCACCGCCCTAGTATCAGATGGGCTAGGGGCTCGTCCTCTCCCTCTAGAGGACGTCCTCCCACGACCTCTTCCACGGCCTCTTGCCGCTGTTCCTCCTCGAGCCACAGCCCCAGTGGCTGGCTCGGTAGTTTCATGTCTTTCCGTTGTCGCTGCTGGTGCGGTCGTTTCTCTAGTTCTAACCATCTGCGAAATAGAATGAAGATGGTCAGATACCAATTTGTATCACCTAGATACCAATTGGACTCAAGTAGTAGCACGAAAGAAAGAATGAAAGAATGGAATTTTCCTAAAGTCTTATAGCCTCTCAAGGAAAAGTAAAGGCGTCCCCCTACCGTTCCTTAAGACTCTACTAGACCTGTTCTTGTGTGATGAGACCAATGAACCTAATGCTCTGATACCAAGTCTGTCACGACCCAAATCGGGGACGCGACTGGCACCCACATTTACCCTCCTATGTGAGCGAACCAACCCATCTAAACCTTAACATTTCAATATAATATCAACAGAAATAATGCGGAAGACTTAAACTCATAATAAACAACTCAACTATTATTAATATTCCCAAAATCTGGAAGTCATCATCACAAGAACATCTATCTCAAATTTCTAAACTAAAACTGTCTAAGAACAAAATACTAAAAAGCTAGTCCATGCCGGAAGTTCAAGGCATCAAGACTTGAAGATGGAGACCCAGTCCAAGCTAGACGCATTAGCTCACCCTGAATTTCCGATGGAATGAAGACTGGCTTGATCTACTGCTGAGTCGAAGTTGACGGAACGCTTGCTGCATAACACAAATAACAAAGGGGAAAACATAAAAGTAGGGGGTCAGTACAACCACACGTACTGAGTAGATATCATCGGTTAACTCAAAATAGAAGATAATACATATCAAGTAATATTATAAATCAACTATAAACTCAACATGTAGCAACAACAAGTATTATAATCGTCAATAAATACCATCAAGTTCATCCATGAGGGCTCAAGCCTCATTACCATACTCATTTGGGAATTAAGTTCATTATGTTGAGTATATTAACATCTTTCGAGATTCATTATCTTTCTTCCTCTTGTGTCGGTACGTGACACTCCGATCCCCTACCACTATGTGTCGGAACGTGACACTCCGATCCCCTATATGTGTCGGAACGTGACACTCCGATCCCCTATATGTGTCGGAACGTGACACTCCGATCCCCTATATGTGTCGGTACGTGACACTCCGATCCCCTACATCTACGTGTCGGTTCGTGACACCCGTCCCACTAATACTATGTGTCGGAACGTGACACTCCGATCCACTAATTCTATGTGTCGGAACGTGACACTCCGATCCACTAATTCTATGTGTCGCAACGTGACACTCCGATCCACTAATATCATTCTATCCATTCCTCAAGCCTTCTCTATACCAAGGCATCATCAATCCCATTACTTTAATTCATCAAGCCTTCTTTCATACCAAGGCATCATCATTAATATCATAGATTAAAGTTTCTTTCAAGATTTGGGATTCAATGGTTTCATCATGCTTGTTTTATCAAAATCACATTATCATATTCATGCAAGCATACAATTAAGCATATAGACAGGTTTACAATATCATCAATACATATCATACACTATTAAGAGTTCACTAAGATTATCGTAACATAAACCATAACCTACCTCCACCGAAGAATTGGAATCAACAAGCTAATCTTCCCAAAGCTCTCTTCTTCTCGTCCAATCTCCCTCAATCGTTTCTCTCTTTCTTTCTGTTCTTTCTCTTTTGTTTTTATTCAAACCCTCTTTCCTTTACCCTAATTAATCATATAATTAAGTGTGAAAAAGGACAATAAACCCCACTAATTCACTTAAGGTTACCCCTTTTAACCCCTAAGTAATTAGACTTATTAATGTTACCCCTCAATCTTTATAATTAAGGAAAGAATAGTCAAAAACGACCCTTAAAACGTGTGGAGAAATCCTAAACTGCCTGGGATTGCGTGACCTGTGACGGGCCGTCATGCCTGCGACGGTCCGTCACGCAGGTCGTCGCAACTGCCCAAAATCCCATCGTCACCACGGACACTGTGACGGTCCGTCACACCTGTGACGGTCCGTCCTGCACGTCCGTCATGGCGGTCAGAAACTCGTTTCTCGAACCAAATTCTCAAACGTTGAAGTGTTTTGCAACGGGACTCACGACGGTTCGTCGTGGATGTGACGGCACGTCCTGCAGGTCCGTCACAATTTACAGAGAGTCGATTTTCAGTACCCAATTTCAAAATTCTAAGTGCCATGGGACGACACTCCCTCGACGGGCCGTCGTGACCACGACGGTCCGTCGGGACACACGTCGTCTCTGCCAGTTTTTCCAGAAATGCACTCTGTTGCTCAAAATGACTAAACAGGTCGTTACAAGCTTCTTCAACAATATTAACTCCAATGATTGTTGAACTCTTACGCGACTTCTTTTCGGCATTTCTGTTATCTTCCTCAATCTTGAGACGAATCACAAGATCTTCAAGCTTCATTTCTTTACGCTTGTGCTTTAGATAATTCTTGAAATCATTCCACGAAGGAGGCAACTTCTCGATCATTGCAGCCACTTGAAAAGCTTCATTTACTACTATATCTTCAGCAATCAGATCATGGAGAATAAGTTGAAGTTCCTGCACTTGTGATCCAACAGTTTTACTATCTGCCATTTTATAGTCTAAAAACTTTGCGACCACAAACTTTTTCAAGCATGCATCTTCTGTCTTATATTTCTTCTCAAGTGCATTCCACAACTCTTTTGAAGTTGTTATTGCACTATAGACATTATATAAGTCATTCTCTAAAGCACTCAAAATGTAACCTTTACATAGGAAGTCTGACTGTTTCCATGCTTCAACAATCATTAATTTTTTCCCTGTCTGGCATATCATCAGCAGGGACTGGAGTATCTTCATTTGTAAATTTCTGCAGACCAAGAGTGGTAAGCCAGAAAAATACTCGTTGCTGCCATCCTTTGAAATTCACACCTGTGAATTTACCCGGTTTCTCTGCTTGTGATACAAGAGGTCGGGTTGGTGCAGCAACAGCCACTGTCACACCAGTGTTTTCCATTTCTGATAAACAAAATTGATACAATATAAGTAAGCAATAAAATTATAATTGCAGACTTCAGGAGAAAAAATCACAAAGATTTTTGTCTCCACCAGAAACACAGATTTAATAATTTCCTTAAGATTGTTGCCAATCTGTGTTATAAAATCAGAAATTACTGGTTCTAATAAATTATTCAGAAACACGAAGTAACTGAGAATTTTTATAACCAGTAAATAAGATGAACATAAATTTATTTGTTAAAAAATATAATCTGTAAAAACGTACCAGAATCTGGAATACTCTTATTGAAAAAATTAGGGAGAAAATCAAGTCCACTGAATTCACAGTGTCCCCTTAAGGAAATTATTCCCCTCTAGTATCCGAGGTTTGATTTGGAATATAACCTCCCAGGGTAAAATGATTTAATCAGTAGAGTATAGATACCAAAAACTCTACTGTCAGCGAATCAATCCACAGTAGGAAAGTACACGAAGAATTATGTGTTTTTTAAGAAGAAGGAAGATCAGAAAATTCGTAGGAAATATTTTGAAGACTGAATGGTATTTATAGGCAAGAAGAATATATTCTGAAAGGTTGCAACCCTTTCAGAATTAACACGACCATTAATGAAAGGTTGCAAACTTTCAAATGGTATTGACTGTTCCTGAAAGTTGCAACCTTTCAGAACGGTCATGGCGGGAAATTTTGAATATAACAGAATTTAAAACGGGTCACTCGCGGATCCGAGTCGGGTCGGGTTTTAACTAAAAAAATTGAAAACATTAGCCAAAGCCAAAGCCAAAGCCGAAGCCGAAGCCGAAGCGAGCGAGCGACGACGACGACGGCGCGAGGGGGGTCCCTCTTTCCAACCCTTTTATCATTTAATAGGAGTGTTTATTCATTTAAACTCTCCTATTTTCCTTTCCATTACCGATGAGGGACTATTGCCTTTTTCAATAAAGCATTAGAGGACTTTTCAAGTTCCCAACCTTTCAAGTTCCCAACCTTTCAAATTCCTCTCCTTCCCTCTATTTCCCATCAATTCTTGCTACATACCCAACAAATCTTGTGTCCTTAATCATGACACGTGAAAAGTTGAAGTAAAAGTGTTACAAAAAAAAAGAGGAAAGGGGTCATTTTTCCGAAACAAACTAAAAAGAAAATTGGGTCATTCTTTTTGAAAAGAGGAGTTGTAAAAATTATGTTCAAGTGTTGTTAGTAAAGTATTTTCATTTTTAGTTCTAGTGAGAAACTATATTTGCAACACCTCAGATTTCAAGAAAGGATTAAAAAGGAAAACGAGTAAGGCCAAGAACCCAAAACAAACTATGGACCCTTCACGACACCCTAGACGTGCGTATAGGGTCCATGACTCATTAAGGGCTTCATAAGTGACTATCCAGGATTTCCCTAACAAGGTCACCTATACGAAACCCTAGACGGTTCGTCTAGGGGTTCACGACCCATCAAGGGTATCGTGAACTCCATCCTGGCACTGCCTGGGAGGGAGTCCATTAGACGGTGCCTTTGCCCGCCCGTGGTGACTTTGATGGCCCGTCAAAGGGTTTGTACAAGTCATCCGATCGTGATATTGCACCCAAGGCCACTATGAAAGACCATGGACGTCTGGAAGGTTCGTGAAGTCGTCCGTGAAAGAGACTTATCAGACTTTGATTTTTGGGTTAACTTCAAATGATCATATGTTTTAGCACAAAATGAATTAGGTGGATCATGATCTATCAAATTAAAGGTCTTTGAATTCTCTTTCCAACGTCAAATATTCCTGATACCGAGCCTGGAGTAATAAGTTATTCTCATTTTATTAAATCCATATCGGGTAGGAAAACATGACGACCCACTAGATGGGCCATTATGTAGACGACCACCCGTCAAGCCCCTGTGAAGGTCACTTCCCCAAGTTTAAGGTAGAGTAGTATTGGTCTTTTTCCCTATGAATTTTGTACTTAGACTACATTTTTGGTACATAAACCACATCGTTTTACTTATTCTAAGCCTAAGTAATTAGTTATAAACTACCTAAAATCCTTATTCTCCTAAAATCATCTAACTTAGAAAAAAAGAAAGAGAAAGAGGTGACAATTTCTCCAAAGAACAAGAAAAGGTCTTCTTCAAGTTCAACCCCAAATTTCAAAGATTTCTCCATAGTTTTTGCCACCAGGAATGGGAGATTTTACTAGTGGGTTCCTTTCACCCATTAGGTCCCTAGAATTAAGTCAATTCTTTATTTACCCATAAATTATTAAGACCTAGGCTCCTAAATCTTAGGGATCCATTGCAATTAAGATGTTATAGTCTCTATGATGTTAATTACATGTTTCTTAGAGAATTAGTGTAATCCCTTGAATAAAATTCAAAAACCTCAACTTGTGTTATTTATCAGTATTTCATGAATTATACGTTCTAGGTAGATTAGTCAGACAATCATGCTTCCGATTTCGAATGCCATACCTTTCATTATATGTGTGTTGCATTCTCTCATAATTAAGAAATTAGAACTTTATATAAAAATATAATTTGAATTTAGAATTTCATGGATCATTCAGTAGAATAGTGGATTTACTGAATGAATTTAGATAAAGGACGGAGGACGAATTAGTCTAACACTTACGGTAACATCTCACAATTTGAAATATCTAGGAATAATCTAAGAAACTAAAAATATTCATTTTTAGAAAGAAAGGGAAAAATCTGGAAAATTGACTGAGTTAAGAAAGTGAGTTTTGACTATTTTCAACCGGCCATAACTTCTAGCTGAGAATGAGTTAGAGGTAGTTCTTGATATAGTTGGCAATCCATTGGAGATATATTTCCAATGCCACCGCGTTCGCGGATTTTGGATATCATATGAGGGAGATATGACTATTGAAAGTTGGGTTGTTGAGGTAAAGAAAGTCTAAATTCGGATTTAAGGGCAAACTAGTCTTTTCACCAATTAATTCCTATTTAGTTTTTAGGGGTTATTTGGGGTAAAAACAAGTGTTAACTCAGTTTTGGAAAATCAAAATCACTCTTAGGTCTTGGAGAAGAGAGAAAAGAAGAAAGAAAGGGAGAGAAGTCAAGAATTCGCCAAGAACGTCAAGCTTTGTGAGTGGAATTTGTCGGGGGGGGGGGTGTGATCCCTATCAAGGTATGTGATATATTTTAGTGTTGGTTCAGTTCACCCACACACCAAACTTGTTTCGATTCATTGATTTGCGAGTTGGTTGAATGATAAAAAACTAAGTTCTTGAAGAATATTGTTAAATTCTTGTTGGTTGAGTTGTTGAATGCCTAGTGTTGATTTGATTTGTGTTTCTGGATTGTTTTTCAAGTTAAATGTATTGGGTTATTGAATGTATTAATGATCCTTAGTGTTTGGGGGAAAAACAATGAATTTTTAGAGGGTTTAGAGATGAAAAATGGAGGAGAAAAGTCGAGAACGCCTGTCCGTAGGGACTTAGGGTGTTGTGCCTCCCATTGTCCCACATGACAATAGCTGTCCGTAGGTCCTTGGGGCGATACACCATCCATAGATCCCCAACTTGGCATCTGATGTTTGGGGCTCGGCGGCCCCCGCCTCTCAGAGCGCCAAGGATGCCAGTTCACTCCATTCTTTCCCCCACCTTTTCGTACTAGTTCATAAGTGATGTACCCCCTTTTGTTAGGTTATTATAACACTATAAGGTAGGTCTAAACATCATGAAATCATCCATAAATATGATATCATGAATAGTGAATCCATAATCCAATTTAAGGAAAGGTAAGATCAAAGTAAAAGGAGTTGAGAGTCAAGTCTAGAGGTTAAGAAGCAAGTCAAAGTGAAGCTCTGAAAAGGTTTTCAAGAGTCTTTAGCAATGTTTAACTTTGTTTTTAAGACTCCAGTTTCGAGTTAAGTAACAAGTAAAGGGTTGAGTTCATGTCTCAAAAGTAATAGGGAACTAAGTATTCCCTAAGAGTTCATTTAAGACTCGAGTTTCAAGCTATGTAAAGAGTAAAAGTTGAGTCCATTTCTCAAAAGCTACAAGAGAACTAAAGTATTCCCTAAAAGTTTATAAATGTTTTTACATTTGAGATAAGAAGGAAACTAAGAGTTCCAAGAGAGTTTTAAACAATAAAGAGGAACATTGATGCTAAGATAGCTTTTTAAAACTTACTGTTGAGCAATTACCTCAACCCAAAGAAAGAAGTTATTTTAAAAACACATGAGCTAAATATATTTTTGGGAGTAGTAATGAGCATAGATGTAGGGATGCGAGTTCAGAATAACTCAAGTCTCAATTAAAACCATGTAGTCATCATGAGTATTAACGGGTCATACTTTTTAGATGATCACGTAAGTTAAGCTAGTGGATTCACTAAGTTAAATAGTTCTATGTGACAACAAAGTATAGGACAGTTCTGGCAGCGTGAGCAAGACATTGTATCACCACTTATGCTCATAGTGGTGGTTGTGGGTTAGAGAATCTCCCACAAAAACTATATTACTTCATATAAAAGTAAAGTTAAGTTTATTATTGCATTTTTTTAACGAACTAAGTGTTTTCACTTATTTACAAGGTTTTATATGTTGCATGTGTCTAATTGCTTTATATTTAGTCAAGTTATTCATGAGTTGAACAGAGCCAAGGTAAGTGTTCTTTCTTACTATTTTTCAAGATTAAATTGTTGTTAGCACTTCAATTCGCATACTCGTACATTCAGTGTACTGATGCTAGTTTGTATGCATCGTCTTATGATGCAGACGCAGGTAACCAGGATCAGCATCATCCAGCACCTCGTTGATCCAACCGAGCACTATGAGTTTGTGGTGAGCCCTCCTTGCATTCCGGAGGACTCTTGTTATTCGTTTTTGAGTTTTTTTTCTTCATAGGATGTTGTGGGGTCTGCCTGAACATCCATATTAGTATTATAGAGGCTTCATAGACAGTCAGACAGTAGTATTGAGTCTCTCATCTTTGTATTGCAGATATTTTGTTTACGAGATTTAAGTGTCATTTTTGCCAACTTATTTACTTTAAGTTATTGAATGAGACTAGTTCATTGAGTTAAGTCTTCTGCTAAGTTAAGTAATCCAGGCCAAGGGTTCGCTCGAGGACAACAATGGTCATCGAGTGCTGGTCACTTCCAGGGTGTATACTCATGGCGTGACACTTACATACCATATTAAGAAACTTTTAAATTGGAAACTTTCGTGGAGACCTGCTTTATCTTGAATTTGAGGAAGAACATTAGTTTTCTTGGAGGAAATATTTGAGCATGGAATTTGGCGGCTTGATTTTGAGAGAAGAAACTCTTTTATAAAGTTCTTAGAGCGGAATAACCAAGGAAAATCTTGAATGGGAAGTTTCTTTTTATATATTGAATTTTTGACATGGAAGTTTTAGGGTTCTTGATGGAAAAAAGGAAACCTATGTGATTTTTATAGAATGTTTAGATACTTGAGTTTTTAGATTGATGAATTTTGAGAGGAAAGCTAGTTAGTTGAATGATGTACTCAGTTAAAATACTCAAAAATTGGCTTAGATTAGGGTTAAAAGGCTTGAAAAATGATCAGAATAACCCTGGAACGCGTTCAAGAAGTTGCTGGAAAAAAATTGCAGCAAGCCTCCACGGATGGCTCTATGGTTCGTGGAGCATTCCACCATCCATAGTTGTCATCCATAGAACTTCGACTACAGGGTTTTACTAAAATGGGATAACCTTTTATTCAAAACTCAAAATGAGATTTGTAATTTGATAGGTTATGTGACACATAATTCATTGTATGTTGAGAAATATTTTATATCAAAATATAATCGGTAGGAAAGCTTTCAACTCAACTTTGTGTTGGGGGATTCTAGTGACCTTAATTCATATCCAAGTATTCTCATACAAAAACCTTAGCACTTAAAACAATTTAAGAATCACCCAAAATGACCTTATAGGAATTGAAGAATGATTTGAATCTTATCTTAGGAACTTTAACATAACTCATGGTAATATGTATATAGTCTTGTCAACGAAATAAAATACTACCTTGCAATATGAATTTACTGTAGCAGTGTTTCCTCTTCTTCTTCTCTATTTTGACGACACCTCGTCATGCTCCTTCACTGGAAAAAGTGGTAGATACTCCCATATTTTCTTTCTCACTCAAGAGTGACTTGCTAAATTTATTTACCTAAAATCTCTTTAGTGTATACTCTCTTGTTCATGTTACTGATTGGTTAAGAGTCCACTTGTATTCTTTTTTTCTCTTTTGTTTTTTGTTTCATTCCGTCTTCTTTTGTTTTTTTTAAAAAGTTAAAATATCACTCTAATTTGGATCAAACAAATATAATATTTAAAACAAAAAGACAAACATGAAAATTACCTAATGATTCATATCAACATGAGGCAAGTGATAAAGAATAATTACTTTTTCATGATACACATATATAGCTAAAGATTTATAGGATAAAATGAAAAGGTGAAGAGTTGTTTAAGTTACTTTTCAGAATTTAGTGATCTTAGACATGGGGGAGAGGAAAGGTTAATTGTTTTTACTAATAATTCAATACATTTAATTATACAAATTTAAAAAAAGGATAACAAATTTATCCATTTAACCACACTAATTATAGAGAAAGAATAGAGAATTTTTATTTTAAAAAAAAGCAATTCCTAAAAATTTTCTATGAAATATCTTTGTCTTTCAAAGTTTGACTTTACACCTTATTTTTAGTATTTAGTATAATATAATATAATTATTACTTAGTATTTAAATAATTAGAATATGAATCATTGTGTCTAGATGCATGTATTTAAATATGATTATTTAATATTAAATTAATTATATATTAATATTTGATTTAGTTTAGAAATAAAATAAGGGTAAAATGGTACTTCAACTTTTAAGTTAGGAGCATCCCACTTATAATAATAATACTAGTTCTAGAAACGTGTCTTGCACTTTTGACCTCTGTTACTGTTATAATTTATATAGGCCCAAGATATAAAATTACTCAACATTGTCTGATGTACTCTTATATATCTTTTTGTGCATATAAAATAAACTTTTTTTAGTGTTTACTTTCTGCCTAAAACATAAATATCAACAATTTTTTTGGTGAATGATGAGCAACTTGTAAGGCTAGAACTAAGATGAAGTTTCTTAGGACATAAATACTCCAACAATCATTAAAATTTAAAAAATGAATGAAGGGCACAAACCAATAAGAAAAATAGTGACCAATAAAAAAAAATGTCACAAGAGCTATTAGATTATGTGTTTCTCCAACAACCATGAAAATAAAAATGAACGAAGGCACAAATCAATAAGAAAAATAGTGACCAATAAAAAATTACTCCTCACATAAGAACTATTAGATGATGAAACATAAAGTGTGGTGGATTAATATTTTTTATACAATTTATAAAGGGAGAAATTAAGTACATGAAAGGTTTGTGCATGAATGTGTTTAATCGTAGAATCTAAAAAGTTTTAACAATCAAATTCATTAAGAAATGGAAAATGATAAGTTGTAACATCTAATCATGTATTTGGTCTAGTTTAATTGTCATTATTGATTTAATTTTAAAAATTAGTAAAAGATTTTTTAATTTAAAAAATTGGTGAAGGGCATTTTCGTAATCTAACTTTGAACTTAAATCTTCCCACTTATAATAATACTAGTTCTGGAAACGTGCCTTGTACATTTGACCTCTGTTATTGTTATAATTTATATAGGCCCAAGATATAAAATTGCTCAATATTGTCTGACTTACTCCTATATATCTTTTTGTGCATATAAAATAAACTTTTTTTAGTGTTTACTTTTTGCCTAGAACTTAAATATCAACAGTTTTTTGGGTGAATGATGAGCAACTTGTAAGGCTAGAACTAAGCCCCAAGGCTGAAATTTCTTGGGATATAAATACTCCAACAATCATTAAAAATAAAAAAATGAATGAAGGACACAAACCAATAAGAAAAATAGTGACCAATAAAAAAATATTACAAGAACTATTAGATTATGTGTTTCTCCAACAACCCTGAAAATAAAAAATGAACAAAGGCACAATCAATAAGAAAAATAGTGACCAATAAAAGTACTCCTGACAGAAGAACTATTAGATGATGAAAACAAAGTGTGGTAGATTAATATTTTTATCCAATTTATAAAGGGCGAAATTAAGTACATGAAATGTTTGTGCATGAATATGTTTAATGGTAGAAGCTGAAAAGTTTTAACTTTCAAAATCATTAAGAAATGGAAAATGATAAGTTGTAACATCTAATCATGGATTTGCCCTAGTTTAATTGTCATTATTGATTTAATTTTAAAATTAGTAAATGATTTTTAAATTTTGAAAATTGGTGAATGGCATTTTCGTAATCTAACTTTAAACTTAAAATTTTTCCACTTATAATAATATATGGTATGATATGATTCTCCCAAGATAAGCTCTACGTTGGAGACTTCTATATTATATAATGTTATAAAGAGTACAATGTATCCAGTAGACTAGGACTGTGCTAAGAGTAAAAGCTTATGTAAATAAGCACTCTTAGAGTATGCTTTAATACACCCCCCTCAATCTGGACTGGCCGAAGTAATGGACAGATTGTGTCTTAGAAAACAAAAGCGAGATGAAGGAAGACCCTTTGTGAAGATATCAACTAACTCCAATTGTGTCGAAACATATTGGACTATAAGATCCCCTTGTGCAACCTTGTCACGAACAAAATGAAAATCAACAGCAATATGCTTCGAGCGATCATGAAAAACTGGATTGCGAGTCATGTAAGTGGAGTTGATGTTATCACACAATGCAAGGTTCACGAATAAAGATACCAAGCTCACAAAGGATGTGGCAAATCCAACAAATCTCAGCAACAGTGTATGAAACAGCCCGGTACTCAGACTCTGTAGATGATTTTGAAACTGTCAGTTGCTTATTTGCTCTCTAAGAGATTAGATTAGATCCCAGGAACACAACAAAACCAGAAGTAGAACGACGACTATCAAGACAACAAGCCCAATTAGTGTTGGAGTAAGAAATAACCATGGAAGTAGGTGATGAGGTACGTAAAGTCAGACCATAAGTCAAAGTACCCTGCAAATACCTAAAAATACGCTTGACACAATGCATGTGAGTAGTACAGAGGAATGCATAAATTGAGAGACAACATTTACGGCATAGGAAATATTTGGACGTGTCATAGTCAAATATTGAAGAGCACCAACCATGCTCCTATATTCACTAGGATCTGAAAGTAACTCACCGTCCATTAGAGAGATAGAAGTGCGAGAAACAAGACGGGTACGGACAGCTTTACATGTGTGCATGTGAAATTTAAGCAATAAATCAGAAATGTACTTTTGCTGAGACAAATGAAGAGTATGAGATGAATGAACCGCTTGAATACCAAGAAAGTAATGAAGATTGCCTAAATCCTTCATTGCAAATTGATGAGATTAATGAGATATGAATTGATCAAGAAGACCATTATGAATACCTGTGAGAATAATATCATCGACATAGAGTAAGAGAATAAGGACATGAGAAGAAGAGCAATATATAAACATTGAATTTTCAGATTTGCGGAAAATAAAACCATAAGAAATAAGAAATGAACTGAAGCAATGAAACCTAGCCCGAGGCGCTTGTTTCAAGCCATAGATGGCTTTGGTTAACTTGCAAACATGAGTAGGATAGTCAGGATGAATGAACCTGGAGGCTACTTCATGTAGACCTCCTCACTAAGGACACCGTGCAAAAACACATTTTTAACATCCAACTGACGAATCTGCCACGAAAGGGAGATAGCAAGGAAAAGAACAATTCTCACCGTTATTTCACGGACAACAGGGATAAAGGTCTCATGATAATCGATGTCAGGTTTCTGATGAAATCCTTCTTCTACAAGAAGAGCCTTATACTGCTCAATAGACCCATATGAATTATATTTTATGCGATATACCCATTTAGAACCAACTAAGTTCATGTTTGTAGTACAGAGAGCAAGGATCCACGTTTTGTTCTCCAAAAGGGCATCAAATTCATCGGCCATTGCTTGCTGCCACTATGGATCTTTCAGAGCTTGAGAAAAGCAAGAAGGTTCCTGTTCATGAATATTAACACCAAAAGAAAAATGTTGGTTTGGCTTAGAAATACCAGACTTTGATCGAGTTTGCATTGGATGCAGAGGAATGGTAGATGAAGAAGGTGAGAAACTAATAACAGGTGGAGAAGTAGATAATGGCGGTGAAGAATCTACTGGTAACGAATCACTCGGAGGAGGTACAGTTAAATTAGACTCTATAGTAGAAATCTGACACCTTGTGGAATCTAAAGATTTAGAGGATGAAGGTTGAGACACATGAGAAGTATCTTTTAAGGATGGAACGGAGGTAGATACAGAAGATTCGAGATGTGTGTGGGGAGTCCTATGATTTTGAAGCGACACGACAACAAGAGGATCAGAACTAGAGGATAAAGGAGAGGTAACTCTAGGAGAATTAGACAACTCAGAATATGGAAAAACTATTTTATGAAATATAACATGACGACTGACATATACACGACCAGTTTTGGGATCTAGACAATGATAACATTTATAGCTAGATACATAGCCAAGAAAGACACATCGAATCGAACAGGTGTAAGATTATTAGAGACTCGAGAAGACAAATCACAAAAGCACTCGCAACCAAAAACTCGAAGAAAGTTGTAATCAAGAAGCTTTTGAAACAGTTTCCCAAATGGAGAAAGACTATGTAAAATTGGTGTATTTAAACTGTTAATGGTAAAGACGGTATAAAAGTAGCATCAACCAAAAATTTAAATGGAAGAGTAGCATATGTGAGAACAGTGCGTACCATTTCAATAATATGTCTATGAACTGAATGTACATTTATTAATGAAGGCAGCAAGTTCTTAAATAGAGTTACAACGAAAGTAATAAGACTCCTAAACGAACTGAACTAAAGTAGTCTAATTAAAGGGAAAATGCACAATTATCCCCTCAACCTACGCCCGAAATCCCAGAGACACACTTATACTATACTAAGGTCCTATTACCCCCCTAAAGTTATTTTATAAGTAATTTTCTACCCCTTTTTAGCCTACATGGCACTAGTTTGAAAAAAAGTCAACCATCGTTGGGCCCACAAGATACTGCCACGTAGGCTAAAAAGGGGTAAAAAATGATTAATAAAATAAGTTCAGGGGGTAATAGGATCTTAGTATAGTATAAGTGTGTCTCTGAGATTTCGGGCATAGATTGAGGGGGTATTTGGGCATTATCCCCTAATTAAATAATAACTGCTGAACTAGTAAGACAATCCTAATACGACTAAACTACTAACTGGCGTCCTAGGACCAGGTGTTCTAATATGCCCCCTCAAGTTAGACGATGAGTCACTAAGCCTAACTTGAACAAATTAGACTCAAAAGCAGATTTAGAAAGTGCCTTGGTGAGGGTGTCTGCTATTTGATTGTCATCATGGACATGAACAACACGAACCCTTTTAATATCAACATAGTGGCGAACAAAGTGAAAGTCCACAGCAGCATGCTTAACACGACTATGGAGGACAGGATTCTTGCTCAAGAATGTGGCTCCAAGATTGTCACAATAAATTGTGGGTAGCTGATGTACTGGAAAGTGCAACTCATTTAGGAGATTGGTGACCCATAAGGTTTCAGAAAGTGCATTAGCCACTGCCCTGTATTCGGACTCAGTAGAGGAGCGTGAGACAGTATTTTGCTTCTTTGATGACCAACTAATCGGATTGTGACCAAGAAACAGGATGTAACCAAATATAGGAACTCTGTCAACGATGTCCCCACCCCAATCTGCATCAGAGTACACATGTAGATTGAATTCATCAATGGGAGTAACGCGTAGGACGAGTTGAATGGTACCCCGCAGGTATCGAAGAACACATTTTACAGCCTTCCAGTAAAGGTCTGACGGTGCTTGCATAAATTGAGATAGCTTGTTGACTGCATAGGCTATGTTAGGTCTAGTGAAGGATAGATATTGAAGCCTACCCAAGACTCGGCGGTAACGTGTAGCATCAATCAAGTGTGTTCCATCAGACAAGGTGAGTAACTCAGATGCACTCATGGGCGTGTTAACACTCTTGCAGTCGGTCATTAGATCATCATTCAAAATTTCATTCACATAGTTTGCTTGGGTGAGAATTAAACCGTTGGAGTTGCGTATCACTTCAACACCAAGAAAGTAGTGAAGATTACCTAAATCTTTAATAGAGAACTTAGAAGCAAGGGAAGTGATAACCTGATTGACACTTAAAGTATTGCTCACAGTGATAATAATATCGTCGACATAGACGAGGACGAATAACGTATCACCTGCACCATGTCTGACAAGTAGTGAGGCATCAGATTTGTCTTAACAAAGCCTATGGATGAAAGATAACCCGTGAGGGCATTGTACCACGCCCTAGGAGCCTATTTCAAGCCATAGATTGCCTTCAGTAGCCGACATATATGCATTGGTTTGTCTTCACTAGTAAACCCCAGAGGTTGTGCCATGTACACTTCCTCTTCAAGGTTGCCTTGGAGGAAGGCATTATTGATATCTAGCTGGCGAAGGTGCCACTTGTGACGAAGTGCCACAGATAGGACAATGCAAACTGTGGTGGGCTTGACGACAGGGATGGATGTGGCATGAAAGTCAACGCCTCGACTTTGAGTAAAGCCTTTTGCAACTAGGCGCGCTTTGTATCTGTCGATGGACCCATCAACATTTCTTTTGATCCTGAAAAGCCACTTGCAGGATATAATGTTTTTATTCGGGTCAGGAGGAACAAGTTCCCAAGTCTGATTTTTAATTAAAGTATCAAATTCATGTTTCATTGCATAACGCCACTCTGGATATTTTTGTGCTTGTTTGACAGTAGTGGGTGTGACAGTGGGGTTCAATTTGGCAAGGAATCAAAAATCTTTTTTGGTTTAGTGGTATTATTTTGGGATCGAGTGACAGCACGGGTAGGAGGAGACGGACATTGAGGCGGTGAAGGAGCGAGTTCTAACTCGAAGGTAGGATAGGCTGGTTGAGGAGCCATATGTGTTGGTGGGTTGCTGTTTCTACGGTGATAGACAAGGAGAAGAGACAAGCTCCTTTGTGTGTTGGTTGGTATCGGCGTTTGAGAGTTTGTAGGGAGGCGTGATAGTGCTAAATGTTGGGCAGTAGATATAGAAGAGGTGTTTTGGGAAGCAGGAATTATTGAAGATGAGGAAGACAAAAATTTACCATGAGAGGGAGGAGTTTCTAGAGGTGAATCTGTTGCGGATGCCGCTGATGCATTGTCGGATAAGGACTGCGAGTTTAAGTGGTCTCCAGACTGGGCTGGAGAGGAAGCAGATGGTGATGGAAAATCTGCAATAGTGCGTGCTGCTATTTCTAATGGAGTTGGCAGATCTGTAACTATGGGAAGTTTGGGTGTGGGGTCTGAAGAACTCGGCATTGTTGGTGTTGCCCATTCCAGGTGAGTTGATTTAATAGCAATGTTGGAGAACAATGTCTTAAATGGAATACATCCTCAACAAATCGCACATCTCGAGATAAGTAAACATTTGCAGAAATTGGGTCAAAACACTGGTGACAGTGATGGGATAGTGAGAATCCAAGATAGACACATGGGGTAGATTTTGATTCAAGTTTATTTTTGGAGTATGGTTTTAGCCATGGATAACATAAACAACCAAAAATTCGTAGGGAGTTATAATTAGGTGATTTTCTAAGTAATCTTTGGAATGAGGATTGATTATCGAGGTGAGAGGTTGGAAGACGATTGATGAGGTAGACAGTGTGATGGCATGCAAAAGACCAGAATTGGGGTGGGAGAGACGCCTCATGTAAGAGTGTTCTTGCAGTTTCGACAATATGGCGATGTCGCCGTTCTACAAGTGCAACTCGTTGGGGTGTATAGGGAGGGGTAGAGAGGTGTTGAATGCCGTGAAGTGAAAGATAGGAGTCAAGACTTTTATACTCACCTCCGCCATCAGTATACAATGATAAAATTTTAGAGTCAAAATGTTTTTCCATCATAGGATGAAATTTTTGAAAGATATCTTTAACTTCACTTTTCTTTGTTTGTGTATAGAGCCAAGTGTACTTCGTATATTGGTCAACAAAAATACAATAATACAACTTTTTATCAAGAGATAAGACTGGTGACGGCCCCCATAAGTCACTGAAAATAATTTGAAGTGGTTTAGAGCTACACAATGATAATTGAGTAAAAGGATGTCGATGAGCTTTATTAGATAAACATGAATTACAATGAAAATTTTTGTCTCTTTCCTGAAACGGTAGCGAGAATTTATTCAAAATAAACCCTAAGAACTCTAGAGTGAGGATGACCAAGACGTTGGTGCCAAGTAGTGAGAGGTCTGGATGTGGAGATAATATGAGCTTGGGGATGTGAGACAGGCCACTCATATAGTCCATTGTTAGTCCGACCGTGCTCCAGTGGCTGCCGTGTTTTCAGATCCTTCACAACAAAGTTAAAAAGAAAAAATTCAATAGACTTAAGATTGTCTTGACTGAATTTAGAAACAGAGATAAGCTTGCGTTTGATGGAAGGGGCACACAAATTGTGAGTTAGCTTAAAAATATTATTTGATGCATTTAATTTAGTAGAACCAGTGTGAGAGATAGGAATTTTGTTACCATCACCCATGGAGACATCTTCGTTACCGTGGTATGGTTGTAGGTTGTGCGGCTCTGTTGTGATGTGATGGGTGGCTCTTGAGTCAACTATCCAGGGATCGGTCTCCGTTGTAAGCCCAGCAGCATAGTTGGCTTTTGCTTCAAAGTGATTATGAGATCTCGAGCGGCAAACATTTGCGGTGTGGCCAATTCTGTTACATAGTTGATAGCGAATAATATTGTTTGGATTTGAATTGGATTGCCCTTGTGGTGGAGCGCTTGAACGCAAGTTCTGGCGCCATTGTTGAGAGTTGTTGGTTTGTCTACGGTTGTTGGGATTATTGGAGTTGAATTTAGTGGGAGTAGCAACTGCAACAGTGATAGTACTAGATAGTTTCTTAGCATCCTCGTGGCTGGAGGAAGAGTTCAAAGTCTAGTAACTTTTCAAACAGTTCCTCATAGGAGATAGGCGTATCGCGTGCATGAATGGCAGCAAATATTTCACGAAATTCAGGACCTAGACAACTAAGTATTTTGACAATGAGTTCAGGATTGGAAATAGGAGCACCAACAATGGCTAACTCATCCGAAAAGGACCGAATAGTATGAATATATTCAGTAATGGAGCGAAAGTCCTTAGTGACACGGGCAAGCTGATCACTGAAGACTCGAGTTTGAGATTTGTTCGCATAAGTGGTATGCAAGGCATCCCAAGCTGATTTAGCCGAGTCAGCGGCTGCAACAGTAGGGGCAATAATGGGTTCGACAGAAGCCATGAGAGCATTCTGGATGAGTTGATCCTGACGGAAAAAAGTTAAGAAGGCAGGATTGGGAGAGATATTCATGCCGAGGGTAATCGTGCGACTAGGGGACGGACTGGTTCCATCGAGATGGCCAAAGAGGTTGTAGCCATACATAAGCATGGAAAATTGGGCTTTCCAGGTGGCGAAGTTGTGACCACCACTTAGTTTGATGGGTAATTGGGATGCGGAATTGAATTGAATGATAGTATTGGTGCTTGTCGTGTTATCAACATTGACAACTCTGGGAGTGTTGCCATTGTTGTTGGTCATTGTTGCTGATCTGCGTGAGGAGAGGAAAAAGAAAAAAAAATTGGATCGTACTCTTTAGAGCGTGAAGAGCCCTGATACCATATGAACTGAATGTACATTTATTAATGAAGGCAGCAAGTTCTTAAATAGAGTTACAACGAAAGTAATAAGACTCCTAAAGGAACTGAACTAAAGTAGTCTAATTAAATAATAACTGCTGAACTAGTTAGACAATCCTAATACGACTAAACAACTAACTGGCGTCCTAGGACCAGGTGTTCTAATAATGTCGATGTTTCCTTTAGCAACCCCATTTTTTGAGGAGTGTCGTGACATGACCTACGAAAAGAAATGTCTGAACTAATAAAATGTGAAATCATGGCTTTGTTGTCAAACTCACCTCCTCCGTCACTTTGGAAAACTTCTAGTTTAGTATTAAACAAATTTTCCACCAGTTTTTGAGAAGCATAAAATTGAAGAAAAACTTCTGATTTATTTTTCACTGGATAAAGCCACGTAAATCGGGAGAAGTTATCAACAAAAATAACATAATATATAAAATCCAAATTAGATGATATAGGTGATTTTCATACATCTGAATGAATGATGTCCAAGGGAAAAAAACTACAATGGTCCACTATATTGAATGATAAATGATAAGACTTTCCTAGAAGGCAAGAGACACACTTATTATTAAACGAATTAGACAAACCGATAGAATTATTTTTCCTAAGACTAGCTAAAACATGAGTTCCACAGTGTCCCAAGAGACGATGCCATATATCACCAGGATGACGAAAAGCAACACACGCCTGGGGAGGAGAAGACCTGGACCAAGGAGAGAAAGGATATACGTCGCCCTTACTAGAAGCTTGAAGGAGAATTTGACCCGAGGCTTTGTCCTAAACAACAACAGAAGATGATTAAAAATTAACATGAAAATTATTATCCTTGCATAGTCTTTTGACAGAAAGTAAATGGTGGCGGAGATGGGGAACATGAAATATGGATTTCAAATGCAAGGGACGACCTGGAGTTGGTAATTGTGTGTACCCAATATTTGCAATTTTAAGCAAAGATCCATTCCCAACCAATACATGATCTGATCCATTGAAAGAAGATTTATGCATAAAATTACCTTCTGATATAGTCATATGAGTGAAATTAGCTGAATCAAAATACCAAGGATCATCATTTGTTTCACCGACCAACATAGTAGCGAAAGATGTCGGCAGATCGTTAGCAACAAAAGCATGGTTAAAATGATTATTTCACTGTAGAGCAGAATGACCAAGATGCCCACAAATTTGACAAACAAGTGGAGAAGGTAAGGGACCTAAAATTCCAGTGGACGATAAAGGTATGTTAACAAAAGGTGTAATATATGAAGCTGTTGGGATGATACCAATACCTGACGATGATTGTCCAGAGAAACCACCGCGAGTAAAAGAGTTGACAGAGGAAACTTGATGTTGTTGACTCCGACTAAACGAGACTCGACTTCTACCACCACGGCCTCGACCTTTAGAGGAGAAAGATCAACCTTTGCCACGACTTCCTTGAGGAGGAGACTGATTACCCGAGATATTTGATGAATTTGAGCTCAAATTTTGAGTAGCGAATGCTTGATGTGGGACAACAGAATCTATATCCTTGAAGCTTTGCAATCGTTGTTCATGGAGTAGAAGTTTTGTATTGAGTTCTTCAAGTGATAGTGAACCAGGAAAGTGTGTAATAATCCCAACCAAAGTGTCATATTCCTTGCCTAATCCTAGAAGCACATGATCAATAAAATCTTGAGAAGAGATAGGAGAACTTATTTCCGCAAGCGAGTCAGCAATTTGCTTGGCCTCTCGAAGATATTGATCCATCGACATAGAGTCTATTTTACGCATAGTTGTCAGTTGTCTCTTTAGTTCTATAGATTTCACCCGACTTGCATCCATGTACTGACGTTGTAAATAATTCCAAATATCACATGAAGTAGGCAGTAAATGGACATACATAAGAACTTCATGAGAAAGTGTCGCAAATAACCAGGAACGAACACTTTGATCAACTTTGATCCATGACTGATAAAGAGGATTCGGCTATTGAGTTCTAGATGCATCATAAAAAAAGGTATTTGGTGGAGAGATTGAACCATCAACAAATCCAAAAAGTTCATGGGAGAGCAATAGAGATTGAAATTGAGTACGCCATGTGAGGTAGTCTTCAATAGATGCAAGCTTTATAGTCACCAGATTTGTGACGTTTGGTGCAGTAGGAGAAGCAACATGATTATATGTTGAGATAGACACTGGATCTGTACTTCCGGTAAATGGAAATTGAAAGGGGGAACCAACACTACTAACAAATGTACAAATTCAAGTAGTGCGAGAAGAGGTCTGATAAGGAAAAGAGGTTGGCAGTGTGGAGAATGAATAAGATAGAGGGGGGAGACTGGCAGAAATACCTGATGATGATGTTGCAGGTACATTAGGGATGGTAGAGTCTGTTTGAGAAGATGGGATAATTGGGTAGGATATCGTTCCAGTTGTTGTCACCATCTTTACGTTAGAGAAAGAAACCACTTAACTCTTTGAGAAAAAAAATCACTGCGCTGCTATTGATGGTTATCTGATACCATGTGTATAATAATATTCTCCTATGATAAGCTCTAAATTGGAGCCTTCTATATTATATATAATGTTATAAAGAGTACAATGTATCAAGTAGACTAGGACTATGCTAAGAGTACAAGCTTATGTAAACAAGGACTCTTAGAGTACTAAGTGTTAGACTAAAAGGATTCAACCTATTTTGTATGTGTTAATCGTTCAAAGGAATCATATTCAGTAATTGAGGAATATCAAAGAGCTTTTACCAACAAATCTTCAAGAATGAACTATATAACCATACTCAATATTAATCATTCAGCTTAAGCTTCCGTTGTTAAGCGGGTACAAAAATGTCTCCTAATTTTAAGATATAATCATAAAATGTAAATTTTTCTGTTTGGTTTGTTAACTTCATTTGAATGATAAATTTCTAATTATTTTAATAGGTACAATACATAGCTTGAAAGGTATAATCACATATTTTTTTTAAAAAAGTGTTGTACACATATGGTTTGATGTTGAATGATGATCAACTCTTTTTGAAACTCTCTAAGAATAGTTTCCCGTAAAAAAGAAGCTATGTTTTATCAAATTTTGTACCATTAATAATATATTGAAAATGCAATTGTTTGCTAGCAAAATATATCACATTTTCTTACACAAGTGTATCAATTCCGATTCTTCTCTAGCAGTGATGGATAGTAGTTGTAATCCTATAAATGTAAGTCTGGGTATATCTGAAAGTCTGCAAGGACGTAGTTGTATTTGTAACGACACACATTAAGAATACAAGAAGACTTTAAGTAACGTCACATTTTTCCTTTTTAATTGGTTAACTTCTTCTATTTTTTCTGGAATATCTTTATAAATGTTGATATCTAATCACTTTTTGATTGATAAAAATTTTATGTATTTTTAGTTGTTGATGACTGTATGTACATTTAATTGCTCATAGATGGGAAAGCTTTTGAGGCTTATCTATTGTGCAGTTAATCAAAAATATCGAGAGAACACTCATAAAAACATCATGTTCTCCTAATAGTTTATTATATACTTTTGAACTTACTTTATTGATTTTCATTCGCGGTACACGTGCAATGCACGTGCCCGGAGACTAGTAATATTATAAGTGAGAAGCTCCTAACTTCAAAGTTAGATTACCATTTTTCCCTTTTAAATTTTTTATTTTTTATTTTCTTGGGAATTTAAGTAAAAAGAATTCCAAAGGTTATAATTTTTTAATAAAGGGAAAAGAAACGGATTTACCCCCGAACTTTAATAAAAGATGCATATATACCCTCTGTTATACTATGTGTACACTTATATCGCTACCATCCAATTAGTGGTACAAATATAACCTTGTCACTAACGGACCATATTTTATTACATGTGTCATGATCCTATTATACTACCCGTTTGACCCCTTTTTTAACCCATAACCCATAACCCGCCCCATAACCCATTAAAATAATCCTAAACACACACACCCTAATCTAAACACCCAAAGAAAGATCCGCCGTGTTTCACCCAAATATCTAACATACAAAACCGTGTCCGTCTCCTGTTCTTCGCGATTCAAGTTCGTCTTCATCCGATTCAAGTTCGTCTTCGTCGCGATGACTATAATTTTAATTCATTTATCGTGTGTTTATCATAATTTCCCATTTCATCTATCTATCGTCTCCTTCAGTTCTGACCTAAAACCATGTCTGAAAGTTCTTGTGATTCAATTAGTAATTCCATGATAATGACTTTTCTCTGTGGTGAATTGACTCGTTGTTTCACTTCAAGGACTCCAATGAACCCCGGAAGAAGATTTTATGATGTTCTAAACCTAAGGTACATTTTTCGCCTAACAGGAAATTAATATGATTTGTGCCTGTATTTTGTTGTTCATGATTTCTTCTCTGCTATTTTTATTAGATTGAAAATTGTGGATTTTGGAGGTGGAAAAGCAGTTCTTCAGAAAATTCTTCTCTTGAAGTTAATTTATTGAAGTCTAAATTGAAAGTTACTACATTGAAAATGGAGAATTTGAGAGAATCATTGAATTCGGTTAAGATTGAAAGAGACAATTTGAAGAATAAATAGGAGGATTTAGAGAGTTTAAACTACTTCGAGGTGAATAAATCAAGAAATTTGGATGCTAAAGTGTCGAAGTTGAAGATGTTGTTCATATTGCCATTTACTGTGTTTGTGGTATTTGTTGTTGCATTTTTCAAGTGTTAGTTATTTCAAGTATTTGTAGTTTCAAGTGTTAGTTATTTCAATTGTTTCCTATGTATTAGTGAATCTTATGTTTGAATGTTGGCCATTATTTTCAATTGTTGCTTCAAACTTATTGTAAATTTCAAGTGTTGGATTTGAAACATTATTTTGTGTCTTTTGCCTTAAAGTTTATAGTATTTAGTTGTGTTAGGTTGAAGATAGATAAACTTTGTGGTATTGCCACTATGTTTTTCTTGAATAAAGGTTTCATATCTTAACTCAGTGTTTCCAAAAATTGGAAAGTAAAAGCAAGAATGGAAAGATAGATAACAAAACAAGAATAAAGAGCGAAGGAAATATGCATAACAAAACAACTTAAGAAAAGTGCAATTCATTTCAGATCACAACTGTATACTACATTAACAGAACCCAATAGACACAAGACACTATAGATAAAATTCACTTGTTAATATATAAGCAAAACGATAGTTAGTTTTAGCTGATACGCTCAGCCTATACAAAAAGTAGAAGTGAAAAACAAAACTAGAACTACAAGTTTAAGGCACCAGCCTACACAAAACATACCAAAATAATAAGTTTAGCCTTAACATCATTTAAGGCACCAACCTACACAAATAGTAGCAAAAATTGCACCAACATATACAAAACAATACCAATACAATAGCATCATCCCCTTCTTGGCCTCAACTTTTATAACTGATTTGTAGTAACTACACCCTGTCCATTCCAAGTTAAGCCAGTTGGTGCTATGGGAAGATTTTTAGGTTCACTAACACCAAATTTGTCACCTCTGAAGCCTATTACTCTACTCCCAATTGGTTTTTGTGGGTTCTGTCTCTTTCTCAATCTTGATAGAAAAGATTTTTTTGAGATTGTTCTTGGCCTTAGCCTAGGGTCTTCATCATCATCATCAGCTAGTGGATAGCTGTTAGAAGTAGCATATTCAAACTGACTTTCTTGTGTTGGTTCTAGGGCTGTGCAATTGATGTTTTCCTCATAAGCTTCACCTTCATCTTTGTAACGACCTGTTTAGTCGTTTTGAGCAGCAGATTTTATTTCTGGAAAAACTGTCTGAGTCGACGGAACCCACGACGGACCGTCATGGGCACGACGGACCGTCGAGGGGGTCTCGTTCCAAAACACTTAGAATTCTGAAAACTGAAATCGACTCTCTAAACTTCGTGACGAAATGGCAGGACGAACCGTCGTGGGCACGACGGACCGTCACACATCTTCCACAGAAATTAAGTCTCTGACTTTGTGACGGACCTGCAGGACGGACCGTCACAGTCATGACGGGGACCGTCACAGGTTGCGTAATCCCAGGCTGGGTCGGATTTCTGTAAATATTTTAAGGGGCGTTTTGGACTATTCCTGCTTATAATTAAAAAGTTAGTGGGTTATTATTAATAATTCAATTACTTAGGGGTTAAAGGAGATAACCTTGAGTTAATTAGTGGGTTACAATTGTCATCTTTTACACTTAATTATATGCTAATTATGGTAAAAGAAAAGAGGGTTTGAATAAGAAAAATAGAAAGAACAAAGAGAGGGCGATCGAGAGAGAGGAGAAACGAAGAGGATAGCAAAGCTTGGGGAATTTGCTTGCTTGATCACGAATCTTCGGTGGAGGTAGGTTATGGCTTAAGCTATTCGTAGTAAACTCTTAATAGCGAATGATATGTATTGGGTAGTCTTGTAAACCCTTCTATATGATTAATTATATGCTTGCTTGAATGTGATTATATAATTGTGATAAAATAAACATGATGAAGCTATTGAATCCTGAATCTTGAAAAACCCTAATCTACTTTGTTAATGATGATGCCTTGGTATGAAAGAAGGCGTGATGACCTAAAGTAATGAGATTGATGATGCCTTGGTATAAAAGAAGGCTTGATGAACTAAAGTGATGAGATTAGGGGATCGGAGTGTCACGAACCGACACGTAGAATTAGGGGATCGGGTGTCACGAACCGACACGTAGAATTAGGGGATCGGAGTGTCACGTTCCAACACATAGAATTAGGGGATCGGGTGTCACGAACCGACACGTAGAATTAGGGGATCAGAGTGTCACGTTCCGACAGATAGAATTAGGGGATCGGAGTGTCACGTTCCGACACATAGTAGTAGGGGAGCAGAGTGTCACGTACCGACACAAGAGGAATAAAGATAATGAATCTTGAAATATGATAATATACTCAATCTAATGAACCTAATTCCCAAATGAGTATGGTATTGAGGCTTGAGTCCTCATGGGTGAACTTGGCGGTACTTATTAATGATTATAGTACTTGTTGTTGCTACATGTTGAGTATTGTAGTTGATTGATGATATTATCTGATATATACTGTTTTCTATTTTGAGTTGGCCGATGATACCTACTCAGTACTTGTGTTTTATACTGACCCCTACTTGTATGTTTCTTTCTTTGTTATTTGTGGAGTGCAGCAAACGTACCGTCGTCTTCAACTCAACCGCAACTCTAGCCAGTCTTCACTACACCAGATTTCAGGGTGAGCTAATGCTTCTAGCTTGGACTGGGTCTTCTCCTTCATGTCTTGATGCCTCGAATTTCCGGCATGGACTAGCTTTTACTTATTTTAGCTCTTTTAGATACTCTTAGTTTTAGTAATTTGAGGATAGATGTTCTTGTGATGATGACTTCCAGATTTTGGGGATAATAATAGTTATTGAGTTTTTAGAAGTTATTGAATTGATTTTTGTTAATGAGTTTAAGTCTTCCGCATTACTTTCTGTTGATATTATATTGAAATGTTGGGGTTAGATTGGTTGGTTCGCTCACATAGTAAGATAAGTGTGGGTGCCACTCGCGGCTCGGTTTTGGGTCGTGACAATCTTCATCAACTAAACCTCTCCTAGGCTGCCTCTTTTTTCCCCTGCCAGATTCTTTTCTTTCCTTAGCAGATTGTTTCCCTTGCTTCTTAGTATGTTGTTTCCCCTGCTTTGCCTTATTAATCATAATAGAAGATATAGAATTAAGTAGTGAAATAGAATAAATATTTGATGAAATTAAAGATTAAAGAAAAATGAAAATTACCTTTTCACATCCTCTTGCATTATGATTTTGTTTTCCACAATTACTACATGTCATCACTTTTCCTTTTCTTGTTTGGTTAATACTCCTTGCCTGTTAACATCTTCATTCTTTTCTCTTTCCCTCATTAGCTTAGGTCTACCAACAAGCTTGACCAATTCTGGTGGTTCAATAGCATGCAAAAGGTTGCATTTCCAGAATGGTTCTCCCTTAATAGGTTTTAATTTGTGTTTGTAAACTACCAAGGCTGCCTCTTTACTATAATACCAATGAATTTCTTTTTTTTTTTTGTATCATTTTCTTGTGCTCCATGGCCTTAATTGCATGTGGACATGGAATTCCATTCAAATCCCATGTTCTGCATGTGCATTTTTTCTCTCTTAAGTTGACAATGTGTCTATCTGCACTTTCAGTAACCTCATAACCATTATCCCCATTGTCACTCACCTTACAAACCTTGGAAATCTTCAAATTCATTAAACAACAACTAACTTTTGGGACTAAACCAGTCATCTTTCCACTTCCTCACAACAACCTCTTTTGTTGCCAACCTCTCCATTAATTTGACCCTGATGTCTTCCAACATTCCAATAATTGGCTTGTACCTTACTTCAAGTATCCAGGCATTGAATGATTCAGTAAAGTTATTGTCCACAGTCTGATTTTTGCACACTGTATCTAAATAGGCTTTACAATATGATTTTGGAGGATACTTGTGTATTAAATCTTGTACAGCCTCTCCATTAACTTCCTTGATCTCTTGAAGTTGGTCCTCAAACTCCTCGTAAATGATAACCATGCAGCCCACCATAGCAACTTTTTCATCTCACATTTGCCCCATCTTCTACACCAATTTGCCTCAATATGCCTTGCACAATATCTCTGATGTGTTTCAGGTAAGACTGTCCTTACTGCTTCAAGCAGCCCCTAAGTATCAAATTAAAATAGCTAAAATTAATAAAGGAAACAGTATCAAGAAAAGGTAATTAAATTGCAAATAAGTTGTATAATATTACCTTCTGCATATCTGATATGAATGTCAGTTCTTCACCATTTTGAAGCTCAAGGGAATGCTGCATAAACCATGTCCAAGTCCTCTTAGTCTCTTTGTCTACCACAACCCAAGCTAGAGGGTAGAAAGAGTTATTACATTCTTTACCAACAACACACAATACTTGTCCCTTAGCCTTTCCTTTAAGGAATGTACCATCTAACCCAATCAGTGGTCTTAACCCAGACTTAAAACCCAGCTTCATTGCCTTGAAACAGATATACATCCTAAGAAATTTTCTCTTACCATTAGATAATGCCTCTTTAGACAAATTTATCACAATGTCAGACTTTGGATCATAACTTCTCAATTCGGTAGCATAACCCTCTAATTTGTTGTAAGAGTCTACAAAGCTTCCTTCTAAACTCTCCAATAACTTCTTTTTGGCTCTCTTCCACGTTTCTTACTAACATTGAGCTAAAAAAACTCTATGTAAATCAACCTTCATTTGTTTGACCTTGTAAGTGGGGTAACTTTGCAATTTGTCCTTAAAATACAAGGCTATTGTTGAGTACTACAGAGTTATCATATGTTGTTCCACACTCTATATGTTCTACAAGTGTTTTGACACTAACACCAGGAGTAGTCATATCCCCATTAATAAGAAGTAACAATGGACAACCATCAGCAGCACATGTGTACCTCAATCTATTTTTATCACGCTTCACCACAACAAGTTCTACCTTCTTAGCTAGAGCATAATGTTTTTACAAAACTGATTTGGTTCTGCTATGTCTTTGAAGGCCATACCCTTAAAAATCTCTTTATAATCTTGCAAACTATCAATTATATTCCTCTTTTTTCTAGTGACAAAATTTTCTAATTCTTCTGTGTCATAATCTGAACAGCTAAATACCATTCCATTATTACTGTCATCATCACTTTCACTACAATTTGTACCCTCATTAATAATTGGTGTAAGTAAAAATGACCCATCATGCAGCAAAATATCAGTTACATTAACAGACAATTCACAATCATCCATAGCAAACAACTGAATTGATTTATACTCACTAAATATAAAAGATGCTAAGGTCCTAACTCCCTCATCACCTATTATTTCAAAAAAAAAAAATCCGGTTGGAGCAAGAACAATAAGTTCTTGCACACCCACAACGCCTAACTTAGTTGTGTACTCATTCACTAAGTCTAAAAAGGATATAAGGTCAGGATCATACCCTTTCCAATAATCATACTTCCTTTATCATAATGTGGTTCTGGACTAGTTAGTCACTCACCATCATGATGAAAGTATACTGTAACTTCAATCATTTTAATGACCCACAAAGAGTTATGAAACAACATAATCAACAGTAAGTATAAGACAATTAGATGAAATAAGAGTGAGCTATTCAACTGTTTTCGACCTCTATTTTAACAAGGGTTTATTTTTTATGTAAAAAGAACAACCGGTAGTTCATCAAAAGCTACAGATTGTGTAAATTTAATATCTCTATCATGGTATCTACATCATTTAAAGAAAATTACAATTAAAGATACTGTGTTTCAATAACAATTTCATTCTAACATTGCATTGCTTAAAGTAAACTAATGATCTTTTTAATCAGGGAACAAAGGCAATGGAAGCAATCTGATTTTGTTTATCTTCAACTAAGGTTCAGTTCACTTGAAGGATAGTTTTAAAGCACATTAGGATTAAGAAATTCAATTAGTAAGTCACATTAGTTAAGTTAGTTAGTCAAATACAATAAGTTAGTCAAATTGAGTATATTAAGAAAGTCAAATTAGTTAAGTAAGTCACACAATAACCTGCACAGACAAGTCTCAATTTTATCATGTCAAAGTTACAATCCCAAGTTAGAATCCTTAATACAAGAGAAGGAACTTTTTTTTTTTTAAAATTCAAAAGCACAGACAAGTCCCAATTTATTAATCTCTAATTTACTAAAAGTGGTCCACAACAAAAGATAAAGTGGTAGGTAGACATGAATACAAGAAAAAGAGATTTTCACAAAAGATAAAGTGGTAGGTAGACATGAATACAAGATAAAGTGGTGGTAGGGCGTGAATACAAACAAACAATAAATATTTCTTTAACACTTTACCAAACCAACAAACAAAAAAAAGTATTTTCAATGAAACGTGAACTTCATTTCTGGATCGTATACTTCACTAAAACCTAGAACAATTTTCACTATAAAAATCATGTTATAAAAAATAAAGAAAGAAACAACAAGAAAAAATAGCAACAACAGATAGATTCGACGAAAACCAAAAAGTAGGAAAACTTCAAAATCGAATGGGTACCTTTAACAAGCACACAATAGATTAGACAAAAACTAGTTCGAATCTAGGAAGACAAAGCGAATCGCGGCGGAGACGATCGACGACTAGGGTTTTGGTTTGTAAATCGCGGCGGAGACGACTAGGGTTTGGGTGAAACGCGGTGGATCTTTCTTTGGGTGTTTAGATTAGGGTGTGTGTGTTTGGACGGATATATGCACCTTTTATGAAAGTTCTGGGGTAAATCCATCCCTTTTCCCTTTAATAAATAATCATGTCTTCTCTAAGAATATTTTCAATGATTATATTGATATATAACTATACTTCTTCCATGAGAGGTAACCAAAGTAAGTTTTCTTTTTAATTCTTAGAAATGAAATATAGATTTTTTCTTTAATATTGATCAACTTTTGCATTTGTTTATTATCAATATCTTATAATTGATAGACATTTTTGTACAAATATTTTACATAATCATCTAAAGTTATTGCAACATGTATTGAGTAATAAACGACAAAATAAAAAAAAGTTTCATGAATGTAATACTTTTTTAGCTAGTTGATAGTCAAGTTCAAAATATATGAAAATGACATCTCACAATTGAACAAAAATACTTCAATAATCATGCTCATGACAACACTACACCACTACAATACATATCATTATATACAACATTAAAATAAATAAAGCCAAAAAAAAAAGAAACTGGAAATGAAAATTGTATAGGAAATAATCGAATTTCTAAATTATAGATCTTAATTATTAGATAGATAAAAACAAGAACCAATATAAAAATTAAGGCTATAAGCTAAAGATATTGTACGTACATACCAAGTGAGACTGATGAAAAATCAGAGAAAACTAATAGCTACATCAAATACAAACTCATGATTTATAAGAATATACAGAAGCATAAAATTTGTATTCAGTTAATTTTCTTATTTTTATTACAATATATATTTTCAATTTTGTATAAAATATTGTAAGAGTAATTTTAAGTGAAGTAAGAAAATCGTGTATATATGTGTATTTATATCTTTATTCGTAAATATAGAACAATAGTGTTAAATAGAATGTGATAATATTTATTAAAATTAATGTACATTTACATTTTTGTCCATAAATATTATGAGTATACAAGGACATTTTGATAATTTAATTTTTAACTTGGGGGGTTTCTACTTTTAATTGCACATGTAACTCATATTATTATTTTAAAACTGTTTATTTATAGTTATAATGTTATTATACATATTTTAGAAGTTAATAGAGCTACATATTAGAAGTTGAAGAAGTACAAAAATTTAACATAATTACATATTCTTTAATCTTTAGTAAAATATACATACTATGTTATGTTCCTACTAATTAAGATATACAGTATAATGTACTTCTATATCTCTTAAAAGTTCTCACCTTACAATTTCATTTGATTTGATTGGTAATATTTATAGGAGAGACCATGCTACTAAATCCAAAATTTAAATTGGAGAATACATGGGTATATAAAACAACTGTTTGGTGCTAAACCCAAGCTATCACCAAACTGTGTGTGACGTCAAATAGATTTCTTAGTTTATAGTTACCTTCTTCCGAAGTCAGTTTTAATCTATCCAAGTGAGCTCCTCTCTAAGACTATTCCATCAAGAACAACTACAAAAATAGTGTGAAACCAACGACATAATTACTATTTTTCTTAATCAAAAGATTCAATTTCTGTGTAGACGTCTTCATACTTCATGCAACATATCTTCAAGCATATGTAAATTTAATACAAAAAATTGACATTTCATAATCTAATCCAAATCTTCTCTATTTAAGCACAAAATTACAGAAGAAAAAGATTTTGACAAACAATTCAAGAGATTATCCTCAAAAGCCTATCAAAAGAAAAAACTAATAGCAGCCGAACATATCTATTACAAAATACAAAGTTGAAAAATAAAGAACAAATATATATATAAAATAAAAAGGGACTTGCGTCAAATTAATTGTAATAAATATTATCGAAAAGTATATAAAACACGCATAATATTACAACTCATTATCCTAAAAGAACTATCATCATATAAACCCAAAAAATATGCAGGAACATCATACAAAATTTATGTGAGTTACTACCAACATGTTTCTCTACCCAAATAAAGACTCATACCATTATCAAAATAATAACGTGTTTTGCCCCCGACGCTTTCATCATGAAATAAATATAATGCTTGAACTCAAAAATCAATAGTATTCAGTAATTGAAACCTAAAATTAAAGGAGAAAATATATAGGTGATGATGCATACTGATGAGAAAAACTTTTAAGAGTGATAAAAGCTGTGAAAATAGAACTAATGAAAACCTTTTACTTGATTTGATAGACCGTGGAATAATGTTATTGAATTTATATACTCTTTTTAGTGCAAATTTATAGAATGTTGTAAAGAATGTAAAAAGGTTATTACTATGAAAGATGTGGGAAACAAAACATTAGTATTGAAATAATTACATGTAACAACTAAGCAATTGAAAGATGTATTAAATATTTTTGGAATACGAAGCAATATTTTACTTTCAGATTCAATGTACACAGCGAAAGTTTTATTTTTTAACAATCTTTTTGTTGTACTTTTATTAGGTGAAGAACATATTAAATTTGCTGTCAATGATTTATGGAGTATTTTTCGTAAACAACAATAAAAATAATAACAATAATAAGTATTAAACAATAGTATGAGATTTAGTATAATATGATATGATTATTATTTAATAGTTATTGATTAATTAGATATTTATATATTTTAATTTAATATAGGGGTAAAATGGTAATTCAACTTTTCACTTTAGAGGTTCCCACTTTTAATAATACTAGTTTCTGAACACGTGTATCACATGTTAATTGATAAATTTAATCTAAAATAGAATACATAAACATAGAATATGTGTACCATGAGTTACACGAGATTGTAGAGAAAAAAAAAGAGAAAAGAATACTTAGAGATGTGTAAAGGAAAAATTGAAACATTAATCTAATGCTAACATCCTGAAATGTATAAAAGAAAAATGTTAAGTCATGAAAACTGGAAAAGAAGAAAATATTTTTCTCCCAAAAGTTTATAGAAAAATAGTAATGAGTGAAAAAATTAAGCGATTAACAAATGTTTATCAAGAGTGGATAATAAGAATTTAAAAATAGAAATAGAGGAAACAATTCATGAAAAACCTATTCGAGATAAATAAAAAGTATCAAAATTAATATCATATTGTAGGCAAAGACACCAACATATATTATGAACGAAAAATGACCAACTGATAAATATTTGGTATTTACATGTCTACAGACAAGATAAAAATAGATTAATAAAGATATAATTACAAATTACAATAATTTTTCAAAGTACAGATAAACATCAATCAAATATTAAGCTTATAAAATATATGAATAAGATGAATATCACCTAGGATTTGTAGTAGTGATTTTATGTGTTCCGCACAACAAAAAAAAATTAGTCCCTCCGCCCCATTTTATGTGGCACCATTTTCTTTTTGGTCAATCCCAAAAAGAATGTCACATTTCCTTATATGGGTAAGTATGTAAAGGTATAATTCCTCTTTTACCCTTATTGGTCCCATTTAATTTAAAAAATAGTATTCTAATACATTTATGAGGAGAGAAAAAAGTGAGTAGACTTTTTTGAAGGGCAATTTGGTAAACAATTCAAAGTCTTCATTTTTCTTAAACTCCGTGCCCGGTCAAATGTTGCCACATAAAATAGGATGGAGAGAGCATCAGATTTGAGCTTTTTGACTTTATGTTCCACATGGAGTTTCCTTCTAATTGTCCATTCTTCATTATTTTTCCTCTTCTTTAGAATAACTTTTAGTATATGATCCAGAGGACATCTACCATAATCAGCTACACTATATATATTAACTACAACTATAAAGTGACGACGACGAGATATTCAAAGCCAAATTACAATTTATTTGATAATGAGAAAAGATACAAGAAATTTGCACAAATATGAAAGACATTAGCCGAGATGCAATTAAACTAGTGTCATCATCAACTCGGCCTCTCTTTCCAAAGAAATCACCAAATCTCTCTTTTATAACGGAAGAAATGTCAATATTTGGTAATGAAGGAACTTAAATAGGGAAAATAATTAAGTAAACTGGAGAATTTTATCTAAGACTTTATATAAGAATTTAAGGGAAATTGAATGGTTTCCATAAGAAATTAAAGAATATGAATTATATTAAAGCTGACAAGAAACTAAAGCATTGGAAAATTTGGGTAAACGAATGTTAAGATATATTTATAGAATTAATTGACTCTTAAACATACTATACGACTCTTCATCACCAGTGGAAGAGCTAGAATTTGTTATAAGGGGTGTCAAAATATAAAGAAATAAAATCGTGTAGAAGCTAAGAAGTGTCAGTATGTAATATAGATATACACAAAAAATATTTTAATTCTATCTGCATAACGTAATTTTTTGATGAAGGGGTGTCGGTCGACACCCCTTCACTACATGTGGCTCCGCCACTGTTCATCACCCTTCACCTATATCTCTGTGTTACAACTCTTCATGTTAGTGAAAAAACTTACAAGATAATAAAATTGCAAGATTACAATTGAAAATAAAATGAAGAAAGTAATCTCTTCAGGCTGAGGCGCGGATATCTCGCTCTCTTTAAGGAGATTCAAGCCCACTGCAGCAAATGTTTTCACCGGTCCAGCAGTAGTCCACTTTGACTTGTCCCCTCCAGGATACAACAGCCTTCACAAAGTATAACTCAACAACTCTGGACAAGAGTTGAGTCCAAAGCTCCACAAAAAAGAACACCTCCCTTCAACTAATAAGAACTCTCTTTTAGACTAACTCTTTCACTCTTTGTTTTCTCTTATGAATTGTGTGTTTCAAACCAAATGAAGACCACCACTATTTATACTACAAGAAGTCTTCCTAGCAATGAATAGGAAGATAATGGAGGTAGTAAATAGTGAAGATAATGGCCTTAGGAGTTACATAGGTTACAATGGGAGTTACATAGGTTACATAAGTTACAATAGGAGTTACATATGTTACATATGTTACAAAGGGAGTTACATATGTTACATAGGTTACAAAAGGAGTAATGGAGGTATTAAGAATGAAATAAAGTGATGGACAACCAATGCTAATGGATGATGTAGAAGTCATCCATTCAAATGTTCATTCTTATAACTTCAAAATAAAGCAATTTAATATTTTAAATATTAATATTAAAATGCTAATAACCTAACAATCCCCCACTCATTTTAATATTTAGATAAGAGAGTATATCAGTTGAAGGAAGACTACTATGCATAATGAAGGTGTGCTCTGCATTGAACCTCCACTTAGTGAAACAGTAACTTTTACTCCAGAGTCGTAGTGGTCTCAGACTTGAACTATGACTGCTTAAGGGAAATAAAATATCACTGCTCACACATAATAATCAAGGTGTTGACATGAGCTTTAACAGCCAGCACGTTATGGCCATGTGCTATCCCGGTTTCATGAGTGCATTTGAGAATAAGCCCCATTCTCATAGGAAGCGACCTACTTCCACACATCACATAGGTGAAATCTGTCGAGAGTGCTCCTGTAAGATTAACACTCCACCCATACGGACTACAGATATTCATTAAGAGTTTTATCAACTCAACCTTCACAAACTACAGGAAATAATGCACTCACATCATAGGGAGGGAAAAAAAATAGTGCATTTTTTCACAACAAGTCATCATATGATTAGTTTGTCCCTTTGAACCTGGTTATAGGATCTCTAGTCCCCAGGTTGGGTTTCCTCATATATGACTCAAGGATTTGTAGGCTTCAATCCCATCCCCCTCGATGTGCTCCAGACCTTTTCTCTTGTTAAGGCCTTTGTAAGAGGATCTGCAAGATTATCACAAGATTTGACATAATCAACATTAATGGTACCATTTGTCAAATACGATCTTACATTACTGTGTTTCCTCCTTATAGGTCTGGATTTACCGTTGTAATAACGATTTTGAACTCTACCAATTGCAGCGGTGCTATCACAATGAATTAAAATAGGAGGAATTGGTTTTTCAAAATAAGGAATTTGAAACAATAAATCTCTTAACCAATTCGCTTCCTCACTAGCTGAAGCTAAAGCAATTAGTTCAGCCTCCATGGTAGAGTTAGCAATTATAGTTTGCTTCTTTGATCTCCAACAAACAGCACCACCACCTAAAGTAAAGACATAACCAGTTGTAGAACAGGAATCACCTGACAAAGTGTTCCAATCCGCATCACAAAAGCCTTCAAGTACAGCAGGATATTTTTTATAGAACAAACCACAATTTTTCGTTCCAATTAAATATCTCATAACTCTTGTTATAGCATGCCAATGTTCATTACCTGGCTTGCTTGTAAACCTGCCAAGTACTCCTACTGCATATGCAATATCAGGCCTAGTGCAATCAGTCACATATCTCAAACTTCCAATTATACTAGCATATTCCTTTTGATTTATTACATCATTTTCACTTTCAACAGGAAATAAGTGAACACTTGAATCAAAAGGAGTAGCAACATGCTTGCAATCATGAAAGTTATATTTTTTCAAAATTTTCTCAACATAATGTGACTGGTCAAGGAAAATCCCCTCACATGTTCTTGTTATTTTTATTCCAAGAATAAAATTTGCCTCACCAAGATCTTTCATATCAAAATGGCTTCTAAGAACATTTTTAGCTTCATCAATAACATTCATGTTAGAGCCAAAGATCAACAAATCATCAACATATAGGCAAATGATCACATGTGAATTATTCCAAGACTTATGATATATGCACTTATCACACTCATTTGTTTTAAAACCATTTTCAATCATGCAGGAATCAAACTTTTCATGCCATTGCTTTGGTGCCTGTTTCAAGCCATATAGGGATTTAGTAAGTTTACATACTTTGCTTTCTTGGCCTGCTTCAACAAAACACTCGGGTTGGTCCATATAAATTTCTTCATTTAGGTCTCCATTTAGAAAAGCAGTTTTTACATCCATTTGATGAATTTGCAAATCAAAAATTGCAGCCATAGCAACTAAAAGTCTAATGGATGTAATTCTTGTTACCGGAGAAAAAGTATCAAAAAATTCTAGGCCTTCTAGTTGTTTAAAACCTTTTGCAACTAGCCTAGCCTTGTATTTATCAATAGAACCATCCGGTTTCAACTTTTTCCTTAAGACCCATTTGCAACCAATTGTTTTACAACCCGGTGGTAAATCAACTAACTTCCAAGTTTTATTAGAAATTAGAGATTCCATTTCATCATTTACAGCCTCTTTCCAAAATATAGAATCATGTGAAGATAATGCTTCTTTCAAAGTTAGAGGGTCATTTTCAATATTAAACACATAAAAATCAGGACCAAAATCTTTTTCTACTCTAGCTCTTTTACTTCTTCTTAACTCAAAATCAACAACTTCTTTATTTTTCAAAGTTGAAGTAGAAGAACTAGGTAGTGACAAAATATTTTGTTCAATCCTTTGACCCCCACTATTTTTAGTATCAAAAGGAAATTTATTTTCATGAAAAATAGCATCACCAGATTCTATTACAATATTATCTTCAAGATTAAAAAATCTATAGGCTGTACTATTTGAAGCATAACCAAGAAAAGCACAAGTAGTAACTTTCTTACCCAACTTTGTAATCTTGGGATCCATTAGCCTCACAAAGGCTAGACAACCCCAAACTCTTAGATATCCCAAACATGGCTTGTAACCTTTCCACAATTCAAAAGGTGTCAATTTAGACTTTTTATGAGGCACACGATTCAACACATAACAAGCAGTTAAGATAGCTTCACCCCAAAAATTTAAAGGTGCATGTGACTCAATAAGCATGGCATTAGTCAATTCAACCAAAGTTCTATTTTTCCTTTCTGCTACTCCATTAGACGAAGGAGAGTAAGGAGGAGTAGTTTCATGAATTATTCCCAATAATCTAACAAAAGAATTAAACTCATTTGATTCATATTCACGGCCTCTATCACTTCTAATTCTTTTTATTTTTCTTCCAAACTGATTTTCAACCTCATTGAGATAAGTTCTGAAATTTTCAAAAGCATCACTTTTATTTTTCATCAAGTAAACATATGTAAACTTAGAAAAATCATCAATGAAAGTGATAAAATATCTATTACCTCCACGAGTTAGAATTCCACCAAGTTCACAAATATCAGTATGAACTAATTCTAACAAATCAGTTTTTCTTTCAACTTGAAAATGAGGCCTTTTAGTGATCTTGGCTTTACTACAAGCCTCACACTTTTCAAAATTCTTTTTAACCATTGGGATTAATCCTAAACTACTCATGATTCCAACATAACGATCCTTAATATGACACAAACGAGCATGCCAAAAATTAGTAGAAGAAAGCATATAAACAGAAGTAGAAGTTTTATTCATTTCAACATTCAACTTAAACATCCCATCACATGCATACCCCTTCCCCACAAAAATACCTTTCTTCACTATTACATATTGATCAGATTCAATAATCTGTTTAAAGCCTGCTTTATTAAGAAGAAAACTAGACATCAAATTTTTTCTCATAGAAGGAGTATAAAGTACATCTTTCAATGTTAATATCCTTCCAGAAGTAAAACACAATTCAACATCTCCCTTTCCAAGCACTTGAGTAGTGTGAGCATCACCAAGCATGATGGTTTTGGGCTCCTCAAAATGAGTATATTTTTTAAACCAGTCTTTGTCATAACAGACATGACGGTTTGCACCAGAATCAGCCCACCATCCATCAACATTCTCAACCATGTTTATGTCGGTAATCACCGCCACAAAAGGTTCTTCGGTAACATTTGCCTGAGGGTTAGGACCACGTTTCCGGAATCTGCAAAATCGAGCAATATGCCCACTCTTGCCACAAACAAAGCATGGTCCTTTTTCTTGAATTGTTGATTTTGTGCTTGGTGATTTTCACCATTATTTTTCTTGGGAGGTCTACCATTATTTTTCTTGAATTTTTTCTTCTTAGGCTTTAAAGAGGTATTTTTGTGAGTTTCAGGATTAGCATTATTCGAAGTAATTAAATTTACCTTCGATGTGATGTTGTTCTCTTCTGTTTGTAAAAGTGCATCTTGGCCTCTTGCTTCTTCTTCCATGCGGATTTTCATTATCAAGGTTTCCAGAGAGGTTTCCTTTTGTTTGTGGCGCATAGTTTTTTGAAATTCCTTCCAAGAAGGTGGAAGTTTATCCACTATGCCACAAACAATAAGGTTATCTCCAATTTTAACCTCTTCGGACCTAAGCTCTCCAACAATCATGATGAAGTCTTGAGCTTGATCTACCACTGATTTGTTGTCCACCATTTGGAAACGAAAAAATCTACTAGCTGCATATTTTTTCGCTCCAGCCTCTTCGGTATCATACTTACTCTGCAATGCCTTCCAAATTTTCTTTGCACTAGAGTAAGTTCTATCATAATAATCATAAAAATTATTAGATAGACAATTTAGAAGATAATACCGACACTTATAGGAATCACCATCGTACTTTTCCACTTTCTCTAGATGAGAAATAGTTTCATCATCATTCATAGTGGTGATGTCTTCTTTATTTGGATTCTTCTCGGTTAAAACGTAAGAAACATTGAGAAGACTTAAGTAGAAAAGTACTTTACCCTTCCATCTCTTGAAATGGTTACCATTGAACCGAAATGGCTTGTTAAGATCTCCCATCTTGACATCCGCGGTTTTTTCAATTGTAGCCATCTTTGAATCTCCTTAAAATTGTTAGTGAAAAAACTTACAAGATAATAAAATTGCAAGATTACAATTGAAAATAAAATGAAGAAAGTAATCTCTTCAGGCTGAGGCGCGGATATCTCGCTCTCTTTAAGGAGATTCAAGCCCACTGCAGCAAATGTTTTCACCGGTCCAGCAGTAGTCCACTTTGACTTGTCCCCTCTAGGATACAACAGCCTTCACAAAGTATAACTCAACAACTCTGGACAAGAGTTGAGTCCAAAGCTCCACAAAAAAGAACACCTCCCTTCAACTAATAAGAACTCTCTTTTAGACTAAAAGCAATTTAATATTTTAAATATTAATATTAAAATGCTAATAACCTAACAATCCCCCACTCATTTTAATATTTAGATAAGAGAGTATATCAGTTGAAGGAAGACTACTATGCATAATGAAGGTGTGCTCTGCATTGAACCTCCACTTAGTGAAACAGTAACTTTTACTCCAGAGTCGTAGTGGTCTCAGACTTGAACTATGACTGCTTAAGGGAAATAAAATATCACTGCTCACACATAATAATCAAGGTGTTGACATGAGCTTTAACAGCCAGCACGTTATGGCCATGTGCTATCCCGGTTTCATGAGTGCATTTGAGAATAAGCCCCATTCTCATAGGAAGCGACCTACTTCCACACATCACATAGGTGAAATCTGTCGAGAGTGCTCCTGTAAGATTAACACTCCACCCATACGGACTACAGATATTCATTAAGAGTTTTATCAACTCAACCTTCACAAACTACAGGAAATAATGCACTCACATCATAGGGAGGGAAAAAAAATAGTGCATTTTTTCACAACAAGTCATCATATGATTAGTTTGTCCCTTTGAACCTGGTTATACTAAATGTTGGGCACATGCAGAGAATTCAGCTAATATTAAAATTTAATTGACAAGATATTTAATATAGTATAGGGGTATAATGGTAATTCAACTTTGAAGTTAAAACCTTCCCACCTATAATAATACAAGACAAAACAACAAGCAATATACATAATATAAAAAAAAGTCTTTCAATTTTAAGATATTGATAATAAACAAATGAAAAAGTTGATCAATATTAAAGAAAAAAGCTATCTTTCATTTCTTAAAATTAAAAAAAAAAACTTACGTTGGTCATCTCTCATGGAAAAAGTATAGTCATATATCAATATAGTAATTGAAATATTCTTAGAGAAGACATAGTTATTTATTAAAACATTATGAACTTTTGACTTCTTTTTACTTAAATTCCCAAGAAAATAAAAAAATATATATAAAAATTTAAAAGAGAAAAATGGTATTCTATACCCCTATACTATATTAAAATATATAATCAATTAAATTTTAGTATTAACAGAATTCTCTGCATGTGCCCAGCATTTTGTATAATCTATTTAGTTTTTTGGACATAACTATGTTCATTCTTTGTAGATGCTTTCATCTTTCAACTAAAAACTATCTAAAAAGTTAGACTTGGGTAATGAAGAGTTGTAACACATAGATATAGGTGAAGGGTGATGAAGATTCGTATAGTATGTTTAAGAGTCAATTAATTCTATAAATGTATCTCAACATTTAATTCTATAAATGTATCTCAACATTCGTTTACCCAAATTTTCCAATGCTTTAGTTTCTTGCCAAGTTTAATATAATTCATATTTTTTAATTTCTTTCTGAAACAATTCAATTACCCTTAGATTCTTATATTAAGTCTTAGATAAAATTCTCCAGTTTACTTAATTTTTCCCTATTTAAGTTCCTTCATTACCAAATATGGACATTTCTTAATGATAGATTTTGGTGATTTCTTTGGAAAGAGAGGTCCAGTTGACGACGACATTAGTTTTCATTACATCTCGCCTAATGTCTTTCATATTTGTGTAAATTTCATGTATCTTTTCTCATTATCAATTACATTGTAATTTGGATTTGAATCTCTCCTCGTCGTCTCATTACAGACGTAGTTAATATAGATAATATAGCTGATTATGGCGGATGAGGTGCCACATCCTCTGGATCATATACTAAAAGTGATTCTAAAGAAGAGGAAGAATAATGAAGAATGGACGATTAGAAGGAAACTCCCGGTGGAACTGAAAGTAAAAAATCTCAAATCTGATAATTCTTTTTTTTTATGTTATCATTATAAGTAGTTTTGATAAGGTGGAACACCTAAAATCACTACCACAAACCCTAGGTGATATCCATTTTGCTCTAACTATTAATGTATAAGCTTAGTATACTGATTGATGTTTATTTATGCTTTGAAAAATTATTGTAATTTGTAATTATATTTTTATTAATTTATTTTTATCTTGTTTGTAGACACTTAAATACCATATATTTATCAATTGATCATTTTTCGTTCATAATATATGTTGGTGTCTTTGCCTACAATATGCTATTAATTTTAATATTTTTTTATTTATTTATCTCGAGCAGGTTTTTCATGAATTTTTTCCTCTAATTATGTTTGTAAATTCTTATTAGCCACTCCTGATAAACATTTGATAAACACTTAACTTTTTCACTCTTTGTTATTTTTCTATAATCGTTTGGAAGAAAAATATTTTCTTCTTTTCTAGTTATCATGTCTTGACATTTTTCTTTTATACATTTGAGGATGTTGCATAAGTTTAATGCTTCAATTTTTCCTTTACACATCTCGAAGCATTCTTTTCTTTATGTTTTTCTCTATAATCTTGTGTAGCTCATGGTACACATATTCTACCTTTATGTATTTTGTTTTAGATTAAGTTTATCAATTAACATGCGATACACGTGCATCACACGTGTTCAAAAACTAGTATATAAATAAGTTAGACAAAAATATTAGTAAAATGATATTTAAGTGTTGTATGTAAAATCTTTTCGTTTTCAATTCTCGTGAGCAACTACATTTGTAACACCTCAGACTTCGAGAAAGGGCTAAAAAAGAAAAAGGTAAGACCATGAACCCAAAATAGACCAGGGACCCTTCACGACACCCTAGACAGGCAGTTTGGGGGTCCCCAACCAGTTAAGGGCTTCGTTAGTGACCAGGACTGTCCTCACAAGGTCACCTGGATGGAACCCTAGGCGGTCTGTCTAGGAGTTCACGGCTGGGGCATCGTGAACCACCCTCCAGGCGATCCGTGGGAGGGAGTCCACTAGACTATGCCTTTGACGGCCTATGGTGACTTGGATGGCCCGTCAAAGGGTCTGTACAAGTCACCTTATGGTAAGATTTCACCTAAGGCCCTATTAAGGACCACAGATGCCTAGACGGTTCGTGAAGCTTTCCGTGAAATAAACTTATCAAAAATTTGAGGTTTAGGTTAACTTCGAATGATTATATCTTTTATCCCAAAATGAAATAGGTGGCCCATGACCTATCAAATTAAACTCTTTGAGTCCTTTTTCTAACGTTAAATTTTCCAGATTTTGAGCCTAGAGTAAAACGTTATGCTCATTTTATCGAATCTATATCTGGCATGGAATCTTGACGACCCACTAGACGGGAAATCATGCCTTCGACGACCCATCAAGCCCATTGTGAAGGTCACTTCATCAACTTTAAGTCAGGGTCATATAGGTATTTTTTCCTATGCATTTGGTACTTAAAATACATCATTTGGTCCTTATATCACTCGTTTTACTTAATGTAAGCCTAAATAATTAGTCAGAAACTACCTAAAATCTTCAATCTCCTAAAATCATCTAACTTAGAAAGAAAAGAAGAGAAAGAGGCTACAGTTTCTCCCAAGAACAAGGAAATGTGTTCTTCAAGTTCAGCTTCCGTAATTTTTGTCACCAATAACATATTTCGTTAGTGGGTTCTTTTTACCCATTAGGTCCATATAATTCAATCAATTCTTCAGTTTTCCATAAATTGTTCACACCTAAGGTCCCTAAATCTTAGGGATCCATTGAAATTAAAATGATATAGTCTCTATAATGTTAATTACATGTTTCTTTGAGAATAAGTGTAGTCCCATTTTAGAACTCAGAAACCCTAGCTTGTGTTAATTATCTATGTTACATGAATTATACTTGCAAGGAAGATTAGTCAGAAAATCATGCTTCACAATTCGAGTGCCATACCTTTCATTATGTGTGTTGCATTCTTAGATAATTAAGGAAATAGAACTCTAAATAAGAATACAATTCTAATTTAAAATTTCATAGTTCTTTGAGTAAAATACTGGATTTAACTTTTACTGAATGAATTTAGATGTACGACGTGAGGACGAATTGGTCCAACACTATGAATAGACTTACATACCTGATTATAAAACTTTTAGATTGGATACTTTTGTGGAGAACTAATTTATCGAGAGTTTGAGGAAGAACATTAGCTTTCTTGGGGAAAATCTTTGAACATGGAATCATGCGAATTGATCTTGAGTGTTTAAGAACTTAGGGAAATCTTGGATGGAAAGTTTTTCTTTATATATTTAATTTTTGACATAGAAGTCTTAGGTTCTTGATCGAAAAGAGGAAACATAGGTGAGTTTTAAGAGAATTTTTAGATACTTGAATGCTCATATTGATGAATTTTGAGAGAAATCCAGTTAGCTCAATGATATAATAGATTAAAACACTTAAAAACTACTTAAAGTAGGGTTAAAAATCTTCAAAAAGGACCAAAATAACCCTGGAACGCATTCTGGATGTTGCTGGAAAAAAATGCAGCAAGCCTCCACGGATGGCTCTAAGGTTCGTGGAACATTCCTCCATCCGTTGTTATCATCCACAGAATTTGACTGCAAGGTTTTACTAAAACGTGCATAACCTTTTATTTTGAACTCAAAATGAGGCAAACATGGTGATGTTGGAAAGATCCCTCATAAACCTTCAATTTGATAGGTTAACACTTCATTCATTATATGCTAAGAAATATCTTATATCAAGCTTTCAACTCAACTTTGTGTTAGGGGACTCTAGTTACCTTAATTCATCTCTAAAATTATTCTCATACTAAAACCGTAACACTTAAAAGAACAATTTAAGAATCACCCGAAAAAATGACCTTATATGAAATGAAGAATGGTTCGGATCTTAGCTTAGAAAATTTTGTGTGTTAAAACTCAACTCATGGTAATATATATATAGTCTTGTCAACGGAATAAAACACTACCTTGCAATGTGAATTTACTGTTTCCTCTTTTGGGGTGTTGACACTTCTTCGTGCTCCTTCACTAGAAAAAGAGGTAGATACTCCCATTTTTTTTCTGGACTCAAGAGTGGCTTACTAAAAATTCTCAGCTAAAATCTCTTGTATATATACTCCCTTCATGTTACTGATGGGTTAAAAGACCACTTGTATTCTCTTCTTCTCTTTTGTTTTTTTGTTTCATTCTATCTTCTTTTGTCTATTTTTTTCAATTGCTTAATTAAATACCTTTAATCAATATTGTTTTAAAGTTAAGAACTATTCATGATTGATTTGAAAACGTATAAATTTTACGGTTGTCTTTACTGCATATGATTGGGGTCTAGCATATGAGTTTGGTCTGCTTTGATTGGGTAGTGCGTCGGGCGTCGCTCACTTGGATTTGGAGAGCGACAAAAGTTCTTTCATATTATGCTAGTCGCATTACCCATTTATTTGTACGAAATGATACAAGAGAATGTGATGAAGAATATATTTTCCTTAACTTGATGGAACTTGAGCACCACTTAATGTGTGAATGGAAGAAGTTTGAAATAACTATTGGATCGAGTCTATCCATAAGGTATGTTTGTAACACCTCAAAAATTTCTAAGCTAACATCTGAACTATTCTTTGTATGGGAATAGTTTTATACCAGGTTATTATCAATTGTGCACGTGTTAAGATCAATTTCTAAATGTGGGTTGTGAATCATATGTAAATTAGGGTCATAAAGAACCTCTTGCACTTTGTCGAGTACAAAACTTCCCTATCAATTAAGTTTTTCATAAGATCATGAAGAGTAAAACTGAAAAGATTATGTATCTTATAATATGATGATTTAGGTGAGCCACAACCTATCTAATTAAAGGACTTTGAGTCATCTTTCCAACGCCACCGACCATCCATCAATTCAATAATGGAGTATAAATTTAATGTTAGTTTACTAAAACGTATCTGGGTTGAATTTAGTGATTGATACCTATCAGTTCGGTGAATCGCAGAAGAGGTTTTTGTATTGCCGAACTACATCGCCAAAATGCCCCAAAAATATTCATAAATTGTTAATTTTGATTATTCAAAGCCCCACTTTGGCGATCCTCAAAATATTTTTGCGATGGGGCCTACAAATCACCAAATTGTCCTGTGGGATTCATTACAAGGTCATTTTTTTTTATTTGTCTTCTCTTCTTATATTCCAAAAAGGGGTATTATTGACCTTCTTCCCTCTATGAACTTCCCTAAATCCTTTATAACCTAATAACATCCTAATACATATAGTAACTCCCAAAATCCCTAATTCTCCTTCTTCCAAAGATCTAGAACATCAAAAGTGGGTTCTCCCAATTTTTCAAGATATAAAGCCTCCATTTTCAGGTTTCTCACAAAACATCCTAGGGTTTTGAATCAAGATTATTCCCCCAAACTTCATCCCCGAGAATTCCAAAGTACGATTTCTCATGTTCAAGCTATAAGGTTTCAAGCACGAAACTTTTTCTTCAAGAACTCTTGTTCTTCTAGGTATGTAAGGCTATGTATTTGTGTGGGTGACTCCCAAAATCCCTAATTCTCCTTCTCCCAAAGATCTAGAACATCAAATGGGTTCTCCCAATTTTTCAAGATCTAAAGCCTTCATGTTCAAGAGTCGCTCCAAGAATCCTAGGGTTTTGAATCAAGATTATTCCCCCAAACTTCATCCTCAAGAATTCAAAAGAAGAATTTATCTTGTTCAAGCTATGAGGTTTCAAGCACAAATCTTTTTCTTCAAGAACTCTTGTTTTTCTAGGTATGTAAGGTTATGTATGCGTGTGGGAACATCTTGTTCTGTCCAACTAATTACATTTTCATGTTTATGTCTGCGTGTGGGAACATCTTGTTCTGTCCAACAAATTACATTTTCATGTTTAAGAGTATCTTTCATAAATGCATTAGGGTTAGAACGAAATCGTATGTTCTTGAATTATTCTTAAATCTTTATGAAACCCAAGACTCATTCATAACAATATCCTAATCCAATGAATATCTTACCACCATGAATTTATAAGATTGCTTCCATGAATTATGAACAATAATGAAAGTAATAGTTGTTTCTATCTTGAAACTAAGTTTAATGGCTTCTTAATAACTTCTTAATAATTACTAAGTTTGTCTCTTTTTCACATGAGATTACAAAAGTATGAATTGTGATTTTTATGACATTTATTCGAGTATTAATCCTATGAATTTCTGCCTAAAACTATGAACCATGTCATTTATGATATGATTCAAATGATTTCAAATCATGAACTATGATATATGGATTTCAAATATCTTTCAATGAATTTCATCCTGTGAACTTTGAAGTATGTTTTCTCATAATCTCTATCAGACATGTATATGATTTTCGTTATGAAGTATGTGTTTTCAAGGTAAACATGTTTTTTTATGGGTGTTATGTAAAATTATGATGTATGAGTTTAAGCTATTTCATGAATTTCTTTAAGTAATGGTAGGCACAAGCTTAAATAACAAATGCCCGAAACTATGTATACCAATGTAGGTTAAGGACCATATTAGTTATTCAGATGACTCCTCTATATTCCCCTTGGAAGAGCTTATTATGGATCCAGAAGAAATGTATGACTCCTGACAAGGTATGTGGTGGCTTAACTGATGGGACGAAAATCATACTCCATGTGCTCTCCTAGTGGCTATGTCGGGTTAACCTAAAAGGTGTGTTATTTTATGAAACTAAAAGATTATTCTTCTGATTATAGTTTTATGAATGATATTTTCTCCACCGTTTGAAAAGATTATTCAAAAACGCATTGCATATAGATATTCAGTTTAATCATCAGTTACTCAGTTTCAGAAGTTCACTTTAAACTCTTTAGTTGCACTAATTGATTTTTATAATCATTATGTTTCTTACATTCGTATACTTAGATATCTCATGATCTTGATGCTATCGTATTCATGTTCAATTGTTCAGATTTAGTCATGTTGAATTCATCTTTGTAGTTAGTAGTTATCAAATTAGCCAAAGGTAAACTGGAGGCTTCATAGATAGACAATAAGTCATGCATTCAAATTTTGACCTTGGTGTCATTATTCTTCAAAACTTTAATAATTTATTTATGAAAAACTCCTATTTAAAGACCTATTTCCTTTTATGATGGATTTCCCAAAGAGTATGTTTTTTTTAAAAAAATGCATTCGACTCATGTATATCTATATGGTCATGTTTCATGCCATGTTATGGGTACACTCGTGTCAGAAATGACATTGGGTGCTTGCCACGTTTAGGATGTAGGATCGGGGTGTGACATGTTATGTAGCCTAATTATCTCATCAGCTTATCCTCCTCCTAAATAAATTCTTTCTTTGGTGGTAAAACAAACAAAAGGAAAAATTATTTTAAAAAATAGACATCTAAACCTTTAAGAGCCTTTTGTTCTTCTAGGACGTACAAGATATTACGTCACTATAGCTTTTCACTCATTGTTAAGCCCAGAGACTAATACTCTCATCGTAGTTGACATATCGATAACAAAGTATAAACTATTTGAGACATCTACGTACATGTTTAGAGACTAAAAATCATGTACATTAAAATTTATTTCAAAGTAGTTTCGAAATCGAAAGTTTACTTTTGTAGTCATCATCAAACTTCTAATATTAAAGGAACATAAAATAAACAATTATGTAAGGAATACTTGTCTTAAATTACTATAATTTAAGATTAAGTAAGAAGAATTAAATTCTATAACAAATATATAAACACTCAATAATGTTTAACTAATGTATTAAGGTAGAGTTAAGATTAAACAGAAAATATGTCATTAGAATTAAGTCGTAAACTCTAAATTTTTCACGCAATCTAAAATAATCTGATTCACTAATGACTAGTGGAAACATGATAAGGCAGAATAGTAAAAGAAAATGTAGAGAGTAAAACATGATAGCAAAATCGTTCAACGAGGAGTATCAAATATTAAGCTCTGTGAATTTGCACCTCTCTTCAAGAATACGATTTCCCATCTTGAGTCCTTTTTCAATCCCACAATTTAATGAACAGCCATTTATAGCCAATACAACTTTTGATGCTCTTGTTTGATAGTCAATAATAACAGGAAGCTTCCATGAGCTATAGATGAGAAAGTAACAATAACAAGTTGGTCGAATTTTCTTCAAGATAGTCAACTTTGTTGTATTCATGTTCCCACTGACATCTAGTACTCTAACTACGTCAATAGGTGCACGTTCTAGGTTCCAATCCATTAGTGTTGGTGCCCTTACTCTATGAAGAGGTGCAAATTGTTGCACATTTGAGCAACTGTAGGGAATTAAGATAAATATCATAGGAAAATTGATGGTGAGGTGGTATAATCTGTGCCAATCTTGTTTTAAAGAGGATTCTCATCTGAAAATTGAACATGCTAGAGATGGGTGTAGATATTATTGGTAGATGAGAAGAGAAGTTAACAGGATAAAACCCGAATGTCATGCCCTCCTACGTTTACATTAGTATCAAATTGAAAAGGGAGATCTTTCCATTTGCATCTACAGATGGGGCAAAGGTGGTTGCCATGCTTAACGTTTTTGCCAATGCATCTAAAGTGGAAAGAGTGTCTGCATTCAACAGTAAATATGGCCTCATCATTTTAAGCCTTCATCTTTATTCCCATTCTACGTACCGTTGGCCATATTTACTGTCAAATGTAGCCACTCTTTCAACTTAAGTTGTATTGACAATAATGTTAAGCATGAAACACCTTTGCCCCATTTGGAGATGCAAATGGAAGGAGATTGCTTTTCAATTTGGTACTAATATAAATGTAGGAGGGCATCGTATTTAGGTGTTTTATCCTGTTAATTTCACTCGCCCTCTAACAATGACATCTCCACCACGTCCCCAACATATTCAATTTCATGATGGGGAACCGTTTAAAAACAACATCGGCATGATGGGCTGGATATATTATTGGTAGAGGACGAGAGGATTTAAGAGGATGAAATACCCGAATACAATGCACTCCCACATTTATTTATTACCAAATCCAAAAAGGAGCTCATTCCATTTGCATCTGTAAATAGGGAGATGGGGGTTTTCATGCTTAATGTTATTGCCAATGAAACTAAAGTGGAAACAATTTTGCAGTAAATATGGCTATTGATACCTAGAAAGGGAACAAGGATGAAAAGTGAGAATAGTGCAGCATATTTACTGCTAAATGCAGACTCTCTTTCCACTTCAAGTGGAATGGCAATAACGTTAAACATTGAAACCATCTTTTCTCTATTTGCAATTGCAAATTGAAAGAGATCCCTCTTTCAATTTGGTACTAATTTAAATGTAGGAGGACATTGTTTTTGGCTTATTCATCATGTTAACTTCTCTCATCCAGGCCTGCTCTATGCCTATTTGAATAAGGCATTTTCCTTACGCCTCCAATTTTAGGAGCCTTAGTTTTTTACCAAGAATAAATTCTTTGTTTATTTTTTTTATAAAATAAATTAATTATTTATAATTAAAGTGTTAATGGACTAGGGTTATGAACTTATAATCTAATGGCCGTTCTTGAAAAAAGATAGCTATTCCAAAAATGGAAAGTTCGACACAATTGGTAATTTTTTTTGGAAATTCATCCAGAGGTTAAATTTACTCTGGCAACTTTACGTAATTGGTCCTAGTTACTCTTCGGGGAGGAGTGGAAGAAGGGGGGGATTCTCGAATACGGAAGAGGATCTCTCACAGGGCCATATATATTCACTATTGTTTCTCTTTAATCCAACTTAAATAGAAGAAATTAAGAAAAAATGTATTATTTTCTTACACATTAACATTATTTTATTCTTTTAACTCCTATTGTACTCTCTTCTTTAATTTTTTGAGTAGTACTCTCTCAAAAATATGAATCAATAATCGAAAAGTGTGTAGTCTTGGAGGTGTAGTTCTCTCAAATTTCGAAGAGAACATGTTCCTTTTTAGCAGTGACAACAAAAGATATAAAGGGGGTGTATAGATTTAATAGAATGTAAGGGTGTAATTAATTTTCAAACTGATATTATAAATTGAGAGAATACAGTTTTCAAAGTGATTTTAATAAGAAACTTTTGGGTTCTTAAAATTATGAATGTAAGCAGCTAGACTATGTTTTTTTCCTTGAAAAATTCACCTTTTAAATAGATATAGCATATAATTTATGTTGAATTTGTTGCGAGTCTTTTTATATTCTTCAATGGTTTGGAGCAGTAAAACTTTTTTCTCCTAATTTCATCTTAATTTGAATGCACATTTACATCTTTATCCAAAAAAATGTTTTAGTAAATTCTGATTGAAGGATAAAAGTTTCAGTTAGCTTTATAAAGATGTTTTTGTAATTCAACTTTTAACTTGAAGGCCTTCCCATAAATAGCAATTATATATGTGTGTGTGATAATTAAATTTTATATATATATATATATATATATATATATATATATATATATATATATATATATATATATATATATATATATATATATATATATACACATATAGTTATAAATGATAAATATTATTAAATTAGATACTTTAATTAGAAATTAATCTAAGGAAGTGCAAAAGTCATCCACATTTTGTAATGACCCATAAAGTCAATTTGAAATTTCTTCTAAAGTTATAGTTTTACCCTCTCAATAGTTGCCCCGAGTAATTTTATGATTTGAGAATTTCAACTATTTGATAACTATGATTATTTAATGGATGCATATATATTAAATAATTTATTCATTTATTCAATAGTTAATGGGCTAAGTCCAAGTGTTAAGTTAATCCCCTATATTAATCCATATATATAAAGAGTTAGTGGGATGTAACTTCTATTTTATTGTAACATGGAAAAAAAACAAAAGCGACATAAGCTTCGAAGACGAGCCACGGGTAAAATTCTATCTACCCTTTTCATTTTTTTCTTATAAATTATTAATGTGTGATAGGGATTTACTAACAGTTAGAGGATAGGCATTAATGAGTTTAAAAAAAAAATGGAGTTATAAGGGTAGGTTATTTTATTTAGTTTTATTTATAATTTGTTGATTTAGGGGACAAGATACGCATGCCCTCATTAATTAGTGATCACATCCTTTTCCATTTGAGAAATTAAAATTTGGAAAGATGCTTAGATGGTTTGTACGTATAATTGGATGATTGCTCGGATTCTCGATTCAAGTTACTGAATGTAATTTAACGATAATTTAGGGTTCAATCTTGTTTTAGTTAATTGTTATAATTGCTTTATAAAGTTTAGTTTTATTTTTGATACATTAAGATAGATAGTTAAATAGTTATTGTATTATATTATATGAATATTATTATATTTATGATATTGAACCAAATTGGGACTTAACCCTATGCTTGAAACTTGGAAAATATGATCATTGGAATGTCAATTGAGATCAAGACTTCAGAACTTGATTATAAATAATTGAGTGAGTTCTTGGGTCTAGGCTAGACATGTAGTGATATGAGTGTTGTAAATTTTGAAATCTTATTGTGATTATCTATTTGAATAGATTTCTTTGAGTTGGAAGTACAACGAAAAGGGAAGGCTCAAGTTTTGAAGTGATTGTTCTTGTATTTGAGGCAAGTGAATTTCTAAACTCTTGTTAAGTGTGTGAAATGTGTGTATTTCCTTGTAGTATATGTTTGGGAGTAACGGGATTGGTGATGGGTTGACTTGTCCACATTGCTTAATTATAATGATGAAAAAAAAAGGGGTAACAAAAGACAATGTGATTATTTTTTATGTGTGATGTGTTGAGAAAGGGCTGAAGGCTTGTTGAATCATTGTTGATGTGATTTCATGTTTGTGTGGTTGTGAACTGTGCGATGTTATGAAAATGGTCATCTCCTCATTATTTGTGTGAGCTTGTCATCTGCATTATTCTGAGGCATTGGTTGTTACAAGTGTTATGTGCATTGAGAAAAAATGAGTACTTAAGAGGATGTACCATTTCGAGGGACATATCGCGCCACGATGGATACTATATTTCGAGGGACGTATCGCACGCCGCGATGGTTACTATTATCGAGGGTCGTGTCGTGCGCCGCAACAGATGCATGCACAGATATGTCCCCCATGGGTCTTGGACTGAGAGATAGCGGGTGTGTATCACTAGGTCAGGCATGTATCATTATACTTGACATTGCATTCCATTGCATTGCACATGCTTATCATTAGTGAACATGATATTGTGTTTTGCTGATCTTGTGAATGCCTTTCTGTGGAACTTGTGATTGATGAATACTGAGCTTGTTCTTGAGGATATAAAATTTGTTAAAGTGTTGTTGTTGAGGATATGTAATTTGGCAAGGTATTATTGTTAAGGATATGTAATTTACCAAAGTATTGTTGTTGAAGATATGTAATTTACCAAAGTGTTGTTGTTGAGGATATGTAATTTGTCCAAGTGTCGATGTAGAGGATATATAATTTGTCTAAGTGTTGTTGTTGAGCTACGTGCTATGTAAGTTGTGAGCTATTAGGTTGGGTTGATTTTAATGCAGGTTGTAGTTGTAGAGGTTCGGTTGGGGGTGGTAGGAGTACCCGTATATCATCCCCTTAGCTTGTGTTTAGAGGTTTACTTGCTGAGTACCGTGTGTTTTGGTACTCACCCCTTGCTTCTACAAATTTTTGTAGGTTATGAGCCTGAATTTTTGTTGAACTTATCATTCTCTTCTTTTCCGAAGCTTCTTGGAGATTTGTGAGGTAGTTGTTTACATCTCAGCAGACTTTCTTCTCCATAATTATGATCTTGTTCTATTCTAGAAACAAGTTCATTTGAGACGTGAGTTTTTCTTTTGAATCAATTGTAATACTTTAGAGGCTTGTACACGTGACAACCAGGTTTTGGGGTATAATGTAAGTCGATAGTAAATTTTCCGCATTTTATTGTAATAAGTTGAGTTTTAGGCTGACTTGTCTTGGTGGGATAAGACAAGTGCCATCACGTCCATTTTTGGGTCGTGACACATTTTTATTAAAATGATAAAATTTTACATTTAAATTAAATAATTAAATGCTTTTATAACATTTTAATTTATAGTAGGGGTAAAATTGTAATTTAACTTTTAACTTTTTTTGTTCCCTGTTATAATATACTAGTTCCTGGAAACATGCGTTGCACGTTTGTCCCATACTATTATTATAAAGTTAAACTATCATATAAAAAATGGTTGAAATAAAATTTATTAGTTTTACCAATTTATATTTTATTCGTTAAAATAAATTTCATAATAATCGAATAGTGCATTGACCATCAAGCAAGAAATATGGAAAACTCATTAAGATAATATAGTCTCTAATATATGAATATATCTCTATGACTTATCCTTAATAATCTCTTATAACGCTCTCATATCAGTAAGTACACAACTATGTAGCTACTTAAAGAAACCATATCAGTAAGAAAGGATAAAAGAAAGAAAATATTATAATGTACATTTAAGAACGAAAATAAAAGTCATAAAATAGAAATTTTAGCGCTAATAAAAATAGATTAAATTTCATAGAAGATTAAATTAAAGAAGTATAAATTGATAAAGAATATAAAAAATTAATCATATAAGAATAAATACAACATTTATATCCTTCTTAAAACGTTAATTATAAAAATATATATAGTAAAGTAAATACATAAGAAGTAGAGTTCTTGATGATACCTTTTCACGTAACCAATCAAATTCAAAAGCCTTAATAATGATCCAAGTGCTTCACTCCTTATGAATGATGTGTGTGTGTGTCACGACCCAAAACCGAGCCGCGACTGGCACCCACACTTACCCTCTTTACCAATCTAAAACCCTAATATTTCAATATAATATCAACAGAAAGTAATGCGGAAGACTTAAACTCATTAATAAAAATCAATTCAATAACTATTATTATCCCCAACATCTGGAAGTCATCATCACAAGAACATCTATCCTCAAATTACTAAACTAAGAGTATCTAGGAAAGCAAAAACAAATAAAAAGCTAGTCCATGCCGGAAGTTCAAGGCATCAAGACTTGAAGAAGAAGACCCAGTCCAAGCTAGAAGCATTAGCTCACCCTGAAGATCCGGTGTGACGAAGACTGGCTAGAATTACTGTTGAGTTGAAGACGACGGCACGTTTGCTGCACTTCACAAATAAAGAAGAAGAAAACATAAAAGTAGGGGTCAGTACAAAACACGAGTACTGAGTAGATATCATCGGCCAACTCAAAATAGAAAACAGTATATATCAGTTAATATCATAAATCAACTATAATACTCAACATGTAGCAATAGCAAGTACGATAATCATCAATAAGTACTACCAAGTTCATCCATGAGGACTCAAGCCTCAATGCCATACTCATTTGGGAATTAGGTTCATTAGATTGAGTATATTCAACATCTTTCAAGATTCATTATCTTTCTTCCTCTTGTGTCGGTACGTGACACTCCGATCCCTTACTTTTATGTGTCGGAACGTGACACTCCGATCCCCTAATTCTACGTGTCGGTTCGTGACACCCAATCCCCTAATACTATGTGTCGGTACGTGACACTCCGATCCCCTAAATCTACGTCTCGGTTCGTGACACCCGATCCCTTAATACTATGTGTCAGAACGTGACACTCCGATCCCCTAAATCTACGTGTCGGTTCGTGACACCCGATCCCTTAATACTATGTGTCGGAACATGACACTCCGATCCCCTAAATCTACGTGTCAGTTTGTGACACCCGATCCCTTAATACTATGTGTCGGAACGTGAAACTTCGATCCACTAATCTCATTCTATCAATTCATCAAGCCTTCTCTTATACCAAGGCATCATCAACCCCATTACTTTAGTTCATCAAGCCTTCTTTATACCAAGGCATCATCATTAACATAGTAGGTTAGGGTTTCTTTCAAGATTTAGGATTCAATAGCTTCATCATGCTTATTTTATCACAATTTCATAATCACAATCATGCATGCATACAATTAAGCATATAGTAGGGTTTACAATACTAACAATACATATCATTCGCTATTAAGAGTTTACTACGAATAGCATAAAAACCATAACCTACCTCCACCGAAGATTAGTGATCAACAAGCAATTTCCCAAGCTTTGTTTCTCTCTTCCTCGTTCGATTCTCCCTCTTTCTCTTGTTCTTTCTATTTTTCTTTATTCAAACCCTCTTTCTTTTACCCTAATTAACATATAATTAAGTGTAAAAGATGACAATAATACCCCACTAATTAACTCAAAGTTACCTCTTTTATCCCCCAAGAAATTGAGTTATTAATATAAACCCACGAAATATATAATTATAGCAGGAATAGTCCAAAATGCCTCTTTAAAACTTAACCAGAAATCCGACTCCGACTGGGATTACGCAACCTGTGATGGCCCGTCGTGCCTGCGACGGTCCGTCATGCAGGTTCGTCAGAGACTCGATTTCCTTAAGGAGTCTGTGACGGCCCGTCGTACCTATGACGGTCCGTCCTGCACTTCCTTCACGACGTTCAGAGAATCGTTCCCTGTACCAAATTCTCAAGATTTGAAGTGTTTTGAAACGGGGGCTCACGACGGTTCGTCGTGCCTGTGACGGTCCGTCTTGCAGGTCCTCACAGAGTTCAGAGAGTCGATTTCAGCACTCAAATTTCAGAATTCCTAAGTGTTTTGGAACGAGTCACCCTCGACGGTCCGTCGTGGTGTCCATCGTCTCAGCCAGTTTTTCCAGAATAAAATCTGCTGCTCAAAACGACTAAACAGGTCGTTACAATAGATACCAATTTACCCATCGTTCGTCCTCGAACGAGCAAAAGAAGAAAAATAAGGGTGAAAAGGAGTACCTGAATCTGTAAACAGGTGTGGGTATCTTTCTTGCATATCAGCCTCCTTCTCCCAAGTGGCTTCTTCAACCGGTCGATTCTTCCATTGAACTTTGATGGATGCAATCTCTCTCGACCTCAACTTGCGAACCTCTCTATCTAAAATAGCAACCGGTTCCTCCTCATAAGTCAAATTTTCATCAAGCAAAACTGAATCCCAACGGATGATGTAGTTTCCATCCCCATGGTATCTTTTCAACATGGACACATGAAATATCGGATGCACTCCGGACAGCCCTGGAGGTAAGGCTAATTCATAAGCCACCTCCCCTACTCGCTTAAGTACTTCAAATGGTCCAATATACCTTGGACTTAGTTTACCCCTTTTACCAAACCGCATCACCCCTTTCATGGCTGAAACCTTCAGCAAGACTTGTTCACCCTCCATGAACTCCAAGTCTCTAACTTTTCGATCCGCATATTCCTTTTGTCTACTTTGAGCCACTAAAAGCTTTTCTTGAATAGCTTTCACCTTCTCCAAGGAATCCCTCAACAGATCAGTACCCCAAGGTCTGACCTCAAATGCATCAAACCAACCAATGGGAGACCTACATCTCCTCCCATACAATGCTTCAAATGGAGCCATGTCAATACTAGAGTGATAGCTATTATTGTATGAAAACTCCGCTAAGGGTAAGAAGTTATCCCAATGACCACCAAACTCGATCACGCATGCAAGAAGCATATCCTCCAACACTTGAATCGTTCGCTCAGACTGACCATCGGTCTGAGGGTGGAATGCAGTACTAAGGTCCAACCTAGTACCTAATTCAGCATGCAATGTTCTCCAAAACTTAGAAGTAAACTGCGTACCTCTATCTGATATGATGGAGAGTGGAACCCCATGCAATCGAACGATTTCTGAGATGTAGATTTTGGCTAACTTTTCTGCATTGTAGGTCACCTTGACCGGAATGAAGTGAGCGGACTTAGTTAATCTGTCCACAATTACCCAAATAGAATCAAACTTACTCAATGTCTTTGGAAGACCAACCACGAAGTCCATTGCGATTCTCTCCCACTTCCATTCAGGAATGGGCATTCTCTGAAGTGTTCATACTTTACTTGTTGACAATTTGGAGAGTTGGCAACAAAATCAACAATGTCGCGCTTCATTCTACTCCACCAAAAGTGTTGTTTTAGGTCGCGGTACATCTTGGTTGCACCAGGATGTATACAATATCCGGAACTATGAGCCTCTGTAAGAATAGTGTGGATCAACTCATCAACACGGGGTACACATACCCTTCCCTTAATCCTCAAAACACCTTCTGCATCAATTATGGCCTCTTTAGCCTCTCCTCGCAACACCATATCCCGAATTCGGCTTAGTTTCTCATCATCAAACTGCTTTCCCTTAATCATGTCAACAAAAGAAGATCTCGCCTCCACACAAGCCAAAAATCCTCCCTTCTCATTTACTTTTAGCCTCATAAAGTCATTAGCCAAATTTTGGATTTCTCTAGCCAATGGGCGTCTAGAAACTTGCAAATGAGCTAGACTTCCCATGCTTCCTGCCTTTCTACTCAAGGCGTCTGCCACAACATTAGCTTTTCCCGGATGATACAAAATAGTAATATCGTAGTCCTTCAGTAGTTCCATCCATCTCCTCTGTCTCAAATTTAAATCCTTTTGAGTGAAGACATACTGTAGGCTACGATGGTCCGTATAGACTTCACATTTAACCCCATACAAATAGTGTCTCCATTGCTTTAGTGCAAATACTACCGCGGCCAACTCCAAATCATGGGTCGGATAGTTACATTCATGCACCTTTAATTGCCTCGAAGCATAAGCAATCACATTCTTCTCTTGCATTAGCACTGCACCCAAACCAGAATAGGATGCATCACAATAAACAATGAAGTTCTTACCCTCTACTGGCAAGGTAAGAATTGGTGCAGTAGTCAACAAGGTCTTGAGTTTCTGAAAGCTTTCTTCACAATCATCCGACCATACAAACGGAACATTCTGCTTAGTCAAGTTCGTTAATTGGGAAGCAATAGAAGAGAATCCCTTGACAAATCGGCGGTAGTAGCTAGCTAAACCAACAAAACTCCTTATTTCTGACACGTTTGTAGGTCTCACCCAATTCTTCACTGTCTCAATCTTAGATGGATCCACCATCACTCCATCCTTAGAAACCACGTGTCCCAAGAAGGACACTGAATCTAGCCAAAACTCACACTTGGAGAATTTGGCATAAAGCTTTTTCTTCCTCAACAACTCCAATACCATTCTCAAATGCTCCTCATGTTCCTTCTTACTCCGTGAGTATATCATCAATAAATACGATCACAAAGAGATCCAGATATGGCTTGAAGATTCCGTTCATCAAGCTCATGAAAGCAGCAGGGGCATTCGTAAGACCAAAAGACATTACCACAAATTCATAATGCCCATACCTAGTTCGAAAAGCATTCTTTGGCACATCCGTTGCCCGTATTTTCAATTGATGATAACCGGATCTCAAGTCAATTTTAGAGAAGACACAAGCACCTTGTAACTGATCGAACAAGTCATCAATGCGAGGAATGGGATACTTGTTCTTAATAGTCACCTTATTCAGTTGTCTGTAGTCTATGCACATCCGAAAGCTCCCATCCTTCTCCTTCACAAACAACACCGGAGCACCCCAAGGAGATGCACTTGGTCTAATGAAGCCTTTGCTCAACAACTCTTGAAGTTGGGCCTTTAACTCTCTTAACTCCGCGGGAGCCATTCTATAAGGGGGTATAGAAATGGGGCGAGTACCCGGTTCTAAATCAATGCAAAAGTCGATATCCCTATCCGGTGGCATACCAGGAAGGTCCGCAGGGAACACATCCAAAAACTCTCGGACTACTGAAATTGAATCAATTGGAGGTACCTGTGTAGTGTCATCCTTGAGATGTGCCAAGAAAGCTAAACACCCTTTTCTAACCATTCTCTTAGCACGAAGAAAGGAGATGATACGAACCGGAGTGGAAGTGTAGTCACCCTCCCACACTAACTGTTCTGTCCCAGGCTTGGCTAACGTCACAGTTTTAGCATTACAATCCAAGATTGCGAAATTTTGAGAAAGCCAAGTCATACCCAGAATTACATCAAAGTCAACCCTCTCTAAGATAACCAAATCTACATAAGTGTTGCTCCCCACAAAAGTCACCAAGCAAGACCTACATACTTTTTCTACTATCACAGACTCACCCACCGGAGTAGACACACAAATAGGTATGTCAAGAAATTCACAAGGTAAATTAAGACCAATAGCAAATGAAGAGGATACATAAGAAAATGTGGATCCGGGATCAAACAATACAGAAGCCATGCAATCACAAACCAAAAGATTACCTGTGATAACCGCATCTGATGTCTCGGCTTCAGATCTCCCAGGGAAAGCATAACAATGGGGCCCATTACTTGTCTGTCTGTTGCCCCTACCATGTTGTGTTGTAGTGGCTCCAGTTTGCCCATCACCTCTGCCGTTTTCGTGACCACCATTACCTCGACCACCACGTCCTCCAGAATAACGGCCTCTGCCATGACCACCTCTACCTCTAGCTATGGGAGGTCTGTAACTCTGTTTTGGACAATTCCTCCTAATATGTCCAGTCTCCCCACATCCATAACACTCTCTGGAGTCAAGCATAGGTCTCTCAGAGAAGTGTTGACCGGTCTGAGGTGGACCTCCAACTACAGTCTATAGTGAAGACTGAATTGGTCGTGCCGAGTAACCTCCTGAGCCTTGCCCTCTGGAGTAAGAACCATTAAACTCACCTCCCTTTCGAAACCTTTTTGATGTCGTGGTGAAGTCATCTGGCTTCACTCCCTCCACCTCTATCACGAAGTCTACCACTTCTTGGAAGGATTTTGCCGTAGCCGCTACCTGTAAGGCCGAAATCCACAATTCTGACCTCAACCCCTTCACAAACCGGCGAATCCGCTCTTGTGGACTGAAACAAAGTTGGGTGGCATACCTGGATAATGCACAAAACTTAGCCTCATATGCATTAACCGACATCCTACCTTACTCTAGGCTCAAGAACTCATCCCTTTTCCTATCCCTCAATGTCCGGGGGATATACTTCTCCATAAATAAGCTAGAGAATGATGCCCAAGTCATAGGCGGTGCCTCTGTTGGTTGACACTCAACATGTGACCGCCACCACATTTTGGCGTTCCCTTGAAACTGATAACTCACGAAACCAACACCGAACCGTTCTACGATACCCATCTTGTGTAGTAGCTCATGGCAGTCAACCAGAAAATCGTAAGCATCCTCAGATTCAGCACCCTTGAAGACTGGAGGTTTCAATTTCAAGAACTTACTGAAAAGTTCATGCTGATCATTTGTCATTATAGGCCCTGTAGTCAGACGAGGAAATGTGCCTATTTCCATTGAGGCATCCATGCGGGGAGCCATAGTAGCCGCATGTTGTACCTGCGGAACTTGAGGTGCTGGTGCAGTAAACACTGGAGGTGTCTGACCCTGATCAGATAACCCGCTAAGATAAGCAAGAACCTGATTGATCATCTCTGGGGTAGGTTGGGGTGGTAATTCCTCATTCTGCCCTAGTTCATTCTCCCCTTCCTCACCCTCTCTTATCACTTCCTCAGTCGGTGGAGGAGTCACCGCCCTAGTACCAGATGGGCTAGGTGCTCGTCCTCTTCCTCTAGAGGACGTCCTCCCACGACCTCTTCCACGGCCTCTCGCCGCTACTCCTCTTTGAGCTACAGCCCCAGTGGCTGGCTCAGACGTTTCCTGTCTTGCCGGTGTTGGTGTTGGTGCAGTCGTTGCTCTAGTTCTAACCATCTGCGAAATAGAGTGAAGATGGTCAGATACCAATTTGTATCACCTAGATACCAATTGGATCCAAGTAATAGCACGAAAGAAAGAATGAAGGAATGGAATTTTCCTAAAGTCTTACAAAGAAAAGTAAAGGCGTCCCCCTACCGTTCCTTAAGACTCTACTAGACTCGTTCTTGTGTGATGAGACCAACGAACCTAATGCTCTGATACCAAGTTTGTCACGACCCAAAACCGAGCCGCGACTGGCACCCACACTTACCCTCCTATGTGAGCGAACCAACCAATCTAAAACCCTAACATTTCAATATAATATCAACAGAAAGTAATGCGGAAGACTTAAACTCATTAATAAAATCAATTCAATAACTATTATTATCCCCAAAATCTGGAAGTCATCATCACAAGAACATCTATCCTCAAATTACTAAACTAAGAGTATCTAGGAAAGCAAAAACAAATAAAAAGCTAGTCCATGCCGGAAGTTCAAGGCATCAAAACTTGAAGAAGAAGACCCAGTCCAAGCTAGAAGCATTAGCTCACCCTGAAGATTCGGTGTGACGAAGACTGGCTAGAATTACTGTTGAGTTGAAGACGACGGCACGTTTGCTGCACTTCAAAAATAACAAAGAAGAAAACATAAAAGTAGGGGTCAGTACAAAACACGAGTACTGAGTAGATATCATCGGCCAACTCAAAATAGAAAACAGTATATATCAGTTAATATCATAAATCAACTATAATACTCAACATGTAGCAATAGCAAGTACGATAATCATCGATAAGTACTACCAAGTTCATCCATGAGGACTCAAGCCTCAATGCCATACTCATTTGGGAATTAGGTTCATTAGATTGAGTATATTCAACATCTTTCAAGATTCATTATCTTTCTTCCTCTTGTGTCGGTACGTGACACTCCGATCCCTTACTTCTATGTGTCGGAACGTGACACTCTGATCCCCTAATTCTACGTGTCGGTTCATGACACCCGATCCCCTAATACTATGAGTCGGTACGTGACACTCCGATCCCCTAAATCTACGTGTCGGTTCGTGACACCCGATCCCTTAATACTATGTGTCGGAACGTGACACTCCAATCCCCTAAATCTACGTGTCGGTTCGTGACACCCGATCCCTTAATACTATGTGTCGGAACATGACACTCCGATCCCCTAAATCTACGTGTCGGTTTGTGACACCCGATCCCTTAATACTATGTGTCGGAACGTGAAACTCCGATCCACTAATCTCATTCTATCAATTCATCAAGCCTTCTCTTATACCAAGGCATCATCAACCCCATTACTTTAGTTCATCAAGCCTTCTTTATACCAAGGCATCATCATTAACATAGTAGGTTAGGGTTTCTTTCAAGATTTAGGATTCAATAGCTTTATCATGCTTATTTTATCACAATTTCATAATCACAATCATGCGTGCATACAATTAAGCATATAGTAGGGTTTACAATACTAACAATACATATCATTCGCTATTAAGAGTTTACTACGAATAGCATAAAAACCATAACCTACCTCCACCGAAGATTAGTTATCAACAAGCAATTTCCCAAGCTTTGTTTCTCTCTTCCTCGTTCGATTCTCCCTCTTTCTCTTGTTCTTTCTATTTTTCTTTATTCAAACCCTCTTTCTTTTACCCTAATTAACATATAATTAAGTGTAAAAGATGACAATAATACCCCACTAATTAACTCAAAGTTACTTCTTTTATCCCCCAAGAAATTGAGTTATTAATATAAACCCACGAAATATATAATTATAGCAGGAATAGTCCAAAACGCCCCTTTAAAACTTAACCAGAAATCCGACTCCGACTGGGATTACGCAACCTGTGACGGCCCGTCGTGCCTGCGACGGTCCGTCATGCAGGTTCGTCAGAGACTCGATTTTAAGGAGTCTGTGACGGCCCGTCGTACCTACGACGGTCCGTCCTGCACTTCCGTCACGACGTTCAGAGAATCGTTCCCTGTACCAAATTCTCAAGAGTTGAAGTGTTTTGAAACGGGGGCTCACGACGGTTCGTCGTGCCTGTGACGGTCCGTCCTGCAGGTCCGTCACAGAGTTCAGAGAGTCGATTTCAGCACTCAAATTTCAGAATTCCTAAGTGTTTTGGAACGAGACACCCTCGACGGTCCGTCGTGCCCACGACGGTCCGTCGTGCCCACGACGGTCCGTTGTGGTGTCCGTCGTCTCAGCCAGTTTTTCCAGAATAAAATCTGCTGCTCAAAACGACTAAACAGGTCATTACAGTGTGTCTGTGAAAATTCAGATATTTATAAACAGTTGAAAGAAAAGTCATCTAAAACTATAAAGATAAAACCATGATAAAAAATATCATTCTAATTAGGATCAAAACAAATATTAATCTCTCAAAACAAAAAAGCACCTGAAATTTTTCTAATGATTCACATCAACATGAGGCAATTGGTAAAGAAAAATTACTTTTGCATGAGACATATATATAGCTAAAAATTTATAAGATGATATGAAAGGGTGAAGATTTATTTAAGTTAATTTTCTAAAGTTAGTGATCTTAGACGTGGGGGAGACAAAAGGTTGTTGTTTTTACTAATAATTCAATACATTTAATTACACTAATATATTCATATCCCAAAGAATTTAACCATTGTGTCTAGATGCATGAATTTAAAATAAAAAATTATTATTTAATATTAAATTAATTATATATTCATATTTAATATAGTTTAGGAATAAAATAAGGGCAGAATGGTATTTCAACTTTTAACTTAAGAGCTTCTCACTTATAATAATACTAGTTCTCGATACGTGCTTTGCACGTCGAAAAAGTAATATATATATATATAATATATAATATATATATATATATATATATATTATATATATATATATACACACACATATACATATAATCATACATATATATACATATATATACATATAATCATTGTTATTTCCTTTAACATCACTATTATGTATTTCTTTAAATTACTAATGTTTAAACAAAAGCATATTGTGCATAAACTATTCAAGTATTATCAAACTCATCATGTATTAATAGAAGTATTGTCATTAAATAACACTTAAAAGCATAATAACACAAAAACAAAGAAAACCTTTTTCATAACAATGCGGGAAAATATATATAAAAAAAAAACCCTGAACTTTGTCCGAAAATTTACTTTAGCACTTAAACTACACGGGAGTTTAAATACCCCCCTTAACATCTTTGAAATGAATTAAAAACCACCCTAGAGGATGACATGGCAAAGAGAGTGAGTTCGCTCAAAGAAAAACAATTTATAAAATCATACAAGTGACATATTCTTATTGGTCAATATATAATAAATATTTTAAATATTATTTTCTTAATATATTAACTTATATTAAAATATATGAATAATTTTATTGGCCCATATAAACTTTAACTTTTATTCTCTTTATTTTATTGTCTTCCCCATTGAAACATCATTTTATCCTCCATCTTCACCTTTAACTCTATAAACTACTTCAATTTCACAATCTCTTTAGTAATCCACTAAACCCAACACCACCATCCTATTATTGACGTTAATTTCATACAATATAAATTTTATCGATTTTCACCGGAGCGAACTTGCTAGTTTACCAGACTTTGCGGAGGTAGAATCAGTGATTTTCTTATTTTTTCAAAGACGAAGGCAATGATTGTAGATCCTTTATTTCTCCGCTATTAGATGTTTACCAAATAAGACGCGAAAGAAAGAGAAACAGGCTGATTGTTGTTGTTTTGTTGTTCTGTCTAAGAGCTTTGAAGTTCACTATTAATGTGTTTTAAGGAAGAAACTGATGGCGAAATGGTGATTCGGTTGTTTGTTGGTGTATTGGAGAATCTAGTAATGGAGCTTCGGCGGTGAATTGAGAGTTACGATGAAAGGAGTTTGGATGGTGGACGTAGTTGAAAAATATGGAGAGGGGAAATATGAACATTGAAGAGTTAGAAATGGTGAAGAAAAAGGAAGAAGAAAGAAGTAAGGGGGGTGGGTGGGGGATGGGTATGGGGTAAAATAAAAATGGGTCAACATTTTTAATTTTAATTTTAGAAATGCACTTTAAATTAATTAATTAGTGTAAATTAATTTTAAGAAGTGTGAAAGAAAAATAGTGAGAATAATTAATGACGTGGTGCTGATATGGTGTTGTTGTGGCACTTACAGGACTGTGAAGTGGCAAGAGTGAGTGGGATGATAATCTCATGGTATTTTTAATTCATTTAAAAGATGTTAAGGGGGGTATTTAAACGCCCATATAGTGTAAGTGCTAAAATGAGTTTTCGGACCAAGTTCGGGGTTTTTTTTTATGTCTTTTCCTCCCTAACAATGCAAGACACAATTACATAAAAATATGGGTTGCATACCAAATCCATTCTTGACAATCATACCTTAACTTCAAAATGAAAAAGAAAAACTTAAAATCATAATCTAATATAAAATAGATGTAAAGAAATATACAAGTCAGATCTTATACTGTTAAGTTTAACGATTGAACTATATAATTGTAAGAAAACTTCTCTTGCTTCTCTTTTAATTTCAGAATGAAACTATTTGTTCTAATCTATTCAATTAGCTTCTTGACGACATGTATTCATATCATAATCTACGGAGAAGAAAAGAGAATAATAGATGATAGAAAAGAAAAGAATGTGATGACATATGAAACAATTTAACTAATAATTATAGTGATATTTGATTGTCTTTTCACCTACCAAAATTTTTTAATGGGCACATCGAATCATGATAGATACATTTATTTTAGTTTATAATTCAAATAATCACAAACTTTGAAGAGTTAAATACATTATTGTTTCATGATAGATAAATTTAGGTTAATTTTAAAAATTAAAGAATCGCAAAATTCAAAGAGTTTCATACATTATTGTTTTCTACTCTAATTTAATTTAACCTATTTAATTATAATTATAATGTCATAACTAAAAAATTAAATGTAGTTGTTGGATTCATATTCTAACATTATGTAATTTAATATTAGTATTTAAAAAATAATTTATTTTTTTAATTTAGTGGAGGGGTAAAATGGTAATCCAACTTTGAAGGTTGGAGCTTCCCACTTATAATAATACTAGTTTCTGAGCACGTGCTTTGCACGTATGTTTCATGTGAATTTTTATACATACATTAGAATGACAAAAATTTCATGGAAATATATATATGTAAATTGTAATTAATAATAAAATGTAACAATTACAAAATAAGAATATAAAGACTTGTGGCAATAAAACATTCATAGAAAACTAAATTAAGAAGTCTAAGAGAGAAAAAAAGACAAAAAGAAACAGAATATTTAAGAAAAAAATACAATATAGACATTATTCTTATAAGATTGATGTAGATATAGATGAAAAAATAAGTACAAAATTAGTACATAACTCCCTGAGTTCTTATCGACTCCTTTCATATCCTATCAAAATTCAAGAGTCTTCATCATCTACTTTTACTATAGAATAAAAATAATAGCCTAATAATCTTGGTAGGGGTTTCATGAGATTAAGAAGTTGAATTTACATAAATAGAATAGAAGGAATATCAAAAGATATCTTAAATTTTTAGTTTAAATATTTGGATGTTATGAATATGATTAGATGAGAGTTATGAATATTAAGAATATAAAAGTTGAATAAGTAATTAGAAAATAATAATAATAAATGAATGAAGAATATGAAGAAAAAAATTAAAGTTAGCAAACCATGTAGAAAGAACAACTAAAGTTCTTATCATGTAATTAAACATCAATGAATTTAAATTTGTGAAGCTAGAGTCATTCTTTAATAATAATCAAGAGGATGTTATCAATGTGTGTCTCCATTTTGTAGATTTGCACCTTTTAAATTATTAAATTTTTTTATTTATCATAAAGGATAATACTTTATCCACATAAATTATATTATTCATGAGAGGGGTTAAGGAAAAAGGTATAAGTAGGAAAATTAAAGAAATTTAGGTAAAGATTTTTTTTTTTTAAAAAAATATAATTGTTATATACATATAGATTATAGATGATAAATATTAATAAATTAGATATTTAATTAGTAACTAATCTTAGTAAGTCTAAAATTCATTAACATTTAATTAAATTTATAAAATCAAATATTTAAATATTTTATACCAATTTAATTTATAGAAGGGGTAAAACCGTAATTTAACTTTCAATTTTTTTGTTCATGCTTTTAGTAATATATGATATGATATATGATATGACATGAAACCCTCCTATACCACATGTCCACCTACGCATATATGTGAAATTTCCTATTGATATGGCGTACACATAGATATATGTAATAAAAAAAATTAAATGATTAAATGCTAAAATTTATCAATTGAAGAAGAGAATAACTTTTGATAAAAGAATTAATTAATAAGCACTTTATTAGAATTAGTAAGGTAAGAAAACCAGACCTAGCCTCCATGCTTGTGCTTGTCCCTATTGATATTTTGCCTTTTTATGTTTAATAAAAGACGCTAGACAATGTCTAGTGGTAATTTGCGGTAAAAAATCAATAGAAAATTTTGGAGGAGACTCCTCTCCAGTACACTTATCTCTCCAGTTGGTCCAATGAATATTTAATTTAATGACATTTGTCAATTTTACAATCTAGTGATCCATATTTATTTAAATAAAATAGTATTCAAATCATAGTCAAATATCATTAACCATGATTATTACTATTTCTCTTTCCCTCTCCTCTCTCCTCTCTTTCTTTCTCACTTAATTCTGCAACAATTTTTTTTCTCAATCAACAAAGAATTTTCTTTGTTAATAACAAATCGCTTTTTCTTTTCATTATTTTTTCACCGTGATAAAAGAAGATAAAATTCAAAGGATAACTTCGGTTAAAAATTTAAAAAATTCAATCCATGAGACTACTTCTTTGAAGCTTGATTCGTTCAGAATGGTGATCCATATACTATGTCATTTTTTCGTAACATCAATTTTTTTCAATTTGGAGTTTTCGCAAAAGCCAACTAAAGGATTTGAAAGGGCACATAAAATGGGTCGAAAATTATTATTTTTATAACTTTTTTTTTCATCACTCGTGAAATTTCAATTAAACTTTGTGAGAGAGGCATCAATTGAAAAATTATCAATGATTAAAAGTAAAATGAATTTGAAGTCCCAAATATCAACACTATAAATAAAATTCACAAAATCTATTGTGGATTTGGTGCAAAAAAAAAAAAAGAGTGTGAAAATAAACTATGGCAAAGAACAAAGGATTCTAAGCAGAAAAAAAAGTGAGAAATATTAACTATAGTAAAACTCTTTAGTTAATCAAACAAATTTGAACCGTGTGACACATGTCAAAATATTAAAAGGGTAATAGAGAAACTAGAGAAATTCATTACTGGAGAGGAGTCAACTCTGAAAATTTCACACTAAAGATGACACGTGACAGAAGAATGGTGTTTTAAAATTACTTGATAAATTGGTGTTTCGTGTGTGAGCTACGAGGTAACGAGATGTGAACATTGCAAATTTCCACGCGACAGAGTTATATAAGAAAAAGAGTGTTTTGAAACAATGATTTACTTCTGAGCTATTAAGTTATTAAGATAAAAAGATGTGAACATGACAAATTTACACGCGGACTATGTTAATAAGATTGATGGACCTATCATTTGTTGTCAAAGTCCAAACAACAAATTGATTAATCATGCTTCTAAACATCTCCATGACTTCATCTGTAAGGAAAAACAAACTCGATCTGCTAAGATAACAATGAAAGTCATATTATACTTTTTTTCTTGTCATCCATATGAATTCTGTCGACTGCTCTCGATACCATATCTCTAAATCAACATCTAACAGATGGAAGTACCATTATTTCATCTGGTGCCAAGTTTAAGTTGGAATTTTTCTCACCTGGGACATCAGGGAAAAGGTACTTAGGAATATTATTCAATAAAGTTACTGTACAGACAGTGGTACACGTTGTACATGAATGAATTTAACGATACATCAAGCTCGCTAAAGTTAACCAGACAAGGGATTCTTACTCTTGTGAATGGTTCTGAAAGAGTCATTTGGTCATCCAATTCCACTAGACATGTGGAAAATCCTATAGTACGACTTGTTGATTCAGGCAATCTTGTTGTTAGAGATGATTCAACTGAGGACTATCTGTGGCATAGTTTTGACTATCCCACTAACACCGCTCTACTGGAATGAAGCTTGGGATTGATCTGAAGACTGGTTTTCGTGGTTTCCTCAGGTTGTGGAAGAGCAGAAATGACCCCTCTATGGGTGAGTTTAGTTGGGTATTTGATCTTGTTGATTCCCACAACCATTTATCATGAAGGGTTCCATTGAACGCTACAGGTCTAGACCGTGGAATGGTCGAGGCTTTTCTAATTCGCCATCTCTGCTACCAAGTCGTGATTATATCTATACATATGTATCTGATGCAGAGAAAGTTTCCATTATGTATCAGTTAACGGCAGGGGCGGATCTACTTAGACAGGTGGGGGTGCCACGGCACCAAGTGATCTGGAAAAAACGTTGTTTATATATATATATATATATGCATAATAATTCTAAATATATTACAATTGCCACCTAGTGACTGAAATGTCAAACAACTTAATTGGCGAAGGAGTATGTCTGCCACACAACCAACCCAGGTTCGACTCTCACAGCCAACGCCAACACTTCTTTTTCGCTTCCTACAAAGCTTTCTTTTTTTTTTTCTTTTCTTTTTTGTCTTTTTTATCGGTTAATTTTCTTCTCTATTCATTCTTATTTATTTACTAGTTCTCTACAGGTGCTTTGCACGTGAATATCACAAATATATATATATATATATATATATAGCATGAAAAAAATATCCAACCTATATTAACTGACTTCAAGTTGATAGCTAAGCAACATCTAAGGTAGGCATCTAACTACCTAATATTTAACAAACTAACTACTGCTTAGAATAATTATAATTACAAATATATATATCTCAATACCTCTATTTGTAATTGTAATTACAAATATATATTCTAATATCCCCCTTAAGTTGGAGGTGAGGTTCTCAAGCCACTTGGTGAGTACAGCAGAATGTTTGCCAAGTGACTGTCAACCTTAATGTATTCTGTCGATTCATGGGATACAGGATTTCTTGCTATATGTATGGCATACTGACTGTCACAGAAGATTGAAGCAGGCTGAGGAAAAGATCCATCTAACTCTCTGAACAACCTGCACAACCAAGTAATCTCTCCAACCAGTTTTTTGAGGGATTAGTATTCAGATTCTGCTGATGATATGGAAATTGTTTCTTGCTTCAAAGATTTCCATATTATAGGTCTGTTTCCTAGAAATAAAAGGTAACCACTAATTGATCTCCTAGAGTCGGGACATGTGCACCAATTTTGGTGCAGTTAGGATCATTTGAGAGAAAATGCCAAGTGTAGCATATGTCTTGAGATATCTGAGCAAATGAAAGCTGCTTTTGGGTGGGGTTCCCTTGGATTTTGCATGAACTTTCTTTGATATTAGACATTATAGGCAATTTCAAGCTTAGTGTTTGTCAAGAAATTTAACTTCCCTATTAACTTTCTACAAAAGGAAAGATATGATATTGCTGGACATTCCTTATCTTTTCATTTTACGGTAGAGATCAAGAGAAGTGAAGCTGCCAAAACTAAGACAATCATACTCCTTCAAGTCACCACCGAACTTCCTTTGTGAGATAATGATTCCATCCATTCAGTATAGAACTTCCAAACCCAAGATATAGTGTATAACCTGCCATGTCGGTAATCCTTAAGCTACGCAATTTCTCCTGAGTCAGTTCCTGTGATGATAACATCATCTACATACACTGAAATATACATTGCGGAAAAGTGTATTATGTAGAACAAGGAGTAATCTTACTGAGAGTGAGTGTACCCTCTGCCCTCCGGAACATAATACATTAGCTAGTTTTCTATACCACGGCCTACTTGCTTGTATGAGACCATAGAGTGACTTGTTTAGCTTCCATGTAGACTTCTACATGTAAATAAATACCCATGGAGAAATCCATTATTTTCATCAAATCGAGAAATAAGGCTCTGATGGTAGTCATCTGAACAACTAGTGAGAAATTTTGTGTAATTAATCCTTCTTGTTGAGTATAACCTTTGACAACCAGCCTGCCATTAAGCCTCTCAATACACCCATCTGCCTCATGTTTCATTTTATATACATATTTACAGCCTACAACTTCCTTTCCACTGGCAGGGAGACAAATTTCATTGCTGCTTGTCAAGCAAGGAGCAACACTGCCTCTTCATAGAAAGTTGACTCATTGTTAGTGTAAAAAGTTTGAACCAAAAGCAGATTATCAGGAGCCAGATGATTTAGCTGTCAGTAAAGTAAGATTTCTCTAGAGACTCTTAAATTGTAGATATTTTGTAGTAGATAAGTCTTTTTGATTTAAAAATGAGTGGTGTGTACATAGTCTGGTGTGGAATATTTTACTTATTGTATGCTTGTAATTCTCACATTTTATTTATATATAGACCTTATGTAATGAAACAGCTAGAGTGAAATATAGAACTCAAAGAAAAACTTCAACCTTTCCTATCTTCATTTCATCTTCCTTTTCTTCTTAACATGGTATCAGAGCCTATTTCCTAAGTGATTTTTTCGATCATCTACTTGCTATGTTTTCTTGAATTTGATTGCTGGAAAAGTTCATGGCACCTGAAAATCAACCAACGATAAGTCCTCCAACTTTTACCGGAGAGAAGTATCACATTGGGATCATCAAGATGAAATCTTTGTTAGGAAAAACACTACAATATTGATATTAGAATGAAATTATAAAATAATAAATAACTTATATCAAACACCGTGTCGTGGCAAGCCACTGCCTTGAAAGCGATTTCGGCTCAACTCCGGTGCAAATCGCTGCAGCCGGTCGCTCCCCAAGGTTCCACAGTTACTATCAAACACGTGCCCTCATGGTTAAGAGTTTAACGGTTGCTAAAAACCAATTGACCAAAAAATATTCTAAGGATAAGAAGAGGGAGAAAAATGTTTTTTTTTTCTGTTTTTTTATTTATGTTGGTAGTGTGTATTATTTAGCTTTCACAAAGGCACTATTTATATAGGAAATTTCTAATTTAGAGTCAACAGTTAATTTCATAACGCATTGAAAATGTTAATGGCATTAAATGCCATTACATCACATTCTACAGAATCTCTCGTTTTTTGTTTTGGAACAGAAAAATTATTCTCTTTGTAACATATTTTGTTAGTGAAAAAACTTACAAAATAGTAAAATTGCAATATTACAACTGAAAATAAAATGAAGAAATTAGTCTCTTCAGGCTGAGGCGCGGATATCTCGCTCTCTTTAAGGAGATTCAAGCCCACTGCAGCAAATGTTTTCACCGGTCCAGCAGTAGTACTCTTTGACTTGTCCCCTCCAGGATACAACAGCCTTCACAAAGTATAACTCAACAACTCTGGACAAGAGTTGAGTCCAAAGCTCCACAAAAAAGAACACCTCCCTTCAACTAATAAGAACTCTCTTTTATACTAACTCTTCCACTCTTTGTTTTCTCTTATGAATTGTGTGTATCAAACCAAATGAAGACCACCACTATTTATACTACAAGAAGTCTTCCTAGCAATGAATAGGAAGATAATGGAGGTAGTAAATAGTGAAGATAATGGCCTTAGGAGTTACATAGGTTACAATGGGAGTTACATAGGTTACATAAGTTACAATGGGAGTTACATATGTTACATATGTTACAAAGGGAGTTACATATGTTACATAGGTTACAAAAGGAGTAATGGAGGTATTAAGAATGAAATAAAGTGATGGACAACCAATGCTAATGGATGATGTAGAAGTCATCCATTCAATGTTCATTCTTATAACTCCAAAATAAAGCAATTTAATATTTAAATATTAATATTAAATGCTAATAACCTAACAATCCCCCACTCATTTTAATATTTAGATAAGAGAGTATATCAGTTGAAGGAAGACTACTATGCATAATGAAGGTGTGCTCTGCATTGAACCTCCACTTAGTGAAACAGTAACTTTTACTCCAGAGTCGTAGTGTTCTCAGACTTGAACTATGACTGCTTAAGGGAAATAAAATATCACTGCTCACACATAATAATCAAGGTGTTGACATGAGCTTTAACAGCCAGCACGTTATGGCCATGTGCTATCCCGGTTTCATGAGTGCATTTGAGAATAAGCCCCATTCTCATAGGAAGCGACCTACTTCCACACATCACATAGGTGAAATCTGTCGAGAGTGCTCCTGTAAGATTAACACTCCACCCATACGGACTACAGATATTCATTAAGAGTTTTATCAACTCAACCTTCACAAACTACAGGAAATAATGCACTCACATCATAGGGAGGGAAAAAAAATAATGCATTTTTTCACAACAAGTCATCATATGATTAGTTTTTCCCTTTGAACCTGGTTATAGGATCTCTAGTCCCCAGGTTGGGTTTCCTCATATATGACTCAAGGATTTGTAGGCTTCAATCCCATCCCCCTCGATGTGCTCCAGACTTTTTCTTGTTAAGGCCTTTGTAAGAGGATCTGCAAGATTATCACAAGATTTGACATAATCAACATTAATGGTACCATTTGTCAAATACGATCTTACATTACTGTGTTTCCTCCTTATAGGTCTGGATTTACCGTTGTAATAACGATTTTGAACTCTACCAATTGCAGCGGTGCTATCAAAATGAATTAAAATAGGAGGAATTGGTTTTTCAAAATAAGGAATTTGAAACAATAAATCTCTTAACCAATTCGCTTCCTCACTAGCTGAAGCTAAAGCAATTAGTTCAGCCTCCATGGTAGAGTAAGCAATTATAGTTTGCTTCTTTGATCTCCAACAAACAGCACCACCACCTAAAGTAAAGACATAACCAGTTGTAGAACAGGAATCACCTGACAAAGTGTTCCAATCCGCATCACAAAAGCCTTCAAGTACAGCAGGATATTTTTTATAGAACAAACCACAATTTTTCGTTCCAATTAAATATCTCATAACTCTTGTTATAGCATGCCAATGTTCATTACCTGGCTTGCTTGTAAACCTGCCAAGTACTCCTACTGCATATGCAATATCAGGCCTAGTGCAATCAGTCACATATCTCAAACATCCGATTATACTAGCATATTCCTTTTGATTTATTACATCATTTTCACTTTCAACAGGAAATAAGTGAACACTTGAATCAAAAGGAGTAGCAACATGCTTGCAATCATGAAAGTTATATTTTTTCAAAATTTTCTCAACATAATGTGACTGGTCAAGGAAAATCCCCTCACATGTTCTTGTTATTTTTATTCCAAGAATAAAATTTGCCTCACTAAGATCTTTCATATCAAAATGGCTTCTAAGAACATTTTTAGCTTCATCAATAACATTCATGTTAGAGCCAAAGATCAACAAATCATCAACATATAGGCAAATGATCACATGTGAATTATTCCAAGACTTATGATATATGCACTTATCACACTCATTTGTTTTAAAACCATTTTCAATCATGCAGGAATCAAACTTTTCATGCCATTGCTTTGGTGCCTGTTTCAAGCCATATAGGGATTTAGTAAGTTTACATACTTTGCTTTCTTGGCCTGCTTCAACAAAACACTCGGGTTGGTCCATATAAATTTCTTCATTTAGGTCTCCATTTAGAAAAGCAGTTTTTACATCCATTTGATGAATTTGCAAATCAAAAATTGCAGCCATAGCAACTAAAAGTCTAATGGATGTAATTCTTGTTACCGGAGAAAAAGTATCAAAAAATTCTAGGCCTTCTAGTTGTTTAAAACCTTTTGCAACTAGCCTAGCCTTGTATTTATCAATAGAACCATCCGGTTTCAACTTTTTCCTTAAGACCCATTTGCAACCAATTGTTTTACAACCCGGTGGTAAATCAACTAACTTCCAAGTTTTATTAGAAATTAGAGATTCCATTTCATCATTTACAGCCTCTTTCCAAAATATAGAATCATGTGAAGATAATGCTTCTTTCAAAGTTAGAGGGTCATTTTCAATATTAAACACATAAAAATCAGGACCAAAATCTTTTTCTACTCTAGCTCTTTTACTTCTTCTTAACTCAAAATCAACAACTTCTTTATTTTTCAAAGTTGAAGTAGAAGAACTAGGTAGTGACAAAATATTTTGTTCAATCCTTTGACCCCCACTATTTTTAGTATCAAAAGGAAATTTATTTTCATGAAAAATAGCATCACCAGATTCTATTACAATATTATCTTCAAGATTAAAAAATCTATAGGCTGTACTATTTGAAGCATAACCAAGAAAAGCACAAGTAGTAACTTTCTTACCCAACTTTGTAATCTTGGGATCCATTAGCCTCACAAAGGCTAGACAACCCCAAACTCTTAGATATCCCAAACATGGCTTGTAACCTTTCCACAATTCAAAAGGTGTCAATTTAGACTTTTTATGAGGCACACGATTCAACACATAACAAGCAGTTAAGATAGCTTCACCCCAAAAATTTAAAGGTGCATGTGACTCAATAAGCATGGCATTAGTCAATTCAACCAAAGTTCTATTTTTCCTTTCTGCTACTCCATTAGACGAAGGAGAGTAAGGAGGAGTAGTTTCATGAATTATTCCCAATGATCTAACAAAAGAATTAAACTCATTTGATTCATATTCACGGCCTCTATCACTTCTAATTCTTTTTATTTTTCTTCCAAACTGATTTTCAACCTCATTGAGATAAGTTCTGAAATTTTCAAAAGCATCACTTTTATTTTTCATCAAGTAAACATATGTAAACTTAGAAAAATCATCAATGAAAGTGATAAAATATCTATTACCTCCTCGAGTTAGAATTCCACCAAGTTCACAAATATCAGTATGAACTAACTCTAACAAATCAGTTTTTCTTTCAACTTGAAAATGAGGCCTTTTAGTGATCTTGGCTTTACTACAAGCCTCACACTTTTCAAAATTCTTTTTAACCATTGGGATTAATCCTAAACTACTCATGATTCCAACATAACGATCATTAATATGACACAAACGAGCATGCCAAAAATTAGTAGAAGAAAGCATATAAACAGAAGTAGAAGTTTTATTCATTTCAACATTCAACTTAAACATCCCATCACATGCATACCCCTTCCTCACAAAAATACCTTTCTTCACTATTACATATTGATCAGATTCAATAATCTGTTTAAAGCCTGCTTTATTAAGAAGAAAACTAGACATCAAATTTTTTCTCATAGAAGGAGTATAAAGTACATCTTTCAATGTTAATATCCTTCCAGAAGTAAAACACAATTCAACATCTCCCTTTCCAAGCACTTGAGTAGTGTGAGCATCACCAAGCATGATGGTTTTGGGCTCCTCAAAATGAGTATATTTTTTAAACCAGTCTTTGTCATAACAGACATGACGGTTTGCACCAGAATCAGCCCACCATCCATCAACATTCTCAACCATGTTTATGTCGGTAATCACCGCCACAAAAGGTTCTTCAGTAACGTTTGCCTGAGGGTTAGGACCACGTTTCCGGAATCTGCAAAATCAAGCAATATGCCCACTCTTGCCACAAACAAAGCATGGTCCTTTTTCTTGAACTTGTTGATTTTGTGCTTGGTGATTTTCACCATTATTTTTCTTGGGAGGTCTACCATTATTTTTCTTGAATTTTTTCTTCTTAAGCTTTAAAGAGGTATTTTTGTGAGTTTCAGGATTAGCATTATTCGAAGTAATTAAATTTACCTTCGATGTGATGTTGTTCTCTTCTGTTTGTAAAAGTGCATCTTGGCCTCTTGCTTCTTCTTCCATGCGGATTTTCATTATCAAGGTTTCAAGAGAGGTTTCCTTTTGTTTGTGGCGCATATTTTTTTGAAATTCCTTCCAAGAAGGTGGAAGTTTATCCACTATGCCACAAACAATAAGGTTATCTCCAATTTTAACCTCTTCGGACCTAAGCTCTCCAACAATCATGATGAAGTCTTGAGCTTGATCTACCACTGATTTGTTGTCCACCATTTGGAAACGAAAAAATCTACTAGCTGCATATTTTTTCGCTCCAGCCTCTTCGGTATCATACTTACTCTGCAATGCCTTCCAAATTTTCTTTGCACTAGAGTAAGTTCTATCATAATAATCATAAAAATTATCAGATAGACAATTTAGAAGATAATACCGACACTTATAGGAATCACCATCGTACTTTTCCACTTTCTCTAGATGAGAAATAGTTTCATCATCATTCATAGTGGTGATGTCTTCTTTATTTGGATTCTTCTCGGTTAAAACGTAAGAAACATTGAGAAGACTTAAGTAGAAAAGTACTTTACCCTTCCATCTCTTGAAATGGTTACCATTGAACCGAAATGGCTTGTTAAGATCTCCCATCTTGACATCCGCGGTTTTTTCAATTGTAGCCATCTTTGAATCTCCTTAAAATTGTTGGTGAAAAAACTTACAAAATAGTAAAATTGCAATATTACAACTGAAAATAAAATGAAGAAATTAATCTCTTCAGGCTGAGGCGCGGATATCTCGCTCTCTTTAAGGAGATTCAAGCCCACTGCAGCAAATGTTTTCACCGGTCCAGCAGTAGTACTCTTTGACTTGTCCCCTCCAGGATACAACAGCCTTCACAAAGTATAACTCAACAACTCTGGACAAGAGTTGAGTCCAAAGCTCCACAAAAAAGAACACCTCCCTTCAACTAATAAGAACTCTCTTTTATACTAACTCTTCCACTCTTTGTTTTCTCTTATGAATTGTGTGTATCAAACCAAATGAAGACCACCACTATTTATACTACAAGAAGTCTTCCTAGCAATGAATAGGAAGATAATGGAGGTAGTAAATAGTGAAGATAATGGCCTTAGGAGTTACATAGGTTACAATGGGAGTTACATAGGTTGCATAAGTTACAATGGGAGTTACATATGTTTCAAAGGGAGTTACATATGTTACATAGGTTACAAAAGGAGTAATGGAGGTATTAAGAATGAAATAAAGTGATGGACAACCAATGCTAATGGATGATGTAGAAGTCATCCATTCAAATGTTCATTCTTATAACTCCAAAATAAAGCAATTTAATATTTTAAATATTAATATTAAAATGCTAATAACCTAACATATTTTATTTTGTGTTCTTTGCATTAGAATAAATGAATAAGTGAGTATTAATATCACAATCCCCCACTAATGCAAAGACAAATGGTAAGAACACATTTTGGACAAAAGGAAGGAATATGTACTTAAGTGTCAATAACTTTTGATTTGAATTGACACGTAGTGATATGAGGCAACAACTTATTATCCACAAAGTGAAGTACTCTTGAACTGAGTGGATATGAATTGAGACCCTCATAACACATACCATATCCTTAAATTTTAATCAACCTCCGCGATACAAACAAAGTGCTTTTATGGTCATGCACACACACCTTGGATCTTATGAGTGCTCTAGAAAGACGACCCAAGTCTTTCATAAAAAGCAACCACACCTTTACACTCATGTAGGTGACTCCATCAAGTCTATCTCAAATAGACCACCTTATGGCTATAGAAATTAAGAGCAAAATAAGCTCAACCTTATAAAACACTGCTTCACGCCATAGGGATAGAAAATATGGTGTATATTGAGGTCTAACAGGTCCACCACATTACCTCAATCAATGGGCTTTAGCCCCATCCCCCCCGACTTTTCAATGATTATTTCCTTGACAAGCCCTGTGTCATAGGATTAGCCAAATTTCATTCGGACCTTACATATTCCAATGAAATAACACCCAGTTTCAACAACTGTATAACTGCACCATGTCTCATATGTCTCTTTTTTCCATTGTATACACTATTTTTGGCGATTCCAATTCCTGATTGTGAGTCACAATGAAGAGAAACTGGTGAAGCTTGTCTTCCCCACTAAGGCATATCTGCTAAAAGATTTCTCAGCCACTCAGCTTCTTGCCTGCCAACTCGAGAGCAATGAATTCTGATTTGATGGTAGAACGTTCTATACACGTCTGTTTGGAAGATTTCCATGAAATAGCACCTGCACCCAAAGTAAACACATAGCCACTACTGGAGCTAACTTAATCATTGTCAATCACTCAATTTGTATCACAAAACCCTTCTATAATAGCAGGAAATTTGTTAAAATGCAAACACCAATTCATAGTACCTCTCAAATACCTTAATAAGCGATGAAGAGCATTCCAGTGCTCACTACTGAGATTATGAGTATATCTAGTCAATCTACTAACAGCATAAGCTATATCAGGCCAAGTATAGTTCATGAGAAACATTACACTCCCAATTATTTTAGCATATTCAATTTGAGAAACACTAGCTTTTTTATTCTTCTTCAAGTGTATGCTAGGATCATAAGGAGTTCTCAGCGGAACTACATCAAAACAATCAAACTTTTTCAACATTTTTTTTAATGAGATTGACACTAAGAGAAATCATTAGGAGTTCTTTTGATTTTAACTCCCAAAATCACATCTGCTTCACAAAGGTCTTTCATTTCAAATTTAGAAGACAAAAAGTTCTTAGTCTCATTAATAACATTCACATTAGGACCAAAGATTAACATGTCATCTGCATATAAACATATAATGAGACAATCTGAACCTATCATCTTAGATTAAACACCTGTATCAGATGAATTTACAACAAAGTCATTATCCACTAATGTGAGATTAAATTTTTCATACCATTGGTTAGGTGCTTGTTTTAGTCCGTACAAGCACTTTCACAGTTTGCATACTTTATCCTCTTGTCCTGGAACCACATAACCCTCAGGTTGAGTCATATAGATCTCTTCCTCTAAATCACCATTTAGAAATACAATTTTAACATCCATTTGATATACCACTAAATCATGAATAGCGGCCAAAGCAATAAGAGTTCTAATGGTCACTATTTTAGTCACAGGAGAATAAGTATCAAAGTAGTCAACGTCTTTCTTTTGGTTAAAACCCCTAATCACAAGTCTAGCCTTATATTTATCAATTGTACCATTAGGTCTTAATTTCTTCTTAAATATCCAATTGCTACTTATGGGTTTACAACCTTTAGGCAAATCATGCAAGTCCCAAGTGTGATTGGAAACTATAGAGTCTAACTCACTTTTAATAGCCTCTTTCCAAAATACAACATCTATTGATCTCAGTGCTTCATCATAAGTCTTAGGATCTTCTTCTATTAAATAGATAGACACTAATTCATCATTTAAAACATTAATATCATAATTTTCAGTTAAGAAAGTAGTGATAAAATCAGGACCAAACGTTTTCTCAATTCTACGTCTCTTACTCCTTCTAAGTTCTTTTTCATGTTCACTAGAAATAACTCTAGAAGAAGGTACAACATGAGAATTAATAAACATATATGTAGAATCACTATTTTTTATATCACTCGGCACATTATTCTTTAAAGGAAAAATATGCTCAAAAAATTCTGCATCTCTAGATTCACAAATAGAATAATAATTTAGAGACATAAATCTATATGCAATACTATTTTAAGCTTGACAAATAAAGACAACATTAGAAGTCTTAGAACCAACATTTACTCATTTAAAATCAGGTAGACCAACCTTAGCCAAACACCGCCACACTTTCAGAAATTTCAAACTAGGAGCAAATCTTTTTCACAACTCATATGAGGTCTTGTCTAACTTATTATACGGGACTCTATTAAGAATATAGCATGTAGACAGGAGTGCTTCTCCCCACATATAGTGAGATAGACCAGAGCTTAAAAGCATAGAGTTCATCATTTCTTTAAGGGTTCTATTTTTCCGTTCGGCTACACCATTTTGTTGGGGAGTACAGGGAGCACTAAACTCATGTATAATACCATTTTCTCACAAAAATCCTCTGGAGTTTTAGTACTATATTCACCAACCCTATCAGATCTAAATCTCTTTATTTTCCTGTCTAATTGATTTTCCACTTTTGCTTTGAATTTCAAAAACATGCGTTCAGCTTCATTGTTAGACTTAAGAAGATATACCTTGGTGTATCTAGAAAATTCATCAACAAAAATAATGTAATACTTTTTTCCACCTTTGCTAACAATGTTCTTGAAATCTGCTAAATCTGAATATATTAGTTCAAGTAATTCAGTCTTTCTACTAATAACAGATTTGAAAGGTTTCTTGGCATGCTTTGCTTCTACACACATGACATTTAGAAAAATCATCAGTTTTTATCATAGGAATGAATTTCATTTTCCGAAGTCTTTTAATAGAAGCATTGTTGACATGACCTAGTCTACCATGCCACAAATTGATAGACTCAACAATATAAACAGAATTTGAAATACTTTCATTATTGTCAATCTCTTGAACAATGTTAAATACAAATAATCCTCCACTAAGATATCCCTTCCCAACAAAGTCTCCTCCGCAAGTAATTATTATTTTATCTGCTTCAAAAACAAGTTTAAGGCCTGCTTTGTTGAGAAGTGCTCTGGAAACTAAGTTTCTACGGAGGGAGGGAACATTCAAAACATTTTTCAAGAATAATGTCTTTCCGGAAGTTAATTTAAGTAAAACTTTTCCTTTACCCATTACTAAAGCAGTAGTGGAGTTACCCAAATACACACTCTCCATCAGTGGAATCCTCAAAGTCATGGAATAACTCTATATTGGAACAGAAATGCCTTGAAGCGCCTGTGTCTAGTACCCAGTCAATCTTGTTAGCCACCAGATTTGCCTCAACGACTACAACAATAATCACTTCATTGCCCTCAACAAGATTAAATTTGAAGATCACTTTGTCCTTCCTGCTTTGAGTCTTGCCCTTTTCTTTGATAGCACCTGGCAGCTCTGTGACCAACTTTTCCACAAACAAAACAAGAGCCCTTAAATTTTTGAATTTTACTCTCCGGCTTGTTGAATTGATTTTTCTTCGTCATAAGTTCATTTTTCGAAACTTTCTTCTGTTTGCCTTTCAACCTATCTTTCTGAACAGTACCAGAAGATTCAACAAGATTAGCTTTAGAAGAATTAAGAGAAAGTTCTTCCATCTTATCTTTGAGACAGTTCACCTCTTCAGTCCTTATATGACTAATAAGTTCTCGAAGGGTTAAGTTCTTTTTTTCTTATGTTTTAATTGGTTTCTATAATCACTCCAAGATGGTAGAAATTTTTCAAGAAAAACATTAGCTTAAAATATCTCACACATCTTCATGTCCTCGTTGAGAACATTAGCAGTCAAGTTATCATATTCATGAACTTGTTCCATTATTTTCTTATTATCAACCATTTGGAGTTTAATCCATTGTCCGACTACATATTTTTTCTTTCCTGCATCATCAGCGCCATATTTCTTTTCCAAACTATCCCATATTTCTTTAGCAGATTTATAGGTAACAAATAAATCAAATAAAGGATTACTCGTGATTTAGCAAATGCCCTCTTACAGTTTTATTATCCTTTTAAAATATCTTTTTAACAACATCATCAACAGTTATAACATTGGTAGAATGAGAAGTAGTGTTAGAACCATTTATAGAAGGTTCTTTAAATAAAGCATAATCAACTTTTAATTGTTCAAAGAAAATTAAAAGTTTTTGTGACCATCATTTAAAATTATTTTCATCCAAAGGCTCAAGTTTTGACAAATCATTAAAAGTTTCGTTCAAAGAAATAGCCATTGTCAACATTGTATGTTAAAAACTCGCTTTCAAATTGTTAGGAAAAATACTACAATATTGATATTAGAATGTAATTATAAAATAGTAAATAACTTATATCAAACACTTTGTCTTGGCAAAACACTGCCTTGTAAGCGATTTCGGCCCGACTCCGGTGCAAATGGCTGCTGCTTGCTCCCCAAGGTTCCACAATTACTCTCAAACACGTGTATTCGTGGTGAAGAGTTTGGAGGTTGCTCAAAACCAATTTCCCAAAAAATATTCTAAGGAAAAGAAGAGGGAGGAAAATGTTTTTTTCTCTTCTTTTTATTTATGTTGGTAGTGTGTATTATTTAGCTTTCACAAAGGCAGTAATAATATAGGAAATTTCTATTTTAGAGTCAACAGTTAATTTCATAACGCATTGTGAATGTTAATGGCATTAAATGCCATTACATCACATTCTTCAGAAACTCTAGTTTTTTGTTTTGGAATGAAAAATTTATTCTCTTTGTAACATATTTTATTTTGTGTTCTTTGCATTACAACAAATGAATAAGTGAGTAATATTATCACAAGATTATCTAAAGGCTCTCAACTTATGGGAGAGCCTGTGTTTAGCCATTGAGAATTATCTGTGCCTTGAAAAAGAAAAAACAAGTCTGCTAAGAAAACTTATCTGTCATTTTCCTATTTTGACTAAAAAACAATGTCAAGCTCTAGTTTATTATTTGTCAGTCAAATATTCTGGAGAAGCTCATTCAACTAAATTATGTTTGAAACCCTAGGGTGTATACAAAGATGGACAAGAAGTTGCAGTAAAGAGACTTTCAAGATATTCAGCACAGGGAACGAATGAGTTCAAGAATGAGGTTATCTTCATTGCTGAACTCCAAAATCAAAATCTTGTGAAGCTTCTTGGTTGTTGTATACAAGCAGAAGAAAAGATGTTGGTTTATGAGTACATGCCTGACAATAGCTTGGATTGGTTCCGTTTTGGTTGATTATCACTTCTCTCAATTCTTAACGCACTTGGATTTGCATTAATCATATCTTGAAATAGTTCAATCATCAGATATTTGAAATGATCCTATTATAAGCTCTAGATTTTTGCAGATACAGATTGGAGGTCACTGCTTAATTGGCCTAAGTGCTTCCATATTATTAATGAAATTGCTCGCGGACTTCTCTATCTACACTAAGACTCTAGATTGCGGATAATACACAGAGATCTTAAGCCTAGCAATGCTTTGCTAGACACTGATATGAACCCGAAGATATCTGATTTTGGCATGGCAAGAAGTTTTTGAGGAAATGAGACTGGAGCCATGACAAAAAGAGTTGTTGGGACATAGTAATAATCTTTAAACCAATGAACTAATTGCAGTATATTAAACATATACTTATTTTGTTTATCTGACTTATCCTACAGTGGTTACATGTCTCCGGAGTATGCAGAAGAAGGAAAGTTTTCAGTGAAATCAGATGTATTTAGCTTTGGAGTTCTAGTATTGGAGATTTTAAGCAGGAAGAGAAATAGAGGGTTCTTCCATCCAGACCATAACCATAATGTTCTAGGACATGTAGGTGCACTTCTTGTCTATCTTATATGTTAAGTAATATAAAACTTATAGAATCTAACTTCATAATATCAAATATTCAGGTCTATATCCTCTTCAAAGATAGCAGGGTTATGAAGGTAATAGATGCACAACTAAGGCACTCATGTAATCTGTCTGAAGTTCAAAGATCAGCACATATAGGTCTATTATGTGTGCAGCAGTGTCCAGAAGATAGGCCGAGTATGGCGTCAGTTATGCTCATGTTAGGTAGTGAGGTTGTACTACCCTTGCTGGAAGAGCCAGGATTTTTCAATGGAAGAAACCAATCTACAGCCACCGAAGCAGTCACTTCATCTAGCAAGCATGGCGAAACTTCTGTCAATGAATTAAGCATCACACAATTGGATGCTAGATAGGAGACAAATTTTAGGCTACATTTGCTTAATTGTTGCTGTCATATAGCTGAATAACTAGTAGTTGTTCGACATGATTAGTAGACTCTTAATTTGATGCATTACTATGAGTAATCCTGAATTCTAGTTGAGTTAACGACATAGGGTAGTCAAGTGTTTTGATGTCTTAAAATGAGAGGAATCTTATCGAATTATGCATCATGAAGGTAAAAGAGTATCTTCTAATGCAAGAAGCTTCTTATTGTGGAAATAACATCCAATAGCAATATACTCCCATATTCCGCTTGACACAAAATTAAGAAAATTGGTCAAACAATAAAAAATTGTATATATTCCTTCAATTTTCTCTCATAAGCTTGTCTGAAATATGGAATCGGTGCATCAAATTAGTTCTAACTCTTGGCCTTCTAATATTAGTACCTAATCGAAAAAGAAAGTGTCAGTCTTTTGCTTAATGCCTCTCAAAGTGAGAGAGTCTTCCCATTATGTAGAGAGAATAAATATTACACGTCCCTAAATATTTGACATTCCAGTCCCTTAAGATCAACTATTTTATATCTAAAAATATGCTATTCAATACCTCTAAATCTACTTTGCTATCCCTCAAAATCCGCTATTCTATCACAATATTTATTCATTTAATTCTACAAAAAATCTATATGATCATGCTAATTTATATTAATATCTAATTATAATAATCATACAATTATTTAGATGTCCATCATGCTAACATCCCCCCTCAAATTGATGTTGGTCGATCAAGAAGCATCAATTTGCCTACTAGAAATTGATCGCTTTGTCATGCCATGAATTTTGTAAACGCATGAGATATTTGAAGATCACTGGACATATGTCGAAGAGCAATGACTCATTTATCTACAACTTGTCGTATATAATGACAATCTACTTCGATGTGTTTGATCCTCTCATGAAAAAACTTGATTAGTAACAATCTGAATAGCACTAATTGTATTATCAGCATGGAGAGGAGTGGGATGAGATTGAGGAAATCCAGTCTCAATATGCAATCCACGAATCCATACATCCTCAGAGAAAGTAGTAGACATGGATCAATATTTCATCCTTTATTGAAGATTTTGACACACGATCTTGCTTTTTACCCATTCAAGATATCAATGACTCTCCAAGAAACATGCACCAACCATTGATTGAACGAAGAGTATCAGGACATCCCTCCCAGTCAAAATCATTAAAAGCATTAAGACGAATAGGAGAACCACTTGGAAAGAACAAACCACGAGTAGATTTTCCTAGAACATACCGAATGATGCGACGAATTTAGGCTCCCAACAAAAGAGATATCAGGCTGAGTAATAGTAATGTAATTTAGACTCCCAACTAATTGTCAAAACATAGTTTGATCAGGATGAATATCGCCTTCTTCATAATGATACTTCACATTCAATTCCAATGGAGTATCTACGGAGGAATCTTGAACACCAGCCAAATTAATCAGATCCTAAGCATATTTGTGTTGGCTTAGAAGCACACCTGAAGCAACATTATAAACTTCCTAACCCAAAAAATAAGTAAGAGTACCAAGATCTTTCATATGAAAAGAATCTTTATGATGTTGTTGAGGCTAGTGATTAGTGAAGAATCAGTTCCTATGATAACAATGTCATCTACATACACCAAAAGAGGAACACAACAGGTAGATTTTTTTTGAAGAAACAAAGACGAGTGATATTTTCTCTGCTAAAAAAACTGTAGCAAAGTAGATAGGAACTTATCAAACCAAGCTCTTGGAGCTTATTTTAATCCATACAAAGACCACTTCAAACCAACAAACCAGGTGGAGGCTTCATATAAATATCTTCGTTAAGATGATCATATAGAACAACATTTTTGTGTGACAAAATGTTGCTCTTCACACACTAATTTCCTAAAGGAAACATCCAAAGAAGGAGACGGGTCACGATTAAACAAGTTAGAGTGAACACTCTCAAATTCAGAGCATAACTTAATCAAAAGTTGGTATCACTTGCTATGCTCATGAAGAACCTGAATCACAGAAAGAGATTCAGTAGGTATTTTGGCATAGACATATCTGTAATTTCAGCCCATAGGTTCTGAAATCCAGAAAAATAATCCTGAACAGAAAGACCTCCTTGAGAATAATTAGCAATTTTATACTCTAACTGAAAATGTCTTGTGCTATTATCGTGGTTGTAAACCTTTTGTAAGTAATCCCACATGGCTTTATATGTGTTGTACGACCCGAGATTAAGAAAAATAAGAGGGTGAATTGACCATATAATCCATGTCATAACCTGAGCATTTTTAATCTTCCATTCAAAAAGGTTTGTTGTATCAGTAGGAGTAGGATCGCTTCCATCTATATGGATCCATAGTTTTTGCCACTAACAAATAATTGAAACTAAAACTGCCTTGAAGAATAATTTTTTCTAGTGAAGCAAACACTGAAGGATTCAAAGTGATGTGAATTCATGTTTTAGAATAGTTATGAAAACTTCAAAGACACATGATGCAACTAGAATGACCAAGAGTAAAAGTCCTAGGTAGTAGGACTGATTGTCGACAAAAGGTTAACAAAAAACCAATATTTTTTAGAAGTGTTTTCAGAAGGAACCGCAAATGACTCTATGAAACAAGACAACCAATAGAAGTCTCTAATACCATGTTAATTTTCTGCTGAATATCTCTCAAAGTGAGAGAGTTTTTCAATTATATATAGAATAAAGATTACACATCCCTAAAGATTCGTCATTCATATCCCTAAAGATCAACTATTCTATCTCTACAAATCTTCAATTCAATCACGCTAAATCTACTTTGCTAGCCCTCCAAATCCGCTATTCTATCACAATATTTATTCTTTTGATTCTACATAAAACCTGTATGATCATGCTAATTTATATCACTATATAATTGTATTAGTATATACAATTATTTAGATGTCTATCATTCTAACAGAAAGATTATATCGTAATTTGTACAAAATGTTGTTGCCTAGTGGACAATGAAGAGGGTTGATAACCATGAGATTCAGTTCAAATATCAGCAAAATCAAAAGCACTTTGATTTCATTACATCTATCTATGCCTTAGTGGATAGAGTTATTCGTTTCCTATAGAATTAAGTGATTCCTTCCCATTTGCATAAACTTGATGGAAAGTTTATCTGATACTTATATTGATGTGAGGGTCATAGTTACTTAGAAAATAGTAGAGGTGCGTGTAAACTGACCCGAGCACCGCCATTATAGAAAACCTCGCTTCCAAGTTCTTTGTTTCAAGAAAACAATTGGGCCCCGTGCATTAGACACATGCTTTGCATGTGTGTTCCAGGTAAATTTTTACATATCCATTTGAATGATTAGAAGATTATGAAAACATTACATATAAATCTTTAAAAGCTACAAGAAACACCAAATTAGAGGCGTATTTTAATGATTAAAATTAATTCCTTTTAAGCAACCAACTATAATTTTGTAACTTTGATAAGTACTTAGAAAACATCCAATAATGTAAAAAAAAACTAACTTAAGTGCAAATAAAAATACAAATTTACAAAAATCTAAAATTCATTAAAAAGTGAATAAAAGAAGTAAAATAGAGAAAAAAAACACAAAATATAAATAGAGAAGAAAAAACACAACACACACATCCCCTTCTTAAGACTTTATTCATATCAATATATATGGAAAAAGAAATACAGAATCATTATACAATTCTTTGAGTTCTTGCCAACAGTCGAAACTCTCTCACAAAATCAATCAAAATTCAAGAGTCTTCTTCTATGAGTCAAATGAAAACATAAATCAAATAGTACAATAGTGATATAAGTGTTCACAACTTTAACTATAGAATGAAATGGGTAACCTTGGATAAGGGTCATGAAATAAAAAAGATGAATTTATAGAGATAAAGATGGAGGCATACCAAACTAATATCTTAAATTTCAAAATTAAATACTTGGAGGTAATGAATATGAAATACACCACTAACGACCCTCGAATTATATAGATCAAGTACAAGTCATCTTAGTTTAAGAAATACGTCACTAACGACCCTCAAATTTGGTAGATCAAGTCCAAATTATCCTAGTTTGAGAAATATGTCACTAACAACCCTCAAATTATGTAGATTAAGTCCAAACAATCCTAAGTCAAAAATATGCCACAAAATACCCTCAAATTATGGATAAATATCTCATGAGCAAAGAATCAAGGGGTCAACATAATTGTACCCCGCAATCTTAATTAATAAAATTATGTTTTTTCATATTTTTTTAAAATTAAAAAAAATATGAAAAGCATGTTATGGATATCAATAGAAGTAATTGAATAAGTAACTAAATATGATTTATGAGTTATGAAGGTAAATATTAAAGCAAATAAAGAGAAAAATAACAAATAAATAAAGGAGACAAAAATATTACTCCCTCTGTTTAAAAAAGAATGACCTAGTTTGACTTGACAGAAAAGAAAGGACTTATTAATCGTGTGGTTCCTTTATTAAAGTTATATCAAATGTATGCTAATTTTATTGAATCCATATCAGGTAGGGAAATATGACGACCCACTAGACGGGCCATCATTTCGACGGCCCGTCAAGCCCCTTCTGAAGGTCACTTCCTGAGCTTTAAGTTAGAGTAGTATTGGTCTTTTTTCCCTATGCATTTGGTATTTAAAATACAGCGTTTAGTACCTAAATCACATCGTTTTACTTATTCTAAGCCTAAGTAGTTAGTTATAAACTACCTAAAATCCGTATTCTCCTAAAATCATCTGATTTAGAAAGAAAAGAAGAGAAAGAGGCGACAGTTTCTCCCAAGAACAAGAAAAGGTCTTCTTCAAGTTCAGCCCTAAAATTCAAAAGATTTCTCCGAAGTTTTTTCACCAGAAATGTGAGATTTTACTAGTAAGTTCCTACACCCATTAGGTCCCTAGAATTGAGTCAATTCTTTAGTTCTCCATGAGTTGTTCAGACCTAAGTTCCTAAATCTTAGGGATCCATTGCAATTAAGATGTTATAGTCTCTATAATGTTAATTACATGTTTCCTAGAGAATTAGTGTAATTACATGTGTAGAACTCAGAAACCCCAACTTGTGCTAATTATCAGTATTTCATGAATTATACATGCTAGGCAAATTAGTCAGACAATAATGCTTCCAAATTTGAATGCCATATCTTTCAATATATCCGTGTTGCATTCCCATAAAATTAAGAAATTAGAACTCTATATAAGAATATAATTCGACTTTAGTATTTCCTGGATCTTTCCGTAGAATAGTGGATTTACCGAATGAATTTAGATGTTGGACATGAGAACGAATTAGTCCAACACTTATTGGAAACCTCTCACAATTTGAAATATCTAGAAATAAGCTAAGAAACTAAAAATATTCATTTTTGGAAAGAAAGGAAAAAATATGAAAAATATACTGAGTTAAGAAAGTGAGTTTTGACCATTTTCGAACGACCATAACTTCTAGCTCAAAATGAATTAGAGGTAGTTCTTAATATAGTTTGAAATGCCTTCAAGATATTTTTCCAACAACACTGAGTTTGTGCATTTTTGATATTGTATGAGGAAGATATGCCTATCGGAAGTTGGGTTGTTAAAGTAAGGAAAGTATAATTCGGATTTAATGAAGGGCAATCTAGTCTTTTCACCAATTAATTTCCTATTCCATTTTTAGGGGTTATTTGGGGTAAAAACAAGTCTTAACTAAGTTTTTGAAAATTAAAATCACGTTTAGGCTTGGAGAAGAGAGAAAAGAAGAAAGAAAGGGAGAGAAGTCAAGAATTCGCCAAGAACGTCAAGCTTTGGGAGTTGAATTTTGTCAGGGTGATCCCTATCAAGGTAAGTGATATCTTTTAGTGTTGAGTCAGTTCACCCACACACCAAACTTGTTTCGATTCGAAGAGATGGTTGAATGATAAAAAGGAAAGGTTTTAACAAATATTTTTGAATTGTTATTGACTGAGTTGTTGAATGTCTAGTGGTTATTTGATTCGTGTTTCGGGGGTTGTTTTTCGAGTTAAATCTATTGGGTACTGAAGTTATTAATGATCCTAAGTGTTTAGGGAAAAAACATGAAAGTTTAGAGATGAAAAATGAAGTAAAAAGTTGAGAACGCATTTCCGTAGGGATTTGGGGATCCGTGTCTCCCATAGAACCACAAGACAATCTCTCTCTGGAGCTCGCCAACTTGGCCTTTGAAGTTTGGGGCCTGGCATCCCACGCCTCTCAGAGTGCCAAGGATGCCAGTTCACCCCATTATTTTCCCACCTTTTCGTACTACTTCCTAAGTGATGTATCCCCATTTATTTGTTTATTCTAACACTCTAAGAAAGGTCTAAACATCATGAAATCATCCATAAACATGAAATCATGAACCTTGAATCCATAATCAAATTCAACAAAAGTTGAGATCAAAGTCAAGGAAGTTAAGAGTCAAGTCTAAAGGTTAAGAAGCAAGTCAAAGCGAAGCTCTTAAATGGTTTTCAAGAGTCTTTAGCAATGCCTAACTTTGATTTTTAATACTCTAGTTTCAAATTAAGTAGCAAGTAAAGGGTTGAGTTCATGTTTCAAAAAGTTATAAGGGAACTAAGTATTTCTTAAGAGTTTATTTAAGACTCGAGTTTTAAGATAAGCAAAGAGTAAAGAACTTAGTCCATTTCTCAAAAGCTATAAGGCAACTAAGTATTCTCTAAAAGTTTATAAATATTTTTACATTTAAGATAAGAAGGAAACTAAGAGTTCCAAGAAAGTTTAAACAAGAAAAGGGAACATTGATTCCAAGAGAGGTTTTTAAAGCTAAGTGTTGAGTAATTACCTCAACTCAAAGAAACAATTTATTTTAAAAATACACGAGCTATGTATATATTTATAAGTAGTATTGAGCACCGATGTGGGGATGCGAGTTCATAATAATTCAAGTCTCCGTGAAAATTATGTAGCATCATGGGTATTAACGGGTCATACTTTTTAGATGGTCACTTAAGTTAAGCTAGTGACCCACTAAGTTAAGTAGTTTTATGCGACGACAAAGTATAAGACATGTTTGGCAGCGTGGGCAAGATACCGTATCACCACTTAGGCTCGTAGTGGTGGTTGTTGGTTAGAGAGTCTCCCACAGAAACTATATTACTTCATATATAAGAAAAGTTAAGTTTATTATTGCAAGTGTTTTCACTGTTTTATAAGATTTTATATGTTGCATGTGTCTTATGGATTTATATATAGTCAAGTTATTCATGATTTGAGCAGAGCCAAGGTAAGTGTTCTTTCTTACTTTTTTTTCACGCTTAAGTTATTTTTAGCATTCCAACTCGCATACTCATACATTAAATTTACTGATGCGAGTTGGCCTGCATAATCTTATGATGCAAACACATGTAATCAGTATCAACATTATCCATTGCCTCGTTGATCCAGCTGAGCACTCTGAGTCGGTAGTAAGCCTCCTTGCATTTCGAAGGACTCTTGTTATTCGCTTTTCAGATTTTTTCTTCATAAGATCTTGTGGCATTTGTCCCAACATCCATATTAGTATTATAGAAGCTTCACAGTCTGACAGTAATATTGAGTCTCTCATCTTTGTATTGCAGATATTTTTATTTTGCGATTTAAGTGTCATTTTGGCCAACTTATTTACTTTAAGTTATTGAATGAGACTATTTTATTGAGTTAAGTCTTTAGTTGTGTTAAGTAAGTCATGCCAAGGTTCTGCTCGAGGCCAACAATGGACATCGAGTGTCGGCCACGTCCAGGGTGTAGGCTCGGGGTGTGAGAAACTTGGTATTTGAGCCCACGTTAAAGAGTCCTAGGGAGTCTATGAAGCCGTATTTGTAGAATCCTAGTTATCGATGTGAAGAGCGCAAAATCTATAATTAGGAGGCTACAACATTTAAGAATTTCTCACTTATTTTATATTCCTTTTTTGTGCGTTAGAGTTTATATTTAAAAGTTTCCCTCTAATTGGTACTTGCGTGTGTTTTCAGATTACCACGCCTCCACAAAGAGAAGTCACAGGTCGTCCAGCTAGGAGGAATGTCGAGGAGCTAGAGATACCTAATGCACCAAACATGCAACCTCAAGAAGAAGTCACAAATTCTAAATTTTTTGATGCTATTCGGATATTGAGCTAAGTTGTGACTAATCAGGTTGGACAACATAAACAAGTTCGACAAGAAGAGGCTGGCACCTCGAGAATTCATGAATTTTATAGAATGAATCCTCCTAGTTTTTATGGGTTTGATCACTACTGAGGATCTGGAGATTTTTATGAAAGAGTTGAAGAAGTTTTTTGATGTGATGCATCTTGTTGATAAAGAAGGTGTCTAGGACTTGGTTTGATCTAGAAAGGAGGGCAAAGATGAGGATGCACCACATTCGAGTTGGGTCTATTTTGAAGAGGTTTTCTTAGGGCGTTTCTTTCCTTGAGAAATTAAAAAGGCTAAGGTACGAGAGTTTCTTACACTGAAACAGGACTCTTTGAGTGTGCATGAGGATGGGTTGAAGTTCACTCAACTGTCCCGCTATGCTCCTGAAATTGTTAAAGAAATAAGGAGCAGAATGAGCTTGTTTGTTGCTGGCTTAGGTCGTGCATCAAGCAAAGTGGGTAGGGTTGTGATGCTAATAGGCGCCATGGACATATCAAGGTTGATGGTTTATGTGCAACAGGTCAAAAAGGAGAAGCTGAGGAATAGAGAAGAGTATAAGATCATGAAAGCGAAGACTGTGAATGAGTCTGGGTAGCAGAAAGGTGGTTTGAATTGGCCGCAATTTCATAAACAAAAGGGGAATGCACCATCATCTGCTAGTGCGCCGGCTCCCAGAAACAAAGGTGAATTGGGCTTCTGCATGTGCCAAGTTTATTACAACCCACCCAGGTAAATGTCGTGATGGACAAACAGGTTGCTTTAAGTGTGAGTAAGAGGGTCACTTTATGAGGGAGTTTCCTAAGAACAGAGAGGGTAGTGGAAATCCGAGAAATAGAGCCCAATCTTCATCAATTTACTCTACTAGAAAGGGTTGCACCTAGAGGAGCTAATTCTGGTATTGGCAGAGGGGCAAACCTCATTTATGCAATCACTAGCCCCAAGAGCAAGAGAACTCTCTAGATGTTGTCACTGGTATGATCTAAGTCTTTACCTTTGATGTTTATGCTTTCTAGACCTAGGAGCAAGTTTGTGTTTTGTAACTCCTTATGTTGCAAATAAGTTTGAAATTCTTTTAGAGAAACTTTGTGGACCCTTTTGTGTTTCTACACCTGTTGTGGAGTCTATTATCGTGGAAAGAGTCTATCATGATTGTTTTGTGTCCACTAATCACAAGAATACAATGACTAACCTAGTGGAGTTAGACATGGTAGATTTTGATGTCATTCAAGGTATGGACTAACTTCATGCCTGTTATGCATCAATAGATTGTAGAACTTGAGTTGTCAAGTTTCATACTCCTAATGAGACTATTATAGAGTGGAGTAGTAGATCAATTGGGATCGTGTCATTTCGTACCTTAAGGCGAGAAATTTAGTTTCAAAGGGTTGCATTTATCACTTCGTTTGAGTTAATGACTCAAGGGCCGAGGTACCTTCTCTTCAGTCAGTTCCTATAATAAAAGGGTTTCCATAAGTCTTTCCTGATGATCTACCCGAATTCCCTCCTGAGAGAGAAATAGACTTCAGCATAGACATCATTCCATATACTTTTCCAATATCCATTCTGCCATATAGAATAGAACCAACAGAGTTGAAAGAACAACTAAAATATCTATTAGGTAAGGGTTTCATTCGATTAAGTGTCTCACCTTGAGGTGCTCAGGTCTTGTTTGTAAGAAAGAAGGGTGGTTGCCTTAGGATGTGTATAGATTCCCGTCCATTGAATAAGGTTACCATTAAGAATAAGTATCCTCTTCCAAGGATAGATGATCTATTCGATCAACTTCAGGGTGCCACCTGATTTTCAAAAATAGACCTCAGTTCTGGATACCGTCAGTTGAAAGTTAGGGAATATGACATTCTGAAGACAACTTGTAGAACCATATATGAGCATTATGAGTTTTTAATTATGTCATTTTGGTTGACCAACGCGCCTGCAACATTCATAAATCTTATGAATAGATTATTCAAACCTTATTTAGATATGTTTGTCATCATCTTCATTGATGAAATACTAATCTATTCAAGGAATGAAGAAGATCACGCTAGTCATCTCAGGATAGTCCTTCAGACTTTGAAAGATAAGGAGTTTTATGCCAAGTTCTGCAAGTGTAAGTTTTGCTTTAGTTTGTGAAATTCATGGGCCACATAGTTTCTGGTGATGAATAGAGTTGATACCCAAAAGATAGAAGCATTTCAGAGTTGGCCTAGACCCACGTCTCCAAAAGATATTATGAGTTTCGTGGGTTTGGCTTGCTACTATAGAAGGTTTATTAAGGGGTTTTCACCTATTTTGTCTTCTTTGACCAAGTTGACTTAAAAGAAGATCAAGTTTCAATGGTCTGAAGCCTGTGAGAAACACTTTCAGGAGTTGAAGAAGAGGTTGACTACTACCCTAGTGTTGACCTTACTAGAAGGTACTCAAGGTTTTATGGTGTATTGTGATACATCTAGAGTTGATTTGGGCTGCGTGTTAATGCAGAATGGCAAGGTTATAGCTTATGACTCCAGACAGTTGAAAGTTCATGAGAAGTATTATCCAACTCATGACTCTGAATTGGTAGTGGTAGTTTCTACTTTGAAGATATGGAGACACTATTTGTATGGTGTTCATGTCGACATAATCAGTGATCACAAGAGCTTCGAATATATGTTTACCCAGAAAGAGATCACTCTTAGACAAAGGAGATGGTTAAAACTACTCAAGGATTATGAAAGGAATATTCTTTACCACCCAGGTAAGGCTAGTGTGGTTGCTGGTACTTTAAGCAGGTTATGTAGGAGGAGTGCCGCACATTTTAAGGAAGAAAAGAGGGAATTAACCAAAGATGTGCATAGACTTGTACGACTGGGAATCAAACTTTTGGATTACACAAAAGGAGGAATAGTGGTGACAAATGAGGCTGAATCATTACTAGTATAAAAGGTGGAAGAAAAAAAAGACTAAGACACCATTATTCTTGATTTGTAGGCAAATGCTCATAAGCTAACAGTATTCGCTGTTGAATAAGGGGGAAATGGTGTGCTTAAGTATCAAAGTAGATTGTTTATACCTAAGGTGGATAGACTCCAAGATCGGATCATGGAAGAAGCTCGTAGGTTCAAATATTCCATTCATCTGGGTTCCACAAAGATGTACCGCGATTGTGAGAGGTATATAGGTGGGAAGTTATGAAGAAGGGCTTTTCTAAGTTTGTTCCCAAGTGCCCGAATTTCTAGCAAGTGAAAGTAGAACACCAAAGGCCTGGATGGATGACTCAAAATATAGAATTTCCGGAATGGAAGTGGGAGATTATTAATATGCACTTCATCATATGTTTTCCAAGGTCCGCATGCAACATGATTCAATTTGGGTGATTGTCGATAAAATGACAAAATCATGCACAATCTGCCGATAAAGACCACTCATTCGGCAAATGATTATGCAATGTTATACATTCAAGAGGTGGTGAGACTTCATGTAGTATCAATTTGGATCATTTCGGATAGATGTGCATAATTTACTGCATAGTTCTGGAAATCTTTCCAGAAAGGTCTGGGTTCAAAGTGAACTTAAGCACTATTTTTCATTCTCAAACGGATGGGCAAGCGGAGTGTACTATCCAGAACTTAGAAGATATGTTGAGGGATTGTGTGATTGATTTCAAGGGTAATTGGTATAATCACCTACCTCTCATTGAGTTCACTTACAACAACAGTAATCACTAGAGCATCCAAATGTCTTCATAAGAAGCCCTTTATGGGAGGAAATGCATATCGCCTATTGGGTGGTTCGAAGTTGGTGAAGCAGGGTTGATAGGACTAGATCAAGTTCACCAAGCTATGGAGAAGGTGAAGGTGATTCAAGAGAGATTTAAATGGCTCAGAGTTGTCAAAAATCCTACACATATGTTAGGAGAAGGCCCCTTCGAGGTGGATGATCGGGTATACTTGAAGGTTTCACCCATGAAGCGTGTTATGAAGTTCTTTAAGAAGGGAAAACTTAGTCCCCGGTATATTGGACCTTATCGCATAGACAAAAGGAATGGAAATGTAGCTTATGAGTTAGAACTACCACAAGAATTGGCAACACTTCATCCAACTTTTCACATCTCTATGTTGAAGAAGTGCACGGACGATCCTTCATTGATTATACCAACTTAAAATGTTGGTATTAAGTATAGCTTATCCTATGAGGAGATTCCAGTTTAGATTTTAGATTGTCAAGTTGAGAACAAAGGAGGTTGCATATGTCATGGTCCATTCTAGGAACCAATTTGTTGAAGAAGCAACTTAGGAAGCTGAAGAGGATATCAAGAAGAGATATCCACATCTCTTTAATAACAGAGAGAATGTTGATCAAGGTACTAATTCTCTTCTTAGTAGTTTATAAACTATGAGTAAGCATGTGGCTACTTGCTTTTGTTTGTTGAGTGTTGAACATGATGTTACTGTCCTTAGCTAAGTGAATTAAATCTCATTCAAGGATGAATGTTCCCAAAGGGGAGATATTGTAACATCTCACAATTTGAAATAGCTAGGAATAATCTAAGAAACTAAAAATCTCATTTTTTGGAAAGAAAGGGAATAATATAGAAAATTGACTAAGTTAAGGAAATGAGTTTTGACTATTTCTAAACGGTCATAACTTCTAGCTCAGGATGAGTTAAATGTAGTTCTTGATATGATTGGAGATCACTTGTAGAAATCTTTCCAGAACCACCAAGTTTGCACATTTTCCATATCTTATGAAGGAGATAGGTCTAATGGAAATTGTGTTGTTGAAGTAGGGAAAGTCCAAATCCGGATTTATGGAAGGGCAAACTAGTCTTTCATCAATTAATTTCCTATTTAGTTTTTTAGGGGTTATTTGGGGTAAAAAAAAGTCTTAACTCAGTTTTGGAAAATCAAAATCACACTTAGGGCTTGGAGAAGAGAGAAAAGAAGAAAGAAAGGGAGAGAAGTCAAGAATTCGCCAAGAACGTCAAGCTTTGCGAGTGAAATTCGTCGGGGGTGGTCCCTATCAAGGTATTGAGATCTTTTAGTGTTGGATCAATTAACCCACAAACCAAACTTGTTTCGATTCATTCATTTTCGAGTTGTTTGAATGATAAAAAGTGAAGTTCTTGAAGAACATTATTGAATTTTCGTTTGTTGAGTTATTGAATGCCTAGGGTTGATTTGATTCATGTTTTCGAGTTGTTTTTTGAGTTAAACCTACTGGATATAGAGAGTATTAATGATCAAAAGTGTTTGGGGAAAGAAACATGGAAGATTAGAGGGATTAGAGATAAAAAAAATGGAGGAGAAAAGTCGAGAATGCCTATCCGTAGAGCCTTAGGCTGTCATGCCTCCCATAATACCATAGAACAATCAATTTCCTTAGGTCCTTGGAGCGATGCACAAGACAAAGATCCCCAATTGGCATCAAAAGTTTGGAACGTGGTGCCCCACGCCTCTCAGAGCGTCAAGGACGCCAGTTCACCCCATTATTTCCCCACCTTTTCATACTAGTTCCTAAGTGATGTACCCCCATTTGTGAGTTGATTTAAGGTAGGTCTAAATATTATGAAATCATCCATAAACATTAGATCACGAACCGTGAATCCATAATCCAATTCAAGTAAAGGTAAGATCAAAGTCAAAGGAGTTAAGAGTCAAGTCTAAAAGTTAAGAAGCAAGTCAAAGTGAAGCTCTTAAAAGGTTTTCAAGAGTCTTCAGCAATTTTTAACTTTGTTTTTAAGACTCCAGTTTCAAGTTAAGTAACAAGTAAAGGGTTGAGTTCATGTCTCAAAAGTTATAAGGGAACTAAGTATTCCGTAAGAGTTGATTTAAGACTCGAGTTTCAAGCTAAGTAAAGAGCAACAGGTTAGTCGATGTCTCAAAAGCTATAAGGGAACTAAGCATTCCCTAAAATTTTATAAATGTTTTCACATTTAAGATAAGAAGGAATATAAGAGTTCCAAGACAGTTATAAACAAGAAAAGGTATCTAAGAGTTCATACCTTTTTGATTACTAGTCTCTGGACACGTGCAATGCACGTGTGTCTATGTGAATTTAGAACAATTATAATTTTATTCAAATGATGTGAAGTAATATATTTAATGTGCTTCAAGAAACAACAAATGAGAGGCACATTGTAAAGTTCAAAATCAATTACTCTGAAACTACCATCAATAAATCAATTCCATTAAAGCTATTATCTGTAATCTTTTAACTCGGTGTAGTTGGTAACACACTTCTAATAAAATGATATGAATAATTTGAGTCAAATAACATACATACTTATGATAATGATAAAATAATTTCACAAAAACCACACAACAAATAGAAGAAAACTAAAACATACACATCATTCGCAAGACTTTATTCATATAGATTATAGATAGAAAATAAATATAGAATTAATAAGCTATCATATTCGGAAGCTACAAATTTAAAGAGGAAAAACTAAAGGCACATACCATGAGAGGAAGGGAAGTATTTGCACTGACAAATCCTACAATTTACAAATTATGTATAATAAAGTATGCATCATATTTTTCAAAAATAAGATAATACTTATTTCTAACAAAAGTAAAGACAATTTGCATATTCATTGCTTCACATATCATAACATATACATATAAAATATAGAAAATTAGAGTAAATATAAAAAAGAAAAATGCCAATGAAGAGGATATAATATAATACTATAATAACTATTATGAAAACAATAACAACCACAACAAAAAAGTGCAATAACCGAAACATCATAAAAACATTTGGTGGTAAAAAGCAAATGGAAGATAGTATAAGAATAAGAGTACTAGTACGACAGACACCACTAAGTCTAAACCCTTCGAAAAGCGAGAGAACACTCCAATACAACCTTCTACCTTAATCTGAAATCTCCGTGCTTAAGCATTTTGTATAATTGATGAAATCAGTTTCGTTTTTCTTCTTAGTTATGAAAGACGAATTAGCTTATATATTTGTCAATAATAATTTTACCTCAGGCACATAATATTTATAAGCCAAAAATTTACCTAGAATTTTGTAGAGAGATCAAAAGTTATGTTGGAGAATGGAGAGACATTCTTAAAATGTGTTTTAAAACAAATTTTCATTTTTAGTATTTAATATAATATTATATAATAATTATTTAATATTAAATTTTTTGATATATTATAACATTTTGAATTAAGATAAGGGTAAAATAGTATTTCAACTTTTACTTTTGTGGCTTCCCACTTATAATAATATATGATCACATAAGTTAAGCTAATCGATCCACTAAGTAAGTAGTTCTATGCGACAACAAAGAATAGGACAATTTTGGAAGTGTGGGCAAGACGTCGTATCACCACTTAGGCTCATAGTGGTCGTTGTCAGTTTGAGAATCTCCCACAGAAACTATATTACTTCATATATAAGTAAAGTTAAGTTTGTTATTGCATTTTTTTTAAAGAAATAAGTGTTTTTACTGTTTTACAAGATTTATATATTGCACATGTCTTCTTGCTTTATATTTAGTCAAGTTATTCATGAGTTGAGCAGCGTCAAGGTTAGTGTTCTTTCTTACTCTTTTTCAAGATTAAGTGTTGTTAACATTTTAACTTGCATACTCAAACATTTAATGTACTGATGTCAGTTGGACTGCATTGTCTTATGATGCAGACATAGGTAACCAGGATCAACATCATCCAACGCCTCGTTGATCCAATTGAGCACTAAGAGTAAGTGGTAAGCCTCCTTGCATTTTAGAGGACTCTTGTTATTTGTTTTTTAGTTTTTTTTTCTTTATAGGATGTTGTGGGATCGGTCCGAACATCAATCTAAGTATTATATAGGCTTCATAGACAGTCAGTCAATATTATTGAGTCTCTCATCTTTGTATTTCAAATATTTTGTTTATGAGATTTAAGTGTCATTTTGGCCAACTTATTTAATTTAAGTTATTGAATGATACTTGTTCAATGAGTTAAGTCTTTCGTTGAGTTAAGTAAGCTAGACCAAGGGTCCACTCGAGGCCAACAATGGTCATTGGGTGCTAGACACGTCCAGGGTATAGGCTCGGGGCGTGAAACTTACATACCTTATTAATAAACTTTGAAATTGGAAACCTTAGTGGAGACCTGCTTTATCTTGAGTTTGAGGAAGAACATTAGATTTCTTGGAGGAAATATTTTGGCATGGAATTGTGCGGCTTAATCTTGAGAGAAGAAACTCTATTATAAAGTTCTTAGAGCGGAACAACTAAGGAAAATCTTGAATGAAAAGTTTCTTCTTATATATTGAATTTCTGACATGAATGTTTTAGGGTTCTTGATGGAGAAAAGGAAACCTATGTGATTTTTTCGAGATTTTTCAGATACTTGAATGTTTAGATTGATTAATTTTGAGAGGAAATCTAGTTAGTTGAATGGTGTAATCAGTAAAAATAATTAAAAACTGACTTAGAGTATGGTTAAAAAGCTTGAAAAATGACCAGAAAAACCCTGGAACACGTTCAAGATGTTGCTGGAAAATATTGCAACAAGCCTCCACGGATGGCTCTATGGTTCGTGGAACATTCCACCATCCATAGTTGTTATCCGTAGAACTTCAACTACAGAATTTTACTAAAACGGACATAACCTTTTATTCAAAAATCAAAATGAGGCAAACTTGGTGGCGTTGGAAAGATGACTCATTAAACTTTAAGTCGATAGGTTATGTGACACATAATTTATTATATGTTAAGAAATATTTTATATCAAAATATAATCGGTAAGAAAACTTTCAACTCAACTTTTTGCTAGGGGACTCTAGTGACCTTAATTCATATCCAAATATTCTCATACAAAAACCTTAACACTTAAGAACAGTTTAAGAATCACCCAAAATGACTTTATACAAAATGAAGAATGATTTGGATCTTATCTTAGGACTTTTTGAGTTGTTACAACACAACTAATGGTAATATGTATATAGTATTGTCAACGAAATAAGATACTACCTTGCAATATGAATTTATTGTAGCAGTGTTTCCTCCTCTTCTTCTTCTCTGTGTTGACGACACCTCTTCATGCTCCTTCACTGGAAAAAGTGGTAGACACTCCCATTTTTTCTTTCTCAAGACTGAAGAGTGACTTGCTAAAATTTTTTACCTAAAATCTCTTTAGTGTATACTCCCTTGTTCGTGTTACTGATAGGTTAAAATCCCACTTCTATTCTCTTCTTCTCTTTTGTTTTTTGTTTCCTTCCATCTTCTTTAGTCTTTTTTTATTAAAGTTAAGAACTATTCATGATTCATTAGAAAATGTATAAATTTCACAGTTTTTTTAATGCATATGATTGGGGTGTACCATATGAGTTTGGTCTGCTTTCAATGGGGTGTGTCGGGTGTCGGTCCCTTGGATTTGGAGAGCGAGAATTGTTCTTTCATGTTATGCTAATCGCATCACCCATTTGTTTTGTATGAAATGATGCAACAGAATGTTATGAATAAAATATTTTCCTCAACTTGATGGAACTTGAGCACCCGCTTATGTGTGAATGGAACAAGTTTGAAATGACTATCGGATTTATTCTATCCATAAGGTATGTTATGTAACACCCTGAAAAATTCTAACCTAACACCTGAACTATTCTTTGTATGACTATAGTCATATGCCAATTTCTTCTCAATTGTGCATGTGTTAAGATCAATTTCTAAGTGTAAGAAGTGTATTAGATGTAAATTAGGTCATAAGGAGCTTCTAGCACTTTGTCGAGTATGAAGCTTCCCTATCAATTAAGTTTTTTATAAGATCATTAAGAGTAAAACTGAAACGACTATATATTTAGAATATGAAGAGTTAGGTGAGCCACACCCTATCAAATTAGAGTACTTTGAGTCTTCTTTCCAACGCCATCGATTCTCTATAATTCAATAATGGAGTAGAAAGTTACTGTTAGTTTACTAAAACGTACTGGGTTGAATTTAGTGATTGACACGTTTGTATTGCCAAACTGCATCACCAAAATTGCCCCAATAGCTTTATAAATTGTTAATTTTGATGATTCAAAACCCCACTTTGGCGATCCTCAATATATTTTGGCGATGGGGTCTCTAAATTGCTGAATTGTTTTACAAGAATTATAACAAGGTCATTTTCTTTGATTTGTCTGCTCTTCTTATATTCAAAAAGGGGTCTTATTGACCTTCTACCCTCTATGAACTTCCCCAAAACCTTGATAACCTAATAATAGCCTAATATATATAGTAACTCCCAGAATCTCTAATTCTCCTTCTCCCAAAGATCTAGAACATCAAAAAATGGGTTCTCGCAATTTTTCAAGATCTAAAGCCTCCTTGTTCAAGATTCACTCCAAGAATCCCAGGGTTTTGGATCAAGATTATTCCCCAAACTTCATCCCCAAGAATTCCATAGAAATATTTCTCATGTTCAATCTATAAAGTTCCAATCACAAAACTTTTACTTCAAGAACTCTTGTTCTTTTGGGTATGTAAGGCAATGCCTGAGAGTGGGAACATCTTTTTCTTCCCCACGAATTACGTTTCCATTTTAAGAGTATCTATCATGAATGTATTAGGGTTAGAACAAAATCATATGTTCTTGAAATATTCTTGAATATTTGTGAAACCCAAAAATCATTCATAAAAGTATCCTAATCCAGTGAATTTCTTACCACCATGAATTTTATAAGATTGCTTCCATGAATTCATGAACAATTATGAAAGTAATAATTGTTTCTATCTTGAAAACTAAGTTTAATGGCTTCTTAATAAATTTTTAATGGTTACTAGATGTTTTCTTGATGAATCCCTAAAATTTATATTTATATTATGAACCCTAGAATTAAGACCAGTGAAATTCACCCAAAAAAATAAATCTTAACATGCTATCATATATTTCCTCAATTCTTAATGCCCTTATGAAATCTTCCATGATTTTTTTGTTCTTTCAAGACCATGTAATTACCTCCATGAACTGTCAATTTATATATGTACAAAAATTCATGTTTCTCGTGACTAATCTTTATGACCTCTAAAACCTTACAATATCAATAATTCTCTTAGCAAATCTTATTTGAAGAGTTTGTCCCTTTTTCCCATGCGATTACAAAAGTATGAAATATGATTTTTATGAAGTATTAGTCCTATAAAGTTTTTCCTAAAACTATGAACCATGTGATTTATGATATGATTCATATGATTTAAAATTATGAACTATGATATATAAATTTCAAATATCTTTCAATGAATTTCATCCTATGAACTTTGAAGTATGTTTTCTAATAATCTATACAAGATATGTATATGATTTACATTATGAAGTATGAAATTTCAAGCTAAACATGTTTCCTGTGGGTGTTAAGCAAAATTATGATGTATGAGCTTAAAGTTATTTCATTACTATTTTTGAAGTAATGGTAGGCATAGGCTTAAATAACAAATTCTTGAAACTATGTCTACCAGTGTAGGTGAAGGTACACATTATTTTTTCGGATGACTCCTCTATATTCCCCTTGTAAGAGCTTATTATGGATCCAAAAGAAATGTATTCCTCATGACAAGTCTCCGGTAGCTTAGCTGATGGGGTGAAGATCAAACTCCATGTGCTCCCATGGTGGCTATGTCGGGTTAACCTAAAAGGTATGATATTTTATGAAACTAAAAGACTATTCTTATGATTATAATTTTATGAATAATGTTTCCCCACCATTTAAAAAGAGTTTCAGAAATGCTTGCATTTGATTTTTAGTTTAGTCATCCGTTACTCAGTTTCAGAAGTCTGTTTAAGATCTTTAGTTGCACTAATTGATTTTGATAATCATTATGTTTCTTACATTGTTTACTTAGATATCTTATGTTATTCATGACTATCATATGCATGTTCAATTATTAATATTTATTTGTGGTATTCCCATTTTAATTATGCTATTTTACAAACCATACATTCAATGTAGTCATGCCATCCGAGTGCATCATTTTAGTCATGTTGAGTTCATATTTGTAGTTAAGTGGGTCCTTGTTCAAATTAGTCATGTTGAGTTCATCATTTTTGTTAGTAGTTATCTGATTATCCAAATGTAGACTGGAGTCCTTGTCCCGATAGACATTGCTCAATCAAATTAGAAGGCTTCATAGATACACAATTAGTCATGCATTCCAGTTTTGACCTTAGTGTCATTTTACTTCAAAACATTAATAATTTATTTATGAAAAACTTCTATTGAAGGTCTATTTTTTCTTTTTATGATGGATTTCTCGAAGAGTATGTTTTAAAAATAATGCATTATGCTTATGTTTGATATATGGTCATGTTTCATGCCATGTTATAGGTACATACACTCGGGTCAGAAATGGCTTTGGGTGCTAGCCACATCGGGACATGACATGTTACTTAGCTCATTATGTCATCAGCTTATCCTCTTCCTAAATAAATTCTGCTCCGGTGGTAAAACAAATAAAAGGAAAAATTATTAAAAATAAACATTTAAACCCTTCAAAACCTTTTGTTCTTATAGGACATACTGGATAATACATCAGCATAGTTTTTCACGTATTGTTAAGCCTAGAGACTAATATCCTCATGTAGTTGATATATCGATAACAAAGTATAAACTATTTGAGACATCTACGTACATTTTTTGAGCCTAAAATTCATATGCATATGAATGCTTACAATAAATAATTATATTAAAATAGTTTTGAGATTGAAAGTTCACTATCTTTGTAGTCATCATCCAACTTCTAATATTAAATGAATATAAAATAACCAATTATGTAAGGAATACTTGTCATAAATTACTTAAGTTCAAGATTAATTAAGAAAAATTAAATTCTATAAAAAAAATATACAAGTATTCAATTATGTTGAACTAAAGTATTAAGAAGGTAGACTTAATATTAAACAGAAAATATATGATCAGATATAAAGTTGTAAACTCTAAATTTTTCATTCAAACTAAAATAATCTGATTCACTAATGACTACTGGGAATAGGATAGGGCAGAATACTAGAAGAAAACTTAGTGAGTAAAACATGATAGCAAAAGTTGTTCAACGAGGAGTGTCAAATGTTAAGCTCTATGAATTTGACACCATGTTAATACTTTCTTGAGCCTCCATCTTGTAGTATTATCTCACCCCTAGTTTTGGTTCTCTAAATGGAATATGAGCTCAAACCTGAGAGTAGATTAGTTGGTCCCATTTGCTCGTAGAGTTTCTCGCTTGCTATCTTCTCTCTGCTTTCAGTCACATTTCAAAGGCATCTTGAACAGTAACAAACAATAGCAAGTTGGTCGAAAGTCCCTAAGTTCCCTTCATGGTGCCATTGGCATATAGTACCGTAACTTGGTCAATACGTGCACGTTCTAGGTTCCATTCCATTAGTGGTGGTGCCCTTACTCTGAGAAGAGTTGCAAATTTTTGCACACTTTGAGCAACTGAGAAAATTCAGATAAATATACCATTAGGGTCGAAGGTGAGGTGGTATAATTCGTGCTGATCTTGTTTAAAATAGGCTCATCATCTAAATATTGAACATGCTAGGGACAAAGTATAGATATTATTGGTAGAAGACAAGAGACCTGAGTACGATGCCCTCGTAAATTTACATCAGTACTGTACTGAATTGAAAAGGTATCTCTTTCCATTAGAATCTGCTAACGAGACAAAGGTGGTTTCCATGCTTAACATTTTTCCCAATGCATCCAAGTGGAAAGAGTGTCTGCATTTAATAGTAAATATGGCCTCACCATTTTAAGCCTTCATTTTTGTTCCAATTCTATGTGCCGTTTGCAATATTTATAGTCGAATGCATACCCTCTTGCAACTTTAGTTGTGTTGGCAATAATGTTAAGCATGGAAAAATCCCATGCCCATTTTGATATGCAAATGGAAAGAGATCGTGGTTCAATTTGGTAGTAATCTAAATGTAGGAGGGCATCGTTTCAGGTGTTTTATCATGTTAACTTTTCTTGCCCTCTAATAATGATATCTCCACCCCCGTCCCCAACGTATTAAATTTTAGGATGAGGTAACTTTTTAAAATAACATCAGCATAGAAGGGGTGGAGGTATTACTTGTAGAGGACGAGAGAAGTTAGAAGGACAAAAATACTCGAATATGATGTACTCTTACACTTACATTAGTACAAAATTGAAAAGGGAGCTCATTCCATTTTCATCTACAAAAAGGGCAAAGGTGATAAAGGATGAGAGAATTTAACCGGATTAAATACCTGAATACGACACCCTCTTCATTTACATTTGTTCCTAATTGGAAGGAATCTATTTCTAGTTGCATCTACAAATGGAGAAAAATTGGTTTCCGTACCTAACATTATGATCAATGAAGCTAAAGTGGAAAGAATGTCTACATTCTACACTAAATGTGGCCATCAATAAGTAGAAGGAGAACAAGGATGAAATTTTAGAATGGTGAGGCCTTATTTAATACTAAATGCGGACACTCTTACCATTTTAGATGCATTGGCAAAAATTTTAAGCAAGGAAACTACCTCTTCCCTATCTGAAGATGAAAATGGAAAGGGATCCCTTTTCAATTTGGTAGTGATGTTAACATAGCATCGTATTTGGGTGTTCCATCCTATTTACTTCTCTCGCCCTCTACCAATTAATCACTACCCCATCCTTGAGATGTTCAATTTTATGATGATGAGCCTTTTTGAAACAACATCGGCGTGAATAGGGTGGATATATTATTTGTAGAGGATGAAAAAAGTTAACAAGATGAAAAACCGGAATACTATGCCTTCCTACATTTACATTATTTCCAAATTGAAACTAAGGCTCTTTTCATTTGCATTTACAAATCTCTCAAAGGTGGTTTCCATTGTTACGCCTTGAGACTACCCCCAAGACACGGACACGGGACCTAGGACCAAAAGTGATACCAAGCTAACCCTTCTGGCATGATCATGAGTATACTAAAGAATATAAACTGTTGCGGAAGCTAAATCATACTTAAAATGAAAAGATAGGGAAATACCCATAGATAACTCTGAGATATATGAAAACTGATGAGTTTAATACAAATAAAATATTAACTCACTACTAAGCTGAAACTAACTATGTCTTAAATAAGCCTCTAACTGACTAGAGATACTGGGACAAGCCCCTTCTAAGTCTAGCAAAAATGAAACTAAACAACTGAAAAGAAACTCATGACTGTTGTCCTCGGAAAATGAGGACTCACCACTGAATCTGCCGAACTGGAGATCGGGAATCGATCTAAGCGTAATCTGGACACTGGAACATGAAACTACATCACGAGAAGATGTAGCACACGTATGCATCAATACTTGAAAGGTACTGAGCATGTAGGATAGAATAAAGCTGAAATAAAACATAACTGAACAAGTACAAAAGCAAGTATAATAATTTAACCATGATATACTTAATTCTGAGCTAACTAGATGCAATGACCAATTTATAACATGCTGAAAATTAACATTGAATATACTGATAAATGGACAATGTCGATTCTGACTGAACTGTGGGAGCTACTAATAACCGATAATAAAACCACATGAGCTAAATGTGGAGTCCGATGTATACGCCCCATCAAGAGTACCCAATAGACCCTGCCAGAGGTATAAATGTATGCTGACATGATCACTGAACTGATGCCCACAGATGGGACTTACAACTTACTTGGCTAGTAGTTCTGAGACTAATTGGGTACACTAAATCCTAGTCCAACTCGGTATTGTGCTACTCCCATTGATTTATGTTGTTAACTGATTATGTTTGAATTTTTGTGAAGTATTGGATTGCTCAAAACTAAACATGCAAACTGAGAATGCAACATTTAATATGATAATAATGCATTAAAAACTGAGGCATGTATAACTGAATAACTCAAATATATGATCTAGCATGTGCAATTCAAGAACTAAAGAAATAAAAATTAAGGGTTCTAAAATTCATGTGACATACTAAATAATAACTTTACAATCTGATTTAGAATATATATTTAATAAATTCATGAAGTTCTATCGAAGTTCTAGAAATCCTAGGTTTAATCATGATAAGAGATTAAAGAATCTGATTGAAAACTAGGGACTCAATGGGTGAAAGGAACCCACTAGTGAAACCCACATACCTGGTGTTGAAATTCATGGAGAAAAACTTAGATTTTGGGGATGGAACTGCTGCAACCTTGCTGCGTTCTTGAACAAGGGTTCTTAACGTTTTCTTCCTTTCTTGCTTCTAATTTTTCTAAGTTTTGATTAATGTACTGACTTAGGTAAGTTTTAGATATGTTTCTAGGCTTAAACTGACTAAAATCTGATGATTTGGGGTCAAAACAACATATCTTAAGGTTTATACAAAGTGGGGAAAGACCAAAAGACCCCTGAGTTAATTGTTGTCGGACCAAATGATGACCTGGACTGACGGTCCGTCATTCAATCAACGGTCCGTCGTTTGGGTCCGTAGGTTGGGTCTGTTTGACAGACCTTTACTAAAACATGGATAACTTTTTACTCAGAGGTCTGATTTTAGCGAGGTTTGTGGCTATGGAAAGCTAATTCAATTATCTATCCGTAAGTATGTACTGGAATACCTAATTCATAGTGTGTTAAGAATTATGATCAATTGAAGTTGACTCAACTACATTTTCGCCCTAACTGTCTATTAACTCCCACCTACGGTCATACCTACGGACCGTAGGTCAAACGACGATCCATACAGGTCAATTTTCATTCATATCAGAGAATGGTTAAGTGGGGTGTTGATCGACCGACTCAGACTACGGACCATAGTCTAACCTATGGACCGTAGGTCTGTCAGTCGTTCAACACTTGGTCAAATTTTCTGGACTAGGATTTTGGGAGGTTCTGACTCAATCGACGGATGTCCAGGATAGACCGTGGGTCAGGTGACGGTCCGTCGATGGCAATCGTCGATGAACCAACAGATTTTTTTTCTCTGAAAAGCTGGTTTTGGTTTGTTTTTGATACATGGTGTTACATTATCTTCCCCTTGGGAACATTCATCCTCGAATGAAGACTAAATTACCTGAAAAAGAGGGAGAGAGATGCAAACTCTAATACTAAACACTGAGAACTGAGATTCTGACTGAATTGAGTTACGAGAACATGCAATTACGCTAAAAATGCTAGTACAGACTGATAGAACATGATTCTAAGACTGAATTCACGCATGAGTGACTCGAAAACTAAAGAGGAACTATTACCTCAAGCTGGAGAGGATTCGGAAATAAAGAGGTGAGGGAACTTGTCTTTCATGGATGCTTCTGCTTCCCAAGTAGCTCCCTCTACGGACTGACTCCTCCACAAAACCTTGACTGAAGTGACCTCTTTATTTCTCAACCTTCTAACCTGACAGTCAAGAATTTTAACTGGTGCATCCTCATAAGAAAGACTATATTTCACCGCCACACTTTGTAATGACATTATAGAGGATGGGTCACCCACACACTTCTTCAAGAGCGAGATGTGGAAGACCAGATGCATAACGCTTGGTATAGTCCTCTGCCGAATATGTAGTCTTGACCGCTAAAAAGTGGAAGACTTAGTCATCCTATCAATTATCACCCAAATGGAGTCATGCTGTCTGCGAGTACAAAGTAACCCTGTGAGGAAACCCATATTGATCACATCCCTCTTCCAAGTAGGAATATCGATCTCTTGAGTCATACCTCCTGGTTTCTGATGTTCTAACTTGACTTGTTGGCAATTGGGGCACTTACTCACAAAATGTGCTATATCCCTCTTCATGTCATTCCACCAATAGACTTCCCGCAGATTGCGGTACATCATAATGTCTCTAGGATAAATAGAATATCTAGAGTTATGGGCTTTTGTAAGGATATTCTTTCTCAACTCACCCACATCAGGAACACACAATATACCCTGATAGCGAAGTACACCATCTCCCCATTGGGATAAAACCTCCACTCTCTGATTGTGGATTGCACCCTTAAGTTCGAGAAAGATTGGATCATTGTCTTGCTTTTCCTTAACCTCCACTACCAAAGAAGATTCTGCCCTATTCTAAATTGTTAAACCACTGTCTGATATGCTCATAAGGCGAACTTCTACGCGAGCATGCCTGTGAACATCTTTAACTAACTCCTTCATTTCTCCCTCAACATGGGCTACACTACCCATAGATAATCTGCTTAAAGAGCATCTTCTACTACATTCGCCTTACCAGGATGATAATTCACACTCATATCATAATCCTTAAGGAAACAAAGCTACTTCCTCTGGCGAAGATTCAACTCTTTTTGGGTGAACACATGTTGAAGGCTCTTATGGTCAGTGAACACATCTAAGTGAAAACCATACAAGTAGTGTCTCCAAATCTTCAGTGCAAACACCACTGCTGCAAGCTCGAGGTCATGAGTTGGATAATTCTTCTCATGCACCATAAGCTGTCTAGAAGCATAAGTTATAACCTTATCTCGCTGCATCAACACACAACCTAGGCCAACTCTGGATGCATCACATTAGATCACACAACCATCTGAACCCTCTGGTAGAGTCAAGACATGAGCTTTAGTCAATCTAGTTTTCAATTTTGCGAATTTTTTCTAACAATCATCTGACTATTGAAACTTGACCATCTTATGAGTTAACCTAGTCAATGGTGAGGCTATAGATGAAAATCCTTCCACAAACCTTCTATAATAACCCACTAGACCTAAGAAACTTCTGAAATCTGTAGTAGATCTAGGTCTGGGACATTGTTTCGCTGCTTCTATCTTTTGTGAATCCACTCAGATCCCTTCGCTAGATATAATGTCACCAAGAAAAGCAACGGATTGAAAGTAGAAATCACATTTGCTAAACTTAGCGAATAACTGGTGATCCTTGAGAGTCTATAGAATGATTCTCAAATGAATCGCATGTTCTTCCTCACTCCTAGAGTAAATGAGGATATCATTAATTAAGACGATAACAAACAAGTCCATGTATTGTTTGAACACTCTGTTCATCAAATCCATGAATACTGCAGGATCATTAGTTAGTCCAAATGACATAACTTCAAATTCATAATGACCATACCGAGTTCTGAAAGCTGTTTTTGGAATGTCACTATCTTTGACTCTAAGATGATGATAACCCGATCTGAGGACTATCTTTGAGAAATGGCTAGAACCCTGAAGTTGGTCAAACAAGTCATCATTCCTGGGTATGGGATACTTATTCTTGATTATGACCTTGTTCAACTATCTATAGTAAATGCACTTTCTGAGAGAACCATTTTTCTTCTTTACGAACAACACTGGGGCACCGCATGGAAAATACTAGGTCTGATGAAACTCTTATATAAAAGGTCTTTCAACTGCTCTTTCAATTCCTTAAGCTCTGCTAAAGTCATTCTGTAAGGAGGAATAGAAATAGGTTGGGTATCTAGAAGGAGATCAATTCCAAAGTCGATTTCCCTTCCAGAGGGACTCCGGTAAGATCTTCTGGAAACACTTCTAGAAACTCACAGACTACTAGAACTGACTCAAGAGTTGGGGTTTCAGATCTAGAATACTTAACCCGATGTAGATAATAGAGTTAACCCTTAGAGATCATCTTTCTGGCCTTAAGGTAAGAAATGAATCAACCCATAGGCGCTAGCTACTACCCTTCCACTTTAAGATTAATTCGCCTGAAAACTAAAAATGAACAATTCTAGTTTTGCAATCAACTGAGGCATAATAGGAATGTAACTAATCCATGCCTATAATGAAATCAAAGTCTACCATTTCTAACTCTACAAGATTTGCTGAGGTGACTTTCTAAGAGACTGTGACAGGGCAATTTCTGTATACCCGTCTAGCTAATTGGTTCACCGACTGGAGTAGAGATTGAGAAAGGTTCTGAGAGATTTTTTGGACTAACACTGGATTGGATTGATATGTAAGGAGTTACATGAGAAACAATATCACTTGGATATAACAATGCATAAACATTAAGGTCAAAGACATGTAACATACCAGTGACTACATCAGAAGAACCATCCTGAGGCGAGCCTGAAGAGCATACAACCTGATCTGGCGCTGACCGCCACCAGTACAAGATGAGTTATCCTATTGAGTTGGGCGATTTATTGGTGCTGCTGAAGTTGTAGACTAAGCTCTACCATTACCGCCTCCTTGACCCTGTCTAGAAGGAAAATCCGCAACATGTGACCATACTGCACCCAAAACATTCTTCTTTTCCTGCGAGACACTCGTCTGGATGGTTCTTACCAAACTTAGGGGAAGTGGGGTAAGTATTGGTGCCTGAAACACTTCACTGAGACTTAGAGCCTGGTTCTCTACCCTTCTGGTCATACTTGTTCTTGGAGGATGGAACACTAGCTGACGAAGGGGCTGGAGATAAAAACATATGTTGGCTCTGCGAGTGACTTCCACCACCCGATTTCTGCTGGGAATAGTCATAGTTGTCCTAAACTTCTTACTCTCCTTAGCCTGTTCTCTAAGCTTATCACCCTCAACCTGCTGACGATGAGTCATAAGCCTATAGATGTTCATATATCCCAGTAACATAGCATTTTGGCACTCAGTTTTTGCCAAATCTGACACTCTATATAGGAACTTATTCATCTGAGCCCTGGAGTCAGCAACCATGTGAGGAGCATGCCTGGAGAGTTGGTTAAACTTCAGTCCATACTCTTGAACTGTTATGTAAACCTGCCTCAAGTTCGTGAATTCCTGAGCCTTTGCCTCAATGGAGGGGGGAAGCGATTTGAGAGAAGAGAAGAGAGTTGGAAGAAGGATTGATGCCTTTATTTATGAGGGGGAACCCTCTATTTATACACAAAATTTACAGACTTTTGGCCAAAAATGGCCGACACATACTTTACACTTGGCCTTTTTATATTCGGCCGAAACAAGAAGACAAAATACTTACTATTACTACTTTACATAATGGCCTCTTCTTTATTTATGGCCGACATACACACTATTTTCTTTATGACTTTTACAATTGGCTTTTTCCTTCGCCTATCGTATGTATCGGCTTGGCTTCGTCCCGAACCAAGGAGGCATTCTGGCGGACGCATGCGTGTAGGAAGGCCGACGACTACATAAGCTAAAAGACTACGACTACAAGACAGGCCGGAAGCGACTCGCTCCTATTCTCGTTGGGATTGGATATAGATGGGAAATCTATAGATCGTAGTAGTTCGCCAACCTCTCTAACTAACATACGATACAATTTCACTTCACGGCACGGCCAAAAAAAAGAAAGAGCTTCGCTCGGTTGGCCTTCCTACGCTGACGAATGCCTCTTTTCTCTTCTCTGAAGTCTACAACAAACAAGTGGGAGAGGCAGGATTCGAACCTACGTAGAAAAACTTCAACAGATTTACAGTCTGCCGCTTTTGACCACTCGGCCACTCTCCCCTTCCCGGGCCGAGGCCCCCCTCAATGGGTTCTAATTCTAAGAAGGGGGGCGGCGCCCTGAATCAATCAAAAAGCTTATTGATTTAATTGAAGGGAACTAAGACGATTAGCTTAGCTAGCGTTCCGGGAGAATCTAGTCATTTAAGAACTTCGTTGCCACTAGTAAATTAGACCATCCCCCCCAAAAAGAACTCGGAGCCTAAAGAGAAGAGAGTTCAGTCTACAAGAAGCTGGCAGAGCTTTAGCCATTGGGCCACATCCATCTATCCTAAACAGTAACCCCTTTCTTGTTCGTTCTTCGAATGACGCTAGTGGAGACTAATTCCTTCCGGCTAATGAAGATACTACTCCAGTCTTTCCAGTGGATCCTTCCCTAAGAATGGAACGAACCAAGTTAACCTATACGAGAGTGAGGAATAAAAACCAACAATCAACTTACCGCTTTTGATGTCCCACGATTCTGCTAGTTTAGAAAGAAAGGAGAAGGACACCACCGGAGGCAAGCGCTAGGTCAGAAAGGCGATAACTAAAAAATCTCCCCAAGTAGGATTCGAACCTACGACCAATCGGTTAACAGCCGACCGCTCTACCACTGAGCTACTGAGGAACAACGGACTTAATGTTGGAAGCCGACTCTCGTTCTTTGGACCAACCTATGACCGAAGAAAAATGAGTTCGTCACTCTTTTTCACATACACCGGGAGAAAGGGTTACGCTAGCAAGCCCCTCCCTGGCCGGAGAGCCCCCAGGACAAGGAGGCGGCGATCAACCATCCACTCTCGAGATTCATATTGATCAATAGATCTCCGCGTCCTGCCAGTTCGCTAAGTAGACTCACTCTACCGAGGGGCAACAAAGGCTGGAACTCTTCCTGCCAAAAACAAGGGACCTACTTCTCATCCTAGGAGTTAGCAGGTATGAAAGAGTCCCCTCTCTGTCGGTTCCCGTTCGCCTTCCCCCCCCTCATAGTCCATTAGTGGGTAGGGTGGTCAACTTAGAGGGCGCCCGCCTCCTCTTCAGACGTGTCCTCGACAACCTGGCGGTTCTTCGGTCTCCGCTTTTGGGGGCGGGAGTGCTTGGTCGCTGGGGGTTCCTTTTCCTCAACCAATTCGGTTGTGTCAGCCTTGGTCTAACATTTTGTTATGAGCTGGCTGGACAAAGATGGATTGAAGGTCAGATAGATTTGAGTTCAAGTGGCACAGCACCTTCGATCGACCATAGGGCCTATTCTACCCTTACCGAATTCATTCTATTGAAGCGTAACGTAAAAAGCTCCTTCTCATCTTGCATTTCTTTGGTTTGGAAGTTCCAGAATCTTGTCTGTGGATTTCTATAACAAAGGAAAGCCTCCTACCCTAATACTATGCCATTTGATTGAAACAAGTTCCGTGCTGCTCACCACTCCTCGAGGCCAAGGACGGGGTCGAACCGTCATTCCAGGATTTGCAGTCCGATACATTTCCATTATGTTACCTAGCCAAACCCGCCACCTCATGTGCCAAAGTAAAACGGTTGTTCTTCCTTCTCCGCTCCTTCTTTTTCTACATATGCGGCGGCGGGTTACCAGAGAAGGGGGGACAACTCCTTTCTCCTTTGCCTTGCTCAATCTTCCTTTTCTGATTGAAAGTAGCAAGCCACTCTACTATTGGTACAGAGGCCAGATAGAAGGTTGCTCATCCAGCCCAGCGGATCCATTGTTTATGCGGCAGTGCAATGCAGCTGAAAAAGGGAAGCCCCTTTTTATTAGTAAGGTATAGGTTGGTTGGGGAAAACTCCAAAACTAGGGTTCCAAAAAGCTTACCTTATATTATAGAAAAGTTTGAGAAAGGGGCACCCCTACTATACCCCTAAACTACAAGCTAGCGCGCAACGGCGGAAAAGCCGTTGTTGCTTGCTGCTTGCAGGCTCGAAAATCTCTCTTTCGCCTCTCCTCCCTGTCTCAATTCTGATTGATTAGCTTCTTCCTTCGCGCAAGCTACGGTCTAACGACCCCCTTGTTGTGTTGCATTTTGTGATCTTCCGCTTCAGTCTGCGTTTTTCGGATAGCCGGGACCCGATGTTGATTCCCGATTTAAAGGAATAAAATTTTAGTGAAAAATGAAAATAATAAAAATGGAAACATACCTATTAGATGATGTTGTTGAATATAAGATATTATTATTCTATATATTAAGAAGTCTTAATACTGACATAAAAAGAGAAATTTATAATAAATTAGTAACATATGAAATAATAGAAATAACAACCCAAAGTTGGACTGAGTTAACCATACAAAGTATAGAAGATGAACTTTATTTTGACATATATGATTTATATGATGATATAGATATATTCAGAGATCAATGATAAATTACGAATATTTACAATATTGGGTACAAACTATAGAAGATATAGATCTACATGAAAAACTACTAATTGAAAATCTATTTGGTTATCTAATGACTCGAGAAGATGAATATCTAGAATATATTATAACTAATGTTAATAAAATACAAAGATTAGGTCTACTTAAAAAAGAATATTATAGAAAGACATTTTATGAAGAATAATACAACACTAAGCAAAGAAACTAAAATAACAAAAACTAAGATAGACAAAAAAGTACGAAAAATATGGAAAAAATTAAAATCCTTATATATAGAACATCAATTATCACAACTAGTCAAAACAGATAATGATAAAAAAGATCATTTGATAAATATAATCTCAAAAACAGAATATAAATATGTTTGTTACTTGAAAAAACAATATGAACAAAGAAGAATATAAACAACAATTAATAGAAAAAATAATGGAACAAATAACTGAAAAAGAACAAGAATTACAACACAGAAAAAGAAGATTAGAAGAAAATATATTAGCAGAAGTATGTAACAAATCAATATTAGCACAAAGAAAAGCTATATTAATGATAAAATTAGAATTAGATTGTCTTGAATATGAATTACAACATAATATAATACATAGATCATAATGAACAAAGAAGAGTTTGCAGTAGACGAAAAAATATATGAAAACCAAGATGGAATGACAATTAAAATAGTATTTTCAAATTTAGGAAGAAGATACAAGAAAATAGGAAATAACTTATATTTAATGCTAGAAAAAGAAACAGCAAAATTAGAAGATAGTTTAACAGCAATGGTAAGAATAACAAAAGAAAATGAAGAAATAGATAAAACAAGAGAAATTGAAAAAATAAAAACACAAGCAAAGCAAGAAGTACAACAATTAGAAGAAATAAAAAATACAAGAATAAGTGAATTAGAAAAAGAATTAGCTAGGTTAAAATTATTATATGAAAATAAACAAAAAGAAAAAGAAAAAGAAAAAGAAAAAGATAAAGAGCTAGAATTAACAAATGAAATAAAAGAAATGGAACAAAAACTAAATGAAGATATTGAAGTAAATGAAATAGACGGAAATGAAAATGACCAACAATCAGAAATAAGTGACATAAGTGAAACATATACAGAAATTCTAGAACAGATAAATAAACCCAAAAAATTAGAAATAAATTTAGGAGATATGGATAGGCCTAGTACGTCAAGAGTTAAAACCCCAGATAATAGTCCCAGAAATAGTCCTAGAGTTAGTCCTAGGAGAACACCACCAACTTATTATACAGATAACTATCAACAATCAGATAGAAATAATGCAATATGGAACAGTAGACTAAATAAAAATTGGACACCTAAACCAGCAAATGAACAATACAATTTCTTAGATTTAGATTGTGTAGCAGATACAAATAAAGCAATATTATTATGGATAGGAAATATGTCTAAACAGTTAATTGATAACAAAATAGAAACAGCAAAAACACCAAGATACATAGAAAGAACATTTGTAGGAACAACAGGATTATGGATAGAAAATCTACCCCCAGAAAGTTTAGAAGTACTTAGGAATGATAAGAAAATAGATGGATCTGCATCAGCAACAAATATAGATATACTAGATAAATATGAATCAGCAATAAGAAATGAATTTGGAGGTATGACTACTGATATAAGAGAACAAAATAGAGAAAAAATAATAAATAGACAACTTATGACAAAATTAGCTATATGTAAAATGTGTTACTTAGAAGAATATACTTGTGCATTTAAAGAATATTATTACAAAGCTAAATACAATTTAGATGAAGCAAAAGAAATAAGAAAACAATATTATACAAAATTACCAGAACCATTTAGTACAAACGTAATAAAGGATTGGGATAATGAAGGAATGGTAGATACTTTAGGATCTAGAATAAAATTTTTAAATCAATGGTTCATACAACTATGTGAAAACCAAAAAGAAAAATTAAAAATGGAAAAGGTATTAAACAAAAATTTATCATGTTGTAAAAATAAAATGGCACCACAATTTGGATGCACAACTAAAAAACAAAAATCCAAAAGATATAAAAATTATAGAAAAAATAAAACTAAATATAAATATAAACAACCAAGACGAAGGTATTATGTAAAAAATTATAAAATAAAAAGACCATATAAACCAAAAAGAAAGATATCCCAATGTACTTGTTATAATTGTGGAAAGATAGGACACATAGCTAAAGACTGTAAATTACCTAAAAATCCAAAAAGAAAACAAATAGCAGAATTAATTATAGATGATGAAAAATATATACAAATAGAATACATAGATTATGAATTAAGTGAAAATGATAGTATATATGAAATATCAGATATAGAAACTGAAAATGAAGAAGAAAATATTAATCTAGATAATAATGAAACAGATGAAGAAATATAATGTCTGAAAATGAAATAAAAATAATATCTAGGGAAGAATATCAAGATGAAGAATCATCAGAACAAAAAATCATATTTGATAACACGATATTTGAACAAATAAAAGGAAAAGAATTAGATTTAAGTGTTGAAAAAGTACTAGATATACCTATTTTGAGAAATTGGTTTAAAAGAAAAAAAGAAGAATACTATGTAGTTAGCCAAAAAGAACATATCATAGATTGTAAATATGCAAGAGGAAAAGTATATATACCTATATTAAATAAAAGGATGATAAACAAAGAAATACAAGATATAAAAGCTAAAGCACCAATAAAATATGTACATTTAGGAGGAACAGAAATATTAATAAAAGCCTGTTTTAGAGAAGGAATAGATACACCTATAGAAATATATTTGGCAGATGATAGAATTGTGCACCCTATAGAAAAAAGCATAATTAGTGCAGTAAGAGGAAATTTAATATACCAAAAATTTAAATTTACAATAAGTGCTAATTATACAATATCATTAACAGATAAAAATATAGATAGATCATTAGTTTTATATTGGAAAATATCTGGAATAGAACTAGCACCAGGAAGTAAATTATTTACAGCAAGATGTAAAAATTTATATATATTAACAACAAAGCATAAGGTAACAGCAAGAAATAAAATTAATAAAATAAAAATAGAAAATCCTTTTGAGAAAATAATTACTGTAATAGACAATAATGACTATAGCTATAAAGAAATTGATATAGAAGAAGATTTAGAAATAGTAAAAGAAAGATTAAGTACTTCAAGTGTACCAAATACATTGACAAGAGCTACATCATCAAGAATGAGTACATCTAAAAGAAAATATGAAATTCCACAAAGCTTGTTAGATAAAGAAGAAATAACACCATATCATTATTTCATAACAGGAATAATGGATCAAAGAAAATATAAAATCTTAATAAATACAGGACAAGAAGAAAATTATATAACAAGAGAGTTAGTAACAGAAGAAGAAATTATAAGAACAGGACATACATGCCCTGGATTACCTAGTGAAATAGTAAATACAAATGAAGAAACAACAGAAAAAGAAATAATTATAGGAGGAATACCCTTAGTAATACAATTTAAAATATACCAAGGAAACTATAATATTACATTAGGAATAAAATGGTTAGAAAAAGTTAAACCATACAATATAGAAAATGAACAATTAACAATAACTTGTCAAAATAAGAAAATAATTATAAAAAGAACGAAATGATTAATGAAAATATTTATACTTGCAAAAATTATTGTAGAAGGATATCACAACAGGTATTATACACCTATGATAGATACAGGAGCAGAAGCGAATATATGTAAATATAATTGTTTGCCAGAAGATAAATGGGAAAAATTAAAAACACCTATGGTAGTAACGGGATTTAACAATGAAGGAAGTATGATTAAATATAAAGCAAAAAATATAAAAATACAGATATGGGATAAAATACTAACAATAGAAGAAATGTATAATTTTGAATTTACCACAAAAGATATGTTATTAGGAATGCCATTTCTAGATAAATTTTATCCACATATAATAACAAAAACACATTGGTGGCTTACTACACCATGCGGAAACAAGATAGGAGCAAAAAGAGTAAATAATAAACAACGAAAACCTATGGAATGGATAAAAGGAAGTGAAAAGATAAACCAAGAAATGGAAAATATAAACAATAAACAAATAACACAATTAGAAATTGTTATATTTACTATAGACAAAATCAAATTAATTAATGAGCAACTAGAACAATTATATAGTGAAGATCCACTACAAGGATGGGAAAAACATAAGACAAAAGTAAAAATTGAATTAATAGATGAAAATAGTATAATAACACAGAAACCATTAAAATATAACTTTGATGATTTAGAAGAATTTAAAATACATATAAATGAATTATTAGAAAATAATTACATACAAAAAAGCAATAGTAAACATACAAGTCCAGCATTTATAGTTATAAAACATAGTGAACAAAAAAGAGGTAAAAGTAGAATGGTTATAGATTATCGTAATTTAAATGCTAAAACTAAAACATATAATTATCCAATACCAAACAAAATATTAAAAATAAGACAAATACAAGGATATAATTATTTTAGTAAATTTGATTGTAAATCAGGATTTTACCACCTAAAGCTAGAAGAAGAATCTAAACAATTAACAGCATTCACAGTACCGCAAGGTTTCTATGAATGGAATGTTTTACCCTTTGGATATAAAAATGCACCAGGTAGATTCCAACATTTTATGGATAACTGCTTTAACCAGCTAGAAAATTGTATTGTATATATAGATGATATATTACTATATTCTAGAACACAAGATGAACACATAAAATTATTAGAAAAATTTATACACATAGTAAAAAATGCAGGTATAAGCTTAAGCAAAAGAAAAGCAGAAATTATGAAATCCCAGATAGAATTTCTAGGAATACAAATAGATAAAAATGGAATAAAAATGCAAACACATATAGTACAAAAAATTATTACTATTGATGAAAATATAGATACAAAAAAGAAATTACAATCTTTTCTAGGATTAGTAAATCAGGTAAGAGAATATATACCAAAATTAGCAGAACATCTAAAACCATTACATAAAAAACTTAAAAAAGATGTAGAATACCATTTTGACAATAAAGATAAAGAACATATAAGAAATATCAAGAATTTATGTAAAAAATTACCAAAACTATATTTTCCTGATGAAAATAAAACATTTACTTATATTGTTGAAACAGATTCTAGTGATCATAGCTATGGAGGAGTTTAAAAATATAGATATGAAAAAGAAAAAATAGAACACCATTGTAGATATTATTCAGGATCTTATACAGAACCACAAATAAAATGGGAAATAAATAGAAAAGAATTATTCGCATTATATAAATGTTTAATAGCATTTGAACCATATATTGTTTACAATAAATTTATTGTAAGAACAGATAATACACAAGTAAAATGGTGGATAACGAAAAAACTATATGATTCAGTTACAACAAAAGAAATAAGAAGACTAGTATTAAATATATTAAATTTTACATTTACAATTGAAGTAATTAAGACTGATAAGAATCTTGTTGCAGACTACCTATCAAGAAAAAGGAACTCAAACTGAACCAGATACAATAGAAGAGATACTCAAAGCTATTACTATACTTTCTACAAAAATGGACAGTATGGGAAAAGAGTTACAAAATCTGAAAGCTAACAGTCAGCAGCATGACTCTAAAAATGCGGAGCTACGTCGTTCGGCGGACGGTAAACAGCCAGAACTAGAAGAAGACGTTGGGAAACTCCATAAAACCCATGACAGTGTTTGTTTAAATGCAGCTACAGCAAGCACATCTACAACAAAAGGAGCCAGTGGAATAAGATATACAAATTTAAATATGAACAAAATCTTCGATAAACCATTTATTCCAAAGAACCAAAAAGACTCATTATTTATACCACCACAAATACATACTTACTCAGAAAGTTTGAACCAAGATAAAAAAGCCTACAACCACATAACCCGCTCATATATTGAAAACCTTTATAAAATCCAAAATTATTTAAACTCAACACCTAGATCTCCAACTACCAAAAACCCTAATACTGATTTCATAACCCAAAAGCTACAAGGATATAATAAGTTAATAGTACAACCAGGCACCAATGCAAATCTAGTAAAAACATGTTATAGTTATGGATTACTTAATACAGTTTATACTCAAACAGGAGATGAAATATCTACCATACCAGAGCTATACAAAGCCTTTATGAACTATAAAAGAATTACTAAAGGAACATTGTTTTTTATAAAGTTTTATTCAGCACCAGCAGAGATATTATTTGATGAGATAAAACCAGTTATACAAGTTATAAAAATTGGTTTGACCAGGGATATGATAATTCCAGAAGATATCGGAATACAACAAGAAATACAAAAGATTGAGATACCAGAATTCTACGCCAACAAAAGAGTTATAGGAATAGGAACTATCCTAAATGAACTAACTAACAATTATTTAAACGGAAATTCAGTATGGAGCTATTATGTACGAGAGCAAGTTATGACATATTCAAATTCTAAAGAAATCAGAGAACAAGATATGGAAGAGATACGCCAATGGATACTTAGTCTAGTCAAGCCAGAGCAAAAACCAACAACAAGAGCATTAAGGAAAGGGTTTATTTCGGAAGAATTATTGACCAGATATTGCAAAATTATTGGACAAAAATACCCCGACCATATATGTTCAAAATGTCAAGGAGAAGATAATTTCATACCAGACGTTCAAATCGAATAAAAAAAAATATATTTTGTATGTTTGTTAAAATTTTGTGTCGGCTGAATATCAGCCATATGTAAAAAGTAATAATTTTTATTTTTGTCGTGTTGTGTCGGCTGTAAAAAGCCAATTGTAAAAGTCATAAAGAAAATAGTGTGTATGTCGGCCATAAATAAAGAAGAGGCCATTATGTAAAGTAGTAATAGTAAGTATTTTGTCTTCTTGTGTCGGCCGAATATAAAAAGGCCAAGTGTAAAGTATGTGTCGGCCATTTTTGGCCAAAAGTCTGTAAATTTTGTGTATAAATAGAGGGTTCCCCCTCATAAATAAAGGCATCAATCCTTCTTCCAACTCTCTTCTCTTCTCTCAAATCGCTTCCCCCTCCATTACCAACATCACCAAGTTTGCCTCATTTAGAGTTCGGAATAAAAGATTATGTCGTTTTTGTAAAACCTTGCAATCAAAGTTCTGTGGATGACAACAATGGATGGCGGAATGTTCCACGAACCGTAGAGCCATCTGTGGAGGCTTGCTGCATTTTTTCTCCACCAACATCCAGAACGCGTTCCGACGTTATTTAATTTGGTCCTTTTTAAAGCCTTTTAACCCTACTCTAAGTCATTTTTGAGTGTTTTAACCAATTATATAATTGAACTAACTAGATTTCCCCTCAAAATTCATCAATATAAACAATTAAGTATCCGAAATTCTCTAAAAACACACCTAGGTTTCCTCTTTACGATCAAGAACCCTAAAACTTCTATGTATGAAATTATATAAAGAAAAACTTTCCATCCAAGATTTTCCCAAGTTCTTGATGTTGGTATATCTTTCATAAACCTTAAATTTGATAGGTTAAGTAACATCTAATTCATTATATGCTGAGAGATATCCTATATCAAAACTTAATATGTAAAGAAGCTTTCAACTCAACTTTGTGTTAGGGGACTCTAGTGACCTTAATTCATCTCAAAAATTATTCTCATACTAAAACCGTAACACTTACAAGAACAATTTCAGAATCACCCGAAATGACCTTATACGAAATGAAGAATTGTTCTGATCGTAGCTTATAAACTTTTGGTGTTACAACTCAACTCATGGTAATATATATATAGTCTTGTCAATGAAATAAAACACTACCTTGCAATATTAATTTACTGTTTCCTCTTATGGGGTGTTGACACCTCTTCGTGCTCCTTCACTGGAAAAAGAGGTAATCCCAATTTTTTTTTCTGGACTCAAGAGTGGCTTGCTAAAAAATTTCACCTAAAATCTCTTTAGTGTATACTCCATTGTTCATGTTACTAATGGGTCAAAAGACCACTTGTTTATCTTCTTCTTGTTTGTTTTTTTGTTTCATTCTTTCTTCTATTGTCTTTTTCTTATCAATTGCTTAATTAAATACCTTTAATCAATATTGTTTTGAAGTTAAAAACTATTCATGATTGATTTGAAAATGTATAAATTTCACGGTTGTTTTTAATTCATATGATTGGGGTGTAGCATATGAGTTTGGTTTGCATTGATTGGGTAGTGTGTCGGATGTCGATTACTTGGATTTGGAGAGCGACAAAAGTTCTTTCATATTATGCTAGTCGCATCACCCATTTATTTTGTATGAAATGATGCAAGAGAATGTGATGAAGAATATGTTTTCCTCAACTTGATGGAACTTGAGCACCCTAATGTGTGAATGGAAGAAGCTTGAAATAACTATTGAATCAAGTATATCCATAAGGTATGTTATGTAACACCTCAAAAAATTCTAAGCTAACATTGAAATTATTCTCTGTACGGGAATAGTCTTTTACCAGGCTATTATCAATTGTTCATGTGTTAGGATCTATTTCTAAATGTGGGATGTATATCATATGTAAATTAGGGTCATAAGGAACCTCTAGCACTTTGTCGAGTACAAATCTTCCCTATCACTTAAATTTTTAATAAGATCATGAGGAGTAAAACTGAAAAGATTATATATCTTAAAATATGATGAGTTAGGTGAGCCACAACCTATCAAATTAAAGGACCTAGAGTTTTCTTTCAAACTTCACCGACCATCCATCAGTTCAACAATGGAGTATAAAGTTAATGTTAGATTAGTAAGACGTACCTGGGTTGAATTTAGTGATTGACACCTATCAGTTTGGTGAATCACTGAAGAGGTTTTTGTATTGCCGAACTGCATCACCAATATGGCCCAAAAATATTCATAAATTGTTAATTTTGATGATTCAAAACCCCACTTTGGCGATCCTCAAAATACTTTCGCAATGGTGCCTATAAATAGCCGAATTGTCCTACTACATGATTCAATACAAGGTCATTTTATTTTATTTGCCTGCAATTCTTATATTCTAAAAGGGGTATTATTGACCTACTACCCTCTATGAACTCCTAAATCCTTTATAACCTAATATATATAGTAACTCCCAAAATCCCTAATTCTCCTTCTCCCTAAGATCTATAACATCAAAAGTGGGTTCCCCCAATTTTTGAAGATCTAAAGCCTCCATGTTCAAGGTTTGCAAAAACAATCCTAGGATTTTGAATCAAGATTATTCCCCCAAACTTCATCCCGGAGAATTCCAAAGAAGGATTTCTCATGTTCAAGCTATAAGGTTTCAAGCACAAAATTTTTTCTTCAAGAACTCTTGTTCTTCTAGGTATGTAAGGCTATGTATGTGTGTAGGTAACTCCATAAATCCCTAATTTTCCTTCTCCCAAAGATCTAGAGCATCAAATTGGTTCTCCCAATTTTTCAAGATCTAAAGCCTCTATGTTCAAGATTCGCTCCAGGAATCCTAGGGTTTGGAATCAAGATTATTCCCCCAAACTTCATCCCCGAGAATTCCAAAGAAGGATTTATCATGTTCAAGCTATAAGGTTTTAAGCACAAACCTTTTTCGTCAAGAACTCTTATTTTTCTAGGTATCTTTCATGAACGTATTAGGGTTAGAACAAAATCGTATGTTTTTGAATTATTCCTAAATCTTTATGAAACCCAAGAATCATTCATAAAATTAGTATCCTAATTCAATGAATATATTACCTCCAGGTAATTATAAGATTGCTTCCCTGAAATTATGAACAATAATGAAAGTAATATTGTTTATATCTTGAAAACTTAGTTAAATGGCTTGTTAATAACTTCTTAATGGTTACTTGATTTTTTCTTGATGAATCCTTAAAAATTATTCTTATATTATGAACCCTAGAATTAAAAGCAATGAAAGTATCATATATTTCGTCAATTCTTGATGCCCTTATGAAATCTTCCACGATTTTTTTTTTCTTTCAAGACCATGCAATTACCTCCATGAACTGTCAAGTTATGTATGTACAAAAATTCATGTTTTTGTTGACTACTGTTTATGACCTCTAAACCCCTACAATATCAGTCATTTTCTTAGCAAATGTTATTTCAAAAGTTTATCCCTTTTTCATATGAGATTACAAAAGTTTGAACTATGATTTTATGACATTCATTCGAGCATTAATCCTACGAAGTTCTGCCTAAAACTATGAACCATGTGATTTATGATATGGTTCACATGATTTCAAATCATGAACTATGATATATAGATTTCAAATATCTTTCATTTCATCCTGTGAACTTTGAAGTATGTTTTCTCATAATCTTTACCAGACATGTACATGATTTATATTATGAAGTATGTATTTTCAAGGTAAATATGTTTTTTATGGGTGTTATGTAAATTTATGATGTATGAGCTTAAATCTATTTCATAACTTTTTTAAGTAATGGTAGGCATAAGCTTAAATAACAAATGCCCGAGACTATGTATACCAATGTAGGTAAGGATCATATTAGTTATCAGATGACTCCTCTATATGCCATGGATCCTGAAGAAATGTATGGCTCATGACAAGGTATGTGGTGGCTTAACTGTTGGGGCGAAGATCAGACTCCATGTGCTCTCATGGTGGCTATGTCGGGTTAACCTAAAATCTATGTTATTTTATGAAACTAAAGATTATTATTATGAATATAATTTTATGAATGGTGATTTTCCCCACCATTTGAAAAGAGTATTCAGAAATGCATTGCATATAGGTATTTAGTTTAGTCATCAGTTACTCAGTTTCAGAAGTTCACTTTAAACTCTTTAGTTGCACTAATTGATTTTGATAATCATTAGTTTCTTACATTCGTGTACTCAGATATCTCATGATCTGGATGCTATCGTTTTCATGTTCAATTGTTCAGATTTATTCATGTTGAGTTCATCTTTGTAGTTAGCAGTTATCATATCAGCCAAAAGTAAACTGGAATCTTCATAGATAGACACTTTTTCATGCATTCAAAATTTGACCTTGGTGCTATTATTCTTCAAAACTTTAATAATTAATTTATGAAAAACTCCTATTAAAACACCTATTTTCCTTTTTATGATGGATATCTCAAAGAGTATATTTTTAAAAAATTGCATTCCACTCATGTATATCTATATGGTCATGTTTCATGCCATGCTATGGGTACACTCGGGTCAGAAATGACATTGGGTGCTAGCCACGTTCAGGATGTAGGCTCGGGGTGTGGCATGTTATGTACCCTATTATCTCATCAGCTTATACTCCAAAATAAATTCTTGCTTCAGTGGTAAAACAAACAAAAGAAAACATTATAAAAAAAAAATAGACATCGAAAGTTCACTAACTTTGTATTCATCATCCAACTTCTAATATTAAATGAACATAAAATAGTCATTGTGTAAGGAATACTTGTCTTGAATTACTTAAATTTAAGATTAATTAAGAAGAATTTAATTCTATAACAAATATACAAATACTCGATAATGTTGAACTAAAGTATTAAGAAGGTACAATTAAGATTAAACAGAAAATATGTCATTAGATTTAAAGTCGTAAACTCTAAATTTTCACTCAAACTAAAATAAACTCTTCACTAATGACTAATGGAAAGGCAGAATAGTAGAACAAAATGTAGTGAGTAAAACATGATAGCAAAAATTGTTCAACGAGGAGTATCAAATATTAAGCTTTGTGAATTTGCACCTCTCTTCAAAAATACGATCTTGAGTCCTTTTTCAATCCCACAATTTAATGAACTGCCATTTATAGTCAATTCAACTTTTGATGCTCTTGCTTGATAGTTAATCATAATAGGAAGCTTTCATGAGCTATAGATGAGAAAGTAACAATAGCAAGTTGGTCGAATTTTTTTCAAGAGAGTCAATTTTGTTCCATTCGGGTTCCATTAACATGTAGTATTGTAACTATGTCAATAGGTGCACGTTCTAGGTTCCAATCCATTAGTGCTGGTGCCCTTACTCTAAGAAGTGGCACAAATTTTTGCACATTTGAGCAACTGTAGGAAATTCGGATAAATATCGCAGGAGGATTGACAGTGAGGGGTGTAATCCGTGCCATTCTTGTTTTAAAGAGGCTCATTATCTGAAAATTGAACATGCTAGGGATAGGTGTAGATATTATTGGTAGAGGACGAGAGAAGTTAAAAGGATAAAATCTGAATATGATTCCCTCCTACGTTTCCATCAGTATCTAATTGAAAAGAGAGCTCTTTCTGTTTGCACCTACAGATGGGGCAAAGGTGGTGTTTCCATGCTGAAATTTTTTGCCAATGCATCTAATGTGGAAAGAGTGTCTGCATTCAACAGTAAATATGGCCTCATCATTTAAGCCTTCATTTTTTCATCATTTAAGCCTTCATCTTTTTTCCCATTCTACGTATCATTGGCCATATTTATTGTCAAATGCAGACACTCTTTCAACTTAAGTTGTATTGACAATAATGTTAAGCATGAAACACCTTTTCCCAATTTGGAGATGCAAATGGAAGGAGATCGCTTTTCAATTTGGTAGTGATATAAATGTAGAAGAACATCGTATTCATGTGTTTTATCATGTTGACTTCTCTCGCCTTCTAACATTAATATCACCACCACGTCCCCAACATATTCAATTTTAATATGGGGAACCTTTTAAAAACAACATCGGCATAGAAAGGCTGGATATATTATTGGTAGAGGACCACATAATTTAAGAGGACGAAATACCCGAATACAATGCACTCTCACATTTATTTATTACAAAATTAAAAAAGGAGCTCATTCCATTTGCATATGCAAATAGGGCAATGGGGGTTTTCATGCTTAATCTTATTGCCAATAAAGAGAGGGAAACAATGTCTACTGCAGGTGATTCTGCTATGCAGCTAAGTTGAAACTCTTGGGATACAACTCTAAGGATACCATTAATACACATTGCAAAGGCGTCTTGAATAGTAACAATCAATTCAATAAATGAGAATTTTTTGCTTGATGCATTAGAAATAGCATAAAGAGAAGAAGAATCATGATCTGAACCTAACTCAAAAGTATGATCAGGGAAAGTTCATATGTCCACTGCCCTTTGTCTATTGCTAGCACAAATGGAAGAAGGCAACAGATTCAGATAAGGGATAAATATTGGTTTTGAGGATCTAAGGTTTGATTTATGTTGTGTTTGTTGAATGTATCACCATTATAGGTGTCTCTCCTATCATAAAAGAGAATGATACTTGCAACTAGATTCTTGTCATGCCTCTCTTCAAGAACACGATTCCCCATACTGAATCCTTTTTCAATTCCATAATTTAATGAAATACCATTTATAATGAATACAACTTTGATGTTCTTGTTCGATAGTCCATCATAACTAGAAAAATATATGAGGTATAGATGAGAACGTAACAAAAGAAAGTACATCTAGTACCATAACTAGGTCAACAGGTGTGTCACATCTGGGGAGCACCCCCTAGAAGTAACATGGCGTACTTGACCTCTCAGAGGTCTTATACGAGCTCATAGTTATCATTTATCGCATGTCATAGGTAAATTTTGTGGAAAGTTTAAAAGTTTTCATAGTAAATCATATGCTAGAAACTTTAACTCATATATATATATAATATCATAAGCATATAAGCATAATTGAATCACAAATCGATATGCATAAGATCAAGATCATAAAGCCACACATAGGCTAAAATGGAATTTGTGAAAGAGCATGGGTTCATCATGAAATTGGATTGAAAATCACGTCCAAATCAGTAGATAATCATCAATACATTCATATTATGCTTTTGAAATCAATTTAAGAAAGAACTCATTGCTAGATTGAAGAAAAAAGGATTTGATCATGGAACTTCTTTGAAAACTTTGAGATTGACTCTCCAAGTGAAAGGTTACTTAGAGATAAAGGATCACCATACCTTTATTAGATGAAGAATCCACTAAAATTTAGTGAAGAAATCAATGAAGAACTTCAATCCTAGCTTCAATCTTACCCTTATTTAAAGAATCTTAACAAATCTTGAATTTTCTTGAATGGAGTCTTCTACTTTGATTTTTTTTCTTGTGATTTTGTCGTAGGGTTTGAGAGATAAGAGAATGATGAATTTAAAGATGGAATTAGGACTATTAGGGCTTTATAGGACTTGTGAAATCTGTTTTATTTAGGTTATCCTAGTGGAAAAGGAGAGGAAAATCACCTTAATTACTATTTTCCCGCTGCCAAAATAAAACTGTACTATACTATACACTAAAATGTTCATAACTTTTTACTCGAAAACTAGATTGATGAGAAATTGATGGAATTGGAGAGAGGACTCAAATAACTTTAATTTCATAGGTAATATCTCATGTAGTTATTATTCTAAGAGATGTGCTCGTTTCAAGGCAAAC